>CM070770.1:235826556-237026556 GCA_036346955.1 Dipus sagitta
ACGCCCTCAGCCCTTTTTCATGAGATCACACCAACGAGATGCTTGCAGAAAAGGATGGGAAAATTAATGACTACAATGAAATATTTGCATTTTTCCAGGGCTAGCAAAACAATGAACAAGAGATGTGTCACCCTCAATTATTTGGTGGTGCTAAGAGCTTGCAGACAGCTCCTGCTGGAGAGAGCTGTTGGGAAGCCCGGGGGTGTCAGACTGGTTGGAAAAATGGCAGGTGACAAGGACAACATTTTTTTTAAATGCTACACAGGCCCACAGAAGCTCAGCTAAAAAGACAAATTGCAGGAGCAATTTCTTATGGAGGGGGAAATTTGTCAGCAGTTAAGCTTGTTCCTCCACAAAGGTTGGACAGGGTTTGAAAATGAACCGACCATCAGACAAAGGAATGCAATCTGATATCTGCCAATTGATCCACCTGCCAATGGCTTGGTCGTCTTTGTTTCACATGGTTTGGGGCTCTGGGTGCAGGCTGCACATGCTATCTAACCGGATGCTTCCTGCCTACTGGGAACTCATTTGGAAGGGACCCCAGTCTGCTGGAGACTTAATTTGGCTATTTCAAAGCCAGTTCCAGCCAGCTTTCTGGGCAAATTTCCCTCCTGAACTTGCCCAAACAAATGGATTTATCATCCAACATGATGCCAGCCTAGAAGCTCCGGGATCCAGAATGCAAGTAGGAAATAAAATAAATACCTCTGGATAAAGGAAATGGCAAGGCCACTCTCTCTATCACGGTCTTTGCCAATGATACCTCGGCAACCCCCAATGGCAAAATGTAGTTTTTGAAGATTAATTTTTAAAGTGCAAAACAAATTCCATCATATACAGTCCCCATCATTTTAATTTCTCAGTGTATTTGCCCATTGTTTTTATATGGAATAAACAAGTCAATTTGCAATCCAATTAGCTGTTTGAAATTTTAGCTATGACAATGCATCACGTGACAATTGCCCACTGAAGGATAGTTATGTTATGATGCCAGCCACCTAGAATGGCATGGAACTACCTGATGACGAGCACCTACTATGTGCCACATATCATGTGGATGTGTTACATACATTGTGTGTGTGTTATCTTAATCTACAACCCTATGGCAGTAGACTTTTTTTTTTTTTCCATTACATAGATTCAGTGATTTGTCTAAAGTAACACAGTGATTATGTGGCCAAGCAGAACTCAAACCCAGATCTACTTCAACTCAAAGATTAAAGGCACCTCTGCTATCTGCTCTTTGCTTCCCCACCATCTGGATTCATGGTAGGTGAGTCCAGCTCACCCATGCCTGTCAGGGCTGGTGCTCGCTTCAACCACATGGTTGATTCATTGTCCCCGTCTTCCCCATGGCTCTCCTCCCAGCCCCTGGCACTCTCACATTGAAATGACCATCTTCTCCATCACAGGTCCTCAAGAGCATCCCATGTCCTGCCCCCAATCCATTAGTGAGATGGAACTTTCTATTGATACAAGAAAGAAATTAACCTGCACATTGTGGTTGGGTGGGGAAGGGACCTTTCCCTCTTAAAATCAAAATATACCCAGCTCCAGGGTCTCATAGCAAAAGGCAGCTTGCTCCTTTTAAATGTACTGGGGCTTCAACTTTTGGGGTTTGTGTGTGAATTCTACAAGTCAATGAGCAGACAGTCTTTCTCCTTCGATGTCTTTCTGGCTTACTTATTGCTCAGGGCTGTGCAGATTAGATCCGACAGTGCAGGACTGGGAAAAGGCAGGATTTTTTTCAGGCTGGATTTCAGGGCTTTTCAATTACTCCATCACTAGATCACAGTGTAGATTAAAACTCTTAACCTTAGCCTTTCTCCTCCTTTCGTATCAAAACTCAAATGTTTATCTGCCATTTGCCCAGCTTAGGCTTTTAAAGCAGCATTGTTGTCGGTTGTATGGGGGCAATAAATCTGGCCATTTTTAACCTTCATTCCACAACTTGACTTCAATATCTGCTAATTCCTTTTTATAAAACAAATTGCATCAATCACATTCCCATTTAACCAACTGCAGCTTAAATTGTTTTTGTTCTCTTTCCTAAGTTCTTTGTCCAGATTAAATGCCGTTGCGTGGAACGAACCACTCTTGGCTAAAGTGGGAAAGCATGATTTGATTAGCATAGATTCTGGAATCGGGTAAGTACTGTATCAGTGTCCTCTCCAGAAAAGAGGTGACCTGTCATGGGATATTAAGAATGACCATTTAATGTAAAATCTCAGATAATACATGAGTTAAATGGAGAAAATGAGAGAAAGCTTTTAAGCATTCTCCCAAGACAGATTGCAGAATAATATTATTGTACACGGAAGGGGCGCTGATTGACATCGTCAGGAGGCCATTATCGAAGCGGGTATAAAATCATTATGGCAAAAAGCATCTCAGAGCTGCAGCTCAGAAGAGGCAACATGTAATGAATTATCAATAGAGATCTGGGTGATTCAGTTATATTACGATATGAACAGAAAACTTTCTATTACATAATTTGCATTTGTCACTCTGATAAATGGAGCCCCATTTCCTTTGTGAGTAATGGGTCGGGCGGGTGGGGGGTGGGGGGGTGCAGAGGTTGCAATGGACATGACAATCACCAGAGAATTTTTTTAAGTTTTCTATGAACTAAAGATTGAGCAAATCAAAGTCATTTCTATCTCTAATAACTGTATTTGTGAAAAATTCAGAGGCATCCACCATGGCTTGGGAATCTAATTTTTTTAGAATAGTGTTTTTTAAGATTTAAAAATATATTTTATCTTTATTTATTTATTTATTAGAAAGAAAGAGAAAGGGAGAAGGAGAGAATGGGCATGCCAGGGCATCTAGCCAACACAAACAAATTCCAGACACATGTGCCACCTTGTGCATCTGGCTTACGCGGGTTCTAGGGACTCCAACCTGGGTCTTTAGGTTTCACGGTGCCATAACCACTAAGCCATCTCTCCAGCCCAGGAACAGTATTTTAATAAAATACTAATTATCTCTGTTGTTGAGGTGTTGGCACCTTATCCAGCCACCTTGACCCAGTCTCTATCCTACTGCCTTATCACTACCAGACAACCAACAGTGGGGAGCTGTGGGTCAAACAGGTGGAAGATCTCAGGCTCATGGTTTATAAATGCAATGGGAAGTGAGGGTTCAAATCTAGCCTCATGTATCTCAAAAGCCCAGTAACTAACTTTCTCTTTTTTTGTGTGTATATGTGTGTGTGCATGCACACGTGTGTGTGTGTCATTCCTACTTTTTGTCACCATGCCCAATCATAGATTTCCTTCTAGACTTTCCAAATACTAATTGCCTCTATTGCTTAACTTTGGGGAGGAGAGAGTAGCTTGACAATTTCACCTTTGAAAAATGCCTAGAAGGTATGTTCTCTCTGGACCTCTAGGAATGATGGTGCCCACTTGTGCTGACACTTTAGGAAGACCATTTTAGAAGGCATTGCTCATCCATGGAAGAAGGGTTTCGTGAAGGTTCTTAAAGGGACCAAACTTGGTAGGGCTGGTTGTCCCCAAGGATAGTGACTGGTGGACCAGGGATGAAGGGAACATACTTTTCACAAAATCCTGTTGTGGTAGAAGTGGTTAATGTTGTGGGGAGAGATTGAGTCTCTCAAATGGAAGAAGCTATGTGTGGTGGTGCATACCTTTAATCTCAGCACTTGAGAGGCTGAGGTAGGAGGCTCTCTGTGAGTTTGAAGCCAGCCAGAGACTACAGAGGGATTCCAGGTCAGCCTGGGCTAAAATGAAACCCTACCTCAAAAAAATCAAACAAAAAAGTGGAAGTGTATTCCCATACTTTCTGAATATATATATATATATATGAATGTTATTTTATTAATAAACTTTCAACCTCTGCTAATTATTTTCTTAGTTATACCATTCTATATCATCTAAATGTTTTATAATAAATATATTTTATTTATAATATGAAATTGGTATTTTAAAATGTTATAGTCTGTAACAATTCATGAAGAAGTGCATTATATGAAGTTTTAAAATAACATTTTTATTGAGATATATTTCAAATACCATAATATCCACCCATTTAAAAGCTTGTTAATAGTTTTTACTGTATATATAGAATTATGCAGCAGTCATGGTTATTTAATTTTGCAATATTTTTACTACTTCAGAAAAGAAGCCTGTTTCTGCACACCTCTTACCCTCAGCCCTAGAAAACATTTATCTACTTCCTGTTTCTATGGATTTTTTTGTGTGTGTATTCTGGACATTTGTTATAAGTGGAATTTCACAGTACATGGTCATGTGGTTTGAATGTGAAATGTCCCCCATGGGTTCATGTATTGAAAAACGTGGTCTCCAGCTGGTAGTATTGTTTTCTGAGGTGCTGGAAGCTTTAGGACGTAGAGCCTAGCTGGAGGAAGTAGGTTTTTGAGGGTGTACCTGAAAGAGGTATGCCTGACCACAGGCCCACCTGTGTACCTCTCTCTCTGTTTCCTGTCCGTCATGAAATGAGTGGAGCTAAATACCAAAACTTCTGAAACCATGAGCCAAAATCAATAATTCTTCCCCTTGTGTTGCTTTTCTCAAGCATTTATCAAGTCACCAAGCTTAGCGATGATCCTGGGATCAGACTTACTGAAGGCAAGCCATGGCTCTCCTATTGCCAAATTCAGTGGCCCCGAGTCTCGGTGCCTCCATTTACTTTTTTGTGAAATGAAAATTAGAAATAGCTATTGCAGTCTGGAAAGATTTCTCAGTGCTTAAGACCCTTGCCTGCAAAGCCTAATGACTGAGGTTTGATTCCCCAATACCCATGTAAAGCCAGATACACAAAGTGGCGCATGCATCTGGAGTTTGTTTTCAGTGGCTAGAGGCCCTGGCAACCCATTCTCCCTCTTTCTCTCTCTCTTCTTTCTATCTCCCTAAGCAAATAAGTATATAAATGATATATTTTTTAAAAAGAAATAGCTGGGCTGGAGGGATGGCTTAGTGGTAAGGCATTCTTCTGCAAAGCCAAAGGACCAGGTTCAATTCCCCAGGACCCATGTTAGCCAGATGCACAAGGGGGCGCACGCATCTGGAGTTCGTTGGCAGTGGCTGGAGGCCCTGGCGCGCCCATTCTCTGTCTCTCTCGCCCTCTTTCTCTGTCAAATAAATAAATAAGTTAATTAAGTAATTAATTAAAAAATAAATAGCTATTCACAGCATGACAGTGAAGACTGAGACAGTAGAGAGTCACCAGCTGTGTGGCAACTAGCTCTTAGCTAGACTTGGAGCACAGTCCAGAGCCAGCTTTAGTGCAATTCTGCTCTCTGTGAGGCCCTGTCTGGTCACTAAACACTTCCATGTGTGATCAGCAGGGGTTCCTAGCCTAGGGAGTTAAGACCTCACCCCTCCAGGAGTTAGGTAGGGCTACAAGCCCTAAGCTTTACTCTTTTGATTGAAATACAATTGGAAAATGAAGGGTAATTACAACAGCGGATCATTATCCACTGTGTCCAAGCTGGGCCATCAGGAAGGATATTGATATAGCCATAAAAATGGGTCCAAATCCCAAGGCCAAGCCCCTGAGAGAAGCCAGGAGAAGAAAAAAACTAAAAGTTGCCATCACTGTTGCAAACATCCATCTGGGTTTGCACTCGGATCCCATACCTGCAGTCTGGGAGTGGAAGTGACAGGCGTGCATCAGAGGGAATGCGTGCTTCTAAAGGCCATTTTCCTCCCAGTTCTTTGCTCATACTCCTCAGCCCTAGGATTTAAGCAGCCCCCATGCAGAGTCATGAATGAGCAGTAATTACGGGGTCCTGTAAAATGAGCAGCAATTATTTGTTGGTCATTGTACAGGATCAGTGGGACTTTAACCACTCCTAAAGTTAGGTGATTTGGACTCTTTGCCAACGCCCTTTGGATTTGTTGAAGAGACAGAAATGATTTGTGGAAGAGACAGAAATACATTGGATGAGGCTTCACTTTAAAATGTGCCCATCAAACTGGGACATTGAAGATGACTGGGTAAAGAGGTTGACCAATATCAGCCATACTATGGAGCTCTGTTGAAGAACCTAAGCTCAAGAGGGCTCTAGCTGGCTGGTCCTTTCAGCGTTGGTGAATTTTGAATGTGGGAAAGAAGGCTGTTCTAACCTCCAGGGTACCATGCGTCTCCTCTTCTAGTTTTTCAGGAAAGATTCAATTTTGCTTCCTAATGATGCCAGGGGAAGTTGCATGTTCCCATGACTTTTATCCTTCTTTTTTTTTTTTTTTTTTTTTTTTTTTTTTTTTTTTTTTTTTTTTGGTTTTTCGAGGTAGGGTCTCACTCTAGCCCAGGCTGACCTGGAATTCACTATGGAGTCTCAGGGTGGCCTCAAACTCACGGCGATCCTCCTACCTCTGCCTCCCGTGTGCTGGGATTAAAGGCGTGTGCCACCATGCCCAGCAACTTTTATACTTTTTAATTCCTATTTTGAAACAATTCAGTTGTGCTCGGTGGTTGCTTGCAGTAAAATGTGCCCTAATTCACTTTGTTGGTTATCATACATTAAAAATCAAAACCAGTTTCCTGTTGCTTATAAAAAGGCCAAGAAGAGAGGCATGGCAAAGATTGAGTTGCAGCTGTTCTGTTTGTTCATTTCCTGTAAGATGATCAGGATATCAATTTCATAGAACAGTGATGACATCTGTCTAAAGGTGTGAGCAGTAAGAGCAAATCATATAAATCCCATCACATCTCCTAGGAAGCCTTTGGAAAGAGAAAGTGATTCTATGTCAATTAGGACAGGACAGGCTGTGCTGCAGTAACAACCAACAATCTCAGCAAAAGCTTCATTCAGACCAGAGCTGTAGATCTCACTCATGGTTGCAGGAGCTCTGGTCTGGCTAGCTCTTGAAAGTGCTAGGCCATTACAGCAGTATGTATGGAACGTAGAAGCCAAGAATTGCACTGGCTCTTAAATTTTCTTACCAGAAATCAAATTGCTTACCCTTCATTGGCCAAAACAAATCACTTGGCCATACTGACTTCAAAGAAGGCAGAAAATTAATCCTTTGCTATGTTAGGAAGGAGAGCAGCCACAAACAAGTGGTGAAAGGCCGAACTAAGAGCCAAAGACTCCCATTTGTAGGGTCCAATGTAAAGCTGTGTATGAGGGCAAGATAGATAGTTAAGTGGTTAGGGCACTTGCCTACAAAGTCTGAGGAGCCTGGTTCAATTCCTCAGTACCCATATAAAGCCAGATGTATTAGGTGGCCCATGCTTCTGGAGTTTGTTTGCAGTGGCTAGAGGCCCTGATGTGCCCATTCTCTCTCTCTAGTTCTCTGTCTGCCTCACTGTCTCTCAAATAAATAGATAAAATATATGTTTTTTAAATAAATGAAAGTGTGTATGACAGCTCCATGCACAGTAAAAGCTGTGTCAAGGAGATCATGATGTGAGGTGCATCTCCTGAGTGTAACTCCAGGAAGCTTCTTAAAAATATTTTAAAATACTTTTTAAATTTTTCGTTTATTTTTATTTATTTATTTGAGAGCGACAGAGAGAGAAAGAGGCAGATAGATAGAGAGAGAATAGGCATGCCAAGGCCTCCAGTCACTGCAAACGCACTCCAGATGCATGCCCCCCCTTGTGCATCTGGCTTACGTGGGTCCTGGGGAATCAAACCTGGAACCGAGGTGCTTAGGCTTCATAGGCAAGCGCTTAACCACTAAGCCATCTCTCTAGTCCGCCAGGAAGCTTTTAATTGTGCCAGCCCTACTTCCTCTCCTTCCTTCTCCTTCACCCAGCTTCTTTCTCTCACCCCATCTGCTCCTGAGTGTGCAGAGCACTGGTCAGACTGACCATCTTGCCAGCCATGGGTGGGAGTGATCCAGGGAATCTGAGTCTCACCAATGTCCCAAGGGCTTTCATGTCCCCTGATCTCCTGAACATTACCTCACAGGCTCTACAACCTCTACCTGACCAGGTGCTAGTGCTGAAGTACCTGAAGAAATCCTCCAACAGAAAACTCAAGAGACAAACAACCTGATGTTTTCTAATGGACAAAAGACTTGGGCTGGTATTTCACAAGGACAGATGGATGAATGGCCATAGAAGCTGGAACAAGTGCTCAACACCGTTAGTCATCAGGAAAATGTAAACTAATAGCACACTGACATCCCACTACACACTGACAGACTGGCTAAAACTAGAGTAACTAGACTTGGTGTGGACCAAGATGTGGGATAATGAGAACTCTCACTGCTGGGGGCATGGAGAATGGTGCAGTCACTTTGGGGGAAGGTATGTAGAGTTTTATATGTGACTGAGCATGCAGTGCTTTGATACAGCTGAGTGGACAACAGCACCAGCGTTTCAGTCAGGCATCTACACAAGACATGTATAAGCACATGATTTCCTAAAGAATCATGTGAGCATCCTAATAGTCAAAATTCAAAAACAGCCCTGGTGTTCATAAACAGTATAGGAAATAAACATATGATGGTCCTTTATTTAAGATAAAGGTGCCTTTTAAATATTTTATTTATTTGCAAGAAGAGGGGGGGGTGGAGGACAGACAGAATGAGTGTGCTTAAGTCAGGTGAGGCCCAGATACAGATAATCAGGAGACACTGGGACCCTGCCTGAGCTTGCTGGGCAGGATATCCTAACTTCCCCACACCTAAACTCAAGGTTTAGAATAGAGTATCATTAGCAGCTCAGCAGACTAAAACACACATGCCATGTTGTGGGAGGAACAAAATCACGAGAAGGTCTTTGTTAAAAAATGTAAGCCAGGTGTGGTGGTACACACCTTTAATTCCACCACTCAGGAGGCAGAGGTAGAAGAATTCTTGTGAGTTTGAGGTCAGCCTGGGACTACAGAGTGAGTTCCATGTCAGCCTGGGCTACAGTGAGACTCTATTTAAAAAAAAAAAAAAAAAAAAAAACGAAAGAAAGAAGAAGAGAAGAGAAAAGGAAAGAGAAAAAGAAAAGAAAAGAAATATAGACCTACCAAGACATCTGGGAAAGATTGTACCTCCCCAAGTTCCCAGTCAGTGGGGAAGTTGGAGAAAGACAGGATATTCAGGTTTTATAAAAATTACTTCCAATGCTCTGAGAGTGAGCTGTCTGGTCCTGCAAGGTCAAAAATAAACTGTCTCACTTTAGCTACTCCAGAGTCTCTGGGTCTCTTCATTATGAGAGGTGGATATTTCCAATCATGGAAAGATGGATAGGCTAATTGAGGTATGGTCATATAAGGTAATTCAGTGTTAAAAAGGAGCAGATTGTGGCTAAGTATAAAACCCAGATGCATCTCAAAGGCATGCTGAATGAAAAAGCTTCATACAAAGGAAGACACATGGCATGAGTCCATTTGTTTACTTTCTATTTTGGAAGCTTTAGAATAGCTAAAACATTGGAGGAGTTTCTTACTTCTGTGCTGTATAGGCAGGAATTACCTGGGAGGTGGAAGGAGGGACCTGGTAGCTTCTGACTGGATGGGATGGGGTGTGCACTATAAGGGGCTCATGTTTGATAAAATGCAAGCACAAACACATGACACACATTTTATAGAATCACTGTAATTTTTTTTTTTTTTTTTTAGAGAGAGAGAGAGACATAGAGATAAAGAATTGGTGCGCCAGGGCCTCAGCCATTGCAATCGAACTGCAGATGCTTGCACCACCTAGTGGGCATGTGTGACCTTATACTTGCCTCATCTTTGTGTGGCTGGCTAACGTGGGATCTGGAGAGTCAAACATGGGTCCTTAGGCTTCGCAGGCATGTGCCTTAACTGTTAAGCCATCTCTCCAGCCCATCACTGTAAATTTTATCTTAGAAATGTTGGGGAAAATATTAAACCCTACAGAACAATATGCAGGCTGATATGTTAAGGGCTAAAGAGTACTTTTGTCTAAAGCTTGCTTTGGAGCACAGATGGTTGGGTTGGTAGATGGTCTGAGAATGGGGATGTGATAACACTAATATGGCAGGATGTTAATTGTGGAATCTGTGTATACATCCTTCAACTTTATGTATGGGAGGAAGAAATCTCACAGGTTCTGGGACTTAGCCCTACTTAAATGAGGACTTACTTTCTGTGTGACTTGGGAAAGTTTCTTAACTTTTATGATATCTGGATTTCTTGTTATCCCCTAGGGTGGGTGTGAGCCTTAAAACAGATTAAGAATGTAAAGCCTCTAGGTTTTTTCAACTATTTTAACTTTAATTCTAAGAGAGAGAGAGGCAGAAAGAATGGGCGCACCAAGGCCTCCACCCACTACAATGAACTCTAGAGCCATGTGCCACCTTATGCATCTGGCTTACATGGTTACTGGGGAATCAAACTTGAGTCCTTGGGCTTCACAGGCAAGTGCCTTAACTGCTAAGCCATCTCTCTGGCCCTCTACTTCACCTCCTTATCTGGCTTTCTGAAGATGAACAACTTGGGAACATCTCTATCTTAACAGAACAAAGCCCCAAATCTGCAGTAGGAGTGAGAGGGAGGCCCCTGTCTTGATGCCAGGCAAACAGCAGGCTTTCAGGAAGTATGGGCACAACAGGGTTGATGGGGCTGTAACCGTCATAACATGGTGACAAACATCCTGTGTACATCAGTCGCCAGAGGGTGATGCACACAGTAACCTTGTCACAATCTGAACCATGACAGGCTCCCAAGGGTCAATACTCAAGCCAATGCTCCTCCATCTTTCCTCTGGGGAAGCTCTACTTCCTTCTCTAGTGACACAGAAAATGAGTCCTCACTCAAGCAGTTCTGAGGTACTCTACCCTCCTTCTCTGCTTACTCCTGGGGTGCTCTTGGCAACGTAAGAGATAGTTTCGGTGGCTGTGAGTGTAGGTGGGAGGGGTTCTCACTCTAGCACATGGTGGGTACAGGCCAGGATGCTTCTAGAAATTCTATAATGCAGATGTTGCCCACCCACACTACCAGACATGATCTGATACAAAATGTCCCTTGGGTTGGGCTTGAGAACCTAGGAGCAGACTGGGAAGGGCACTGAACAAATCACCCAACACTGGGGCCTGAGCTCATGGTAGGAAGGCTGCAGTCCCAGCTCAAGGCTGTGTGGGAGGAACCTATCTCTGAAGCGGCTCCCTGCTCTCTCCATCTCTATCCTAGAAACACAGGGCTCCTTTAAGATGCTCTGGAGCCAAGTTCATGTATGGAGGAACCTGTCTCTGAAGCTCCCTGCTCTTTCCATCTGTATCCTAGAAACACAGGGCTCCTTTAAGATGCTGTGAAGCCAAGGTCATGTATGCTCTTCCCTTTTACTTTTCCCAAAGCTGAAGTGAGGATGGCCAAAAACATCTCATTGATTCATATAATAGACTTATTTAATAAGCCCATGACCTTGAAGCCTGGGGGAGAGAAGGGCCAGCCACAGCCAAGGACCAGACACATAGCTATAAAACCACAACTACATTAAATACAATTGAATGGCTAAAATCTATCCCAGACCCACATTAGAGGAAGCGTGTCATAACCCTTTGTCACAACATCGGATTTAAAAGGGACCTCCAGAAATGGAGCTCATGACCCTGGCCAGCCTGCCAGACAGTATCATCTCCCCCCCTCCCAAAGAAGGCTTTTGTGGAAAAATCTCTGCTATGCTTCCTAGAGCCCCAGGGTTGGAACCATTCACCATTCATTGGGATTACGCATTGTTCTTTCTGCTTTACCGTCTTAAAAAATATAAGTGCCATCTGAGATTCCTGATAGAATCTCTCTGAACCTTGATATACTCATCTAGAAGATAGGGCCAAGAACAGCACCCTTAGCAAAGTTGCTGAGAGGGTTAAACATGAATAAAACCAAGGCACCAAGCACGGCACCAAACTCCCAGGTGGCTCTCATGCAACTCCAGTTGTGATTGGTGGGATCATGATAGAAGGATGGTCCTGATAGAAGGATGGTCCTGATGATGGGGGAGGGGAGGCTGAGGTGGAGGAGGATGCTAGCAGGAGGTGGGGTTTCAATCGCAAATAGTTCCAATGCAAAATAGAAAGCAGTGGATGGTCAGCAGGCAGAGGAGCCACCTCATCTACTCATGGGGAGGTGAAAGTCCTTCCAAGGGAAAAGTACATTTGCACTGGCCTTGGAAGGTGTGTGTGTGGCTTGGACCACGGAAGTGCAGGATTAAAGGGAGGGTCCTGTGTGAGCAAAGCTCAGGGTAGGATGGCCACATTCAGGGTGCAAGGTGTTCCACTGAGGCAGAGGGCCCCCCCAACCGAGACTACCTGCACTAGCTTACAGGCTTGCAGATGCCTTAGCTGAGTGACTTTTCCTAATTTGTACAGAGGATTCCTGTGAGTTGTGAAAGGAAAGCCTAATTCCTGCTGGGAAAGGAGCAGGAACACATGGATGGATGGATGGATGGATGGAGTGGCTCTGAAAACGGTAGATATGAGAAGTCTTTGAGGCATGTAGTGATATTAAATAATTAGGACTCTGATATTGGCATGGGCCCCCAGAGTTTATCAACGCCGAGTTCAAATCCTCCCCCCCCCCAGGCCACTTGTCAGCAGTGTAACTTTGAGCACATCTCTTCACTTCTCAGAGTTTTGGCTACTTCCTCTAACTTAGGGTAATAATTCCTGGCTTGGGGAGTATTGGTGATTAAATAAATGAGATGGGATTTGTTGAACCCCAGGCTGGTGCCAGGCACAGAACAAATGCTTCTCAGGAGCTGGCTTGGAATTTTCTGGTGATAGCACCCACATTGCAGTATGTGCTGGTCAGGTGGGTGAAACATGGCCAGGCAGCTAGTCAAATGACAGACATGAAGAGTGTTCTGGGTGCTGTGTGGATGGAAGCACAGAAACAAAGCTGCAATGACCAGGAGGGAAAAGCTCCTGACTGATGGCTGTCAGAGCCCTCCCTGTGGGTCAGCCTGCTTTTTTTTATCTGTTAGAAAGCTGATGTAGGACACTGCTGGCCGTGGGACTTGGATAGAAGCTGCAAGATATAGAGAGGGTCTGGTTCAGGTGGAGAGGAAAGAACTTTGCTTTTCAAGGTGTTCTCAGGATCTAGCACTTCCAAGGTGCTTTATCAATGTCATTGTGTGAGTGACACAGGGAACAGTATGAGACCAAGATGGTGGTAAGAGCTCCTCAGAGCCCCAACATCAGATTCCCTTGAAGACAACAGAGACACCACACATTCACAGAGCGCACAGAAATATGTCTGTCCTCATGGTCACATCCACACACACTCAGAGAAAGTGCCTCCACAGGTGCATGCCCATGTTCACAGGGACCCCTCCCATTCTCCTTCATACATCCACTGAGCTGTATACTGTCCCACATTCACCATGGACATATATTCACAGATGTGTGGTCATTCATATTACCATAGTCATGTTCATAGATATAGCCAAATGTTTCCATCTCTACATACACTGATACGCACAGGTATTCACAGATCACCTGTCCTCCTATTTATACATACCATATCCATTCATATCCATAGACAGAAATATTGATAGATGCACACACACAGGGTCTCATTCCTATATTCACACACTAACGTGAATACATAGACACACACATTCACAGGTGTGAAATGCTCCCAACATTCACATAGACATTAACAGATCTCATTCTATACATGCATTCCTTCAAATATACACACACTCTTTTTTTTCTCCTAGACATATTATAAGTCAACATATATGCATAAGAACACACTTAGTCAAAGTTCCCATCTACATACACACAGTTACACACACAGACATGCATACCTTCTCCCATATTCATGGAGAAAACACACAAATCCATGGATGTGCAAACACACACATCTACATGCACACAGGGGTGTTCACAGACATAAACACACTTGTACACAGACACATACCCACCCATATAGCCTCACATTCCTCCTTCACAATCACACACATTCATAGATAAGCACATTTGTGCTCATAGTCACATACACACTCACGCTCACACTCACATCTGCTATGTCCCAAGCTACTGAAAAAACCCAAAGCCTTCAGTGACCCCAGGATAGCCTGTCATAAATGCATGTGAACCACCCACACCTGAAACAGCTGACACACCAGCTGTCTTCCTGCCCTGTTCACAATACATTCCCATTGCCTAGGGGCCACTGCAGAAGCCCAGCTTGTCCTGGTGTGGGGCTACCATATGGTTTTTTACCCTCTGCATGAGCTTTTGATGGATGCCTGTGATCAAATGTACCTTCCTGTAATGCTCAGCCACTTGGGGACTGACACCCACATCCCTCCTCCCAAATCCCTCTGCAATGAGAGCCTAATACACCCCTGTCCTCTCCCCTCTCACCTTGGGACTACAAAACCCAGGCAAGAAGCCACCTTTCTGCACTCAATTACAACAAGTGGCCTTAACCAGAAATTAAGTTATAATGCCTATGCCCACCAGATGAGCTAGCAAGACACCTCTTGGCCTTGCCATAAATTAACTCGTTGATCAAATTTTAAATGAATTATAAGAGTTGGAAATTAAATCTGGCTAAATGAGGGGCTTCCCTGCTATTTGAATGAAGAAGGCACCACCAGCAGTGTACTAGCAGTAGCTGTGAGTTTCTAGCCCAAACTTCTACAGCAGACTTCTGGGCTCATGAGCTGTTCCAGAGCATAAGAGAGCAGAGTTCAATGCTCTGGGTTCTGCTGGATCAACATCATCCCAAAACATATCAGTAAACTGAAAGTGATGACCTCCCTAAGGATAATGGACATATGGAGTTTTACTCAATTTTAACTGTGTGTGTGTGTGTGTATTGTGCATGTATGTGTGTGTGTTGTAGTGTGTGATGTAACATATGTGTGATGTGTGCACATGTGGGTGCAGATGTGTGTATACCCTGTGTTC
This sequence comes from Dipus sagitta, assembly GCA_036346955.1. Classification (NCBI taxonomy): domain Eukaryota; kingdom Metazoa; phylum Chordata; class Mammalia; order Rodentia; family Dipodidae; genus Dipus; species Dipus sagitta. The sequence continues at coordinate 235,841,377 of CM070770.1, forward strand.
CCCCATGCAGAGGCCATAGGAGAATGTCAGATGTCTTCTCCTATCACTCATACACATATTTCCATGAGACAAAGTCAACCAGAAGCTGTCACCTTCGGTCAGTGATTCCCCAATGAACCTCTCATCTCTGCCACCCTCCCATTCAACCCTCAGGACTAGGGTTACAGATGTCTGCTGCCATTTCCCATTCCTATATTTGAATACTCAATGCCCAGATACTGTCCTAGCAGGTTGTGAGCAATTTGGGAGGTGGGGCCTTGCTGAAAGAGGTGATATTGGTGGGGGGAGTCATGAGGTTTTATAGCCCAGCTTTGCTTGCCAATCTCTCTCTTTATTTCTCTCTCTCTCCTTTCCCTCTTTTTCCCTGCTGATGTGATGATGCGACACAGGCTTCCTGCTTCTGCATGCTTTTCTTACCATGATATACTCTACCCTGTAGAACTGCAAGTCAAATTAATCCCCTTTCTTTCCCTGTTGCTTCTGGTCACATATTTTGTCCCAGCAATGAGAAAGTAACTGATGCAGACATCAAGATGGAAAGGCCTGCTCACCCACTGGTGGCAATGTCTGGTGACCAACACTTCTCACATGCTGTGGAAAATATAGAGAAGCAAGTGATGAGAAAACAGTGAGGAGTAAGATGAGGTGTCCCCAAAACTAGACTTCATAGGAGAGGCCATTGGCATAGGCAGACTCTAGCTTGATGACACTATGCTTTGTGATATAGGACCTCTTGGAGAGCCCTCAGAGGATTTAACCCAATGCTCATTGTGCCTCCTCTTGACCAGGTCCCACCTTGGAAAGGACAATGGGAGAGTAAAGACACAGCTCTATCAGGAACTCTGAGTAGATTTCATATTTACCAGGATATGCTATCTCAACAGAAGACGCTGTGATCGATGAGCACCAGAGCCCGGGGGAAAGATGAAATCAGCAAGAGAGTATAGAACAAGCGACATGCTGATATATCTGTGCTCCAGTGTGCACACTTTAATGACACCGTGTAAGGTCACAGGAGAGGACAAGATACTTGCAGTTTGCTGATCTTAAAGCCAATGGCCTGAAGTAAAAGGAGAGGGTTAGTGGATATCTATGGTGTTCTGGACAGAGAAAATGTTATGGAGTGAATGTGAAAGGCACCACACACCCCCACACAAGCTTGCCACCTAACAGGTGCTGCTACTTGGGGTGGTTGTGGAAATTTGAGGAGGTAGAGTCTAACAGGTCACTGGTAGCAGATCTTTGGGGATATATTATCCCTGGTCATTTCATGCCTTGTTTCCTGCTTCCTGTCTTCCATGAAGTGACCAGCTCTCCTCCACCATCCTATGATGTCCTGTCTAAGTACAAAGGGCCAAATGATCACTGACTGAGCCATGCTCAAGTTCATGGGGAGGGTATTCTGGAAATCAGTCCTGTCTGTCCTTCACATTACCACAGCCTTTACACTACTTGGTGGCAGGCGAGCTCCCAAGTATTCCAGAGTAGAGTGAGCCCAGGGATTAACCAGAGGTGGCTTGAGAAGGAACCAGAGATCATTGGCCACTTAGCCTGAAGGGAAAGAGGATTTTCAGATTTAATCAACCTTCAAGATAGTTAAGAAGCAAGAGCACAACTGGCCCATGTAACTCAAGCTTTGTCTGCAGGCAGGTCAGTTTCTGCCTCACTTTTTCCTGCTTTTTCATTTCTTTGGCAAAGGAAATATAGTGCTTTTTAAACTTTTGGCTGTAGCCCATTGTATCAGTTAGTTTCTAGTTGCTGAGACAAAATACATGATCAGGAACAACCTAGGAAGAGGAAGAGTTTGTTTCATCTTACATTTCTGGAAGGTAGGGTCCATCACGGTGGGAAAGCAGGGCAGGAGCAGGAAGCCTGTGTCACATCATCACGCCAGCAGGGAGGAAGTAGAGATGATGGATGCTGAGTGCTCAGCTGGCTGTCTCCTTTTCACACAGTCCAGGAACGCAGCTCATGGGATGGTGCCACCCAAACTCATCGTGAATCTTCCCAACATCAACTAACCTAATTCATAAAGTTCCTCACAGTCATTACCAGAGATTTGTTTCCATGGTGAATCTAAATCCTGTGAAGATGACAGAGATTAACTATCATAGTAAAATGCACATTTTACTTTGCAGTAGAGTGCACACACACACTATGCACACAGCCCAGAAACAAATGTCACATAATCATGCTGACCATCCTATACGCAATATGCTCCGATTCTTTCTTTTCTAGACTATTCTATTCCATGATTTCTAATGCTAGTCATGGCCAACTGTTTTGAATTTGCTGCCCACTCATGGGCTATAGTTGGAAAGCAGTCCTCATATTCCATTTTCCTCTGGAGTGTTCCCTGGTAGACACCATAACCTTCTTAAAGCTGGGATCCAGGACACACAGCTGTCTGAGAGGGTCATTGGGATAGAACTACCACTGTTAGTAGTCACATTATTGCAGTTAGAAGTAGGTGTATGACTTGGGGTCACAATGATGATGAGGATATAAATGTCATATCTGGTCAGCTAAAGGGACCAAGTGGGATTTCTCAAGATTAAGCTACTTCTCTGGGTTCTGGAAACAGTGGTGGCAAAATTCCTTGACATATGACAGTAAGAGGCACTCTGAGAGAGTATCATACTGCCTGAGTCCTACAGTGGCTCTCATTAGCAATGCCATCTTGGGAAGTCCCACACTCATAGTGGCAGGTGCTACTAGACACCTGATTCAGGGCCCTTCCTTGCCCCTTCTTCTTGGCTACCTCCTGTTGCACCAGCTAGAAAGTAGGTTCCTCCCTCTCCCAGGTACCCATGCAGTCACAGGTGGCACGGGCCTCTGATGAGGACAGGTGGTAGAGGAAGTGCTTTTGCCTGGCCTGACCTGAGGTACAGTGATGGCTGGCCCTTACTCTGCTTTTCTTCCTATTGTGAGCAGAGCTGACTGCAGAAAGCCTCTCACCACCAAGATGCAACCATCCTAAAGGTGAAAGCCAGGCCAATTGGGGTAACAAAAGAGGAAAATTGGGGTAGGGTTTCCAGGGGGTACTACAGAGCACTTGAACTGTGGTCACTACCAGGACCTGGACATTTTGTAATTTGAGGGGAAAAAGTAAAAATGTGTTTGTTCAAGGCACTGTTGGTTGGGTTTTCTGGTAGTTGGAGACAAACATCTTCTGAGTTCTCCCTTTCTGGGCACAGTAAAGTGAGGGTATTATCACTAGATATGCTCTTCCCATGCAGGAACTAGGGAGCAAAGATTCTTAGCTTCAACAGTTCTTTTTTTACTCAAAGTCCTCTGAGGTCGAGAGTATGACCTCTGCCCAATAAATGTCCCTAGCAGCCCTTCCCAGACATTATCAAGTATCCTCCAGAAAACAAAACTTCCCCATTTGAGACCCACTGATCAAAAGTGGTGATGGAGAGCTGACGAGATGGCTTGGAGGTTAAAGCACTTGCTTGCAAAACTTGACAGCCCAAGGTTCAGTTCCCCAGTACCCATGGAATGCCAAATGCACAAAGTGGCACATGTATTTAAAGTTCATTTGCAATGGCAGGAGGCCCTGGTGTATCCATTCCCTTTCTCTCTCTCTCTCTCTCTCTCTTTCTCTTTCTTTCCTTGCAAATAAAAAGATAAAAATATTTTTAAAACAACGTGGATTCTTGAAAGGTAAACATGTAGGAGTGGAAAACATCATCTGTGTACATTGTTTCCATCCAGAAATTTTACGTGTTAAAATTAAACCTTTCAAAGTAAAATGTACATATTTATAAGCAAAGAAGAAAAACAACAAACTTTCCTGACATGAGAGGGGAAAAATCCAGCAAAGATGCATGTCTCATGGAAATGAGGGTCAGTGGCTTGGGGGTGCACATGGGAATGTTCTGTGTATGCATGATAATGGCCTTGGAGCAATGCCATGTACTCTTGCTTCAGAGCTTCCACAGAGGCAAAGGGTGGGGCATCTCTCTCCTCAGCAGCCCTTCCTGACTGCAGAGCTGAGACATGAAGGTGAGGTGCAGCATCTATGAGATAGGCCTTCCAGGAGGCTGAACATCTGGCTAAAACAAGTGCATCTTGGGTAGTGGTTTTCCTTCACGTGAAATCAAAACTATCTATCAAGGATCCCTGCAGCTTCGCATGTCAGTCCATGTGGTTTGGGAGGACCTGTCCTCAGTCTGGGTGCTGGAAATGAGATGAGATTGAGAGAAAGCCAATTGTCATACCCCATCCACTGATTGCTAACTTTGCTACAGAGCTGGGCCCTGACCTGATCTGAGCCACCTGAAGACAGATCCTGACACCAGAAGGAGCATAAGTGTAGACAGGGGACATGACGTCAGGGAGCCACTGTACAGGTCACCAGGTACCCTGTCTGAAGGCAGAACAAGAAGAGGAGGGAAAATCCTCCCTAGTCAGATCCTGCTAACATGGCTTGGTGATGGTTTTAGCAGGAAGTTGGTACCACCCAGGGGTCCTCCCTACTGAGGCAATTAATATCAATATATTCCTGTTTTCACTTGAGGCAGCGCCCATCAGGACTTCTGTCACTCACCAAGTCAGGCTTGGCCAGTAGAAGACAGAATGACATCACTGAAGGTGGTTTATCTCTTATGTCTGTGTCCAGTTTAATTAAAAATACCTTTCATAAACAGTCATTGTGTTAGTTACTTTTCTCCTTGGTGTTATAATTTTCTGACCAAGAAAAAAATTAAAAACCTTCAGGAAGGAAGGACTTATTTTGGCTCATAGTTCATGATTCCAGTCCATCATAATGGAGCAGGCATAGTGGTGAAGGTTTGGAGACAGAAGTTTGAGGCATCTGATTATAATGCATTTGTAATTAGGAAGGAGACAGAGAGAGGGGGGGGAGAGAGAGAGAGAGAGAGGAAGAAAGAGAGAGGGAGAGAGAGAGAGAGAAAAAGAGAGAGAGAGAGAGCACATGAGCAAGCTTAGTTCACTTACTCCTTATATTTTTTCAGTCTGGGACCCCAGCCCATCGAATGGTGCCACCCACACATAGGATGAGTGCCCCCATCTCAATTAATCTAATCTAGAAACTCCCTCACAGACACACAGACAGACATGCCCAGGGATTTGTCTCCTAGGTGATTCTAAGACTAAGCAGGGGAACTCACTTCTTGGAGTCTCCATCTCTTCACCAGAAGGGAATCTGATGATCTTTCTGTCCTTGAGTTGACAGTACAATATAGCTGGCATACAGACACACATGGGAGTTGCCACCATCATTGCTGCTGTCATAATTCTAGCCACAGAGTGGTCTTGGATTCTCTCATTTGTTAAGCCACTGCAGAGCAGAGCATGGGTCACAGCCTGCTGTTTTCAGTACCGGCTTCCTGACGACAGCCAAGCAACACCAAGTTCAATGTGCCAGTAACTTGATACATGCAAAAAAATTTTTCCAAGTGATTCCCTAAGAGAACAAGAGATGGCATTCACTCAATCATTCATTCACTCATTCACTGGTACATCCCACCATACATTACACACAGTGGATGCTCGGCTTTCTTGGCAATCAAATATTGCTGGTGGGTTAGAAATTACTTGAGTGAACCCCAGAGCCTCTATATACAGTGATGGCGTTTGAGTAGGACTCGGGTCTCCAAATGTGACATGCTCATTCCTTTCCCCAATTTAATGTTGGGCCACAAATGCCAAAATAGGCCCATCTAGAACTCGGCTTCATAAATAATTGGTCAGACCCAAGTTAGGCTCAATCAAGAAAGGCTTTATGTAAAGCAGATTAATGACATTTTGATGAACTTTTCAACTCAATTTGAAAAGCCATGCTACGTTAACCACAGTTTCCAATTACTCTTCGGGAGAAAGTCTGGGTAAAGTTAAGAGAGATGATGACTGAAGCCATAGTCAAGATCCTTTCTATGTTCACGGTCAAGGGCAAAAGCAACTGACCCAACTCAATAGGAGGCATTGTTTCTTCAGGGAAACACACCACTTCTGATATGTCCAAATGGAAGCTTCATTCACCTAAAAAAATAATTAAATATGAAAAAGTTAGGATAAAGGGAAAAAGCACGTCCTTCTACCAAACCTGCCTTCAGCTTCCCCTCTTTAGAGGTCGCTACATAGGTGGATCAGTTGCCTTCGGGTACTCTCACTTTATGTAGTACCAGACACTACAGAAATAGTGGCTGTCACTCTTCCCTGTTAGGAACCTCTAGCCCCCTGAGGGCAGAACCTTTGTCAGTTTTGTTCAATGTTGTGAAGCCACTGAGTAAAGTGGGACTTGACCTTATTCATATTTTTAAATGGTCCATGTAAGCTCTCAATAAATACAAGTTTGATTTCTGGAGTAATAATAAAGGATGAACAAATTTTTTCCTTTGTAATGTTGGACCTAGGTGAAATAGTTAACAGACATTCTCAAGATATTTGTGGGAATCTGCAAGACTCACCTAATTAATGTCATTTTGTTCATTTTTTTAAAAAAATATTTATTTATTTGCAAGTAGAGAGAGATAGAGAGAAGAGAGACAGAGAGGATGGGCTCACCGGGGCCTCCAGCCACTGCAAACAAACTCCAGATGCGTGCACCACTTTGTTCATCTGGCTTTATATGGGTACTGGGGAATCAAACTCAGGCCATTAGCCTTTTCAAGCAAGTACCTTAAATGCTCTCCAGCCTAATTTTGATTTTTTCTTTTTTGACATTCCAACTTAATCCAGTTCCATGTGGTAGAGCACAATGTGGGAGGTGGTGGCATGACTTGGATGATGACGTCAAAGTTCAAATGGCATCTTGGCCATAGCTTCTCCAAAACACGGAGAATTGAAAAGCCCATGGGCCAGGGCCCAGGGCTCAAAATGAGCTTTCAGAGTAGACAGGACCATAAGAGGAATAGGTTGCAACCTTTTAAGCAACTCTTTTGCTGTATATGGATTTTTTATTGAGAACATTAATATATGAACATACAGTAATTTGATTGTGTTCCCTTCCTGTCTCCTCTCCCACATTCTCTGAGGACCCTCCTCTTTCAAAATAGTCCTTCCTCTATTTTCTTTTTCTTTGTCTCTTCTTCCTTTTGTCTCCTCTGTCTTACCTGTCAAAATGTTGATAGGCTCAGAACTGTGCTGGTCTTGTGGGGGTATTTGTACCCCTGTGGTGGATGCACAAATCGGTTTATGTGAAGAGAAAAGTACCACAAAGTATCTATGCACCCTTGTGCCTCTTTCATTCTTTCTGCTTCCTCTTTCAGGTATGTTCCTTGAGCTTTGGAGGTCATGATAGAAATCCCCTGTAGTGTTGAGCTCTGGGCAGCCTCTTATTTTCTACATTCTACTTCTCCTTAGTGTTTACTGCCATCTCCCTAGGGAAGGTTCTCTGGCTAGCAGTGAGAGCTTCACTCAAATTGACTCCTCAGCTATCTCTGCAATGTGGTCTGAGCCCTGGTGGGTGTGATAGAGATGACTTGACCAGTGCTATGCCCTGGGCTTTCTTTCATTGTAATTTTAATGAATCTTGGGTCTCCGTGGTATTTGCAGCTTGTGCACTGAGAGCCATCTGTATATAGATTTTTTAAAGAACAGTTGACCACCCACAGCAAAGTAGAGAGGTAGGAACAAACAAGTCCTATATCATCCCTGTGCCACACATGCAAATCCTCCCCCACCATCAGCATGGCCCACCCAAGTGGTACGTTTCTCACAACTGACAATCACATACACTGATATACTATCATCATCCAAAGTGTACAGTCTACATCAGGGTTCACTCTTGATGTTGCCCATCCTGTGGATCGGGACATGTATCCCTCTCACTGTACCAGACTGTCTGAGTTCTTGTGTTTGCTAAGCCTGCTGCAGAGCTGATCACGGACTGTGACCTGCTGTTCTTCAGCACCCCAAAATCCTCTGTGTTCCACCTCATCATGGAGACCCTTAAAAGTCCCATCATTTTAGCTGTCTCTATAGCCTTGTTTTCCAGAATGTTGTCTAGTTGGCATCATAGAGGACTTAGTTGTTCCAGGTTGGCTTCTCTCGTGCTCAAATATGCATTTAAGACTCCCCATGTCTTTTCTTGGCTTGCATGTTCATTTCTTTTTGATATTTTATTTGCATGTGCCACCTTGTGCATCCAGCTTATGTAGTGGGTACTGGGGAATCGAACTGGGGTCCTTAGGTTTCACAGGCAAGTGCCTTAAACGCTAAGCCATCTCTCTAGCCCAAGTGTTCATTTCTTTTTAGTGTACACTACATTTTCTTGTACTGAAGAATTTTCTGAAGAATTTTCCCTTTCTAGAAAATTGGTTTCACTAAACTTCAGCTATCAAATATCTCTCTGAAATATTTCTAGCACTTCTTGACCTCCCATCCTTTGTGCCTAGAAACCTTCTGCTCCCAGCCCTCCACCCTTGACATGTTAAAGCAAAAGTTGTACGACAGGATGATAGCCTTGACCTGAAGTTCCCATATCCAAAATGCTTGAGCATTGCAGGATTGCTCTGAGTCACTTGTGCCCAAACGTGTTCTGGTACGACATTATTTGGCAGCAAAACCTTCCCAGGATAGATGAGTCTACTTAAATCCTTTATTCCACTTGGTGTAAATATTCATACTTCTTCCTATTTCATGATTGATTATGGAAGCACTGCTTGAGATGCCACGGAGGGTGGAAAAGCAATAGATACATGCTCTGTTAACACATTGTAACATTAAAATATGAATTCTGGGGCTGGAGAGATGGTTTAGTGGTTAAGGCATTTGCCTGCAAAGCCTAAGAACCCAGGTTCAGTTCCCCAGTACCCACATAAGCCAGATGCACAAGGTAGTACATGCATCTGGAATTTGTTTGCAGTGGTTAGAGGCTCCAGCATGACCTTTCTCTATCTGCCTATTTATCTCTCTTTCTTTTTTTGAAAAAAAAATAAAAAATTAAGAAACATGAATTGCAGGCTGGAAAGATGGCTTAGGCAGTTAAGGTGCTTGCCTGTGAAGCCTAAGGATCCATGTTGGACTTGCCAGATCCCAAGTAAGCCAGACGCACAAAGGTAAGGCAAGTGCAAGGTCGCACATGCCCACTAGGTGATGCAAGCATCTGGATTTCAATAACAGTGGCTGAGGCCCTACTGCACCAATTCTTTCTCTCTCTCTAAAAATAAAATTTAAAAAAAGAAAGAAAGAAATTTCAAGACACATTTAAACCCTGAAGTTTTGATGAAGAGTCACAGACCTGTTTAATAGGGCATGGTGGAGACTTAGGAAAAATGAACATGAGGGCTGGAGAGATGGCTTAGTGGTTAAGCACTTGCCTGTGAAGCCTACAGACCCCGGTTCGAGGCTCAGTTCCCCAGGACCCAAGTTAGCCAGATGCACAAGGGGGTGCACGCATCTGGAGTTCGTTTGCAGTGGCTGGAGGCCCTGGCATGCCCATTCTTTCTCTCTCTCTCCCTCTTTCTCTCTCTTTCTCTGTCGCTCTCAAATAAATTAATAAAAAAATTAAAAAATATATTTAAAAAAAAAGAAAAACGGACATGAGCCCTCCGTAAAGCTGCATGCATCTGCCCATTGCTGTCAAGAAAGCAGGTGGCATGTTACCTTTGGAAAGAGACTGAAGATCAGCATACCACTGGGCTCTGTCCCTGCTGTTGACCCCATAGCAGCCATCCTATTTATAGCTCCTGTGATGACTCATCTTCACTGACCAATTGATAGGATGTGGGATAGCCTAGGAGACACACCTCTGGGGTATCTTTAAGAGAGTCTTCAGTGAGAGTTGACTGAGAAGGAAAGACTCACCCTGTCTATGTGTAGTCCCATCCCAAAGGCTGGGCTCCCAAATGGATGACAAAGGGGAAAAAAGAAAGTTGAATGCAGGCATTCCTATTTCTCTATGACCCACTGCCATGCCTTCTCCACCACGAAGGGCTATACTTCTCTGAACTGTGTGCTAAAATCAAGCCTTCTTCCCTTAGGCATTTTTTTTTGGGGGGGGGGTCAGGTATTTAGTCACAGTGGTGAAAAAGTAACTAAAACAGTATATCCCCTGTGCTGGGCTTATCCACCTGTGGCCTGCCTGGGATGCTGGCATCTTCATATTGCCTTGTCCTCTGTGGGTGATGGGCTGAACTGTACCCCACCAAAGCCCTATGCTGAAGCCTCATTCCCACTATGTGACTATTTTGAAGGCTTTTTAAATGTGACTAAGGTTAAATGAGGTCACATGGCTGGAACCCTAATCTGACCTATGCCTTCACAAGAGTAACAGGTGACACCAAAGTCCCTGTTCCCACACACACCAGCCTCACTTTCTGTGATCACACAGGAAAGCCATGTGAGGACACAGTGAAGAAGTGGTCATATACAAACCAGGAAGAGGCCTCACAAGAAACTAACCTGCCAGCAACTTGATCTTGGATTTCCAGCCGGGGCAACTAGCAGAGAATAGATCTCTGGAGGCTGGGGAGATGACTCAGTTGTTAACACAAATGTGCACACATACACTCACTCACATGCACTGGGGAGTGCAAGGCAATATGCAATATGGAATTAACCAAAAACTCTTTCAGAGAAAGAGAGAGAGAGAGAGAGAGAGAGAGAAAGAGAAGAAACACAGATACAAGGAGGAAAATATAACTAAGTTGGCTTTTGTGAGGAGGGGAGTCAGCCTGCCTAATGAGAATTCACTTTAGGGCAAATCTTGGACGAAATGAAGCCATGCTTCGTACATCTTGAGTGGCATGGCTCCACATTCTCAGGTTTCAATTTCAGCCCCTCCAACCACAGCTTCAGTTTCCTCAGCTGTAAATGGAAATTTATAAGTCAACCTTCTCAGCACAGGCATAAGGAATAAGTGCACTGACAATCAGTAGATAAGTGAATGCATAGTTCTGATGATGCTGGATGTTACCGTTAATAACGATACCACATGATCTGTCACTTCTTGTTAAGCATCAGAACTGACTTGCAGTTGATCACATAATGTCTCAACGCATTTAACTTAAGGGTGGCTGTGAGTCTCAGCTGCACGAGCCATGTAGTGGAAGTCTGCAAAGGATTACTACTGTTAGATGATGTACTCTTTTGGATGTTTGTTTGTTTGTTTGTTTGTTTTTCAAGGTAGGATCTTGCTGTAGCCCAGGATGACCTGAAATTTACTATGTAGTCTCAGGCTGGCCTTGAACTCACAGCAATCTTCTAACCTCTATCAAGTGCTAGGATTAAAGGAATGCACTACAATGCCTGGCGTAAGATTTTTTTTTTAAATAAATGCAAGCTTATTGGACCATGAAGGAAAGGACACATAATGAGGTCAACTGGCTGAATATCCCCATGCAAGTTAGGGGCAGGGGATCAGATTTGGGGGGCAAAAAAGAGGTGTCTAGTGAGATTTCTGCTTCCACTGTAGTCAGCTGTGGTATCTGACATGCAGGCTTCTCATGGGATTCTGCAATTTCTCAGTGCCTGTACAAGTCATTTCATCCTCATTTTTCTCACCTGTAAAATGGGAATATTCATATTAGCTATTTTAAGGGTTATTTGTGAAAATTAAATGAGTTGATCTGTGCAATGGGGGAAAGGCCTGGCACCTTTGGGTGGCCAGAACTTAACATCATGCAGCCTGGCCTGGGGCTGGTTAGGTACACATTACAAGGACTCACTCAGCTTGAGGTCTTGGAGAATTCTCCATCTGCTGTTACGGGGTCCTGGCTGATTGGGGGTCATCTCAGGAATTGATTATTTTCATTTTTAAGAACTTCGCCTTCCCTGCCCTTTGCTGCCCTCAGCAACACCCTGAAATCTGCTCTGTGATTATCACAGGATAAACGCTTTTATCATGAAAAGTTTTGCTGGAGAAAGCGCCCACTGCGCTTCTCCCTGCCGGCTTTCCTGGGCACCCCGGGATTCTGTCCACACTCTCACAAAGACGGAGATTATCGCTCTCTGTGAAGGGTTTAAAATCCTACAAGCCGGCCATGCAAGTGACCAGTATCAGATTATGATAACAAGATCATGTTCAGTTATAAAAACAAGTGTCTAAACTTTTCTCATGTCACTTTCTCCCGGGTCCCTTCTGAGAGGGGCTCCGCTCATTTTGAAGGTTGCGCTTTGAACTGAATTCATGGGGTATTTGCATAAGAAGATTTGAGGGGGAAGAATGGCTGCCACTGCATCTGCCCATTAATATGCCTCCTAATTCGGCACATTGTAAGCCTATTGACAGCTCACAAAGGGCTCAAATTCAAGGACAGTTATCCTGCGGCCATTGTGAGAACTTCAATTCAGCGAATATGTTCACTCGAGGAATACAGTTGTTACAATTAGATATTTTTCATGAAACATCATAAAGAACTAATGACAGCCAGAAACACAATGCTGTAACCACCACCAAAAACCACTCAGAACTCCATGAGCCGCCTGGCTGGCTTTACCCTCTCCCTCGCTCATAATCTCCTCTGCCCTTACTCTCCTAGATGCAGCCGGCTGGCTGGTGATGGATAGAGATCTCCAATACAAAGCCACATTTATCTCGCTCGCTAAATTTAAATAAAAAGCAAAATGAAATAAGCAGGGCTCGGCAGAAGACAGGCAACCCACATTGCCGGCATAAATAGTGGTTAATTTAATCCTGTTTATGAAAAAACATCACAGTCACCTCTGAGGGGGCACAGTGAGGCAGTATTTTATAGTAGAGATGAAATATTTGAGAGAAGAAAGCTTATCTCTTTGCAGAGGTAGAGAAAATATGTTTATGCAGATCTAGAGAAATTTAAAGCAGGCAAGAAAGCGAGGCTAAAAGTGACCGTGTTTAGGCAGCTGGGAATGAGGTGGGTATTTCAGTGCCCAAGTTGCCTGCTTCATGAGGGGACTCACACAAGGAGGACCTGGTGTGGAAGACAAGCTGTTCTGGGGAAGACCACAGGGACTTTCTCAGAAACTTAGGCATGAAATGCTGTTTCCAGCAGGCGGGGGGGGGGGGGGTGTTTGTGAACCCCGCATGTCCAGGGATGCCGGGGCCTGGAGACATTGTCTCCACATTGTGTTCAACCCCAGCTCTGCTGGCCATTGTCACAGGGGCCCATCTAGCCCCTGGTCTGAGCACCGGTTGTATTTTTTCTCCTTCTACGGTCCTCAGAAAAGACATCAAAGACCAGAGAGATGTGCTTTTGGCTTTGTTTGGTGTCTGATTCTCAACATGTGGTTTCCCGGGCCAAACTTCGGCACTTTTAACCTATTCTGTTCAGCTTAGGCCAGGGCTGTATTTGAGCATTAGGGAAACTATAGTAACCGATAATCTGCCTGTCGCTGAAAAGAAACTATGTATCTTGTCACACAAGAGCTGTCGGTCGATCATCATCCTAGACGAGACCCTTTAGGGGCTCCCAGCTTTCTTCCCTGGGGCTCAGCCTGTACCACTGAAAAGGCCTCAAACCCTTTGCCTTTCTGCCACTGAAGACCCGTGTTCATGTTCATTTATATTTAACAAATACACCATTGTCCTGTGCAACATATCAGCATTTGATTATCTATTACAAATGTTTTCATCAAGTCAGAAATGAGACCTCGCAACAAAAGGGGGAGAAGCCCTTTGGAGCAGCACAGAGGTCCAACAGAGGCTGGATTACATCAAGCAGACCTCTTGCATACAACTCCGTGGGGGTGGGGGCGGGTACCGAGGTTTCCCATTGCAGGATCTGACTATGGGATGCAAACATGCAAATCCTACGTTTAGCTTTTACTGCTGTGCAAACCTGAATGAGTCTCTTGAGGTCTCTGAACTTTCTGTTAAACCGAGGATAATAACAGGCCCTACATGGAAGGCCTGTTGGGAGGATTAGCTGAGCTAATCCCTGTGACAGTACAGGCCTGGCACTGAGCAAGGATGCACAAAGGGTCAGCTACAGGTGTTGTTTCATAGGTATATTAATGAGCATGGCAGACAGGGTAGAGCAGGGGTGGGCACATCCGTGTCTAGGATCCAAATGGGCACACACCTATAGTTACCATTATCATCTCTTCTGAGACCCCGTCTGGTTAGTGAAATACATCTTGATTGTCAACATAATGAAAACAAGAGTGATATGTAGAGGACAGTGTATGCAGGGAGAATTTTATCCTTTGGAGCCAGCATGAGTCTGGCGTGGGGCAAAGGATCAGGCAGCATACAGGATCCCAGGACATGCTGAGGCTTGGAGCCATGCAAGTGCGGCTGTGATGAGCAAGGAACTCCCTGCCTGGCCTGGAATCCACCTACTGCTGACACTGCCCCTGGCTGAAGTTTGGTCTCCAGGCTGCAGAACTTCCAAGCATAGAGAAAATCTTCACGCTAGTCCCCAGCTTCAAGTCGGGGTCCTGTGGCAGAGCTTCTCTTTGCACTCCCTCAACTGATCGCAGGCATTCTTCCTTGTTAAAAAAGATGTAACCCCTGTGCCTGCCTTCTGTTTTGTTTGTTTTTCCTTAAAAAGACCTTTTGGTTTTCTGATTCATAATTGTGTGATACAGAAATGTGTCTATGGTTATGATCTGGGCATCTGAGCCCCTAGGTTTTACTAGCTGTCTCTTGAGTCCAGGCTAAGAATCTTACACTGTATCAACTCACTTAACCTTTGCAACAATGCTCTGCGGCTAGGAGAATCAGCATCCTTCCCAGTCTCCCCGGTAAGAAAGCTGAGTGACATAATGTAACTTATCCAGGCTGTTCAACTATAAAGGAACAGAGCCCAGATAGGAATTAAGTCCACACCGAAGAGCCCAGTCACATGCACACACATGCAAGGAACCAAGCAGCGTTGCCTGTTGCTCTGAATTAACTCTGCCCGGCAGACGCCTTGCCCTGCCAGTACTTTCAAACGCCTTTTGTGTTTTGATGGCCGTGTAGTTCTCCACTGTATGAATGTATCACTGTACGGACAGCTTGCTGTTGGGTAGACTCCTTGGACAGGGTTGGGTATCTAAGGCTAACAACAGTTACTTAAGTTGTATGCGCAATCATAAAGTCTTGCACCCTGGCAGGCTCAAAGTCTTGTTGTGTGAACTCCAACAAAGCAGCCCAGAGCCCTTCCCCAACCCTCTGGGTGAACAGTAGTCAGGTCTCTAAGACGCCCCCGCCCCCAGGGTGATGTCCACATTGGCAGTCTAAGCCTGTATCTTTCCGACCTCTAACTCACAAGGTGAATCCATCTTGGTACCTTTCTTGTACTTAAATGTAATGTTTAAACACCACCTTGCTGACTGGAGTGGAGGAAAGATAGCAACTTCATTTTACTCTTACTCTACTCCATTGTCCCTGTGCAGAATATGACTAAAGGCTTCATGATCAGAGAGGCCCTGGCGATCCATCCACCTGCACAGGTTAGACATGGCTAGACTGATGCACAGAGAGCATCAGCAAGTAGCCCAAGGCCACTGACTGTTTACATAGCCAAGCTGGTGCAAGAAAAGGCCTGGGACTCTAGTCACACCTGCACTTAACAAGTACGCACATCAAACATTCTATGACATACCAGCGCTGAGCTGAGCCTGGGGTTCAGAGAAGCTGGGGAATCTACTCTAGAGAATTTACGATCCCATACATAGACAGACACACAAGTAAACAGGATCCAAGCACCAGGGCAGGAATGTGGGTTAGGTGGTCAGTGGGAGACCAAAGCACAATGCCACAGATTGGGGGCGCTCTCCGCAGGGATTCCTTCTCACTATCCTGGAAGTTGAAGCGCCAGCTGCTCGGGTTTCTGGGAGGGCTTGTGTTCTTGCATCTTCTCTGTGTGGTCTCCTTCAATGCATGTGTATGAAACATAGCAGCTTGCTCTCTCTCTCTCTCTCTCTCTCTCTCTCTCTCCCTCTGTCTATAAGGACACACATAAGTCCTTTCAGATTAGGACTCTTATCAACCTGATCTTTTGAGGCAGGGTCTCACTATGCAACCCAGGCTGGCCCCAAACTCCAAATCCTCACTCAGCCTCTTCCCGAATGCTGGATTGCAGGAATGTCACTACACCCATTTTTCTTCAAGCTTAACCTCTCTCCCTAAAGATCCTATCTCTAAATGCAGTCATGCTGGGACTGGAGTTTCTTCATATAAATTTTGGAGGGATTGATATTCAGCCCATAGCAAAATGACAACAGTCACAGCAGCTTACATTTCTAAAGGACGGCGTACACAGGGAGCTTCATGCTACGCGCCGTGAGTGGATTGCTGACTATATCATCCAATCGCCGAAGCAACTACAGTCATCTCCATGGCATAGACGGCCAGCAAGACTTCAAGAGAGGTTCAGTACCTTGCCTAAGGAGCAGGTGGGAAAGCCTCAAGGAGAAAGAGACACATGACAGAAATATTGGAATAGACTAGTTGAAGGGAATGGCCTCTAGCCAAGGCCACCCTGGGCTTCCTCTCCCTTGTCTCAAGGAACCAAGTCATATTTATTTCTCCACCCACTTCTTCTTTTAAAAAGTTCCTAGCTGCAGCCACCTTGGGACAAAGCTGCATTTGCACGAGGTCCATGGGCTCCAAAGTTAAGTTGGCTTGTTAAGTGCTTTCCCAGCCGGCCCAACACCCCCTGGCAACTGTCCGCCTTCTGCTTTTGACAGCTTGGCATATTTGGCCATTTACTGGGTGCATGTGAAGATCAAATGGGTTAAGATTCTTCTCTTTAAACAGCAGGGAAAAGAACATCAAAAAGGTGTACATTTCATTTCCCCAGTTTTGATTAAGTCAAGCATGAAATGAAATGTAATACCGTCAAGTGGCCGTGGCCAGGGTTTACACCATTGATGTTGTTACTTCTGCTTCAGGAGGTCCAATCAGCCTTGGGCAAGGCAAACGAGCTGACGGAGTTTTAGGGTGGCCAGATGGACGGGGTTTACCATGGTTGAAAAGGCGGCTTAGTGCTTGCCTCTTCAAGCCAACTGTGTGAAATTCTGGTGTGGCCCTTCCCCTCCCTCTGGCTGGCCCTCCCACAGCCCACCTCCTCTCCTCGTCTCTCTGACCATTCTGCTCTTTGGAGACCTAGACCACAGGAGCCTGGGTGTGGAGGCCATGCTGCTCCACATTAGGCTGTTCTGCCTGCAGTTTCTCCTGCTGCATCAGGACCCCCTCCCCACCACCCAGCATCTACTGGGGTGGGCTTGACCCAGGAAGGAAGGAATTCAAGGAGGAAAAAAAAAAAAGAGATCTGAGTCCTCCATGGGTCTTTCTAGAACTCAGGAACAAACAACCATTGCATGGAGCATGATGGGGACTACATATCTCAGGCATGGTTCTGGGATCTGAAAATGTGAACTGTCACCTGGCTGCATTTGCTCTAGCTAAATCCCATTAAGTCAACTCAGGGTGTTAAATAAAGACACAAAACTGGACATTTTGGGATATGCCAGTAATCCCAGCACTTGAGAGGATGAAGCAGGAGGATCATGCATTTGAGGTCAGTGTAGGTTACACAGATAGGCCCTGTCTCCAAAAGAAAAAGGAGGTGGTCTTATAGGCTACCCCTGGGAGTACTCCTGACTCAATAAGAATAATCAGACAAACTTTGCACAAGGAGAGAAACTTTCATCTGTTGACCCAAGACCCACTTTGTAAAGCCCACGGAATGATTTCCTATGTTAAAACAATGCTAAAGGGCTAGAGAGATGGCTTAGTGATTAAGGCACTTTCCTGCAAAGCCAAAGGACCAAGGTTCTATTCCCTAGGACCCAAGTAAGCCAGATATACAAGGTGATGCATGCATCCGAAATTCCTTTGCAGTGGCTAGAGATGATGAAACTGAAAAAGATGGGCATATCCAACAGTGCCTTTAGAAAGGCATTTTGGAGTACAGGTTATATTTAATGTGAAGTGTGGAAGTGCTTTATACATTTGGTAGAACTTGAAGGGGGGCATTCACAGATTCATAGCTTTGTGGCAGATGTGTCCAAGCCATGGCCTGAGGGCCACAAGAGGCTTAGGATAACTATGGATGTAGCCCAAAACAAAATCATAACCCTACTTAAAACATTAAGATTCTCTCTCTCTCTCTCTCTCTCTCTCTCTCTCTCTCTCTCTCTCTCTATATATATATATATATATATATATATATATATATATATACATACATATACATATATGCACATATATATGTATATATATGCACACATATATTTGAAGATGTGATTTTGTGTCTCAATATCAAAAGGTTGCACACCTGTGCTAGGGCCTGGTGCTACTGGAAAACAGCTCTGAGTGGCAGCAGGCTGACATTTCCTTCTCAAGTCAATATGTATACGTGCAGGTGCAGATGAAAGTGAGAGCGGGTAATACTGGGCTGAAAACAGCCCATTTTCCAGAAGTACCTTCCAGAAGGTTCTATCCCAGGCTCAGCTGAAAGCTGCAGGATCTCAACAGCTGAGTGAGAGCAGAAGGGCTCTGGGAAGACCTTAATCGAATCCTTAATGCTGCTAACAACCCTGGCTGCTGACTGCGGTAAGTAGATATTATGAAAAAAGAAAGAGCCTTTTTTCCTTCGCAGCACCATTTTATGGGCCAGACCATTGTTCCTTCACACCCCAGGTTAGCTTTAAATTGCAAATGATACCCTGAAAAGGAGAGAGAAGTGGGTTTTCTTCTCTTCTTCCTCTTCCTGCTTTCACTTTTCCTCTCTCTCTCTCTCTCTCTCTCTCTCTCTGTCTCAAAATGATCTTCATTTAAAGAAAATCATTTTAGGCCATAAGAAAATGAAAGGCATTGTTAATGTGGCTTGGACCGTGGCGAACAAAATCCATCATGGGCCCAGGAGCTGAAAGCTATACTCAGGCTGTTTTATTTTGGTCCACTGGAATTCGGTCCACATGAGAACATAAACAATGCCACCGAATCTGTACGAATTAATAGGCCGGGTTTGACATATTTCTCTTTGTTTGAAGCCAAACAGGCGGGGACTGGCAGTGTGGGAGGAGGAGAAGGAAGAAGAGAATCTTATTTGATTAAAAAGAAAATCCAATAATTCAGTTGATAGGAGGATTGTGTGCAGCCCACCCCTCTTTCTTTACACAAGGTCTGCAGAATCAATGGCCCAACAGCCACCCACCTCCTGAAATCTCATCACTTGCTACGATCAAAATGCTTATTTAAAAAAAAGAAGAAGAAGAAGAGAGAGGAGGGGAAAAAAAAAAAAAGGTCTCCATAGGATTGTTTGCAAACTGCGAAGTGCCTCAGCGACTGACATGAAAATGCTGGAAGCTGGAAACCCACTCCCAGGCAGAGGCCTTCCCTGTCACCTTGGTGGGTGAATAATTGTGCCTTTTGCATACGCCTTGTCATCAGCAGCAGGAATGAGGGGGCCCCAAGGACCGCCCTGGCAGCACGGGTGTTGCACCAGCAGAGTAAATTAAAACACGGATTAGAGCAAGTATGATTGGGGGTGACAAGCAGGGCGGGCACAGCCGCAGAGAGAGCGCCTCGCCCATATGGTCCTGGGGAGGCCGGCGCAGTGTGCTCTGTCCCCAGCCTGCACCAGCTGCCTGTCGGGAAGGGCACTTAGGAGGCCTCAAGTCATTTTCTGGAACTGGGAAAATTAGTTTCCCTTCTTTGCGAGTTCAGAAATACCACCAGCTGCTCCCAGGTACTTGGAGGCTTTGGTGGTGATATGCACTCTCCCTCAGCTGCCTCTGAGTTCACAGGAAGGGATGCAGTGGGTCTCCGAATTCAGAGGAGAGACTTCCTGGGGGCCCTCAAGCATGGGAAGTAGGACTCAGATGGCGCCTTGGTCAGCCGGGCTGCCATGTTGGTGGGCAAGGTACCAGCCCTGTCCTGATGTACTGCTCTGTGAGACTTGCACCTGCCAAGTGCTGTAGCTATATTTCCAGGGCTCACATGAATAGTGGGCAAATGATACCCTGCCTCAGATGCCCACAAGAGTTCTGGTGGTGTATTAGGGGGGTCAGTTACAGTTTATTTCATATTGCTCCCCCAAGTCATTGCCCTAGGGCAGGGTAACGTCTCCATGAGGAAGTTCTACCTCTCCTGCTTCCCACAGACACATCTCACAGTGGCCAAGCAGTGGCTCCATATATGTCGCACATGCATGACAGGCCTGTGGGTGGGTTGGATCAACCCCACCCATCTTACTGACAAGGAAACTGGACCTCAGATAAGTGCACCAATTTGCCATAAAAGTAGGATGGTAGGAAGTGCCCCTGGTTCACCTCTACAGTGACAAAAGATGATGTTGCACTTGAACACACCTCACTCAACATGGTACATGAATCACACACATGTCACCATAGGATTTCTTGTGTGGACACAAAAGTCAAGAAGTCACGTGTGAACTCCAACAACTGGACAATCGCACATTGCACCCCACGGATTTGAGTCCTGCAGAACCTTCAGCATGGGTCAAGGTGACAAGGAAATTCCACTTAAGAATTTGTTGAAGGGGGTGAGTGAGGGTCATGATGGTTCATCTTCTGCTGCCAGGGCCTATCACTGCTTGGATGTCTGGGAAGAACTGGGTAGTGTTCCCAGATGAACTTGTGGCTATTCTCAGATCTTCTAACAAAACAATCTGGGGTGGCTTACCATCTCTGAAAACGACAGCTCTGTGTTCTTCCCGGTTGCTCTTGACTAAAATCTTAAGAGTCCCTTGTGCCTTTTTTCACTCATACTCCATTGTATGTCCAGTCCATTGGCAAAACACAGCCAGCCCTGTGGCTCCTCACCTGGATTGTTGTAAAAGCCTCCTCTTTTCTACCTGCTTCTACATCATGCCCTTTCAACAGATCCAGAACCCCAAATGCTTCTCATGTCACCCAGAGCAAAATTCCCTGTCCATCTTGGTTATTACCTCACAGATCTCCATGTTTTACTGCTGGTGAATTCTCTGTGCATGTGCACACACACACACACACACACACACACACACACATGCACACACACAGGACCTTTGCACTTGCTGATCTCTCTGCTGGTCTTCTCTTGCCCCAGATAGTCACATAGTTCATATCATCTCCTGCCTTCAGGTCTCTTTTCAAATGCTGTCTCATTAGAGAGTTCTTCCTTGGTCCCTCTAAATGTAATAGCCTGGTCTGCACTATTATCCATGTCACTTTCTCTCTTTCATCATGTTAAATTTCCCTCCCTAGCATATATCACCTTGTTTTATCTACGACTAGAATCGGAGCTTGGTTTCCAGAATGTGCCCCTCCCCCCAAAAAACCCATAAATGAATGGCTTCCTGATCTACAGTGACATGCAGAACAGGTCTAGTTATCAGAATGGGGGTAATCCCCCTACCTGTGCCTTCCTTCATCCCTATTTGCGCTCCATGGGCATTATAGGCTGATTCTAACCCTAACCCAGCTGGGCAGGGCTGCCACCCTCCTGCTATGAAGCCAGCACCATACGTTTCTAGCAGGAACCCTTTCTCTACACCCGTCCGGCTGGCCTTCTATTCATGGCTCCCTGGCCCACTGGGCTTGCCCCTCGTCCTTGAGTCTGCTGCCCAGTGCCATACCAGTGAGCTTTGCCCATGCAGTTTTTATGTTCTGGGTCGCACTTTCCAGCCTACCCACCCCCTTCTCTCCATCCTTTCCCACCACCTAGCTGCCTCCTTAACCTTTCCAGTGTTTATACCCATTCCCCATAGCTAGCTCCCATTCAGAAACTCCTGGAAGGTAGAGATGGCTCCTGAGATCCTAGACTGAAGTCTTTCAAAATTCCCTGCTTATTTCTTCTGTTCCTGGTAAAGGAGAGGTGCAGAAAGGCACATTGACCAGCCTGGGGTGCCCAGCAAGTCCATGGACCTGGAAAGCCAGAGACAGACTGAGGAGCACATGTGGAAGGGCATGTACATATGTGTGTGACTGGCAGCAAACAGGTTATGTGATCCAGAGAGGCTGCTGGGGTGGGGTGAGAATGAGAACAGTTACCGGGGAAGGTGAAGATAAAAAATGTGGGACTCCTTCATGCCTGCTCAACCCTCACCACCTGAGTGACAGAAGTGGGATGTGGACACTTAGATGAGACGGGGGTCTTGCACATTTCTGGGAGCCCTTTCAGGCCATGCTGGGAGAGGAGGAGGGCCCTAGCAAAGGGGTGATGTCAAGAGAACCCACACAACCCATTTGCAGAGGACCTGGCTAAGAGACCCATGGGAATGAGTGGTGTTGTTCTCGGATTCTAAAATTCCACTCCAGTAGTACAAAAGTTGGAAAACCTTAAACCCTGAATGCCTAAATTCAGAACTATGGTAATGTATTGAATTAAAAACAAGTGGTGGCGCACAGCTTTAATCCCAGCATTCAGGAGGCAGAGGTAGGAGGATCACCCTGAGTTTGAGGCCTCCCTGAGACTGCAGAGTGAATTCCCGGTCAGCCTGGACTGAGTGAAACCCTACCTTGAAAAACAAACAAAGAAACAAAAATATTGAAGGGGCTGAGGAGATGGCTCAGTGGATAAAGTGCTTGCCAAACTAGCTTGAGGACGTGAGTTTGTATCCCTAAACCATCAGAAGCCATGGCAGACTTGTCTAATTCCTGCAGACCTAGGGTGAGATGGGAGATGGAAACAGAATTTCCCAGAAGCTCATGGACCAGCACAGAAGTTAACGAGGAGAAACCCTGCCTCAAACGAGGTGGAAGGCGAGGACCAATTCTACAAAGTTGTCCTCTGTTTTCCACACCTGTGCTGTGATACACATATGCCTGGACTCACATGTGTGAACATGTGAATACAAGCATACACATACTACACGTATTTGCAATGTTCTAATAAAATTGATTAGATCGTCCAAATGCCTGCAATTGATACATGTTGGGAAACGCTGCTCAAACTAAAAGAAGGTTTGCCAACAAAATACACACCTGACAAGAGGTGAGAGATCTTGGGCTGCAGGGAGAATGCTTCAAAGAACATCATGACAAAACCGAAACCCAGCTGGCAGACATCTTAGACGAGGTGCACCCAATCAAAGGTAATGTGGCTGTGTCAGGGAGGTCAGGGAGCACCCAGGCCTGGTCCAGACAATCCCTTGGTAGTGTGTCATTTACTGTCAAGTGGCTTACACAGCAGATTTGGTATGCGTGTGCTCTATGACCATGAATGTGCCTGTGTGTATCACATACATGTAACATGTAACAGAGCAATGTATTAAAGTGCTCAAAGCAGATGAATCCACTGGGCATGATGGCTCACACCCATAATCCCAGAGCTAGGGAGGCTGATGTGGGAGGATCCCCATGATTTGGAGGCCAGCTGGGCTAGAGTGAGAAACTGCCTCAAATAATAATAACAGTACTAGTAGCAATTAGCTTTTTAAATTGAATAGGTGAACACAGGGAAAGGAGTGTGCTTTGTATTGCCTTTAACCCTTGTAGCTTTTCCTTAAGTTTGTAGTGACTTCCCAGTAGAAAGTTAAAAACTGAAAATTTGCTTATTGTTTAGGAATATGATTTTCACATTAAATTAAAAAGAGAAGTATTAGGAGACATGATAAAATTGGAATAAAAGACAGGAACTATATAGGACGTATACTTATAACCAACAGAAAAAAAAAAAAAGAATTCTGTCCAGTAAGGAGCAAGTTTAGAATTTATTTATTTATTTATTTGGTGGTAGTTTTGATACGTTTTTTGCTTATTTTGTATTCTTTTCTTTTTTTCCTTTTCTTCTTCTCTCTCTGTCTCTCTTTTTAACTGCTTGCAAGTCTCTTAAGACTCCAAAAAGTGACATTTCATCTTAAAGCATAGGGACCTTTGGAAGGTTGTTAAAGGCAGCCTGCTCCATGGCTAGGTGCTTCTAGACAGGAGTCTCCTTTGAAGTCCCTCAGCATTCAGAGCTTCACATGTTAATTGTATGCAAAGAAATCAAACACTTAAGCAAACTTCAATCTAAGGAGATTTGCATAAAGGATTAGGGCCCATTGGCCCTCTAAAATACTCTTCCCTCTGAAAATGGGCACGCTGTGTTCTCAGAGCCCCCCCAATTTCTTTGTGTCCGCATTGAGGTCGATTTAATCCGGCTTTCTTCATATGCACCCTTCTCTCTAAAGCTCTCGGGTCTGTGCTTGGGGAGTGGAGATCACTCTTTTCCCAAACTGAAGGGGGCTTTCCCTTCATTAATTTCTCTAAGAAGATTACTCAGTGCTTGTTTGTTGTTGTTGAAGCAACTAATTTCCCTAAAGCTCTTTGTTTTTCCAACTGGTTTACACTTTAATGCCCTTGATTGAATTTCAACAACAAGGGATCAACTTGACCAACCAACTCTCTTTAGAAAGAAAACAATAAGGGAGAACTTGGTGCGAACTATTTTAATCACAGGCCTGGTGTGTGCGTGTGTGTGCGTGTTTGTATACATACATACTGTCATTTAGACAATTTTCAAGAGATATATGCCCTAATTTGCATATTATATCATATTCAGGCCTTGTTCTCTTGCTAAAGTCAGGGTGACCTTCAATAACACTGAATTTCTGCAGTCACCGCAGCTGAATTAGTGGGACAAGTAACAAGCCACAGCACCCAGTTAGTTCTCCAGTCTGTGCACTGGGTTTGCAAACATTTGGCTTATGTTTTCTCTTCCACTTGTTCTACTCCTTTGTTTCTTTCTAATAGTTCTTGTCTTTAATAGCTGGGGGATAAAGCAGGTGGTGGCTTGTTTCCAAAGAACTTCAACATATCTATACATTATGACTGATAAAAGAATTCTTTTTTTCTTTACTATGATCTTGTTTGGAAATCCAGTGTTTTTTTTTTTTTTTTTTTAACCAGGATAATTGTATGGGACCTGAGTGGTAAGCCCCTTCATTCTGATTCACAGCCATTTAAACATTTGTGCCAGTTAATTAACATAATTGGTTTGTTTAATTAGCATGAGGACCGCTGGCTGCTCTCACACTGGGGGGGGGGGGGCGGCTGTTTACTTGGAGAGGCTCTCACTGGGCACCCTGAGGACACCAGCCTGCTACTGGGGTTTGAGTTGGCTTCAGGTCTCTGGAGAGTTTCTCTTGCATTGAGCACCTTGAAGATTGACCCTTGAACTTTCTAAGCCGAAAATACTATTGACATTCTGTACTTTGTCAGAGAGAGAGAGAGATTGGAGGTGCACCAGGCCTGACTGCCACACCCTGAGAGAGGGAGGCTGGAAGCTCCTCTCCAAAGGCGGTGGGGCGGGGGGGGGGGGCTTAGACATATAGTTCCCTTGAAGGATTGACTTCACACACACACACACACACACACACACACACACACACACACACACGATAATTTTCTTCTACTGTTAGGATGGTGAACTAATGACTATCCTAAGAACAATTATGGAGTGCCTACTATGTGCATAGTAATCAACTAGTAGTAGATCCTGGGAGGAGAAGTAAGACTGAGGAGTTCAAAACATCCAGGCTCACAATGCACCATCAGAGCCTCTTCAGGAGAAAAATGACAGGACAGGTCCTGAGCGAAACGTGCACATCAGTTGCTATTAAGACGATTTTTCTCTGCTACCAGGAGCCCTTGGTTCTTCATGGTGCTTTGGTGTTACACCAGGTTCCTCTTGAAAACAATTGGAAATGAGGGAAGAAGGGATAGTTTAAACCTCTCCAGCAAGAGGAATCCCATATCCCAAAGGTGAAAGATCACAGATTCCAAATGATTGTCAAATATTCTCAAGAAAGTAAATGTCACAGAGTTGTGAGGAGCTGTGATAAATAGAGTGGGGAGGGGCGGCGGGCAGAGCAGCTTCTTGGGTCTCAACCAGGTGGGGCTTAAAAATACATTTATTTGGGCTGGAGAGATGGCTTAGCAGTTAAGGCACTTGCCTGCAAAGTACCCAGGTTTAATTCCTCAGTACCCAAGTAAAACCAGATGCATAAAGTGACGTATGTATCTGGAGTTCATTTGCAGTGGCTGGAGGCCCTGGTGTGCTCATTCTTTCTGTCTGTCTTTCTCTCTCTCCCCTTCCCTCTCTGTGTCAAATACATAAATAAATAGAAATACTTTTTAAAAACACATATATTTAGGGCCGGAGAGTTGGTTTAATGGTTAAGGCTTGCTTGCAATGCCTAATGACCCAGGTTTGATTCCCCAATACCCACATAAAGCCAGATGCACAAGGCTTTCCATGAGTCTGAAGTTCATTTGCAGTGGCTAGAGGCCCTGGCACACCTATTCTCTCTCTATCTACCTGCTTCTCTCTCTCACTCTCTCTCAAATAAATACATAAATAAAATGCATTTATTTCAAAGCCCCCCCCCAAGATAAATAGCTTCAAAGACATTTGGAAGGATGACCTAAAGGAAGATAAAATATCTTTCTAGTGATTAAAAATATTAAAGGAATTGAGAACATTAAGGTGGAGTAGTTTTTTGACTCTTCGAGTGAAACAGAAATCATACACTCAGATATGCTTTATATTATGATTAAAATTTTTATTGTCATTAATATTTCTTAAAAGAAATCCACTGGCCTGGGGTGATTGCTCAGTGCTTAGAGGTGCTTATATATAAGGCCTACTAGTCTGTGTTCATTTCCCTAAAATCCATATTAAACCACATACACATTGTAGTGCATGTGTCTACAATTTGTTAGAAATGGCAAGGAGAGGGATGGAGGGATGGCTCAGTGGTTAAGGCACTGTCTGCAAAGCCTAACAACCTTGGTTTGATTCTGCAGTACCCATGTAAAGCCAGAAGCACAAAGTAGCACATGCATCTGCACTTCATTTTCAGTGTCAGGAGGTCCTGTGCGCCCATATCCTTTCTCTCTCTCTCTCTCTCTCCTTGCAAATAAATAAAGATTTAAAGAAAAGAAGATGTGGGAAGAGGCTCTAGCATGCCCCTTCTCTGAGTCTCTCTCTTTCTCTCTTAGATAGGTAGATAGATAACAAATGCAATATATACTTTAAAAAGAAAAGAAAAAAGCTGGGTGTGGTGGCACATGCCTTTAATCCCAAGCACTTGGGAGGCAGAAGTAGGAGGATCACAGTGAGTTCGAACCACCCTGAGACTACATAGTGAATTCCAGGTCAGGCTTGGCCATAGTGAAACCCTACCTCAAAAAACCAAATAAATAAATAAATAAATAATAAAATAAAATAAAATAAAGAAAGAAAGAAAAGAAATCCACTGTTCTAATTTTGGTGTAATGTAATTTAGCTGAAGGCTCAAGGTGAGTAGCAGATCATTGTCAACAATCATGTAATTTAATGTAATGAGTGTGTGTGTTTCAGCTTTCCTAAACTAAGTACTAACCTAAGAATAATTATTGAATGCCTACTGTGTGTGGGGTCCTAGATATTCATCTTAAGAGTTACCATCATAATTCTTTGTGTCTAAGTGTTTTAATAATAAATAATAAATATAAGTACTAATAAAATAATAAATGCTAATTTTAAAATAGGATTTTTACTGGAATGGTGGCTCATATCTATAGTTCCAGCACTCAGGAGGCTAAGAGAAAAGTATCCCAAATTCTAAACAAATAAATAATATTCCTTTTTGAGAATATCTGACTGGACCCCCATTCTTCCTGCAGCCTAATGTAATGTTGGACTAAAAACCCAAAGATCAACCACCAGTTGTCCAGACACATGAAAATGAGAAAGAAAGGCTGAGGAATCATTCATTATTTGATGAGCAGTCATAAGTTTAGAAAGAATCTTTGTACACTAAAACTGTAATGAATAATTAAAACTCATGTTGTAAGTCCACTTTAATTAGATCTCAGTGCATTTTAAAATACATATGTGGAAGGATGTGTGAACTTGGAAGCTAGGTACCTTTGTGGATGAACCAGAAATCTTTTATTTGGGCAAAAGCACCCACTTGTGCCAGGAATCTTACTTTATTTTATTTTATTTTTATCATACAGTGTTATATTACAGACTTCTGGGAAGACTGTCTGGGAAGGTATCATCCACATTGACACATTCTCTCCCAGTCTCATCCCTCCTGTCAAAGACTTCTCAACCATCCTCCTATCTCGGGCCAATATCAGATGCAGCCCCTTCTCATATCATCACTGTTTGCAACCTGAGCAAGCTCACTGTGAAAGGAGCCGCTAACAGGGCAGCCCTTGACATCCCATCTTGAATCACAGCAAGCAAAGAAGCAGGTGAAATCTTCAAGGCCAAGCCTGATTTTCTTTTTCTTTTTTAACCCAGAAAATCATTTTCAGTGACAGTAATGACAAACGCTGAACCCAGAACCCTTCAAAACACATCCATGAATGTTCCATTACAAATGCTCAGGATCCTGGTCTTCCAGGTGCTCCTACCAAGATACCTCCGGCTTGGCAAGCACACCTACTAGGAGAAAAAGAACACTTCTAGCATGTTGGGTTTAAGTTTTACAATGTTGAAGTTTATGAGGGTCCTGATGAATGGGGCCACACATGAAATTATACGTGAACCTTTGGCATCACCTGATACTGGAATTACTAAACAATAGTTGAAGACAAAACTTTTCATTCTTGGCTATACCCTAAATATATCTTTAAAGCAACCTTTATATATTTATTTCCTTTTTTTGGGCGGGGGGAAGCTGAGGATCAAACCTAGATCCTTATGCCTACTAAGCAAATGTTAATGTTTTTCTTACTTAAATAAATAATTTAACAGATTTAAAAGCTTGCAAAAATAGTCTCCCTGTTAAGCCCATACTCTGGACTAGCTAAATCAGAGTTCCTGAGAGGAGACTCAGACCTCCTCAATGTGCTTACACTCCTCAAGAAGTTACACTGGGGTGGCACCCATAAGATCCTAAGAAAAGCATTCCTGTCACCGTGTTTCACACTCTGGTTCTCCCCAAACAAACAAACCCAATTAGCTAGATGCCAAAATCCAATTGCCTAATTACACAAATACTGTTAGTGACCGGTCCATTTGTTCCAGGGCCCCTGGTTTGGTTTCCCTAACAGAGCTCTAATGCGTTACTTTAAATGGAACCTCCCTCCCTCCCTCTCTCACCATCCATTGAGTTCCCAGGCACAGAGGGCTGCCCTTTATCTCATATTTAAAACACAAGCAATAGCTGAAATTCATTTTCAATTTATTTTCCAATCATACGACAGAAATGATCCTGTCGAATCTTCTCCAGGCTGGTGGAAGGTTGGTAAGGCTGGCTCCAGATGCATAGTGCAGAGCTCCCGGGGTAGTCTGTAGGGAGCAGTTAATCGAATAAACTAATCTTCACTGTGGAGATTAACTGTGGCTGCAGGAAGCAGGGTGAAGCAGAATGCAAATGCAGAGACCTGCAGATGCTGTTGTGGTCAGCGTGGGCTCTCTGGTCCCATTCTTTCCTTCACACCACCACCTTGCTCAGTTCTTTGGCAAATGTGGAAATGAAGAGGTGCCCATTGGACTTGGAAGGTACTGTAGGGTGAGTGCTTTCTTGACTGTTCAGAACAGACCTCTTTCAGTCTCAGAGTGTGTGGTGAGGGAGCTGCTACCTGCAGGTGAGGACGTGGTGAGCCCCCAACAGTGGAGGGTAAAGAGCCTGATTTACGGGGTGGATCCTTTTAAACCATCCTTTGATCCCCTTTGCTAAGGCAGGCCCAGCTGGGGCTGTGTTCAGACACAATGGCATGCGCTTTCTAAGCGTGTTCTCAGCCCTGCTCTGCTCGGCTCCAGGTGGGCTCTTTGACTCTGGGGAACCTCCCCAATTCCCGCCTGGACACATCCAGGGCTCCCTCCCCATTTCTCAGTTCTTGGGGAATTCACTTGTGGGCTGGTCCCCTGGGGCGCACCAACTCCTGCAAATCCCAGCTCTGGAAGTGGGCAGGGGGCTCCAAGCTCCTCACACTGACATGAGAGATAGGAGGAAAAGACAGCAAGGTCCCTGGAGAAGCCATCAGGACTTTGGTGAGTTGACACCTTCCTCCTTGATGTCCAGGCAATCAAGAGCTAATTCTTATATTCCAGAAATAAAATTAAGTGAGAATATACCCAACACTCCTAAAACTGGATGCTTCTTCCTGCCTCTCCCTGACTATCATTGTGGGCCTTGAGTCTCTCTCATCAGATCCCAATTAGAATTCCACAGAGGGTGACATTCCTGAGTCCAGTCTCGGCCTCCTCTGTTTATTCTCCACCAGCAACCAGAGGAAGCCTGTCACAAGGTTTCCAGGAAGGTTTGGTTTCTCCAGCTTGGTTCCATTGCTCCAGGAGAATGCCAACTAGGATTCGCAAATGCTCTAAACTTGGGCAGGAGGGTGGAATGGTTAGAAGGAGCACCCATGGCCCAGAACCAGGTTGGGTTTTATTCCATCTTCACCCCTTGACTGGCTCTGTGTTGTGGGGTTAACCACCCTCATTTCAACATCATCTAGTAAATGAGAGGACAAGACCAGGACTGACCACCTGGGATTATCACTGGTTGGTTGTGTCAACACAGAGGGCCATGGACCCAGCACTCAAGTGGGCTCTGACTGCTACCCTCTGGCATCTTCTGTGCCCTCATGTGTTTTATTCCTTGACCACTCCTTAGGTTTCATGCAATCTCAGAGTCTCCACACACTGTTCCCTCCAGCCCTTCCTTTATTTAATGACAGGGCCTTGAAGGACCCTGGCATCCCCATTTATACCCTTACTGATGCTTAAATGAGCCTTAAATGGGTTCCTGCCTCCAGTTGATAGTGACTGTCTCCCTTCCCAGAGTCCCTATAGCCATTATCTGTGGACTTGCCACTAACCCTATGCCCAGGTCCAAGGAGGCTGATGGCATGTTGGCTATGGAGTGGACTTGACATCCAGGTTTCAGTATCTCCAGAGGAATGGGCTCCACGAGGGGATACACTGTACATGGGAGGCCAGAAAGCCTGTGGTACAATCTCCACTAGAATGCTCACCAGGGATATGCCCTGTCCAGCTGCCTCTACTGGCCCCTGTGCCCTGGCCCTGTGTCTGGGCTCTCTCTGGGAGAGATTCTCTTCTAGGCACAGGACTGAACAAAGTGTGTCCCCAGTGCACCTCTTCCATAGGCAAGTTCTTTCAGGGCATCTGGAGCCTCCCACAAACTCAGATTAAAATGTCCTTTGTGGTTAAACTTGGCTTTGCTTTGACCACCAATCTGTGTCCCATTCCCAATCCAAAGAGTGTGTTCCCATGGCCTGTCTGGTTCACACTGCCTGTTTGTAAATAATGCTAATATAAACATGGGTGTACAAACACCACCCTTGGCCCTACTTTCAAATTTTAAAAAATTATTTATGTATTTATTTATTTTTATTTTCATTTGTGTGTGTATGTATGTTGGGGGGTGGTGCCAGGGTCTCCTGCCACTCACTACAAACGAATGCCAGACACGTGCAACACTTTTTGCATCAGGCTTTACATGGGTGCTGGAGAATTGAACCCCAACTGGCAGGCTTTGCAGTGACTTGTTTCTTGAACTGCTGAGCCATCTACTTAGTCTTTTCTATTTATTTATTTATTTATTGTTTATTTATACTGAGGAGTGGAATTACTGGGACATCTGGTAGTTCTAGGTTTAAACATTTGGGAAACTATCAAGTTAGTTCCCATAGTGGTTATACCATTTTACATTCCTACCAGTAATTCATAAATGTTCATTTCTCCACATCATAGCCAATGCTTGTCATTGCCTGTTTTGTTGTTAGATTGTAACTATCCTAGCAGATGTGACATTATAGCTCACTGTAGTTTGATTGGAATTTTCCTAATAATAATATTGAAAACCTTCTTGTGTGCTAATTAGATATTTGTGTCTGTACATTTTCCTTGGGGAGATGTCTATTTAAGTCTTCTGTACTTTTCCTTCTTTTCTGTTAGATAGTGTCTTACTACGTATTCCAGGCTGGCCTTGAACTTAAAGGTCTTCTTGCCTCAGCCTTCCCAGTGCTGGGATAACCAGCATGCACTACTATGTGACTAGCATCTTTTCCTTTTTGTTGTTGTTGTTGTTGCTTTTGAAGGTAGGGTATCACTCTAGCCCAGGCTGGCCTGGAATTCACTATGTAGTCTCAAGGTGGCCTTGAACTCATGGCGATCCTCCTACATCTGCCTCCCTAGTGCTGGGATTAAAGGCGTGTACCACTATGCCCAGCTTTTTCCATTTTTAAGTAAAGGTTGTTTATTAATTTGTTTTTGAATTGTAAAAATTCATCATATATTTTAGATATTAGTTACTCATAAAATATTTCACTGGTAAATAATTTCTCCCATGTTATTATATTTTACTTCATTCTTGGATGCACAACAGATCTTAATTTTGATGAAGTTCAATTTAATTTTTTTAAAATTTTCTTGCCTGTGATTTTAGTGTTCTTATACATGAAAACATCTGCAAATGCAATGGTGAGATTTTTCCCCACAGTGGTTCTTTCTATGAGTTTTATAGCTTCAGCAATTAAGCTTAGGTCTTTGATGCCTTTTCAAGTGAATTTTATGCCTTAAGTGGTATAAGGTA
Organism: Dipus sagitta; assembly: GCA_036346955.1. Classification (NCBI taxonomy): domain Eukaryota; kingdom Metazoa; phylum Chordata; class Mammalia; order Rodentia; family Dipodidae; genus Dipus; species Dipus sagitta. Next base: position 235,873,746 of record CM070770.1, read on the forward strand.
ACTTTCTTTTTTCTTTTTTCTTCATTGTTGATATCAAGTTTCATAATACTACTTGTTGAAAAAAATAATCTGTCCTTTCCTCATTTGAATGGCCTGGGTATTTGTCAAAAATCAAGTAACCATATTTTTCAGAGTTTATTTCTGAAGTTTCTATTATATACATAAAATAATATACCATTAGTCTATGTAGTTGGTCTTCTACAATATTAATTTATTACTACAGCATTATATTAAGTTTCAAAATTGGCTATTTGAGACCCTGAACTTTATTCTTTTTTAAAAGACATTTTTTTTTGACTATTCCAGGTCCCATGCAACTCCATGTGAATTTAAGATCTGACTTTCCCATTTCAGCAAAATAAAATAAATAAATAAATAAAGGCTATTAAAAGTTTGGTAGGGATTACATAGAACTTGTAGATTTCTATAGCCCTGATGTCCTAATAACATTACATATTCTTATCCATGAACATGGGATGTCTTTTTATTTAGAACTTAAATGTCTTGGAGCAACTGTAATTTTTCACATAAGGTTCTTCACCCATGTAGAATTCTTATGAAAATGGAATTCCTTTCCTAATTGCATTAATACTTTTAAAAAAAAGTGCCCTGTGAGATGCCAATGTGGAATTAAGGCTCAAAGGCAGCTCCTGGGGTAAAGGAGAACCTGTGCTTCCTCATCCTCCCACTTCCCTTCATGGCCTCATGAGGGCCAAGTGCCGAGTAACTGCCTGCTAATGCTTTTCAGCTATAGCTTCTTCCTCTCCCAGAAAACCCATTAACAATCTCTGCTTAGTTCAGTTAAGATGGTGGCATAGGAACCACACCAAAGCAGCCTAGGGGAGAAAAGGCCAAAAATAAACCCAGCAAAATACACTATTCTACTAAAAAGTGAGGAATATAAGAAATTATCAACTATAGCAGAGATGTAGGAGAGATCCAGAGCATCTAGAGCCCACAGAAGCAGGCAGAAGTGGCTCCAGCAGCAGAACCAGGTCTGTGTGGCCACAGCCACAAGGCTCAGCCTGAGCCGTGGGAAAAGCCAGGTGAGGGGATTCTCCACTCACACCAGAGCTTCTGGCAAACTCAAAAAACATGAAGGGAGGATGGCAGGGACCAACAGAGGAGCACCTTGTGAGTAAGAGGATTGTGAGGACCAGTGGGAGAACTTCAGCCATCCACAGCCTCCCCTCCCCCACCACCAGCACAAGAGTCAGCAAGCACCAGAGACCTGGGGAAGGCAACTCACCTACACTACACAACACCCAGCACAGGCAATCAGAGGCAGTGATCCAGTGACCCAGCCAGGCTGCCTGAGCCCACAGTACAGCAAAGAGGGACCCAAGCAGGAGCACAGCATAACTGAGACCAAAACTACCCCCAAATGTAACTGGGATTACAGCAGGTCAGTGCCCGCCAAATAAGCCTGGTATAAAGATATGAATCGGAAGTGCTAATTGCACCTTCCATATCAGGATAAATTATATGTTCAATCTGATGGATGGTCAGATTTGCCATTCTTAAGCTATATTTTGGGCTTGTCATTTGGTGCTTCCTAATTTATAGTGCCTTTGTTTGCTCTTCTGTTATTCATTAGGGAAGGGTCTCACTTGGTCACAAACTGACTTGGAACCCTCAACCGACCAGAAATCTTAGCCTCCTCATTGATAGGATTAAGGGTGTGGGGCAACACACATCCTAAGGGACTGTGACTTTGTTATAGGATCTGGTTGTCATAATACCTACTCTTGCATAAATACTCTGTGCTGTTTTTCATTGAATGTATACATTGTTTAGTTAAATTTTAGAATTTGCCTGTATTTTGTTCCACTCAGTCTGCTTGAATACTCTCCTAGCAGACAAATCCAACATCTAGAGTCACTTTTATAGTTATTCAGAGTCTTAAGAGGCACACCTAACACTTTAAGCTCCTACCCTGAAGATATATAAGATCAGATTGATTGATACATCTAATAATACTGCAGAATATTAGAAAATCCAAGCATTAAATTAATCCAAGATACAAGAATCTCACCTTTCTACAAAGGATGGACACTGATATATTGGAAAATGGTGTTTCAAGCAAATGGGGCTAGAAATCAAGCAGGGGTTGCTATCCCAATATCTGACAAGGTAGACTTCAGTCCAACAGTAGTTAGGAAAGATAAGGAAGGTCACCTTATATTGATTAAAGGCACACTCAAATAGTAGGCCATTACAATCCTAAACATATATGCACATAACACGGGGGCTCAGAACTTCATCAAACAAATGCTATTAGAACTAAGGTCACAGATAATACCAAACACCGTTGTAGTGGGTACCTTCAACACCCCACTCTTATCAACTGACATGTCATCTGGGCAAAAAATAAACAGAGATACGTCTGGATTATATGAGATCATAGAATAAGTGAATTTAACAGATATATACTGGGCATTTTATCCTAATGCTTCAGAATACACATTTTTTTCAGCAGCACATGGAACATACTCTAAAATAGACTGCATGTTAGGACACAACACAAATCTTAACAAATACAGAAAAAATGAAATAATTTCTTACACTCCATCTGATCACAGTGGAATCAAAGTACAAATCAATAGCAAGAAAAGCTGTAGGGCATACACAAAATCATGGAAACTAAACAATACACTACTAAATGATGAATGGGTCAATGAAGAAATCAAGAAGGAAATTTAAAAAATCACAGTCAAATGATAATGAGAAAACAACATACCAAAACCTTTGAGACACAATGAAGGCAGTCCTAAGAGGAGAATTTATAGCTTTAAGTGCCTATCTTAAAAAAAATTAGAAATGTTGCAAGTAAACAACTTAATTCTTCACCATCAAGCCTTGGAAAAAAAGAACAAGGCAAACAGAAAATCAGTAGACAGGAAGAAATAATAAAGATTAGGGCAGAAATTAATGAAATAGAAACCAACAAAACAATCCAAAGAATCAATGAAACAAAGAGCGGGTTCTTTGAAAGGCTAAACAAGATTGATAAACCCTTAGCAAATCTGACCAAAAGAAAGAGAGAAGAGACACAAATTAACAAAATTAGAGATGAAAAAGGCAGCATCATAACAGATACTAGAGAAATTGAAAAAAATGATTGAGACATACTATAAGGACATAAACTCCACTGAATTTGAAAATCTGAAAGAAATGGATGACCTACCTAAATTAAATCAAGATAAGATTAACCACTTAAATAGACCTATATCAAGTATGGAGATCCAAGCAGTTATCAAAAACCTCCCAACTAAAAAAAGTCCAGGCCCAGATGGATTCACTAGTGAATTTTACCAGACCCTCATGGAAGAAATAACACCATTGCTTCTTAAACTTTTCCATAAGATAGAAAATGAAGGAGTCCTACCAAACTCCTTCTATGAAGCCAACATCATCCTGATACCAAAACCAAGCAAAGACAGAACCAAAAAAGAAAGTTATAGACTAATCTCCCTCATGAACATACATGGAAAAATTCTCAACAAAATATTAGCAAACAGAATGCAAGAATATATCAGAAAGATCATTCATCCTGACCAAGTAGGCTTTATCCCAGAGATGCGGGAATGGTTTAGCATATGAAAATTGATAAATGTAATGCATTATATAAATGGAATGAAGGACAAAAATCACATGATCATTTCATTAGATGCAGAAAAATCATTTGACAAAATCCAACATTCCTTCATGATGAAAGTCCTACAGAGACTGGGAATAGAAGGAACATATTTCAATATAATAAAGGATATCTATGACAAATGTACAGCCATCATATTACTAAATGGAGATAAATTTGAAGCTTTTCTACTAAAATCAGGGATGAGACAAGGGTGTCCACTGTCCCCATTTTTATTTAATATGGTACTGGAAGTCTTAGCCATAGCAATAAGGCTAGAGACACACATAAAAGGGATACAAATTGGAAAGGAAGAGGTTAGGTTATCATTATTTGCAGATGACATGATTCTGTACATAAAGGACCCTAAAGACTCTACCAGAAAACTGTTAGAGCTAATAAACAACTATAGCCATGTAGCAGGATATAAAGTAAAGACACAGAAATCAGTAGCCTTTCTATATGCTAACAACAAATACACAAAGGATGAAATCAGAGAATCACTTCCATTCACAATTGCATAAAAAAAAAATTAAAGTACCTTGGAATAAACCTAACCAAGGAAGTGAAGGATCTGTACAATGAAAACTGTAAAACACTCAAGTGAGAAATTGCAGAAGACACTAGGAAATGGAACAGCATCCCTTGTTCTTGGATTGGAAGAATAAATATTGTGAAAATGGCAATCTTCCCAAAAGCAGTTTACACATTTAATGTAATCCCCATCAAAATTCCAATGGCATTTTTTACGGAAATAGAAAAAACAATCCAAAAATTCATTTGGAAGCATGAAAATTCTCAAATATCTAAAACAATTTTGAACAACAAAAATAAGGCTTGTGGCATCACCATATGTGATTTTAACCTATACTACAGAGCCATAGTAACAAAAACAGCACGGTACTGGCACAAAAGCACATGTAGATCAATGGGACAGAATAAAGGACCCGGATGTAAGCCCATGTAGCTATAGCCACCTGATACTTGACAAAAATGCCAAAAGTACTCATTGGAGAAAAGACAGCCTCTTCAGCAAATTGTGCTGGGAAAACTATATATATATATATATATATATATATATATATATATATAATATATATGTAGAAGGATGAAAATAGATCCTTATCTCTCTCCATGCACAAGAATTAAATCTAAATGGATCCAAGACCTTAATATCAGGCCTGAAACTCTGAAATTGCTAGAGGAAAAAGTAGGGGAAACCCCTTGACATATTGTAATTGGCAAGGACTTTCTGAATATAATTCCAATTGCTCAGGCAATAAAACCACAGATTAACCACTGGGAACTCATGAAATTACAAATCTTTTGTATGGCAAAAGACACTGTGACTAGAGCAAAGAGGCAACCTATAGAATGGGAGAAAAATCTTTGCCAGCTATAAATCTGATAGAGGATTAATCTCTAGGATATACAAAGCACTCAAAAAGTTAAATAATAAATCAAACAGCCCAATTAAAAACTGGGCTATGGAACTAAATAGAGAGTTCTCAAAAAGAAGAAATACAGATGGCACATAAACATCTAAAATATGTTCTACATCCCTAGTCATCAGGGAAATGCAGATCAAAACTATGTTGAGATCCCATCTCACTCCTGTCAGCTTGGCTACCATCATAAAAACAAATGACCATAAATGCTGGCAAGGATGCAGCAAAAGAGGAACCCTTCTACACTGTTGGTGGGAATGCAGTCTGGTCCAGCCATTGTGGAAATCAGTGTGTAGGTTCCTGAGACAGCTAAAAATAGATCTACCATATGACCCAGCTATAGCACTCCTAGGTATATATCATAAAAACACATCTCCACATCTCACTACCTTAGAGATACTTGCCTAACCATGTTTATTGCTGCTCTATTCACAATAGCTAGGAAATGGAATCAGCCTAGATGTCCCTCAACTGATGAGTGGACAATGAAGATGTGGCACATTTATACAATGGAGTTTTACTCAGCGGTAAAGAAAAGTGAGGTTATGAAATGTGCAGGAAAATAGATGTATCTGGAAAGGATTATACTACGTGAGGTAACCCAGGCCTAGAAAGCCAAATGTCGCATGTTCTCTCTCATATGTGGATCCTAGCTACAAATGTTTGGACTCTTGTGTGAGTAGGAAGAAAACTCAGTAGCAGAGGCTCGTAAGCTAGAAAGGAGACATAAAGGGAAGAGAAAGGAAGGAGGTACTTAATAGAATGGTATTATATATATGTAAGTAGAAGAACAGATTAATGGGGGTGAAAGGCCTAAATGAGGTCAGGGAAAGAGATTGAGTAAAGGAAAATTGGAGGAGGGCTAATCAAAATCTAAGAGGATATAAATAAATCATATGAAAACCTACTTTTTGGACAATGGAACACTCATGAGCCATATATTGTTACTAGAAAATTTTCAGTGCCAAGAATGGGATATCTTCCAGTGAGTTGTTGGCCAGGGAGGTCCCTAATGCCCCCAAAACAGTACAGGCCATTGGCCAGGCCCTTGGTTTTCCACCAGGAATACATGGTAAGACCTTATTGCTAAAGACCACATACTTGGGCTCCAAAGTCACTGAGAAATCCTGCTGGAATGGAGCTGAAAACCTCCTCTATATAGACCAGCTGACAGAAAGCTGGAAAAAGCCATGCTGCATGCAGTTCGATGGGAAAGAAATCACCAGTGAAGACACTGAACAGTGAACACTGAATGCCTTAAATTTGGCCAGTCAGGCCAAATGAGCCAACAGGTGCAATAGTGGCATGTCTGTTATGTAGGAAACCAATCGCCCCTGATTTAACTAGAGGCCTGCTCCATGGGAGGGACTACATCCTTGATACTGAAAACCTACAACAGGGGTAATACTGAGCCCTAGGGGAGTAACATCTGCTGCTGTCTGGCTAAATGTATATACTATGCTTACCAAACTGCCCAGTAAGCACTTCTCTTAACGTTCATATCCATATATTAATGCTACTCTCACTTTTGGTTAGAGAACCTTCTATTTTCAGATGGCAGTGACCTTGGGATGACTCAGAAGGCACCATGGTACTGAGAAGAAGTGACACAGGAGTGCTAAGCACTGAAATATCTCTATCACACCTTCCAAGGCTCAGGGTCCATTGTGGAAGAGGTGGCAGAAAGAATGTAAGAGCAAAAGGAAGGGTAGGATTCCTTACAACATGCTCCTCCTGACACAAAATGGCCTGGATATCCATGACCTCACAGTGGCTGACACTGTACACAGAGGACCATCATAATAGGAGGAAAAGATGATGATATCACAATAAAAGAGAGACATGAACTGAGCATGGTGGTGCACACCTTTAGTCCCAGCACTTAGGAGGCAAAAGTAGGAGGATCCCTGTGAGTTCAAGGCCAGCCTGAGACAACATAGTGAATTCTAGACCTTACCTCAAAAAAGCCAAAAAAAAAAATAATTTTTTTTTTTTTCTGAGGTAGGGTCTCACTCTGGCCCAGGCTGACCTGGAATTCACTATGGAGTCTCAGGGTGACCTCGAACTCACGGCTATTCTCCTACCTCTGCCTCCCAAGTGCTGGGATTAAAGGCATGCGCCACCACGCCCAGCTCCCAAAAAAATAATTTTAATAAAACTCAGCTTAGCTTCATATGGGCAGTACTTGATCTCAATGCTATTTCCCTCCTCCCCTTTCCATAGCCCCCAATCCATTCCCAGAAGAAAGCCATGCTGGTCATTGGGTTCTTTGCAAGGCTGAGCATGCAGAAAAGAGGTGGCCCTGGGTGTAGGTGAGTTCCTGCTAGGGTTGGACTGTCCTCTGCTGGCCTTCTGGGTGACAAAGCAATATCTGTTTTCAACAAGACAGAACTAGATGGGAAGCGACCCCCTTACAAATAGCAGCAGACAGACCTGCAAGACATGACTGGACCAATGGGCAGGTGACCTGGAGAAAGGAAGAGGCCATGATAGAGGAGATGAGCAGACAGCTCAGGTGGTAACACACATGCCCCCTTGCTGTCCCTGAGCATGCCATCTCCACTTCTTGAGTGCTTATTAGGACTTGCTACTCAGGGGCCTCTATCCCTGGACATTTGCCCTGGGACAAGTGACCTCCCGAGCATATTTCATAGTCAGGAATTCACAACTTGGAGTCTTCCAAGTTTACCAGTGCCATTGGCAATGCTCTCCGAGAAAGTGAACAGATGGGCTCTAATTGCAGACCTGTTGTGGGGACATTGTTAACAAACGCACAAGTAGCAGTATACAGGGTTTTTTGGAACCGAATGTGACTTGGCAGCTGGGGACAACAGTCTAATTACCAACATCTGAGTTTCTTGTTTAATGATGGGAAATGTGGAAAACGGCCGTGCTTGCAGCAACAGAGAGGAGAAAGATGCCAAGGGCTGTGGGTGTGCTGTGTCTGCTTCTCTTGGTGGCCAGTGCCTCCATGTCATCCAGGGACTAGTCTTCCTCACCCCCTCGTTCCCCAGGAGCACTGAGAGAGGGCTTGGACTTCTTGAGACCCTTGGATACCAACCGCAGTCCAGCAGAGAACAGCAGTATTGAGTCACATTGGGTCATTATATTCATTACTTTTCTTCTATGTTCCATATTTAACCGGTGAATTCCTATATCCCCTTGCACACTCCTATTTAAGCTTGACATATGCCTATCCCAGTTTCATAGTTTAGAGATTTACACTAATATTTGCTCAAGCTTATACAGACTTGCTAAAGAGCTTAATTCTTTAATATTTATAACAGATTTTCTTTTTTAATTGACTATAATATTATTTCTTATACCACATACACCGTAAGAAGCTTGCCACTTCTTTCCTCTTGACCACTATAGCTGCCTTGACTGATATAGAAGGGCATGAGGTTTGCCAGGTTGAATCCTAACAGTTTATACAGATGTCATCCAATTCCTGGTAAGACAGATGAGGCACACTTCCCTTTCCTTCTGAATGCATCAAAAAAACCTGGGTACAATGCACAGAACAGCTATTGGGGACTCTGAGAAGTCAGGGTTGTAGGAAGGATTCAGGAAGAATACCAGAAATTAAGATGCCGCTGAACTGGGTGTGAATTTATAATTTTGCTTCATGGTCTTCAACTTATGACTGCATGCGAATACCATCATAGACATTTGTGGATGATTGAGGGTAACCTGAGCCCCAGTTTCCAGGACAGAAGAATGCAAAGGGACTTCCCAGTGTCCTGGAAAGTACCAGGGAGATAAGATAGAAAGGAAAGGCTTTTAGGAAAGCAATTACGTAGACATACTCGGAGCTCATGTTAGCATACCAAAGATTTTAAGGACTGAGCTAACACAGAGAGCACTGCCCAAGGGCCACACCGGCATTGGCCACAGGGCACGCATAACAGACGCAAATTGCTCGGCAAAGTCTCTTAACATGGAACTGGCATTCATTAGACCCCTAGCCCACAGAAGAGAGGCTGCCACAAAAAATATGAACAACAAAATCATGTCATTTGTTGGGCTGGAGCAATGGCTTAGCAGTTAAGGCACTTGCCTGCAAAGCCAAAGGACCCAGGTTCAGTTCTGAAGGATACACGTAAGCCAGATGCACAAGGTGGAGCATGTGTCTGGAGTTTGTTTGCAGTGGCTAGAGGCCTTGGAGTGCCCATTCTCATTCTCTCTGTCTCTCTCTCTGCCTCTTTTTCTCTCCCAAATAAACACATGAAACTTAAAAGAAGAGTTTAAGAAAAAACAATGTTAGTTGCCTGCTAAAACAAAAATGTCAACCTTTGACATTGGACTTACATGGAGTCTGCTTTTTTACAATGTGATATTTAACATGTCCATAATAGCTTCCAAAATTACCTAGCTATTCCTAAAAAATATCTCAACTTGTATAAAAACACGTATATATATCAGCTGAAAAAGGATGTTGGAAGACTAGAGATTTAGTTCAGTAGTAAAGTGTTTGCCTAACGTGCATTAGGCCCTAGGTTCCATCCCTAATACTGTAAAGAATTAGAATTATCTTACAATGTAGCAATTATACAAATGCTCTATCAAGTCATTATCTGTTTCCTGAAGTAAATGAGGAAGTCAAGAAACTCAGCAAAAAACAAGCAAGAAGTCAAATAGCAACTTTGGAATTGAAAAATACATTGACTTAAATGGAAAACTCGCTAGATATGCTCAAAAGTGGAATGTGATGACAGAGAAAAGAGGGTGAAAGACGTAAACCTAGAAACTCAAGAATGTCAAGAAAAACCAAAACAAGCAAAAGCCGCTGAAAACTACATCAAAGGCAAAAATCTTTACATGAGCCAGACCAAAATGATATATTGTCTAGATGGGACCGGCATTTTTTTAAATTGAAATCTTAAAAGTCAGCTGGCTATGGTGGTGCATACCTTTAGCCCTACTACTCAGGAGGCAAACAAAAGTAGGAGGATCACCATGTGTTCGAGGCCACCCTGAGACTAAATAGTGCACCCCTCCCCCCTCAAAAACCCCATTGATCTTAAAAGTCAAAAAAAATTAGAAATACTAACCCAGAATTCTTCAACCAGCAAAAACATCCTTCCGAAATGAAGGTTAAGTTAAATATATCTTTTTGTTTGTTTATTGAAGTAGGGTCTTGCTCTAGCCCAGGCTGACTTGGAATTCACTATGTAGGGCCTTTCAACTGCGGGGATCAAAGATGTGTACCATCATGCCTGGCAAATATATTCTTTTATTTAAAAAAAGTTTTAAAATATGTATGTGTGTGTGTGTGTGTGTGTGTGTGTGTGTGTGTGTGTGAATGCATGCCATGGTGCACATGTGGAGGTCAGAGGACAATTTCGAGGTGTCTGTGCACTTCTTACCATATTTGAGACAGGCTCTTTTGCCACTGCAAATGAACTGCCAGGCCGCAATATCAGACTAGCTGGCCTGCGAGCTTTGTATTCTCCTGGCTCTGCCTTTCATTGTCGTAGGTGTGTTAGGATCACAGAGACATGTGGCACTTTGTACCAGGCTGTGCTTGGGAGCTGGGGAATTGAACCTGGGCAAATAGGCTTTGCAAGCGGGTGCCATCTCCGTATGCATAGTCCATATGTTCTTAGATGAAGGAAAAGTAAGAGAATTCATTGTCAGCAGAAAAGCTCTAAAATAGCTGCTGGGTATGCAAGATGGAAATTTGGGATATAAGGATTGAAGAAAGAGCAAGAGAAATGGTAAATATTTGAGCCAATATACTAGACTTCTCCTTCTAGTTTATTTGGCTATAGCATTTATCTAGCATTCATGAAGCCCTGGGGTCAATCCCCAGCACTTCCAAAAAATGAACACAAAATAACATAGATCATGACCCTTATTCAAGAGAAAAATTATGACATTGCCTGATGGAGCTTTCAGTGTATACAGATAGAATATATGAAATAACCACAGAGGGTTATGGATAAGTGGCAAGATTTCTTTCTACTTTCCTCCCAAGGTGGCAAAATATAGAGTCTAAATATATTGTAAATGTTAAGTGTATACATTATAATCTCTACAAGAGTAAGCAAAAAAAATACATAGTGAAACGTAGTAGAATTAAAATGAGAAAATGAGATACTAATAATAACGTAAGTGTTTGAACATCTCACAAGAGAGCAGAAGAAAGGAAACAAATGAACAAAAACAAAGATAAAAAAAAAGATGCAATAAAATGATAACCTAACATCAAATGTGTCAGGACGAACAAAAGATGCATGACCTAAAATCACCATTTAATTAGGAGGATATCAAAGTAGGTGACATGACATACTGAAGCATATACTGTCTATAAGAGCCTCCCTGGAAAGGTAACCATATGGGACGGTTAAAAGTGAAACGGCAGGAAAGATGGGCCATGCAAGCATAAAACGAAGGAAGCCAAAGTAGAAAGATTGTTATCGGCAAAGTATGCCTCAGAAAGAAACTTGAAAATTAAATGATAAAGTCCTGAATGATCTGTGGCTCAAAGTTGTCGTAAAGGAAATTAGCAAATACTTTTAACTGAACAGAAGTAAAACTACACTATATCAAAATTTGTAGAATGCAAATAAAATGTTTAGAAAGAAATTTAGAGTCTGAATTGCTTATGTTAGAAAAGAAGATCACATGTTAAGAATATAAATTTCTGCTTTAAAGACCTATAGCACTGAGGATATACCTTGGTGATAGAACTCTTGCCTAGTATTCAGGAATTCCTGGGTTTGTACCGCAGGACTTGGGGTGGGGGTGAGAGATGGGGATTAAAATAAAAGCAAGCAGAAAAGGAAATAATAAAGTTAATAGACAGAAATCAAGCAGCTGGGGAGATGTCTCCGTGGTTAAAGGCACTTGCTTGCAACACCTGTCAGCCAGAGTTCAATTCCCCAGCATTCACCTAAAGTTTGTTTGCAGTAGCAAGAAACCCCACGGAGTGCTATGCACACATAAATGCCCATGAAAGTAAATAAATATAAAAAATCTAGAAATCAGTAAAATGTAAACATTAAAATAATAGAGAAAAATTAATGAAAACAAAAACTAGTTCCATCAAAAGATTGGAAATGTTAAAACTTTCTAAGAGTAAGTTTACTTGTCTTTTGGAAGGCAGCTGGCTTCTGACCCAGGTAGGACAACCCCTCTCTGCTCCCTTTGGACAGTAAGCCAGTCTGGGCTTGTTCGCTGCTGTTGGCTCTGAAAGAGTCTGACAAAAGGGCATGGAAGTTTCTTGAGGCCTACATTTGGAGCTAACACCATCATGTCTGCCACAATCTACCAGCCAAAGCCAGTGGCAAAGTTAGCTTTATTCGCATAGATTTGAGTCCTAACCTTAGTTCTTCAGGATGGAGTGGACAGGGGCTTTCATGAGGTAAAAAAGGGAACTGTGCATGGTGGTTCTTGCCTGTAATGCCAGCACTTGACAGGCGGAAGCAGAAGGATCACAGAGGGTTTAAGGCTAGCCTGGGCTACATGATGAATTCCTTACCAACCTGAGATATAGAGTAAATCCTGTCTCACACAATGATGACAGCGATAACAACAATAAAACTCACACACGTCAACAAAAGAGAGATGACTATGGCAAAATGAGGTCATTAGGGTGGCCCTAATCCCACAAGTCTAATGTCATTCTAGAAAGAGAAAATCAGGAAGCAGAGTGAGTACAGGTGGATGACCATGGAAGACACAGGGAGAAGACAGCTACCTGCATTCCAGAAGAATGCCGGCCAACACCTTGAGCATGGACATCTAGCCTCCAGAACCATGAGAAAATAAAATTTTTTTTTTTTCGAGGTAGGGTCTCACTCTAGCCCAGGCTGACCTGGAATTCACTATGTAGTCTCAGGGTGGCCTCAAACTCATGGTGATCCTCCTACTTCTGCCCCCCGAGTACTGGGATTAAAGGTGTAAGCCACCACGCCTGGCTTAAATTTCTATTTTTTAAGCCACCTAATCTATGATTTTAAAAAATATTTTATTTATTTATTTGAGAGAGAGAGGCAGATAGAGACAGAAAAAACTGTCACATAGGGCCTCTAGCCACTGCAAACGAATTTCATATGCATGCCCCCACCTGTGCATCTGACTTTATATGGGTACTGGGGACTTGAACGTGGGCCTTTGACTTTGCTGGTAAGTGCCTTGACCACTAAGCAATCTCTCCAGCCCCCAGTCTGTAATATTTTGTTACAGCAGACCTTGGTGTGAAAACAGTGTTTATCCCTGTGTGTGTATGTGGGGGGGGGCATCAATGTGCATGCGTGTTGTGGTAGTCTAAATGTATGTCTTCTAATAGACCCAGTTGTTAACTTGGGTTTCCAGGTGCCTGGCTGGAGGAGGTGTCACTGGGAGCAAACTTCTTGGATCTGTGAAAGGGAGCCAGCCTCGTTTGCCATTATGGGTCTTCTCTTGAATTTTTAAGCCTAAAATAAATCCCGTTCTTCTCATACTTTGTTTCATCCCAGCAACATGGAACTGACTACAACACATGTGTATATTTATGTGGGTGCACATGAATATGTGGGTGCACATGTATATGTGGGTTTGATTACATGTGGAGGCCAGAGTTTGAAGGTCTTCCTCAGTGGCTCTCCACTTTATTTTCGGAAGCATGGTCTCCCACTTAACCAATGCATCTAGTCTGTCTCCCCACCCAGTTTGCCTATAGAATTCCATCTCCAGCTCCCAAGTGCTGAGATTATAGGCAGCCAACATGTACCCAGCATATATGTGCAATGGGTGCTGGCGATCCCAATTACTGTCCTCATGCTCACACACAAACATTTTATCCACTGAGCCACTGCCCCAGCCTGTGTCTCCCTCTTCATGTTTAAAATGGCAATCTCATTGCAATCTGTGTTTACAGGGATGTGTAATTGGAGACATTCTTGATACCAGTTCAGCACACCTAGGGATGGTTGTGAAGTAAACTATACATGTGATAGGATGGGCTGGAAGCACGGATTCTCTGAATTTCCTGGGTTTCAGATTCCTCGTCTGTGTCAGGAGAGAACTGGACCAGGACTGGCTCTCTTTATTTCCGGCCCTGACAGCCCAGGTTCAAACCTCAATCATAGCATCCGCCCATCACTCCAACATGCAACTGCAAGGCATGAGTCAGAAGACGCTTCCTTGCTTCCTCACTGGACTCTTCCCTCAAGCCCTCAGCCCTTCATAACTCTTTTTACAGAAGGACAGTGAGCACTGGTCAGAGCAGGTTTATCTCACAGTGTCCACTAAGACAAGCAGCTCTGCCCCAAAGCTCTGCCTAGGGGACAGGGCAACAATTATATCCTCCTCTTAATCTCATGAGTACTCCTCCAGAGGGAAATTTAATGGGCCTGGATTTGGGGGAGCTTTGGTTGTGGCCTGTGGAGAGTTTGGCTGACGGTAAAGATAAGAAAAGGTCGACAGTAAGAATTAATGAAATCCCAGCCAGGAAACAAAATAAAAGCTATTCCAGGGGAGGAGTAAGGACTGCATGAGAGACCTGGAAGTACATTCCCAGATGATCTGGATGAACGGAGGGCCTGGCAATGAGGACCCCGGCCAACACGGTAGAACGCACGATCCCTTCAAACTATTGTGGGTGGAGAAAACAGATGACCTCAGTTTCAAAACAGAGCAATGAATGGATGTCACAGATACTTGAAAATAAATAACAATAAATAACTCTTCCAAAAATGATAATTAATGCTAAGTTAAATAATAATGGTTATCATACTTTTAAGCTGTTGAGCCCATTACATCTGCCAGGCACTGACCTACATGTTTTATATATATCAAGTCACTGAATCCTCACAAAAGTCCTATGAGATAAATACTTGTGGTTTGAATGTGTCCTCCAGAAGTTAAAGTTCTGGGACATTCAGTGCCCCAGATTCATATGGAACTAGAACTTGGAGGTGGAGCCTTTGGAAAGTGTAGTAGACAGCTTCACATTGCTGGAATAAACCTCCAAAGCAGACACAGTTTATAGGAGAAAAGGTTCATTTGAAGTTTACAGATCCAGGGGAAGTTCCATAATGCAGAAGAAGCTGGCCCTCTTTCACAGATCCACACAGAGAGAAACACCTCTAGCTGCACCACAGCAAGCACCCTTAAGGGACTCCAGGCTGAGATCAAGCACTCTGCATGTCTTTGGCTGGAATTCAGATCTGCCTCCAAACATATCTTAGGGCTGGACCATGGGATCCACCCATAGCGACATCAAGTTACAAGCTTGAATAAAAGTCCTGAATCTATTGGCAGACATCCATTCAAACTACCACAGGAAAAATTAGGATTAGATGAGGTCATGAGGGTGGGTTTACACAAGAGGAAGCAAGCTCCCAGCTCTGTTAGGCTGTGTGATAACCTCCACAATGTCATGTAGCAAGAAGGCTCTCTCCAGATGCAGGGCAGACCCTAGTACCATGTTCTTGAACTTCCCAACCTCCAGCATCTTAAGAAGTTTATTTTCTTTATAAATTACCCACTCTCGGGCATTCAGTTATCAATAGGAAATATACTAAGATGGTACCAAAATACTCTTATCACTATTTTTACAGACAAATTAGGGGAAACATAGGAAGACGAACCATTTCTCTCAGCGTTGCAAAGGTGGTGGAGGTAGACAAAACTCCAGGAGTTTAACCACTTTTGCTGGATGGAATTTCCATAATTTGTCAAGTCCACAATGTGAAAGATGGAAAAATGGTTCAATTACAGATGGGAAAGAGTAAAGGCGGGAGGGTGGGGGACTTCTGCTCATGCCGATGTCTGTGTGCTGCCCACAGTGCTGCATTCTCTTCTGTTTGAGTGCATCACCATCTGTGTCTGCCTGCTGAGATCCTTATTTATGCCAAGAATTTGGTCAAATGTTACCTCCCCTGGAAGTCCTGCATACTCATCTTCCCGCTTTGGTTCCCTTACCATTCAGCACCCGCCCTTGAGTAGCGGATTAGTTACTTTACCATTGCTGTGATTGAATACCTGACAAGAAGCACCTTAGAAGAGGAAGAGTTTATTTTAGCTTACAGTTTGGGAATGGGTAGAGCACATTGTGCCAGAGAAGGCATGATAGCAAGAGCATGAAGCAGCTGGTCCCATGGCCTCTGTAGTCAGGAGGCAGAGAACAGACAGGAAGTGGAGAAAAACTAAGGAATCTCAAGTCCTGCTCACAGTGGTCTACCTCCTTTAGCAAGGTTCCGCCTCAAGGCCCACTTTCAGGTAGCTATCAAGTGTTCAAACACATATGCCTATGGAGCACATTTCACATTTAAATCACAAAATAATATGTAGCCAATATTTTCTTTTTTATAAATACTTTATTTTTATTTATTTATTTGACAGAGAGAGAGAGAGAGAATGGGTGCTCCAGCCATTGCAAAAGAACTCCAGACACGTGTGTCCCCTTGTGCATCTGGCTTAAGTGGGTCCTGGGTAATCAAACCAAGGTTCTTTGGCTTTGCCTTAACTGCTGTCATCCCTCCAGCCCCAATATTTTCTTTATTTCCACAACTTTTCTTAAAAATGAAGATTAACTTATGAAGATAACAAATATCTATTGTCATAAACTAAAATTTACATTTGTTAGGACTTTGACATGTGTGTTACAAGCCTTTAAAAAATATTAAGAAGATAAAAGAGAAATATCCTTTATTAAAATAAAAGCAGTAAAGCAGGTGTGGCAACATGCATCTATAGCTACCTGGTAGACTGAGATGGAGGATCACTTGAGTCAGGGAGCTTGAGGCCAGCCTGAGCAACAGAAAGAGACTCTTTCTCCCAATGTAAGAGAAGAGAAAGCAAGGAAGAAGGGAGGGAGGGAAGGAAAAAGGGAAGGAAGGAAAGAAGGAAGGAAGGAAACTTTAAAGGTGAATTGAAATGCCACCTCTGATGTCTCCCCTGAACCCCATCCACTGGCATGACCTTGTTGTGAATCTTATGCATCTATTTTCAAATTCCCATATGAGCGTGTATATACAAGTGTGCATGCACATGTGTGTACCTGTAGGCAAGGATTGCACTTGTTCATCTCTTTGGAGCTCATATTGAGCAGAGCTGTGGACATTAAAGTACTGGTGATGGTGATGGTAGCTAGCCTTTTCTGATGCCCTACTGTGCCAGTTCAAAGCTAATTTGGGGGAGGTTATTAACTTAGGTAACCTTTTCTGTGATCTTATGGGGAAGGCCCAATATAGCCAGTTTTTTTTTTAATATTTTTATTTATTTATTTGAGAAAGAGAGAGAGAAAGAGAGAGAGAGGGAACAGGCATGCCAGAACCTCCAGGCACTGCAAATGAACTCCAGATGCATGCACCACCATGTGCATCTGGCTTACATGGGTCCTGGGGAATCGAACCTGGGTCCTTTGGCTTTGCAGCAAGCGCCTTAACCACTAAGCCATCTCTCCAGCCCAAGGTCAGTTTTTAATGACTAAAAAGTGGTTGGGTAAATTGTTCAGGGTTAGAGAACTAGGAAGCATGGAATAGCTATTTAAACCCAGGCAGCCCAATACTCCTGTGTAAAAGAGAGACAGACAGATAGAGGGAGATCCTACAATAAAAAAAAGACCCAAGAGCTTGGCTATAACTCAATGACAGCACATTTGCCTAACATGCAAGACACCTGGGTTTTTCTCTAGTACCTCAAAAAGAAAGAGAAAAACCCAGAAAAGAACATAAACACAAGCCGGGTGTGGTGGCGCACGCCTTTAATCCCAGCACTTGGGAGGCAGAGGTAGGAGGATCGCCGTGAGTTCGAGGCCACCCTGAGACTACATAGTGAATTCCAGGTCAGCCTGAGCTAGAGTGAGACCCTGCCTCAAAAAAAAAAAAAGAACATAAACACAGATGTACAGTTGTATAAAATCTTGCTGTCCCCTTTGGGAGATAAAGCCTAGGACATTACAAACATCCCAATACCACTGAACTTCCTCCCAGCTCTTATTCCTACCATTGTCCCAGGTATAGATTCTGAAAGAGTATAATTTTGCTTTTCTTGTTTTGGAGCTTTATAGAAGTGGAAGTTACAGGAAATAGCCTTTGGTATCATGCTGCTCTGGCTTAGCGTGACTGTGGCATGCTGCTGTGTCTATAGTTGGCCATCAAATAACACACCCGAGCTTACATGTGCCTTCTGGTGGCACGTAGTTGGTGTTGGTAATCTGCGGCTATCAGAAGAGCCATGTTGCTCTGATCCTTCTTGCCTGTGTCTGCTAGTATACCCTGCACATGCTTTAACAGGCAAAACTTGCAGTGGAATTGTTAAGTCAGGAGGTACAATTCCAGTAGGACTGAAAAATGCTAACTTATCTTTGGAGAGTCACAACACTTCACCGTAGTATCAAACTGTCTTGCCAAAGGTGTGCGTTGGAGAAATGAATGGTAGCAAACTACCATGCTTAAGGAGAGGATCGCACTGCCTGGCATTAGAGGCCAGGAGTCCAAGCATGTCTTGGTTGATCTACATATCTCCAGTGACACTCATAGACTCTGAGCTGGGAAGTAGCGGAAATCAGCTGCCCTGGAGGGTTGTGAAGAGCATGGACTTGTCAGTGCTCAGCGTGGACAGTGCTCAGCGTGAACAGTGCTCAGCGTGGACAGTGCTCAGCGTGGACAGTGCTCAGTGTGGACAGTGCTCAGTGTGAACAGTGCTCAGAGTGGACAGTGCTCAGTGTGAACAGTGCTCAGCATAGACAGTGCTCAGTGTGAACAGTGCTCAGCATGGACAATGCTCAGCGTGAACAGTGCTCAGCGTGGACAGTGCTCAGCATGGACAGTGCCTGCTGACAAAGCAGGGGACAGATGGCATCAGTGATTTGAGCCTTATCTCCCAAGGACTTCATTACATCCTGCCCATCCATGCCAGCACAGGACCGCAGGGAGATGACACGGGAGCTGCACTGGGTGGCCCTGACTCAGTTTCCCTTTTGTTTTGTTCAGTTTCTTGGGAATCTGGAAGTGTTGTTGAGCCAGACTCTTGCTCTTTTGGGGAACCACTCTAGTACACACCATTCTACTTTGATCCACACTATTCTCAAGTGTACCCCACTGGAGTTTTTCTCAGGGATGGGAAACCCCTTCATTATGCCACCCAATATGTCCAGGCAGGACTGTTTACAAATCCAGGGATCCTCTTGCCAAATGTGCAGCCTGTTCCCCAGGCTTTCGTGTTATAATGAAATGAATAACAACCAAGACATCTTAATATCCCATTCTGCTGCAAAGTGGGATTTTTTTTCTCTCTCTCTCCCTCTTTCTTAATAGATAAATTAATACCATCAAACATTCTGAAAAGATCTTTGATGAGAACATCTCTCTTGCCAAAAAAATGTTGCATTATAATAAATACTAGAGAAATTTGTTTCAACTTGTTAAAAGCCTTATTCTCAGCCATGAATCCAGTCTCTAGTTTTTTTTTTTTTCCCTTCAATTAATTTCACACTAATCCATTTCTTTATCAGGCGTTGGAGTGAATGTGAGTAGTGAGTGATGAGAAAGGGGGCAACGGAGGTGTTTGGCTGTGTAATTTCATCCTTGAATTTTGTGATTACTAACAGGACAACTTTTTTAATTTGCTCTTTTGTCTGGATCCCCCGGCTGACAATCTGCTCCGTGAGCTTGGCTTTTTAATCAATCACCTACATAATCAAATGTCACTGGCTATCTGCTCCGTGTAATTACTTTTGCAATTAAAAATCAACCTCAAGTTGCCTCATCTAATTAGAGGGATGGGCAGATTTTCATCTAGATTGATTTTTTAATAAATATTGACTTAAAATGCCATAATCTCATCATATTCTTTCATTTTCTTTGTACCAAAAATCAAACAAATGGAAGAATTAGCAGGCAGAAGGAATCGTGGGACATCAAAAGCTTTTGCTGGTTCAGATGCACAAAACTATGCTGTACAGAAGCCCAGATTAGCTTGCCTAGTAACAACACCCGATAGAAAAAAAAAGAACAAAGCAACTCAACGATTAGGTTTCGCACTAACATTGTAGCAAGCCCCTTTTCTAAGAGCCTCAAATTTCATTCATCGAGCTGCCAAAAACCATCATTTCTATGAATGCTATTTTTTTTTTCATTC
This sequence comes from Dipus sagitta, assembly GCA_036346955.1. Taxonomy (NCBI): domain Eukaryota; kingdom Metazoa; phylum Chordata; class Mammalia; order Rodentia; family Dipodidae; genus Dipus; species Dipus sagitta. The sequence goes on from CM070770.1 coordinate 235,893,906, forward strand.
AAAGCTACACTACACACGCCACTGGAATCTTTAGTATTAGCAGAAAATCTAGACGCCTTGACCTAGAATCAACTCCATGGAGTTGTCTTAAATATACAAATGCCATGACAGCCAGATAATGTCCTTGTCTTTGTTGCCTAGTATCTTTTATGTATTGTAATTAAAACATTGTCAATAACACAGTTCGTTGCTCTCCAGTTGTAATGGTTGATGTTGAACATGGAAAAGCCACAGTCTGGTAGGGGATTACCTGATGCACAATAACACATTTTGCTCAGAGAACAATTGTCCCAAGATGAAATGGAATGGTATCTTGTGTGCCTATTTAAAGAAAAAAAAAAAATCTGGTCTGTGACCCTGACAGAATTCCATTGAAACCTCAGCTGACTGGAGTGACGATGAAGGAGCAATGATGTTTCTAGCTCCCTTGCTGTGTTCCAGCACAAAGAAGACAGTGCTAGTCTCAAGTGCTCTGACACTATGCGGGGAAGACAGTGATTCACCCAGCTCTGACTGCACGACCTCCTCAAGAACAGAAAGAAGGAGTGATCACCAAGACAACTCAAACTTTCGGCTCCTGTGGCTGGCAAAACACACAGAAAAGTAGGGACAGACCAAAGCAAAAGCCAAGGTCAGTAAGGAAGGGAGCCATGACTCCACCTGTGCCCCTTTAGTCGTGGTGGAACGAGGCTATTTCATTTGCAACTTTAGCCTTATTTCTAACACTGTGTTTTCCACAGCCTAACAGGCTCACAAACTGTTGCTCCAAAAATGAGAGGCTTGTGTTTCAATTACTTTCAACACTACATCCTCAATTTCTTTGTTGGGGAGAAACAATACACAAGTATCAGTTACCTTCTCGCTGCTGGGACAAAAGACACTACCGGAAACAGCTTATGGAAGGAAAAGACTTTAACCTGGCTTACAGATTCAAGAGTAATTTTCATCATGGTGGGGAAGGTGTGATAGGAACAGGAAGTTGGCATAACGCTGCAACATAGGAAGTCGGACTATGACATCTTGAAGCCCGTCCCCAGTGACACATCCAGCAAGCCTCCACCTCCTAAAGGTACCACACCCTTCATTTACAGCGCCACCAGCTAGAGATGAAATATCCAAATACAGGGCTGGAGTGATAGCTTAGCTGTTAAGGCATTTGTTTGTTTATTTGCTTAGTTATTTAACACATGCTTGCAGAATTTCTCTCTGCCCACATCTAACACCATCCTCATCTTCAGTAGGTCATTGGAGACCACATTCTGCATACACATGCTCAGATGTGCTCAACATGACTTCACACTGAGAAAACATCTAATCTGCTTAGTACCCTTTAGTTAAATAACTAGGCAAACAAACATCAATGAATAAGTAGAACACTCTATGGGCAAGTGGATTTGATGAATTCCAAGCTAAAAAGACTTCATATAATAATGTGTATTATAATGTGTTACGGTGGTTTGAAATTAAATTGCTCCCATAGATTCATGTATTTGGATATTCATTTTATGTTATTTATTTATTTGAGAGAAAGAGGGAAAGAGAGCGAGAGCAAGAGAGAGAATGGGCACACCAGGGCATCCAGCCACTGCAAACAAATTCCAGACACCTGCGCCCCCTTGTGCATCTGGCTTACATGGGTCCTGGAGAACTGAACTGGGATTCTTTAGCTTTGCAGACAGGGTATGGTGCAGGCTGAAGGGATGGCCCACTGGTATGTGGAAGATGGATAAAATTCTCCCATATTAAAAAAAATTAATTATTTGAGAGAAAAGCAGAGAGAAAAAGGAAGAAAGAAAGACAATATAGGTGCTCTAGGGCCTCCTACCACTCCAGACATGTGCGTCACTTTGTGCATCTGGCCTTATGTGAGTACTGGGGATTTAAACCCACGCCATTGGGCTTTTCAAGCAAGTGCTTTTGACTAATGAGCTACCTCTCCAGCCACTGTCCCATATTTTGAAGAATTATTAGAAAAAAAAATAAACAAAGCAGAGATGAAAGTGACATGAGCCAATACTTGGTAAACACTTATGGTGTGGTAGGCACTCTATGCTCTTCATTTAACTATCAAATCATTGTATAAAGAGGGCACTGTTTACATGATTATATCCCCATCATACATGTGAGGAAACCAAGGCTTCAAAAATTGAGCTGATGAAGTCACAGAGCCAGGAATTGACAGAACTCAACTGTGATCCACTTCAAATCAATTCTGGGAGTGAGCTTGGGGATAAGAGGTGAGAGATTTGGCACTAGGGGAAAAGATTTGGGGAAAAAAATCAGCTTTGAGAAGAGGGTTTGTCAGTGTCTGCTGCCACCATGCATAATTTTGCACTGTGAAACACTTCAAAGCTCAGTGTGTTCAAGCAGTGAGCAGCTCTATAGCCACTGAATGTGTAGGCTGACCCAGTGCCTCTTCTGGTCGTGACTGGTCCAGGACTCATGTCTGGGTTCAGATGATGGGCTTTGTTAATCTTGGCTGGCTTTCTTCCATGTTGATAGTCTACGGTGTCCTTGGCTTGGATAACTGAGTCAGCTCAATTCTGCTCCATAAATAAAACTATCAGCCTGGGTGTGTTTGCATGGAGAAGGCAAATGCTTGAGAGAGGAAGAGGAGATGAGCTAGCACGACTCAAGCCTCTGCTTGCCTAACGTTTCCTAACATTCTGTTGACCAAAGCACATCACATGACTGGGCCCCGTGTCTAGAGGTGGGTGACGCCCAGGTTCCCAATGAAGGGCATAGTTCCAAGGACGGTGAAAAGTCTATCATAGGGAGGAGGTGTCCCACCTGGACACTGCGAGTTCCTAGGACCTGCTTCCTCAGGGCACTGGTATACGCTCTGTACTCAAGGCAGTGATTTGTGCACACTTCCTCAGGGTCTACCAGGGCTCTTCTTCCTGGAGTCCTGCGGGCAGTTGTCATGTACCAACAGGTACCAGACTCCATCACCTGGAAGACCACCTGGCAGTTGGAGGTTGTATCCACCACTTTCTCCTTGCTGGGACAAAATATCTCACTAGAAGCAACTTAAGAAAGGAAAGTGTTTATCTTCTGCTTACAGTTTTGGGGGGACATTTCATCGTAGCAGCGAACATGACAGGAGCAGGAAGCTGATGCCACATTGTCACATCAACAGGGAGGAAGCAGAGAGGGAGGGGAACAGGAAGTGGAGCTGGGTTATAAAATTTGAGGTGCATCCCCAGTGATGTACTTACTCTAGTAGGACCCCTCCTCCTAAGGTGTCCACAACCTTCCCAAATGGCACCACCAACTGGGGATTAAGTATTCTACAAGTGAGCCTTTGGGGAGCACTTTACATTGAAATTACCACAGAGACTCTTCTCATCCCAGGTGACTGACTCATGTACCTTGCTCACAGAAAGCCCGAGAGAGGAGGTAATGCTGGAGACCCACTTTTGGAGGTGATCATAGGGACTAGGAATGAGCCCCCTGCCTGTCTGTGCTGCTGACAGAAGCTCAGCTCCTAAGCTCTATTAACAGGTCCACTCAGAAGCCAAAGCAAAGTTGGAGAGACACACAGAGCCCAGGAGATATCAAATACTGGGGGACGAGGTAGGGGATTGCATACATGGAGTTAAATTCTTTCAGTGACTATATACTTCTGCTCATATGTAAATACAGAAAAGCATCCTTTGATTCAATGTGAACACATGTTCTCTACTATTTTTCTTCAATGGTGACTTCCTTCTGGTTTAAATTTGTTTTCTCATTTTGATTCACAACACTAGTACATGAGGCATATGTCCTCTGGCCCTATAGAAAGGGGGAAAAAAAAAAGAAAAAAGAAAACAAACCAGCAACACAAGCATGAGGAGTGACTGCCTTTACTTGGTCAGGGTATTGGGTGTTGAGAAAGAATGGCAAACTTTGCAAGGAGTTGGAACACACTCAGCCATGCACCCCATTTATTTGTGCTTAGATCCAGCCACCTCTGTCCGGGTAGATGTGAGGGTGATCCTATCACTGTTTGTTGTTCAATGGAAGCAAGACATTTGGACATTACAGGTATACCCCTGCAATCCAGGAGGCTGAGGCAAGAGAATAAGTTTTGATGTCAGCCTGAGCTACATGAGACCTTGTATCTTTGCTCTGTGTTCAAGAATGTGCTGTGCTACCCAAAGGAAGCACATCCCTGGGCCACTTCCAGCTGATGGGCCAGGGATTACAAGCGGTTGGGTCAAGATTAATGACTGCCTTGCTTAGATGGGGAAACTGAAGCCACTAGAAGACACAAATGGTCCATTTCATAATTTCATTAGAGGGCTGGGAATATAGCTCAGTAGTAGAGTGCCTAATATGTGAAAGGTCCTGCTCAATACTGCTAAGAGAAAAAGAAAGCAAATGGATCTATCTAATGTCTCCATCCCTAGTACACCTTAATGCCTCAGGGCCAAGACTACCCCTAGAAGCAGTTGCTGTTGGTCCTGTTCTTTCATTCTCTCTGGAATCCCAATAGCAGGTTCCACCAGCCTTTCTGAGTCCTTGGATTTTCTAGGCTCAAGTCCAATGTCAGCCTCTCTTCTAGACCTCCTTCCACTTCTTTAGGCTCTTATGCACAGAATGTATTGGTCTCACAGTGTTTCTTGCTAGTCTCAATGTTTCAGGCACCAAGGTTTTTGTAGGGAAACTTCTGGAACTCAAGGGCACACCTGCAACAGAATAGGTGTTCAATAATTTGCTTTTGTGGAACAATTAGAGGCACAAATAAGAAAATAATGAATAGAACATATGAATAAAAAATAAGAAATGGTCCTCCATCCAGTATTCTTTACCACACACTTTACCCCAGGCCTTTTACAAAAGAGGAAAAAGTTACTGTAGAAATAGGAAGTAGTAAGTAGACTACCTGGAAGGCTAAAGCAGGATGATCCTGAGTTCAAGGTCAGCCTAGACAACTGAGTGAGACCCATGTCAAAAAAAAAAGTAACACAGGGCTGGAATATAGCTCATACACGCCTAGAATGTATGAGAACCTACCTTCAATCCCCAGAACAGGAGGAGGAGGAAAAAGAAGAGGAGGAGGAAGAGGAGTAGCACAACGATGACGTGGACTAGGAGGAGGAGATGGCAGGGGAGAGGATGAGGAGAAAGGGAAGGAGTGAGTCAGGAAGGGAGGAGGAAAAGAAATGTGAAGGCCACAGAGCATAGAAGCTGAGTGACAGCCCTGGAGTCAAGTGCTGCCTCTGACATTTCCCTGGCTGTGTGTGATCCTGAGTAAGTCACATAACTCAGATGCCTGGGGGTTTGGTAAAGTGAGTTCATATCAGCACCAACCTCGGACAGACAGCAAACATCACACAGACCATAGACATGCCGCACTTCAGCAAAGTGTCTGGCACATAGTAGGTTTTCATTAAATGCTAGCTAATCACACGATTTACTAAAAAGAAACCAAATGGCTTTTTTTCTCCTCCGCATCCTACGCCCTCACCCAAATAGGTAGCCCAGGCCCATGCAGGGCCCTGAAGGTTCAGGCCTGCAGCCTCTGTCCTTCCTTCTGCTTTGAAGTAACACCGTGAAGCCGGCGGTGGCCTCAGCAGCTGGATAGGTGGACAATACAGCCTGCCTTGCTCAGTGAGGCTTTGCTCGCCTAAGCCTCAGCAAACACATCCCCAAGGGTACCTGAATCCATGCTCAGTGGCAGCGAGGTCCAAGGATTAGCCGGCACAAGGCGCTGCCCAAATGGGTCCTTTTGTGTCTTTCCATATCTCTCCTCTCCAGAAAAACAAACAGCTTATGCAGAGTCTCGACAGCCCATGATGGGCTGCCTGTGATCATCTTGAGAAGGCAGCCAGCTCCTTGCTACCTCAAGTGTCCTGGGCTAACGAGAGATGCTCTTGCAAACCGGCAATGATCATTTCAGCCGTAACGGTAAGAAAGAGTCCTTATATTCAATTATGGTTCTATAATAAGAACAACAATAATTTCATAATAACAACAGCCATCGTTTTTCTGACCTGAGCCTTATTTATAAGAAGGCAACCCCTAAATTTCATTTATGGCTAAATAAACAGGCTGGCAGAGAAGAATAACCTTGCATGTTTCAGTATAGTATTTTGGTTGCATTTGCATTTGGAGGAGGATTTGTGCAGAGCCGGTGGATTAAATCCCGTGAAATCATTATACAAATTTCAAAATGTCAAGTACTCTGGTAGAGATTATGATTTTATCTTCTTATTGTGACAGGAAACCGTGTGTGGCCACCTCTGTCTTAGCACAAGTGAAGAAGGAAAGCCAGAGAGCCCAAATCAAGATAGAAGAGCTCACAAGGTTCCTGACCAGCCGCCTTTTCATTCTGTCTGCTTGTACGACACAGCGTAATAGACATTTTCCTTTGCACGAAATAATAAGAGCGGTACTTATCGCTCCATGCCTCCAGCCAGTGGCAAAAGGAAATTAGAAAAGTCCAATGAAGCTGAGAAGTAATTAATCATCATGCAGTGGGGCCTGTCAAATCAGAAGGGTCCTTCCAACTGATAATGTTCCCCAACTCAATTTAGACTGATAGAAATTAGAATTTTTTTTTAACCTCTGGCAAAAACAAAAAGACCAGCGTTAGCACAAACGTGGCCAACTGTTGGCTGTCTTAACGGCTTGACCCATTTACCACGATGTCTGCATCAAGCTTCACTCACGCCAAAATTGAAACAGCATCGTTTATTCCTCAAGGCAAAAGGAATCATAAGTACAGGTTTTAAGGCTCCCTGCTCCGTCTTCCCTCCACCCCTGACACATAGCCTTAGCTGTAGGAGAAAAATTAAAGTTTGGTTCTATTGATCAACTTGGCCAATCGCCTCATAGAGCCGAGGGGAGGGAAGCATTACTAAGTTCTGTAATGAGTCCTGGCTTTTTGGAGAACAAGTGAAACAAATAAAATGGGTTCAGTAGGAGCCACTGTGGGCTTTCCTCAGAGGAAGATGCTGTCAGATTCTTGAGCCCTGGAGGTGGTGCCTGACAGAGCAAGATGGCACCTTCCTGAGCAAAGACTTCATCTGTTATCCATACCAAAGGCCAGTATCTCCCCAATCCAATACCATCACACCTGATCTCATCATACTGTAATATTTCTATGGCTTCTCCCAGGTGTCTACCGAAGGTGAGGTCAGACATTTTGAATGCAACTATTCATTAGGACCAGGAAAAGAGGAAATGAGCCAGGAGGGACAATAAGGAAGCGTGGGCCTGTGGCCAGCTGGAAAGTACTTATCTTTTCTGAGGAAGACATTGTCTCCTTGGCGCCAGGCAGGCATTGCTAAGGGTCAACTCATAAGATGTTCTGACTTGCCCTTACAAGCCCCAAGTAAAAAATTTAATATAGCATCTCCAACTTGCAAATGGAGGCAACTAATGACATTTTAAGAGTATACGAGTGTAACTTTCAATGGCTCCTGTTCGTGGCTTTGGCCCACAGGAAAGCACGGGCTCTGAGCAGATGCCGTACCTCCCTGTTCTTGCTCATGCATGCCAAAGCAAAGTACTTTTGTGTTACTGTGTCCATATTTGACAGAAACAACTTAAGAAATAAAAGGTTTATTTTATTTTAAAAAATCTTTCATTTTTATTTTTTAAATATTTTTGTTCATTTTTTATTTATTTATTTGAGAGTGACAGACACAGACAGAAAGGCAGATAGAGAGAGAGAATGGGTGTGCCAGGGCCTCCAGCCACTGCAAATGAACTCCAGATGTGTGTGCCCCTTTGTGCATCTGGCTAATGTGGGTCCTGGGGAATCGAGCCTCGAACCAGGGTTCTTAAGCTTCACAGGCAAGTGCTTAACTGCTAAGCCATCTCTCCAGCCCTTATTTTTTTTTATTTGAGTCAGTGAGAAGAGAGAGTGAGAGAGAGAGAGAAAGAGGCAGACTCACACTTTTATTCCTTTATTCCAACATGGTAAAAAAAAAAAAAAAAGCATAGAGCAGCTGAGTTCATGGCGACTTCCTTCTTTCTTTCCTTCCATCCCTCATTCCCTCCCTCCTTTCTTTCGTTTCTTCCTTCCTTCATTTTCTTTTTAAGACAGAATCTCATGTAGCCCAGGCTGGCCTCCAATTTGCTACATACTGAAGATGATCTTGAATGCTCAAGTCCCTGATTCCACCTCCCAAGTGCTGGGATTACAGGCATGCTTCACAAGTCCTGGTTTCTATTCGTCCTTGATAATTTTAAAAGGCTAAGATGAAATACAGCCAATCTATTTTGTTTTATTTTTTTTTTTATTATGTGCAAGTGGCTAAAGGAAAGAGAGGAGACAGGGAAGGGGAGGAGAAGTGCAGGGAGTGGATCTAGAAAGCTGGCGAGCAACAGCCCGCAGGGAGGTGAACTGTGTTCCATGGCTGCTGAAATCGTACATTTTTTCCCCTTGGCTTATTTGCAGATCAGGTGTTAGGGCCTAACAAATGGGAGGATTTTAGAAAGGTCCTCGGGCTAAGCAAACGGCTTGTGCACACACACTGCCTAGGTGAGATGAAAGGCCCCGGTGGGCTGGCTGAGACCACTCAGACCCCTTATCTGCAGGGCTGGCCCTCCATGTGGTTTCAAAAGGCCCAAGTGGGCAGTGCTGGCGGAGAGTTCAAAGTCATTTTTGAATAGATAGAGTAATCAAAAGTTTGTTTATCTGTTGAAATATTTAGGAGAACAAGATATCGCTTTGACCTGCCTACACCTGCGACTTTGTGAAAGCCGTTAAGATGCATTTTAAGCTTGTTTGCACTCTCAATCTTTAATGGGCTTCTGCATCTTTCAAAGGGTAGAATTTGGACACAGAGTGGATTTCTTTCTGCCATCAAGGGAGGTGTGTTCAGTAACCTTAGCCGTTCTCATGCATTCTGGAAATCCGTTAAGAAAAGGGTGTATGGTCCAACCTCAACCTCAGAGCCGTCACGGTGTTTGCAGCCTTGTTCCCACAGTACCAGGTGCTAAGGCTCTAAGCCAGAGTGTTAACCTGACTGAGCCATGGGGTTGAGGCAGTGTTTGAGCTACTGATGGAGGCCGGATGCAGACAGAGAACTTCAGGCTCAGTACTCATTAGTTTGTGTTCTGGGACTAGTTTATACAGCCTGTGGTTGACACTTGCCAAAGACAATTCATTTAGTGATTTAAAGAAGGGAGGTGGCTGGAGAATGCAGTTAAGGCACTTGCCTGCAGAGCCAAAGGACACAAGTTCAGTTCCCCAGTACCCACATAAAGCCAGATGCACAAGGTGGCGCATGCATCTGGAGTACATTTGCAGTGGCCGGAGGCCCTGGTGTGCCCATTCTTTCTCTTTCTCTCTCTCAAATACATAAATAAAATATTTTTACAAAAATAAGAAGCAGAGAGTTTGGGGTGCAAAAGCACTTAAGTGGAAATAGAATTCCGTGGCTCTCATTTCCCCATGCTGGCTTTTGCTGAGCCCGCTCATTTATGTATTAACAGTCCTGTTGGACCTGTCAGTGGGGATGATGCTGTCTGCTTACGAGAGTGATGAGCTCAAAATATGGCCAAGAACGTACTTTAGATGTCAGCATGATTGACACAACAACTTCTCTTCCTCATCATTGTCCTCATCAAGGTCATTACTTATCACCAGCTGTCCAAATGACTCATATGTGTCCTTAAAATACTGTCATCCAGCTGGACAGTAGGAAGAAGGACTTAATTGCAACTTTTCAAGGCTAGTAAGAAGTTGGTAGTTGATCCTTCAAGGGGACAGACTGGAGGTAGGAAAGGAGAAGAGTTCTGTGGAAATACCATTTGCCTGGGTGCTATTCCTACTGCAGCTCAGGGGTGCTCACTGACCACCTGCTCTGTCACAAAGTCACATGCAAAAAAGAGACCCGTGTGTGTGTGTGTGTGTGTGTGTGTGTGTGTGTGTGTGTCTGGTGTGGTGTATGCACATGTGTGTGCCCATGCAATTGCGGAACATTGGGTATTCGCTCTATCACTCGTCTGCCCTATTCTTTTTGAACCAGAGTCTCTTACTGATCTGGGAGCTTGCTATTTTTCACAAGTCCTGGTGATTCTCAGATCTCAGCTCCCACAGGACTGGGGTTAAAGAGGTGCTTACATGGGTTCTGGGGATGCCATCTCTCAGGCCTCCTTAGGTTTTCATGCTTTCATAGGAAGTACTGAGTCACCTCTCCAGCCCTGAAAGCTTGATCTCTGACCTTCACGTTCTTGTGTTGGTTCTGGACCCAGAACCGGTGTCAAAGTAAATGGAAATGATGGGAAGCCTTATTGGAGATGGCAGGCACAACTTAGCGGTCAGTCTCTCCCTGGTGAGGAATGCCAAGAGCTGAGTTATGAAATCCTGGTTGCTGCCTACAACCACCACCTTGCATCAAACGTGTTCACTAGCATGCTTCCCAAACTGAGTCTGTCATCTACACAACAGTGGTGGTCACTGTCTTGACCACAACAAGAGATGGCTGTGTGAAATAATGACAGATACATCAATTTAAAAGGGAGAGCAGGCAGGTTCTATGAGGGCTACTGAGACCAAATGCCCTTTTAGAATTAAAGGTTTATCAGTCGATCTGAGGCACCATACCACAGGTATCACGATAGTATCCAAAGCCAGAGAAAGGGGAAGGTGGGACTCTATAAATCCAAGGAACCAAAAAGGAGGAGTCTCTTTTTATGAGTTTCTTGGGGAAAGGGATGTCTAGACACAGACTCTGTGAGAGAAATCATGGGAGCAAAGCAGAAGAGTGGGTCATAAAGAAGACTCACGGTCCTTCAAGGTCTCTCAAGGGGAGGAGCTGTTCTGCCTTGCCCCCCTGCTCACATGAAGGCACTAAATAGGATACAAGGCCATAATTCAGGTGGTTATGGGTTTTCCTCACAACAGGGAGCTCATCTTGTTTTCCCACCTGGCCCTGGTCCCAGACAGCAGAGGGAGTATTAAAGGGACTACATCTATGTTCCAACAATAATCATCATAATGACTAACATTGTGCCATTAACTAACACTGTGATAAGCAACATGACTTTGTATCACCTCATTTCAACTTTGGGACATACATGTGAGTAGACATTGCTATGAGATACCATTCCCACCAGTTGGCAACAGTTTTATAACAAACACCAGTGAGAACCTAAAATTGTGGAATCACTTCTGGGGAAAAGTTGAGTGAAATCCAGCAAGACAGAGAGAAGTATATCTTATGAATCTGCCCCATTTCTCCATAATGCAGACTAGAATACGTCTCACCCCTTCACCCCCAGGAGAAACACACGAGACATTTCATAAAGCACTGTGATAGTACAAAGTCAGGAATAGTGCAAATGTTCATCATACAATGGGTATGTTCTATGACAATGAAAATGACTTCTTAGTGCCACCTTTATCAACATGGATAAAGAAAGCTGGCAGGAGAATATAAAAATTTGAAATAAAAAAATACAATTGTCCTTCTGTACCCATGGGGCACTGGTTCCAGGACCTTCTGTAGATACCAAAATTTGTGAATATTCATCTCAAACAAAATGGTGTAGCATCTGTATATAACCTGTACAATTATTTCCATTTAAGTCACATTTAAGTCACTTCTCCTACCTAACACAAGTGCTATGTAAATATTGTGATACTGTATTCCTTAAGTAATGATAAGGAACAAAAAAGTCTGTGCATGTTCAGCATGGATACAATTTTTTATGAATACTGTTTGGGTCCACAGGTGTAAAACATTCAGTTCTGAAGATCATATGTATGCTGATGGATACACCAGTAAATAATATAAAAATACCTGGGAATCAGAAACCCAATTCAGGGAAACTTTTTTTCTCCAAACATGGGGTAGGAGGACATAATTTAGGAAAGGTGGGGAAGAGAGACAGACAAAATCTCCTACTTGTAATATTTTTATTTCTTAAGCTGGGTGATGAGCACATAGGTATTTATTACACAAGTTTTAATACGTTTTTGGTGCCTCAAAAATTCATAATTCATTGATTAAAATAAATTAACTTTATTAAAGTAAAATAAGCAAAGAAATTGAACCCAAATGTGTTGAAAGTTAATACCTGCTGAAAAGGATTGCTGGTCCCCTCTGGGAGAGGCCAGAGGGACAGAAAGGCCAGCTCTAGTTCTAGCCATGGGTCTCAGGAGACTGGCCAGGCCATAGCCTGGCCTAAGCTCTGGCACACATTCCAGGCAGAGGGAGGGTTTGTATGACTAGACAAGGGCAGATAGGGAGTGAGAAACCCTGGGTCAACAGAGGTCCCATCACGAGGTGGGGAAACAATGGATTTATATATTTAATGAAAGGGTGACTCTGGAAGAGTAATAAAAATATGGACAAGGAGCGAGGTATGTTTGGTGATCTTTTTTTTTTTTTTTCTAAAGAAATCTACAGGCTGGAGCTCTAGCTCTGGTACAATTCTTTTGTTAGATCAGGTAATATTTTTGAAAAACAGCATTACAAAAGGTTAAATGTAGAACAGATGTAAGTTATAAAATACAAGCTGATCAAAGCTGAGATTTTGAGACAGATATGTTAGCAAATGATGATAAATCCGTCCCAGTAGGACTGTAAGAAGCAGACGAATGTAACTATGGAAGAGTGAAAGTCAAGGGTTGAAGCTGGGGGAGGGGAAAGAGTGAAAACAAATGTTGGAGTTAATTCCGGTGAACTCGCGCAGAACATCAATGAATCCATGCCCGGGCGAGGACAAACATCACAGACACAATAGTTTCCTTTTTTTTTTTTTCTCTTAGAAGAAGAATCGCATTCCTGGGTTTTGAATAATCCAATTACTGATTCAGATCACCAAACCTCAATGATCTCTTTTTATACCACTTTCTGACTCTGGATTTCAAATTTTTCAGTGACAAGAGTCTGGGTTTCTGGTTTAAAGCTTTTAAAATTGGCTTTAGAATTTGAGCATCTCAACTTCTCATTAAAAAGCCAGATAATTTATAGTTGTATCATTAACCTGCTTCCTCAGCCTGCCACGATAAACGTATCATGGGGGTAGTGGTGGTGGGGGTTCAAGATTTCAACAAAACATTACGACTTCTTTCTGGGAAGGCGGCAGAGAAACAAAATTAAATAAATCAGGCCCCTCTGTGTCAATAAATGAAGCCCATGAGAAGTAAACTATTTACTGAGGCTTAAGTGAAACAGAAAACATTTAAAGATCAAGAAAAAAGGAGGTAATTGTTCAGGCTGTCAGCAGGGGACTGCTGTGATAATTTGATCTGAACTCTGCTAACAAATGACCCAGCCGTTCTTCCAACTTTAGTATCTGTTTATGCTCCTACAAATTGAAACCCCACCGCTCAGCTGCCCAGAACAGGGCCCGGTACAATAGCACATCGGCCTGACGATTAGTTCAAGCTGGGGATGGATTAGCTGTCCATCCCAGGCCTCCAAGCCCTCTAGAATATTTTGTCTTTCCCTGCTGGGGTAAAAGGGTGCAGACATATGTAACCAATAAAGAAACAGGCTTCTATGGACTGGAGGTTGAGTGGAAGGAATGCAGAACCAAACTATAAAATAATAATAGACAAAGGGCCAGTGAGGACCAGGGGAACTCAATACCTCCACTGCTTACCCAGGCAGGGCTGCAGAACCAGCATTGCCCCCCCCAAGTTTTTAAAACGGAAGGGGGGCCTGTTGTGTGTTGTGTGATCTCCTAGCACACGGCTGTGGGCCAGGCGTGCCAATGATCAGGACTGACATGAGATCAAAAGCCTGATAAATGAGAGGAGAGGGAAGGTTTGACCCACTAAACCATATTCTACAAGGATCCCGGGCTTTTAAAGTAATAAGGAAGGCCATAAATTACAGGGTCGTGGGTAGATTCTGATAGTTTCTGATACACACGGATGTTATTTGGATATAGTACTTTTTGAGAGCTTCACGCTCATGAGCAGTGGAAAATACATAAGCACCCGTCCCTCTTTAGAATCCTGCAGTCCAGAGATGGAGTCTGCATTTGAAGAAAATCAGCTTCATCTTCCTGAGGTTTCTGAAGTTAAAAATGATAATTCAATGAAAAATAGGCTTTAACTAAATGGGAGTAAATTCAAAATGACACTGCACATCTGAATACTGCCTCCTTAGGTCAATAATGAGGCATACTGAGATAGGGAACTTTATGACTGAAAGAAAAGGACACGATGGAGAAATGAATGAAGCAGCCTAGGGGACACACTGGGAACAGCCATAGATTTGAGATCTTTCTCTACCATTATGAAGTGTGAGACTGGTAAGCAAGCTCCAAGTCTGGGTTTCCTCAAGTGTGAAGCACAGCTATAATGCGAGGCTCTGTGGCCCAAAGTTGTGGAGAGGCAGAAGGAGGTATTGTGTATAAGCTACATGGTAATGTTCAGTAGGTGCTGGATGAAGTTTTGCTGAGGTGGGTAATACAATTAGCAATGAAAAGCAGAGTGGCTTATGGATAGGATTGAAAGGAAGTTTTAGCCAACTAATAATGACAATAATATCTTGCAAGAACTCAAAAAGCTTGTGGAAATAATTACGTAGTAAAAAGGAAGCCATTCCCAAAGTTTCCTACTAACTGGATTGTTTCACTGACCCTTTTTCTGAACAGCTTCTGCTCTCCATTATATTTTCAAGCCATTCTACCCCACCAACTCTGAGGCAATGCCCGCCAGCTCTCCAGCAGAGGGCACTGGCCTCATTGGAAGTTGGGAAGCCATTTTGAAAATGGCTGTCTCCATACCCCAAAGAAAGCACTCAGGCAAGCCACCAGGATAAGACCAGGAAACTTTATCTTCAGACCAAAAACATCTCAACATGGTTAATGTTGCTGCCAGACAAAACATTATTTAGAAAAACCAAAATAGCCCCCAAACTTATGTGCTGAGGGAAGGTGATAGAGAGTAGAACGGGTACTACACCTCAAGACTTTCATCCTGCAATTTGTCCAACTGATTCTCAATCAAGGGTGATTTTGCTCCCAAGGGAACACTGGGTAATACCTAGAGATAATTTTTTTTTTTTTAATTTTCACAACTGTGGAGAGGATGGAGAGGGGAGGTTGCTATTGGTATGTAGTAGGTAGATTCCAGGGATGTCAATATGCATCCAACCACATATAAATATGTTTGACATACTCCCCAACAATAAAGAATTACTTGCTGTAAAATGTCAGTTGAGACATACAGGCCCAATGGTATTGGTTTCCACTTGGCTCAGTCTGGCCAAAGTACAAATCATTTCTAAAGATGGCCTTGTCACATTGCTATTTCCTCGGGATTAAAACATTTCCCCTTACAGGGAGGAGGGAAACTAGGAGAATGCTCTTAGAACTCAGAGAAGCTCTGGAAGCTTATAAGACTCTTAAAGCTGAGAAAGTTACAAGAGTCACATGACCCCCTCTCCCAGGTTATATAAGCAGTAAACACTTGTGGGGAGAGAGCATTCTCCTTCATGGAGCTGCCTGCAAGGTAAGCAAAGTGCTCCAGAAAGCAGCTTTCTTACAGTCACCCGTGGGGATGACACATCTGCTTTGAGTCACTTAGGCTCCTGTACATAACCCCTCACCTACAATCCTATAAGTAACCCCAATTAACTCACTGGTTCAATCTCCTAGATTTGGATGGAATCACTTCTTTGATCAGTTGTCAGTGGCCCCTATCTAGAGTGAATCAAAGTTTGTTCATGGCTCCCCAAAGAAAGTTGTACAGTAGTGACATTGAGCAACAAATAATAAAAATAACAGTAATGGAATAAACAAAACTTGCTCCCATCTAAGCTTTAATCAAGGATGGAAAGAAGTAGCTATAGAGAGGGTGTCTTCGGTGTTGCTGGTCTAAGCTCCAGAGAAACCAGTATGATCCAAACATTTCCTGGCTCTTTTATAGTCACAGAATATAAAAGGTAACAGCTGAGGATTGGATCCTTGCAGCTCTGCCTTGAAGCCCTGAAGGATGTTGCATGTGCTGGAAATTAACCTGAAGTTATAGGTATATAGATTGGATGAGAACCCAGAAGCAAGGTGGTCCTGTCTGCTGTGTTACCTTGGGCCAGTTAAAGTGTCTGGGTCTCACTCTCTCACCTAAAAATCTGGACTAGTGCCATTGACCTTGCAAAACTGTGATGAGCATTCAATTCAACAATGTATCTAAAGTGTAACATTCTTCATTTTGTTTTTAAATTTTGATTTATTTATTTGCAAGCAGAGAGAGAGAGAGAGAGAGAGAGAGAGAGAAGAGAGGCAGACAGAGAGAGATTGGGCACGCCAGGACCTCTAACCACTGCAAATTCCAGATGCATGTGTCCCTTATGCATCTGGCTTACATGGGTCCTGGGGAATCAGACCTGGGTCTTTTGGCTTCATAGGCAAACACCTTAAACTCTAAGCCATTTCTCCAGCCCTAAAGTGTGGCATTCTTAATGTCAAGAGATTCATGTGGTAGATGTTACATTAACATTCACTGCCTCCTATTATTATCCTTATTTTATAGATGGAGAGACTGAGGCACAGTTATTACACACCTATGTAGTAGTCAAGGCAGAGCTTGACCTGGAGTGGTCTTGTGCCAGTGTGCATATTCTCATTCACTAAAAGAGGTTGGGGAGAAAGGGAACATTGAAGATTATTTCGACAATCCTATTAATTTTTCAAATGGACAACTGACTTCCCTAGTGATCAAGCAGTTTGCTAGTGATAAAGAATGGAGACAGGGTAGAATGGGGTTCTGACTGCCACTTCTTCCAACAAAGAACCACTCTGTTATTTTTCCTTTTTTTTTTTTCTTCCAAAATCAGATATCATTTTCCTAGCATAGGGTAAACACAGGAAAAATCACTTAGCATGTGTATCTTAATAACCCAACTTGACTGAGATGAATGAATTGACATTCGAGTCATCATATAAGCCTATTAAATATTCTGGGAGGCTTCCGTATACATTTTAATGGATGTTGAAAGACTGAATGTGTGTGTTTATGGCTCTTTTAATCTTGCTAGTTTTACTAATATGATTAGTTCAGGAACCATTTCACATGGAGACTTAGCTGTCAAAATAAAACACAGAAGTTTCCAGAACATTTTGCTCCTTTGGGTTTTTTGTTTTTGTTTTTTTATTTTAGTGGACTATTTGTAACTCACCTATGAGGTCACTAGGGAAAACAACAAAAGCAAACATCACCAAGAACAAAAAGACATAAATGGCTGTGACAGGACTTCAGCAGTTCTGAGGCACCCAAGGGTGGGAAGCTGCTATTGTCCACTGTGACATGCCCTGCTTCATGGTTATTCACTGTGCTAAGCCTCCTTTTGGGAGGAGCTTGGGGCTTGACAGAGTGATATCTTAGCTACACGGAAGTTTCCATGTGTGAGGGATCCACTTGGTGCATGCGAGGTGTCCTCAGTCCTGCTTTTCAGTTGGAGTGTCCAGGGTGGATGGTACG
The DNA here is from genome assembly GCA_036346955.1 of Dipus sagitta. Lineage (NCBI taxonomy): Eukaryota > Metazoa > Chordata > Mammalia > Rodentia > Dipodidae > Dipus > Dipus sagitta. The sequence goes on from CM070770.1 coordinate 235,911,292, forward strand.
CCAGTCCAGTGAGTAGCTCAGTATGGAAAATGACTGCCAATGGCCCAGTGCCATGGGGAGAGTTTCTTGTTCTGGGAATGGAAGGAGAAGTTTGTCAGGGGAAGTGAAATAGGAAATGAAGAGATCAAAGGAAGGAGGAAATGAGATTGAATTGAGCCCTTTTTGGATTCAACTTTGCACTCTTAACCCATGTGAAGCACAAAGATTAGCCCCTAAACAGCTGGAGCCGGGAGAGACACTTTCCAACGGATGCATCCTGATGACCTGCAGCTCCCACATCCCACCCCATAGACAGATGGCAGGGCGGTAGGCAAGGGAAGCCAGACTTATTTCCCACAGAAAGTCCAATGGTAAAAGCACCATGCAATTCCCAAATGTCAATCAACCCATGATACCCTTAAATCCCAGGATAGGATGGGATGCAGAACTCCTCTTTAATGAAATCCAGACTCTTTTCTCCAGAAACAATTGAGCCTTGCCCAGGACTAACTACGCTTAGAGTCCCTAAGGGTGAGAAGCAGGTTTTCTGAATGGCAGAGTTTGTGACAGGTGCCAAAGGGGTACCACTATGTCACAATGGGGTGGGGAGCAGCTTTGGGTCTAGAAGAGCATGCATGGGGCCTGGAGATGGCATCTGTCCTTCCTCACTGTGTGCCATGCCTCTGTATACTCTGTTGGGCTAGGGAAAGAGAGACTGAGGCAGATTTGTCCCAAATCCTAACAGAGCTTGGATAGCAAAATAGGGATAGAGGAGTGAATCCTGGGGCCACTATTCTTAGAGGCCTTATGCAAATAGAATACAAGAAACAAAGGAGGTTCTGGATTGGCAATGGCTACTGTCTCAGCTATGGGGATGCCAGAGGCTACTTTTAGACACATGGTTATTTCTCAACAGTTTTGCATGGTGGAGTACAGGGAGGTTGATGATGTCAACAAGCAATGCTGGCAACACAACACACACACACACACACACACACACACACACACACACACACACACACCAATTAGATTGAAGAGATCTGAAAGTCATCGCCAAGACCACATGGTAATTGGATGTGCCACACAATTGGGGTCTGTCATCTTCATAGACATGGCCTATAGAGATGGGAGCCCAGCAGTCTCTTGTCTGTTGTTGTCTGAATAGCAAGTATGGCGGAGACCCCCATTTTTCTGTCTCAGAAAAATTAAAAATTTGACCTTCTTGGGAAGTTTCATTATCCTCTAGAACTCCAGATAAATGTTGGCTCAGCTTGCATCCCTTAAGAGCTAAAGTGCTCTACCTGGCCACCTACACACTCTGCAAAGATCAATGTCCTCCTGGGGAGTCAGTCCACACTGCACAAGTGTATTTTTCCATAATCATTCATTAATACATGTGCTTCCCAGGCCCCATACTACTAGACTCAGAGGTAAACCTAAGTAAACCTACCTTGATCCCCAGTCCCTTCCCCAGCACACATGCACATGTGTGCACGCACACACACACACACACACACACACACACACACACACACTCACTCACACACACACACATACACACTCACTCACACACACTTTCTTCTGCACATCTTAAGTAGACTTTGCTAAAGATTTGGAGGTGATGGAGGAGAAGTACCTAGAGATTTGGAACCCAATTTCTATACCTACTCTTGTGAACCCTTCACTCCCAGCCCTCAAGAGTGTTCAGTGACAAAGTCACTCCACATAGCTAGCATCTGATCCTCTTCTACTCCTTGCTGTGTTGTCTTGGGTACTTGGAAATTCATTCCTCCCCAACTCAGATTCAAGACATCTACCACTGGCAGCCCAAAGCTACCAACATACTTAGCAGAAGCCAAAAACCTTCTTAGTAAGCTTTTCCCTCTTTGGAAAGCAGTCTTCCATTTAATGTATAAAGCAATGAACATAAAATTTATAGCCTGAAGTGAGTGAATCACACAGAACACATTTTTAAATGTGTGTGTGTGTTTGCGAAATATACTTTTGCCACTGGAAACAAATACCAGACACATACCACTTTCTGCTTTGACATTTACATGGGTGGCTTGGGGCTTGAACCTGGGCTGGCGGACTTGGCAAGTAAGTGCCTTTAGCCACTGAACCAACTTCCCAGGCTCAAGGAAGAACAATTTTCAATGAAGCCTTATATGGTACTAAGATGCTACAGCTAGTGGGCTTCTTGACTGTTAGGTCCAGCTACAAATGCTATTGGAGCAAGTTTAGGAGAGACTGTGGAGCAAGAGGCTCTGGGAACCTCAGAAAAGATGGAGAATGGGAACCAGTTTGTGATATCAACCAAGAACAAGCTCCCAAGAAAGATTATTTTTTTCGAGGTAGGGTTTCACTCTAGCCCAGGCTACATGAAAGATTTTGCTGGCCCTTGTCTCTGTATCTGCCTGTTGAAGTCTTCTCCCTGTGTGGCGGCTATATCTGTTGCTTTCTGCTCAGTATCTTTTTATTTCTAGTACCCTCTCATGTACCTATTGAGGCACATGTCCCCATGTCCAACTGGTGAATCAGACCACTCTCTTGGCTGCTCTGACTGTAAAAGGCTTGACCTGAGAAACAGGTTCTTGTCTCGGAATTCATCTACCTTCAGGGTATAGTCAAAGCTCAGGCCTGTTGTTAGCTGTGGGAGATGGGGCCAGGAGTCTGACTAGGTGTGACGTGGCAGGGCATCTAAATAGTTCATTTGGGATGTGCAGATGTTTTCAAACTCACTGTCCCAGATTTCTGTCCTCAGGGTCATAAGCCACAAATCAAATGGCCCTATGATGACTGCAGCCCCTCGCTCTCTGCTCATGCAGACTTCCTTAGTTACTCTGCTTCCAACTTCCTTCCCAGAAGGCCAAGTGAGTTCAATGACAGACCCAGGAAACCCAAGTTTCTTAAATCAGCATGCACATATCACCTTCGCCTGTTTTGTCTGTCTGTTTTTATCAAACAGGATTTCTCTGTGTAACCCAGGTTGGCCTCCAACCTTTGGAAATCCTGCTGCCTAGTCTCTCAATTCTGGGATTACAGGTATGCACACCATGCCTGGCTAGTTTTTTTTTTTTTTTAATGCTATAACCACTTACCATCTAGGCTTATATTTACCTAATATGTTTAAGTAGGCTCATTATCTAAACATTTAATTTAAAAGAAAGCCATACATTGAAATTATAAATTCCAAATCTATAGTATATGGCATAAATGGAATGAGTTAGACACAAAAAATAGGATTATTACTAGAATTAACTAAGGTTGTATCTTGAAAATTGTCCTTCTTTTGTTAAAAAGGAAACCTGGCAAGAATTAACAAAATATTTAAAACAATATTAACAACAAATTTTGACCTTTATTGGCAATGAGAGGGGCTCAAAACAGTTAATTTTGTGTTTTTCTCATTAACTAATTTGTCCATGTACCACCTAAAATCAATTGATGCCACCATTGACATTGGGGAATGCTAATCAATAATGAATGTTTATGCTCTTACATTTAATTTTCCTGTCCTATGCCCATCTTTGTATCTAACCCATATGCCAGTGCCTCAGATGTGGAGAATCAGGCTTGTAATTTGACTGCAGTTCAGTTCTACCCAAGTCAACATTTGCATCACAAACCCCCAGTAAGAGCTTGTGCCCCGTCTAGCTTTACTTATAGCTAAGGTTTACAATACCTGGTGGGCTGTGCTAATAATACTCTTCTAGAGTTTTCTCAGTATTGTTGGCCCTTAAGAGTCTTTGGATGACAGAGAATCCCAACTTTCAGATATTATGAACCTCTTTCTGAAAGTCCCAGAGAATAGCCTCTCATTCCTGGACATGTCTAAACATGTTCCAAAAGGATCATTTCTATTTCTTTTTGGAAACTCTATGAGATAGATCAGGCCTGCCTGTGATATCTCATGAAACATTACCAGTGACTCAACTATGTCTGAGGATGAAATTGATCTCATACTCATGAGAATAAATACTAGGTATTATGGTTTGGATTTGAAATGTCTCCCAAAGCCCACAGGCTTAAAGCCTGGTTCCTAGCTGATGCAAGTCTTATGAGACAGTTGCAAGTCTATGAGGTGAGGCCAAGTTGGAGGAGGCAGGGCATTGGGAGCATGCCCTGGAAGAGAATATTTTGTTCTGAGTGTCTCTCCCCCTTTCCCTTTCTCCCTCCTCCACTCTTGTTCATGGATGACATGTGGTAGCAGGTCTGCCCCACCACATGCTCTTGCTACCATGAGAATCTGCCTCATCCAGCCCAGAAATAGCCAAGGAGACACTGACTGAATCTTCTGAAACTATGAAGCAAGATATATTTTTCTTCCTCATAAGTTGTTTAGGTAATGAACTTTATTATCACAGTCCCGGAAAACCAGCTTAACACATTGGACTCTGAATAAGAGCTTGAGGTGAATTTTCCTTTCCATATGGATTTGGTGGTGAGTTTCAGAAGAGAAGGTGAACAGCGAATTGAGTGATTTTGTCTTGTTAGCAGCCCTGAAGAGTCCTGACCTTCTCTTTATTGTCCTTGGTTAGTTGGGTGAAGGGGGTGAAGAGATCTTGGTAATGAAAATCATACTTGCTAGCAAAAATGCTTTCTGTGAAGTAAGAGAATGGAGGGCTGAGCTACAACAAGTGTAGGCTTCTAGACCAGTCTTATTAGATAAGAAATTAGGATTTTGTTTTTAAAATTAGCCCTACCTTTAACATTTCAGGACAGTGCCATATGTTGCTACAGTTATGGCCTGGAGAATCTCAATGCATTCACAACAGAAGTGATTTGTTAGCAAACATGGAGATTGCCAATGACAATTCATTTCTGTAGAGTAATATAAACTAATTATCTATGATGTGAAAGTGGGGACTGGGCCTGCATGATAAATTGCAGGATATTGCATTATAAAAAGAAATATTAATTCATATAACAAAAAATTAAAATTGATGACAAACTTCTTCTATTTTAATTGTTTAATTCTTTAATTACTATTGTCTTACAGCAACAAATACCACATACCTCAAGAGGCACACAAATGTATTTGCCTGAAAGGGCAATAAAAAAAAGAATAAAACATGGTTATTCAGGAAATGATTGTCTATTCATCCTTTCTTTCATTCCATGGAAATTTTTTTTTTCTCCTGGGAAATAAATTTTAACATTCTGTTATGTGGGAGGAAGGGGATTTTTTTCTCATCACATTACTGTAGTTTTGATCAGAGAAGTTCTTAGCCTTTTAATAAAAGGAAGGAAGTATAACCATCTAGATAAACACAAAACTCTAAGAATTAACATTCTGACCAGAGTGTCGCACTTTATGCATTTTATTCCCAGCCACAAATTGTTATTTTCTACCATTTTCTGTCCCTGAGCACTAAAGATAAAACTGACAACTTGATGGAGAGATTCCTATCGCAGAGCTCTCTTCAGAGGTATATCAGAAAGTGCCTAATTGAATTATTTATTCTTTGTTCATCCAAAAGAAATTTAAAGTGTAGGTCTAGAATGAGAAGGAGCAGATGTTACCAAGAATGGTAGTGGCTCTCAGATTGCTTCACCTAGATGGACTTTTCCAGAAAGATCTGTTGGCTCATTATTTAAACCACCAAGCAACTCAGCTCTGAGTTTCTCCACTGCATTACTTCAGTGCCATCCTACAACTTTTGGAAATGTGGGCATTAAAACCCACTGCCAGGCAGGAGAGATGGCTTAGCAGTTAAAGGGCTTGTCTGCGAAGCCTAAGGACCCATGTTCTAATTTCCAGATCCCACACTAGCCAGATGCACAAAGGTGAGGCACGCTCAAGGTTGCACATGTCCACTAGGTGGTGCAAGCATATGGAGCTATATTTCAGTGGCTGAGGCCCTGGTGTGCCCTCTCTCTCTAAAATAAAATAAATAAATAAATAAAAATAAAACCCACTGCCTCACTTCAGCCATACCTAATTGGACTGAGATCCTGACCCTAAAGCGAACAAGTCCTGAGATAGCTGTATGAAATGATTTGATACCAAGAACTCTGTCAAATTAAGGAAAGTGGAAGAGTTGCCTGACCTGGGCATGTGGGCTGAGAGGCTGAGTTATTTGAGGTGGTACCAGGTTGTGATATGGGCTGCTGGCCATGTTGAGTCAGGTGGAGATCAAAGATAAGAGAGTGAGACATAAACAAATAAGGGAAGAAACAGCAGAGATGCAAAATGGAGTAAACCACAAGGCAGAGATGGAAACTGTTGAGTCTTTCGTTACTGGTGGACATCCATGGTTGCCAGAAGACCTCAGCATCTTTACCATAGCCACGTGCTTTGGTCTTCACTAGCTTGAGTGGGTTTTTATACCTTGGAGACCAAATTACCATGGCTAGCACATCCTCTGAGGTACTCCAGTAGAAGGAATAGTAGCTTTCCAGACTCCCTCTCCACAGTTTCCCTGGGAAGTAGGAACTCTCAAATCCCCATGTTGCAGAGGAGTAAAGTGAGGCACAGAAGGCTTGCCCATCCTCAGATAAGTGATAAGTGAGGGAGAGAGACTTGAACCACCACTGGCTGGCCTCTTAGCACTCTGCACTTCTCTACAGAGCTCAAGGTGAGCTGGGTTGCCTTCAGTAAGGGCTTCAAACCATCTTCACCTGCCTGTCACATGGCTTTGTATTTGTGTCATTGGGAGGAGTTTTAGCAGTGCAGGTTACTTGTTCTGATTGGTTCACTAGTGAGATTAGGTAAGGATATTTGGGCATGGCAAACAAAGAGCAGGTTCTCAAAAGTCAATTCCCTTTCTCCAAATTTCCATTTCATCTATTCTACATGACCCCACTGTAACTCCCCAAGCCCAGTCATTTAGACCTGTGTTCATGTGCTCCCTTGCTGTCCTCTCTTCTTCTCCTCCTCCTCTTCCTCTAGCTCCACCTCCTTTTATTAAGGCAAGAAAGCACTCTACCTCAGCTGTGTGTGTGTGTGTGCGCGCACACTCATGCATATTAGTGTGTTTAAGTGTGGGTGTGTTCATGCCACAGTGTATATGTGGAGGGCAGAGGACAACTTTTGAGTTGGTCTTCGCCTGTCTACCTCATTAGAGGAAGGGTTTCCTCTCTGGGTTCTTGTTCTGCTATTCTTTGCTGAGAAAGAAAATTTCTGAGAAATTTTCCTGTCTCCATTTCTAATTTGCCATCTTCTGAGATTACAGAAGCCCACCACAGCTTCCAGCTTTTTACATGGGGCCTGAGGATTTAACTTGGGTACTCTGGCTTTAGAATGGAGACCTTTATTGACTGAGCCATCTCCCCAGCCACACTTTTTAAAATTTTGAGAACAGGTCTTACTAAGTTGCCCAGGCTAGCCTTGAACTCACTCTGTACATTGGACTCCTTGAACTTCTGATCCTCCTGCCTCAGCCTCTAAAGTAGCTGGGATTACTGGCTTCCACTACCAAGCCTAACTTTCTATCCCCACTTCTGACGCACTCTTAACCTTCTGTTTTGCTGCATGCCTCACAAGGTACACTACTAAAGATCTCATCACCCAGCTTGCCCTTGCCCTTGGCTTCTTGCTGGGTTTGATGTAATAAACCACTATCAGGGTGTTAGAAGAATGGAAGAAGAGAAACATAAAAGGTGTTTTGCATCTGGCTTGTGTGGGTGGTTTGTCAATTAAACTCCAGTTCACAGGTTTTACAAGTAAGTGACGTTAGCCACTGAGCAATCCTCCCCTGACATCAAAGTATTTATGTCCCTTGCTTTCCATTCCAGCAGCTGTCTCGAGGGTTTTGGTTCTCACTTGGCAAACCAACAGGACCAATGACTATTTCATGTTGTTTGCCTTCCCTTTGGGTTCTGTGCATCCTACAACATGCCCGTCAGTAGGAATTTCACTAGCCTCTTTCCCACTAACACTCTATGTTGGCCATCTGTGCCAGACACAACCCTCCCGCTTTCAACAGCCTTCTTGATTCTGTCATCTCCAATGACTACAGTATTATTCACCACAAAGTTTTTTGTTCAATTGATTATTGAATATTAATTTTAAAGAAGACATTCAATCTCTATCGGAAATGAAAAACTATGTTCACTTACTCTAAACTGAAAATAACCATTTTTTTAAAAAGGCACGACAAATAATTCGATATCATCAAGCTCTATGCAGCTCTTAGTGACTCCCAAAACTCTGAGCCCAAGTTCTGCCCACTCTTTGGTAAGGCTACAGATGACCAAATGTGTTAAAGGTTTTGAGGACATGCTGCCACCAAACTGAGACTTCCTGGGACTGTGGTTCTGTGTTATTCTATATCCCATCCAAAAGGCATCTTGGGTTTTGTCTTTGAATAACACTGCCCCATACCAACCAGTAACAGGTAGCTACTGCACTGAATTTACAGACTTGAAGTATGTTTTCAAGTTGAAGCTGGAAAGGTCTAGAAGATACTAGGTAATACTAGAAGGGAGTGTAGGATGAGACTAGCACGAGGAAGCATGATGTCCACACATACGTTTGCATGAGACTAATCAAGGATATGGTTTTGGCTTCTGGGAGAAGCTGGGCTCTCTGCGCACTCTCTTTACGATGCCGGCAAATTGGACACACAGGAACTAGCCAGGGGGCCTAGGGCATCAGTGTCAATGCACCTGTGCAGAGGCACAGGCTGCTGGAGCCTCTAAGTAGGTGGGGAAGTGAAACTTGTCCAAAACCAACTGGTAAAGAGCTGTGCACAGAGACCCTTCTTGCTGGCTGGTGAGAATGATATAAACAACATCAGCATGCTTCTCTTTCACCATCTGATAAGCATGAACTATTCATATCCCGATGTCAGCAGCCACCGTGTTCATCACAGTACACATTCCTTCCTCCAACTTCGTCAAAAAGAATCCTTTGAAGCATGTCTGAAGGCTTGCCATTGTTACATTCACCCAACCCTGCTGCTCCTGCTGTGTTTTATTAGGCAAATATAAAATTAACAACACAGCTATAATTATTTGCTAAACGGGTTCCAACACAAATTTCCAATTTGAGGTTGGATGTATTGCCTAATAAAATTTTTACAGCTGCAGTCAAATTGGGGTAGTTAATTCCTGGAAAATACAATACTTAATTTGCCAGAATTAGCTTTAAGTCTGGATTCATCCCATAAAGACAAGTGTGTATTACTGAAGTTTATACAAATTGTTCAAATGGTAATATCCAATATAATAGCTTGCATAATTTCAGCTAATTCAATGTTGGAGGTATTTGACCTACTTCTATTTTCACTGAACCATACGTCATGCCTTTGAGATCAGTGGGTCTCATCTTTCTAAATTACCCTTTCCTGAACAGTGTAAGTATTGCTTAGTGCTATACAGCTAAATACGAATCATGTCAATGGGGAAAGAATAATTATAATATCCACCAAGCAGGATTCTATTTATATTCCTATTGCTTACAACCAGTCATTTGTTACTTCAAGACCTGTGCCTTAATCACAGCCTCTGAGTCACTGTTCTGAAGTGCACAGCACAGACACACACACACACACACACACACACACACACACACATCTTGCAGAATTCAAATCTCTGCTCAGTTTCCTAATGGGTACTTAAAATAATAGTAATAAAGATTAATAATAATAGCAAATACAGCACTTACTATATAGCAGGACCTATTTTAAGTGACTTACATATGTTAGTTTTGTATGTGTGTGTGTGTTGTGTGTGTGTATACAGGTGTACTCATGCAACAACACGTATATGGAGAGCAGAGGACAAGCTCAGGGTGTTGGTTTTCACCTTCCACCTTGCTGGAGACAGGCTCTGTCTTGTTAGTTGCTGTGAATACCACATTAGCTGGCCCACAAGCTTCAGTATTCTCCAGACTCCACATCCTATTGCTTAGGCATATTGGCATTGTAGATGTGTTTATCACCACATCCAGCTTTACTTGGTTTCTGGGGACCCAAAACTCCAGTCATGAGCTCTGTGCACCAACTTATTTGAATCACTGAGCCTTGATGTTAACTTTTTAAGTTCTTAATTCATAGAACCACCACAAAAACAGGTTTTACCATACTCAATATATAGATCAGCAAACGGGCAGAAAGGGTAAGTAACTTGTCACACACAATAAGGACACATAGCATGTTGAAGAATTGGATTTGAACCCAAGAAGCCCAGCTCTACAGTTTCTGCTTTTGATCATTGTTTAATGTTATATAAAATAAAGTCTTTACCAGAAATAAATGCACAGTATTCCTCATAGGTAGTCCTTTTCCAATGATGGCCACTGAAGACAAATGAAACCCAAAGACACATGAAAGACAATGACAAGAATAGTACTTGAGCTTCTTTCCTAGTTTGTCTTGTCTAACCTAAATATTTTTTCCTAATTGAATAGATATGTTATTGTATCAGCAAGAGCCCAGAAAATTCTTCTAGGATAAAACCTAAAAACTGGTGGAGGAAGCCATCTTTTGCAAACCCATGCAGAGTAAATTCATGGTGAGAACCTTGCTGCTCTGTCGTGTCATCTTTGGCCTCTGGAAAGATTTGTCCCAGTGTCAGACTCAGTATCTGACTGCAGAAGGATGAAAGGGACCAAGTGCCGGCACCTTGACAGACTTCACTGGCCACTCCCCAGTTCTGTAGCTGGAAGTCCAGCACCACATGGACCTTGGTGTTCCTCTTCCTCATTTGCAAGTGGGCATTTCTATTTTAACACCCTGATTCTCTGTCAGAGTTCTTGAGTTGAAAACAACCAAAACAAGCTCACACTAAACTGAGCAAAAAGGACCCACTGTCGAATCCTAGAGTAGCTTTACAAAAAGGTGAAGGGAGGAGAGCCACTCAGAGCTATGGCTGCTGAGAGAAGGAAAGCCTGCCAAGTTCACAGTCCTGTGAAACCACTCCCTCCAGCTTCCTTCTGTCCTGGCCTTTTTCAAGAAAGAACAAATTCTTTATCCATCCCAATACACAGTTGCCCCCTAGTCTGCACAGAGCACACCCAGCAGTATGAAGAATGTGCAGACAAATAACTCAGGGCCTGCCAGAAAGCCAGCATTGCCTTCAGCCTGAGTATTATTTTATGTTGTTGAGAAATACCCAAATGAATCATTCATCTCTGAAATAAATGGCTAGTGTCAAAACATTTACTAATGCAGACAAAGCTGAATGAAATAAATGGTTGAATAACCCATTGTTTGAAAATCTACAAGAGTAATATATATTACAATCAGATAAATCACAATTACAAAGCTTTTTCTGCTGCTTTTCCGAATGCTTGCCAGAACTCGCTGACGTGACAGTTGGAGGGATAATACATCTAACAAGTGGTTGTGGGTTACCTCTAAGAATGAAGAGGGGAGGCCTCCGTGGAGGGGGGAAGGAGCAGAAGGGAAGACCACTTTTCATTTCACAATCTCCTAGAGGGTTTGAATTTTTAAATTAAATTTGTGTGCTTATTTTATAGTAATTATGTAACTCGCTGAAATAAAACTTTTGGTTGATAAAACAAATCCAGCTTGAGCCACTTTAGGCCTCAGGGGATTTATTGCCCCACGACATAGGGCAGAGAAACATGACAAGAAACCCAGGTGTTGGGTATTCTTTAGCTCCCTGTCTTCATCACTCCTCTCGTCATCGAGTTGCACCCTGTGACTTTTGCTATGAGGATGGAACCTTCCTTCCCACTGCTCCTGGCCTCATATCCTCATGGCTTTGGCTGGGAAGGAAAACAGTGTGTTCTTTTTTTCCCTCACTTTGCAGTTAGAAAACCCTAGAACAGGACCCCAATGGGCCTAACCAAAGGCTGCTGACCACCTATAAACTAGGGTGGACAGAAAGCATTACTGACCCAGAGCTGGAGAGGTAATCATGATCCTCCAATCACAGAGCAGGCACCTTGAAGCTCCCATCCGGTCCACATACAGCGACGGGAGAAAGTAGCTGATACTGCCACTTTAGTCATAGAAGGAGTCCCTGAGGAACTGGCAGCCCCCCTAGTGTGGGGTCCCAGAAGTCTCTGATTCTACAGGCCCTCATTTTCATATGTCTCATGACAGGACTCCTCAAAACCAGATTGCCAATCCTGGACCAACTTTCTTAAGATGAAGAAGTAACAGTGTCCCTGTCTTCAACACTAAGTGGAAAAGTCACTATTGTTAATAATTCTCACTTCCCCAGAGCCAAACTCCATGAGACAAAGGGAAGGACTAGGAACCTCCAGGTTCTTTTCTTCCACACATTACTTTGTTCCCGTCCCCCATTTGTTTATGGAGACTCTAAGTGCCAGGGACTGTGCTAAGTGGTGAGTGTACAGCCACAGACACCATAGGCCTCACTGAAACACAGTCTTGGAGGGGGGAGGGCAGGGAGAGCAGTGACCACACACACACACACACACAACACACACATACGAGTTGCCCCAAACACTTCAGACTCTGGTTAAGGTTTAGAATAATTTCCAGACTTCCAGTTAAGATGGCAGCATAGGTACCATGCCAAAGCAGCCTGGGGGGAAAAAATCCCCCCCCCAAAACCCCCAGCAAAATACACACTTTTTCTAAAAAGTGAGGTGTATAGGGAATTGAAATGGCGGCAGAGAAGTAGGAGAGATCCAGAGCATCCAGAGCCCACACAGACCGGCAGAAGTGCCTCTGGCAAGTCCGAGCATGGGACCACAGCAGCAGCGCGCCAGCCAGCCGCCAGGCTTGGCTTGAGCCGCAGGAAAAGCCAGGTGAGGGGATTTTCCACTCACACCAGAGCTCTCCGCAAACTCAAGAAACGTGAAGAGAGAACGGCAGTGAACAATGGAGGAGCAGATCACGAGGTAGAAGAACACGTGGAACAGCGAGAGAACTAGAGCAGCATCGGCAGCCTCCCCTCCCCCACCGCCAGTGCCCAGCTCCAGTGAACAGAGCAGCAGTCCAGGGACCCGGCCACACCTACTTGAACCAACAGTGGGACCCAAGCATAACTGAGACCAAAATCATCCCAAAAGGTAACTGGGATTACACCAGTTCAGTACCCACCTAATAAACCTGGTATATAGGCCTGAACCAGAAGTGCTAATTGCACCTTCCGTATCAGGATAAATTATATGTTAAATCTGATGGATGGTCAGATTTGCCATTAGTAAATAAGATGTATTTTGGGCTTGTTATTTGTTGCTTCTTGATTTATAGTGGCTTTGTTTCCTCTTCTATTATACATTAGGAAAGGGTCTCACCTGGTCAGAAGCTGACTTGGAACTCTCTACAGACCAGAATCTTAACCTCCTTTTTGTCAGGATTAAGGGAATAGGTGAGGCACCACATAGCCTAAGGGACAGACAGAGGATTTGGTTGTCATAATACCTACTCTTGGATAAATACACTGTGCTGTTTTTCATTGAAAGTGTATACTGTTTAGTTAAATTTTAGAAACTATCTGTATTTGGTTCCACTCAGCCTACTTGAATACTCTCATAATAGGCAAACCCAACACCTAGAGTCACTCTTGCAGATACTCTGAGATTCTTGAGAGCCACACCTAGCGCCTTAAGCTCCTACCCTGAAGATATATAACATCAGATTGATACATCTAAAAATACCCAGCTAACTAGAAAATCTTCAAGGGAAGAGGGATAACACTTAAGGGAGTGTGGTTAAGAAATACCATGCCAAGGAAGGGACAGCTGAACAGACCTGAGTGGAGGAGAAGAGCATGTGTTTCCAGGGTGGCTCAATAGCATTCCCAAAGGCCTCACGTGAAAAGGAAGCTGATCTATGTGAGGAGCAGTGTAGTGGCCACAGCCTGAAGACAGCGCAGAGGATGAGAGGAGGGAAGCAGGGCTGACTTCAGATCCCTATCATAGCAGCCTTGCAGGCTGCAGGAAGAACTCTGTCTTTCCGAGTGTGATGGGAGCCTTGATGTGTTCCAAACAGCAGAGTGATGTGACTTGATGTGTACTTTTAACATGCCTGGCTGGTGGTATGCTCTGAATAAATATTTTGTTAGTAACTAAAAGAAAGAAGAACACAGACCAAAAAAAAAAAAAAAAAAAATTAATGGGCTCTTTGGCAGGAGAGGAACAGCCCTAGTGGTCAACACTGAGCACAGAGAGATGTTTGCTCAGTGCTTCAGAGTCCACAGAGTTCCTTCTCATGCTCTTATCTGGGATGCAGCCATGTGATTGTGGGACATTGGGACACGTGTGTGTCTCGAGAGCTGGGAGGGGCTAGAGCAGGGCCTCCAGGACCCCCTACCTTGTGTACTCTCCCAGCCTGAAAGATGGAGCATGGGATGTTGGGATGTTTTAGATACTGAATGTCCCCACAAGGCACACATGTTAAACGCTTGGTCCCCCAGGGTGGCACTATTGGGAGGTAGCAGGACCTTTAAGAGGCAGAACCAGGACCAACTTGGCGATTTTAAGTCACTGAGAGGTCCCCTGGAAGCTGCTGTGCCTTATGTTCCTGCCATGATATGCCTGAAGCAACCAGGTCAATCCATCTGGACGTAAGCCTCCCACACTGAGTCAAAATAAACCTTTGTCCATTATAAGCTGATTACCCCAGGTATTTTATTTTGGCACCAGTCGACTAGCCGATTCCCACACTCAGCTTTTTCAACTACCCTGAGATCAGCACCTTGGAGTACCTGGAGAGGAGATCAAGTTTGTGGAGAGAACCTAAGGTATCTCTCCCTTTCCCTCCTCCTTTTCTGTCTTTTTCCAGTGAAAAACCCCAGGAGACCAGGCCAGGAAGAGAGTATATGTGCTCTGTGAGATTTTCTTTTCTACTCTCTTCTGCTCCAACATGAAGAGTCTCTTTGGTGGTTAAAAGAAGAAAAAGTGTTTACCTTGCCCTCAGACCTGGGATTAAGGTATTAAGGAACAGCAGCAAAAAAGCTCCTAAATGGGTCTCTGATTTAAAGAGCTGAGGTCAAGACTCCCAGTGACATCACAGTGCCATCGTCCAGAGCAAGTCTGGACAGTCATCATTCGAGATATATGGCGTCTCACGCTGTGGCTTCGGAATTCATGTGGTCCCTCGGTGCTGGGTGCTGTCCCAATTAAAGACATCTTTCCTGGGCTAATCCTTTACCCACTGGGGAAGGTAGTGTTCTGGTGGCCCAGAGGGTCCAAAAGGTATGGTGAAGGTATCCTGGCTATGTCACAACGTGGCAGACAGGCAGAAAGGAAACCATTGGCATGTTGAAGTTCATGATGCAGCCTCACTTTATAACAACTCACTTCCCTGAGGACACATTTACTCCTGAGACGCAGCCCATGCGACACGAGGGTGAAGACCACGTGACCTAGGCCCCACCTCTTAGAGGTTCTGTCAGCTCAACTTAAGCTTCCAGTTCAGGAGCACAGAAGAGACAATCAACTGCACATGATCACAAGTGATACTTTCTCTTCTTCTGAGGATTGTGGGAAAAGAGAGAGGGAGGAGGGAAAGAGAGAGATACCTTAGGCTCCCTCGCACAAGCCTGACCTCCTCTCCAGATACCTTAGGGTTCTGACTCCAGTTGTCTTACTGACAATCTCTGTAGCTCTGAGCAAAAGGTGAAGCAGCTGCCTAGAGAGTCATTATTCAAAGACACACCCCCCCTTGCAGGCTTAAAGTTATGGTAACAGCCAGGATAATGCCCTGGCCATGCGGGTTCCAAATACTGGTTTCAGAAACCAACCCAACGCCATTGCTGACATTTCACTCTAGACGTGGCACTTAAAGTGTCTTAAAATACCCCCCTATACACACACACTGTCTGTCTTTTTATATTTGTGCCATTTTCAAGCTACTTCTTACAAAAGTCACAAAACAGGGAAAGCCCAGGTTTCTGAAATGAACACTCTTAAGGACTGCCATGTGACCCTCGGCAGAACACATGCGTGCGTTCTGGACTCAAGAAAGGAAGCCTGCATTTTTCTGATGTCATTCATGTTCATTAAGTTTGTGGAAAAAAAAAATGTGTCCTCTCACAGACAGTATGAAAAGTGGGGGCAAATGAATTTATTCTGTGTGGGAGATGTAGAGAGCTCCAAGCTGACAGTGGAGCAACTTAGAGCCCAGCTCCCAGGCCATGGGCTGCAAGTTCCCTAACAACTTCATTCATACAAGCTGGCCTACAGTTCAATCCGACTTCCTTTGACTATCTCCTTCAAATAAAAGGCCCTATTCTTCGCCTTCCCCCAGCTTTATTCAGGGGTAAAAACACCACTTTGTGCCCTCGTTGTGTTAAAATAACAGATCTGTGTTCGTTCCTGTAGGAGGGAGCAGACTAGCCTCTCAGATGATCAGGAGGCTCCTTTTGGAGGAGAAGGACAGAGAGAAAGGGTCTCCAACAGGGAACCTTTGTCCCTAAATGCAAATGAGCCTCTGGAAAGCCAGAGCAGACAATGCGGGCCTGGTCCTCCCCGCACACACATCCATCTGCAGCTACTTTGTTAACCCGATGTCTCCTACATTCTTTCTCTCACACAGAATGCTCGATGTTGACAGCTGTGAATTTTAAGCAACCATTCTCTGTATGTTTTTCTAATTTTGTGTATTCGGATTGTTTCTCCATATTGGGGGGCTGGAAGCCAAGTACCTCACTGTTCCTTCATTTAGATGTGTCATGTGTCTGCAGCAATTCGAATCTCTAAACAGAGTAGAAATTAAATGCGCTCACCAGCAGGGCTTGGAATGTCCAGGGCACAGAGAAGTGCGCTGGAAACAGCAAAGCGGGGCTCGAGGGAGGACCTGGGGGGAGCTTGTCACTCGGGTCCTCTAGAGGCCCCAGGAAGCCTAGGTTCAGTTCTCTGTGAAATGGGGCCACAGCAGCACCCACACATAGCCAAAACTAAAGCCCACGTGTATCCAAGCCATCAACCCAGTTTGATTTCCCCTCTCCAGCTCCTATTACAATGCCCTGGCTGTGATCTTTCTTCTCAGGTAGTAGGCAAAAGCCCGGATGGGGTTTCAAACATGAAGGAAACCAAGTGCTCTTGGAGACTCAAGATTGGATGTATGATTCTCAAATCTGTTTATTTATTTGTGCTTTTGCTTCTTTTTCAAATTACAACCTAAAACACAAATGACAGACATTAAAATTCCAGGAAAGCCAACAGGGCCATCCTCAGGCATGTGATGTTTGCTACTATTGAGCTTTGAAATCTGACTACAAGACTCCCGGCAGCCAGAGTGAGGGGAGATAGTGACTCGTGACAAATCTCCCAAATGCTTCATTTTCAAGTAAATTGTACACTGTTATATTCACAAAAGAGCAATTAGAATTGGAGTTCAGTGTCAACTTGGTGAGCAAATACAGCTGCAGAAGTCCCAGGGCTGGAGCAGAAATGAGCATCTGCTTAGTGCTCACTGCCGATGCCTGCTGTGGGTTCACAGAGGCTTGTCTTGACAAGGGTTCAAGGCTGGGCAGACAAGATGTCTGCCATGGTCAGAGGACAGATGACTGACTGCTCACAGGTGCACTGTGTCACGCTTGACCCTGGCCTAAATAAATATAGCACACGGAGTTTCTGGTGTGAAGTTTGGTTGAAAGATGGACTCTTGGGGTCTAGATGTCCCGGATGGCTCTTTTCACAGCTGGGACTTTGAGAGGAGCCAAAGGTGACTGGAGGTTTTCCATCAATGCTTTGGTGGGATGACAGCCTGGATTGCTGGAGTCTTAATGTGCTGGCACTAGACGGGAGGGACAGACACCTTCGCACAACCTGGCCAGGCACATCTTCCAATACCTGTAAATTGCTTTTTCCTGTAAGATAGTTGTCATGACGTTTTTACTTTTTTTCTATCTTCCAAGTTTCTAAATTGTTTGAACGTATAACACACATTACTTTCATAATCAGAACAGTGTAAGTTATTTTAAACCTGTTTTCCTTTCCCTGTTCCTCCTCTCTCTTATCTTGTTCTCCTTTCCTGTCACAAGTTGTGCCTTCATTCTGCTAAGACTATCCTTGGAATGCAATGAAGAAAAAAAATTGAAGCTGAGTGTGGTGTCACATGCCTGAAATCCCAGCAGTTGGGAAACTGAGGCAGGAGAATTGCTGCAAGTTGCAGAGTAGCCTAGACTATATATAGAGAGACCCAGTCTCGAGGAAGAAAGGAAAGGAAAGGGGAGGGAGAGGAAGGAAAAGGCATAAGAAGTGAGAAAAGGAAGGAGGAAGAAGGAAGAAAGAACGTAGGCACAGGGAAAGGGCGCAGGAAGGGGAGAAGAGAAAGAAATGGAAATTTTGGTTCCTGGGAACTCATCCAGTTATTAGATTAAAAAGTTTTTATTTATTTTAGTTTATTTTATTTGAGAGAGAGATAGATGGAAAGAGAGAATGGGCTCTCCAGGGCCTTCAGCCACTGCAGACAAACTCCAGACTCATGCTTCACCTTGTGCATCTGGCTTACGTGGATCCTGGGGAATTGAACCTGGGTTCTTTGAATTTGTAGGCAAGAGCCTTAACTACTAAGCCATCTCTTCAGCCCTAGCTACTGGATTTTAAAGATAGAGAATGGTTTTGCTCAGCCCAGCCTAGGAAAGTTGCAGGTGATAAAGACAAGTTTTCAGGTTCATGACAGTCACCGAAAGATTTTCTGGCTCCGTGGTAGCCTGTCACTGGAACCTTCAGGTCCATAGAACAGTGGACAATGACAAGGTAGTATCCTGATGCCTCGCCAGCTGCCCCCATCCTCAAGAAAGCAAGTTCAGAGAAACATTCACTTCATCAGTAACCGAGGACATAAGAAGGAAACAAGGTGAAGGGAAGTCCAGGTAAATTGGCTACATCCATAGACCACAGAGCCCTGGGCACGGGACTTTGATGCTTTTCAAATTCCAAGATTCTGCTACTGAGAAGGCATCAGTATCAGAAGACTTTATAACAAGGAGGAATGTTTCAACACAGTTTCCCAGTTAGCCTTCGATTAACCAGAAAATCGGATTAATTATGCATGAAGTCCTAGGTCCAGCACCAGTCTGACCTGTGGAATATGCAAATCTGGGCATAGATAAGTCATGTTAAAACAGGAAGGACTCCCTTGCACTTGGCTTAGAGCGTGCAAGAATGGAGACGCAAGACATGCTATATTTAAAAGCAAAGGGCTTTGTTTGGACCCATAGCAGTGTAGACTGAGCTAGTCAGGAACAATTGGGCATTCAATCCATCCACTTGACATGCTGTCGCAGGCCCGTACCTTCCCTACGCCCCATGCTCAAAACCATCCTCAGAGAGGCCCGGGAAGGAGAAGAGCCAACAGCTGCTCTGTGGCAATTAACCAGCAGTTTCTGTTGCAGAAGGAGATTATTCTGGATGGTGTAAAGAGATTCAAATAAAAATGTCAGCGTGCCCATTATGGATGAAAGTTAGAAAAACTTAAGTGGCCTTGAATTAATCACTGTTTGACAGGAAGGCACTTTGCTAAAAATCCCCCCACAGATCTGTTTTCCTGCTTTTTTTGGTTGGGGATGGGGGGGGGTGGTTTTCTTGCCTGTAACCTTAATTCATCTTGGAGTGAAGATTTAATGACAAAGTTACAAGCCCTTAAAGTAGCATTTATTGAGGGCTGATGAGACTTCCTAAGAACTCTGCTAAGAAAAGAGAAGGAGCCAGTGACACAAGAGGCCTTTGAAAGCGCCAAAGAGAGAGGAGTTCATTAGCTCCCCCCTCCCCCTTCTTCTTCTTCTTCTCCTTTCTCAACAATGAATGTTTTTGGTGCCAAACCTTCAGGAATCGGGTTGATTTCCTTTCAAGTAATTGATGCGGGCTTTGCTCGCGTATCCAGGCCAGACAACCTCTCCGACTGAGGCAGGAAATCTCACCGTCAAAAGGAAGCTGTGCGTTCCTTCCTCTCAGGCTGAGCTGGCACCTCACAAACTCGGGATTTATGCCACTGCTGCCAACAGCCTCCGATTTCCATGCCTCCCGCAGCTAAGATAACGAATGCCGCTCTCGGGCCTGAGAGCCGTGGTTAGTTAAAACTCCAGCTATGCTGTAACAAAACTAGTGGCTGTCACCCCAAATTGAGCAAATGAGCCCATGTCCTACATTAGAAAGGCTAAGAGAGTTATTGAATGTTCCCCACAGAGAGGGCCCCACTAGCCCTTGCCCTCTCTGCACATGTCCCAATGGAATATTCTGGGCTTTCTTGCCTCTGCTCCTTCTCCTGCCCAGGAGCACAGGAAGGAATAGCTGGGGCCCCTCTGTTCCAAACAGATCAAGTTTTCTTAAGTCAGGATTTTTTTTTTTAAGGAAAAAAAAAAAAAAAAAAAACAACCAGGAACGGAAAGGAATGCTGTGAAGAAATTGGAAACTGGTAAGAGTTTTCACTTCAAATGGTCCTTTAGTCAGCTGATGGCCAAACGTAACAACAGTCTTGGGTAAGCATGAATACCAGTTACAGGAAGTGGAGGGGGCAATAGGAGGGAAGCGGTGAGCCTTCAGAAGTAAAGCAAGGGCTGCTGGGGGTTAAAGGGGGAGTCTAGCTGTTCGAGTTGTATTCCTCAAGGGGGGTCTCAGAACAACCCCCAACATGCAATTAACCTGATATGTGTTTAGTAAAAGCTCTCACCAAAACATTCTGTTCTTTCAGAATGGAAAAGACAGCCTTTGCTATAAAAGTATCTCCATTTAGAGAACATGCTCACTAAAATGGGATTTTCCACATTAACCCAAGATGGGGTATTGGCTCCTGTTTGTGTTAACCCTCCAGAGCTTGGGAATGTTTGTGCCCCGTGGCATAACATCAGTGCTTTAGTAGCCTGGTTGATGAGTTTGAGAAGAACTGTCTGTCTGATATCACCTGGAGAGGGGTTTGGGTCTCTTCCACCCTCCTTGGAGCATGTACATTTCTGAGAAGTCTAGTTAAACACAGGCATACCCTGCAGGCTGCACATCCTATGTTTTCTCTCAGAGTTTTACAAGATTCAATGGATGGAGTTTTTCAGGAGCACATGATATGACTGGTCTTCACGTCCAAGGGTGAAGCTAGAATGGAAGCTAATGCCTGAAGTCACAGGGAAGAAATATGCTATCCGCCGTCTTACAGTCTCCACTGGTGGGACTGAGAAGACTAAGGGTGACTAGAAATGACAATATTAGTTGAATTATAGACAAAATGCTATCATCACAGTAGCTTTCACTCATGTGCCAGTGACCGGGTAATATTTGTATCCATTTCCTGGTAAATCCAGAAAATGCCATCATTTCAAGACAGATCCCATGATGTACCCTGTATAGGAGAGTATTTAAGGCTCAGAGAGGTCAATTAACATGCACTGTTCATCCGGCTAGTGTGCAGAAGAAACAGAGTTCCAACCAGGACTGGCCTGCATCTAAGCTTTGGTATTTATTTATTTTATTCATTCATTCATTCATTTTGTTGATGTTTTTGGAGATGAAGTCTCACTTATCTCAGGCTGGCCTAAAACTCACTATGTAGTTCAGGCTGGCTTCAAATTTGAGATTGTCCTATTTTAGTATCTCAACTGGTAGGTATAGTTGTGAACTACCATGCCTGGCCAGAGCATTGCTCTTCATCATTATGACAGTCCTCCCCTTACACTGCTGGTGCATCCCATTTGGCTGACTTGGTAGCCATTCTATCATCTATGTAGGCTGCTGGGCCCAACAATAAACTTCATGTACTCCAAGGGAGGCAGCGTCAGCTAGAGATTAAGAATGTGTAAGCTGGAGTCTGAAATCTGGTTCTGTGACTTAGTGATTGGATGACCTTCTACAGTGGTCTCAGCCTAGTGCCCATGGGTGCTAGGATATGAATTTTACTTTAAATGTGGTTTCTGGTGAGATTTCTAGAAAACTGCAGGTTTACAGATGGGAAGGGAGAGGGACCTTATGCAAATGTTAATTAATGGTGATGCAATTCTTGATTCTGACCTGATCAGATGCTTTAACCAGACTCCAGGGTGCAGGGACATGTCCTTCTCATATCCCCGTCATGTTCTCTGTGTTTCTGTCCAGCCTCAGAACATTGCCATTGTATGGATGGAAACATAGGCTGAGAACATTGTAGAAGGTCATCCAATCACTAAGTCACAGAACAACCCTATAATCTCACTTATCACAAGGAGAAAAAAAATGGGCCGGGGAGATGGCTTGGCAGTTAACGTGCTTGCCTGAGAAGCATAAGGAATCATATTCGACTCTCCAGGTCCCACGTAAGCCAGATGCGCAAGGTGATGCAAGTGCGCAAGGTTACACATGCACACAAGATGGCACGCGCATCTGGAGTTCAGTTGCAGTGGTTGGAGGCCCTGGTGTGCCAATTCTTTCTCTCTTATAAAAAAATAGGAAAAGTAAGAAAAAAAAATTATATAGTTGGGTCATATAACAGCTCTAATTTTAAACGCCATTATGAAAACCCACTTTTTGTCAGCTAATTAAAAATATAATTTACAAATAAGTTTGAAGGGCAGTATCCTGCATGGATGGATAATGTTGTTCCCAGAAGTCATAGGTTATTGTAGGAAAATTCCAGTGCAGGGGTTGGATACTTCCCAGTGAGCTTTTGGTCAGGCAGTCCCCTGAATGCTCCCCCAAAACAATACAGAATAATGCTGATGCTCTTGGTCTTTCGACAGGAAGACTCTGCTGAAAACACTGTATGCTTCAGCTGCAGGACACTGAGAAACCAATCTGAAACCTCCCTGCTGGCTAGCTGTCATAGTGCTGGAAGGTGCTGGGCAGGCTGCTGGGGGAGAAAAGTCATCAGCATTCTTAATGAGCTCTGGACTCTGCACGCTACACAACCTACCAGCAAGGCAACATGTGGCCACTAGTGCCACAGTGCTCGCCGATTAGATTTGAGGCCTACTTCATGGAATATAATTCATGCCTGGTACTGAAAACAGTCAAAATCCCAGTTAGAGCCTCTAGAGGGAAGCTACGAGTTTTGTTGGGCTAAATAGATAGGTTTATACCCATCAATTGCCCTCTAATAGTTTTGCTAATGTCCGTGAATTAGTGCTGCTCTCACCTTTGTTCAACAAGGCTTCTTTTTGCTGCTGGTGGTGGCTACTAGGGAGATTCAAACTTTGTATCAAAGTGCTGGGAATAAATGCCTATTAGGTGCTCAGCACTAAATGAAGACATCAACATCATCCCCTCTATGGCTCAGGGAACATTGTAGAAGAAGGGGCACAAAGAATGTGAGAGCCAGAGGATGGAGGGGGGTGCTGTGGCCTGTGTACTCATGAGCTCACAGTGGTTACCTGCATAAGGCCTGCACTGTACTGGGTCCATCAATATTCTGTCATAGATGGTAAAGGACAGAGGATGATATTCAGCTCTCAGCCCTCCCTGGGGAGTTATTGGCAGTTAATGGCTGCTGGTTTTCTTCAGTGGTGTAGCCATTGGTAAGCTGCATGCACTCTGATGAACAACTCTCTACCCATCTTATGCAAACCACCCTAATTAAACACACACACACACAGAGAGAGAGAGAGAGAGGAGAGAGAGAGAGAGAGAGAGCGCTATCAAAGAAGAAGAGAGATTGTCTGGGAGAAAGAGAGTTTAGTGGGAGAGAGGAAGGGACAAAGATAAGTCAATGGGAGGTGATGATGAGCACAATATATTACATACATATAAATTTGTCTATTACAACAGAGAAAAAAGAAAGGAAAGGAAAAAGAAAAATAGTTTGTTAGCAATTCTTTGAAATATAACGTGAGAGCCCACAAAATAGTGTATATGGGGCTGGAGAGATGGCTTAGCGGTTAAGGTGCTTGCCTGTGAAGCCTAAGGAGCCATGTTCGGCTCTTCAGGTCTCATGTAAGCCGGATGCACAAGGTGACGCAGGTATACAAGGTCACACATGCACACAGATTGCAGTGGCTGGAGGGCCTGGTCACCAATTCTCTCTCTCTCATTAAAAAATGGTGTATATGGTTAATGCTAAGACACTTAATTGCAATACTCCCTTAAAAGTTCACACTCACACTTGGGTATGTCTTATTCCTTTTCTGAGTATCCCTTTTCTCTTAACCCTAGTGTTGAAAAATGTCTTTTAAAAACCTTTTTATGCCTTCCATACATATATGTAATACACCATGATCATAGTCTCTTCTCACCACTCTCCTTTGACTCTCCTTCCTTATTGCCTCTCCACTGAACCCCCTTTCCCAACTAGCTGCTATCCTATTTTAACATCAGTATTTTTAACTGTCTTATAAACTGCAATTCTTCGTTGAGAAAGCCACACCAAAACTATTACATGAGATTTCATTCATTCCCTCAAGTGCTTCATATTGACTAGCCCTGAAATTCTTTTCTGTGTCCAAATCAAGAATCCAGTTTTGCCTGAGTTGGGTCCCTAAAAGATTAAAGGAACTTCTCAGGCCATTGTGCGCAATACCATGGAGCTGTGCTTCTGTCCTCATTGCTGACAGTTCTACCAAATAGGGATATGGTAAAAATGAAGTGGAACCATATTTCTGAATGTAGTGAAGATCCTGGGACATAGTAATCATTCAGTGGGAGAGAAGAAGAGAGGGAATGCAGGAAGGAGGAAGAAAGAAAAAAGAGGTGAAGGAAAGAATGAAAGAAAAAGAAAGGAAGAAGGAAGGAAAGAAGGAAGAATAAAGGAAGCAAGAAAGGAAGAAATAAAACAAGGAAGGAAAGGAAAATGAAGAAAGGAAAGAAAGAAAAAGGAAAGAAGGAAGACTAAAGGAGGGAAGAGGAAGAAAGGGAAAGAAAGGAAGACAGAAACAAAAGAAAGCAAAGGAAGGGATAGGCTCTCAGCCCCCTGCACAGAGCAGAGGGCACAGTCCTGGTTTGGACACAGAGAATACTGGCAGGGAGGAAAGGGCCTCCTGCTTTCAAGCAAGCCTAGCGCAGGGTCAGACATCTCATGGGTCAGGTCTATTTGCTTGGTGTCAACTCTGCAGGGACACCTCATCTTGCAGGTTCCCCATAATGCCTGCAGCTCCCTGGCCTCCTTGGCCACAGGAAAAGGGAAGCCTTCTTATCCCCAAATTCTCAGCTCTAACAAGTCACATGCCCATCCCTGAGCAAATGACCAAGGTGAGAAGAATGGCACAAGCTGATTGGCCGTCTCTCCTCCCACACTCGTCCTGTTTCAGGAATGGAGTCCACTGTCCCAGAACCCACTGATGGACAACAGGGCTTCCTCTCTGAATTATCCCCAACAGGAAAACTGTGTGTGAGGGGAACAAATATGGGAAAAGGATTAATTATGAATGCCTACTTAATGCTCTCCATGAGCAGTTGTTAGTTTCAGTTGAGTGGATGGGGTCAAGAACTAGTGATCTAGGGTCTTGTCTGCTTGAGTGTGAGCCCTGCCTTCAGTATTTCCTGTGTGACCCTCCCCACCCCCACCAACACACACAACACAAATTAATTTAACTCTCTGTTTCAGTTTCTTCATTTGCAAATGTGATTGACAACAGTACCTTTCTTGGGGATTTCTAAGTATTGTATGTGTCCATGTAAATGTAATGTTAATGTAACAAGGGCATTGAAGCCAAATGAATTTCAGCTAATCGTATTTCATCTTTCAAGAAGTAATTTTGAGCACCTACTAAGTGCCAGATGTGGTGATTTAGGTACTTTGGGACACAGTGGTGACCCAAACAGCACAACCATCACAAAATCTTTGACCTGGTGGAGCTGCAGTTCTAATCTGGAGATGCAGATAGTAAGCAATAACCCAAGAGGTCGGAATCCTATGGCAATTACGTGAAAGCAACGTGGAGAAAGTAGGCAAGCCGAAGGAGAAAATGCTGGCGGCAGAAGGGTCCAGGATGACCGGGACAGCACTACCGAAAGTGGTAATAGTTAGGGAAAGATTCTGAAGTGCTGAGTGACTTAACCAGTGGGACGAAGAGCCCCAGCTGAGAGGCCAGCAGCAGACATGAGAGTGGGAGCATGCTGGGGTCTGAGGAGCTAAGAGGGAATAGTTGGCCTGCAACCCAACATACACAGAGGGCAGGGTAGTGGGATCTATGTCAGGCAGGACGAGGAGACCCGGGAAATCCCTTCCACAGGAAACAGAAGACACACTGGCAGGCTTGGGGAGGAGCAGTGGCCTGATGTGAGCTGCTCGATGTAGGGAAACAGTGGCTTCTATGTCAAAAGTCACAGCGGCTCTTATCACTGTGAGTGTTTATCTATCCGGGAAGATCTTGGCCCAGCTCATGGCAGACAGCCCAGATCAAATGCTTCTGGAACTGCCCATATAGGAAGGACAAGGTAGACCTGAGATGTGTGTGTATGTGTGTGCTTGTGTGCGTGCACACATGCACGCGTGCGTGTGTGTGGCATGTCTTCTTTTCCAGAGCTTCCAAGATAGCAAGACTCAAATATACATCTTATTGATATTTTGACCACCGAAGATAGTGCCAATACCTCTGCCAAGAGGCCACCTCCATACAGGCAAACACCACTCAGGAAATCTGGTGGTTTCTCAGGGAAAACATGACTTTCTGAGGCTCCTATTACCACAAGAGCTTGTAGAAGACTGAAATGGCTTCAAATCTCAGTGTGATGATTGTGTTTGAATGTGCTGAGTGATCAGCATGGGTATTTGGCTTGCTTCGCACGTCTTCTGTCATCAGGCATAAGAACTGGTAGATGGGGCCAAAAAGATGGTCCAAGGAAATGAGAGTGTCTACTGTGATTCTCAGTAGAGAGTGGGCATTCCAGTAGATGGGGCTGCATAAGGGAGATTGTGGGATGAGGGCTCTGACAAGTTCTATACTGTCTTTTAGTCTGCCCTTGGTGAAGCACCTTCTCATTGCTGGGACAAAACACTCAACTAGAAGCAGTTTGCAGAAGGAAAGGGTTTATTTCATCTTATGATTTCTAGGGGAAGTTTTATCATGGCAGCAAAAGCATGGCAGAGAAGCAAGCTGCACGTCATATCTCCTCACAGCAGCAGGGAGGAAGTACAGAGAGTGCGCTATCTCTGAACACCCAGTGGGATTGGGCTAATAAATCTTATTCTATTCTATTCTTTTTAAATATTCTATTTATGTGTGTGAGGGAGGAGGATATTGGATGTACCATGGCTCATTGCTGCTGCAAACCAAACTCATACATGCTCCATGCACTTTGTGTAACTGGCTATATATAGGTACTGGAGTATCAAACCTGAGCCATCAGGCTTTTCAAGAAAGTGCCTTTAACTGCTGAGCCATCTCTTCAGCCCTATTCTATTCTAAACAAACAAACAAACAAACAAACAGGGTCTCACTATGTAGTCTAAACTGATCTCACAACTTTCCTGCCTCAGGCTTCTGAGTGCTGGTCTTACAGGTATGTGTCCCCATACTCAGCTCCCAGCTTCTCTGGATTTTCCAAACAGATGTGTGTGGAGTTCCACTTCTTATCCTCAACAACTTGGGCATTGCTATGGTGTGGATGGTGCACATTCCCTACAGGCTTGTGTGTTTGAACACTTGATCCCCAGCTACTGGTGCTGTTCTGGAAGTTTGTGGAAGCTTTAGGAGGTGGGCTTTAACTGGAGGAAGTGGATCTTTGAGGTCTTGCATGCTATATATAGCCTTACATGTCTTTCCTGTTCTCTTTGTGCGTCCTGGCTGAGATGTGAGTAAGGAGCTGTGGTACTATCCTGCACCTGCAGAGAGGCTCACTGTGTGTCCTCACCACAATGATGGGCTACATCCTTCTAAACCATGAACTACTATAAATCCTTCCTACTCTAAGTTGCTTTTTTGTCAGGTGTTTGGCCACAGCAAGGAGGAAAGTAACTAGTATTAGCATTTCCAGCCCTTTCATCTAAGCCACTCAGGGGTGTGTGATGAGGTGACTCACTGTGACTTCATTTTGCAGATTATTATCCCATCATTCAACCACCAAGCACTCTGGGACTCCTGCTATGTGCCAGGTTCCCATCTTGGACGTCTGTACATACCTCACTCAGTTCTCTTGAAGACCTGACCAAGCTCAGAGGTGTTAGCCGACTTTCTATGATTCATGCCAGATGCAATCTCTTCCAGTTTAGTCCCTTCCATGCCACAACCAGGAGAGTCCCAGGATACGAGGATGGGTGGTCAATCTGTAGCTAAGGAATGCCAGAGCAAATAATCAGAGAGGGCTACAGTGCAATCTGCTCTTGGCTCTGCTCTTGCTGCCCAAAGTGAGGCCCCTAGAGCAGTAGCACCAGCCTCAATGGGAGCTTGTCAGAAACTCCACATCTCTCTCAGGCCCACTAAGGTGTTCAGAATAAGAAGCTACCTCCCAGCAACATCCCCAGGCTGCACTATGTGTCCATTAAACACCTAGAGGCCACTGCCAAGAAACTTGGCTACACTGGACAATTACCAGGAACTTACTGTGACCTGGATGCCATCTCTAGCCTGATTAAATTGGCCTAGGATGAGGCCTGGACAATGGCCAGATAACAATCTATAAACACCTCCTGGGAGGTGAGTATGTAGCCTAGGTGGAAGAGTGCTTGCTTAGCATACGTACCCCTGTGTTCAATACCAAGTACCACAGGGAGAAAAAAAAAAGGCCCTGGGTGATTCTAATATGCAACCAACTTTGAGAACCAACACTCTGGTGGGCACAATGCCACCTTCCTTGTAGTCTTTTGGGGCTTTTGTTCTCATGTTTTCATTCACCTTTAGTGACATAGTTTGAAGGGTTTAAAGACCTGAGTGTTGCTCTTGTCTCAGACAATTCTCTCCAGCACAGGGCTCCATATGTCCCTCAAACGCAGGAAACTTCTCCACATACTACCCTCACAAGATTTCCTACAGAGATGCTATATTCTAGAACCTTCCACACACGAAGTAGAATCAGAGTTATTGCTAAAACACTAGTTCTTCATAACCTGAGGGGTTTATATAGGGTTCACTCTCTCTTAGAAAGAGCCAATAGGAGTCCGTGCCTCTTCCTCGGGCATAGGTATAAGTCAGCCTAGAACAGTGTATAGGAGCCACCTCCAATCTCTCACTTCCATTGTGCCCCAACTTTCTCCAGTCTCCTCTCAGGTGGCCAAAGGGACCTTAAAAACCATGAATTAGGTCATGGAATTTTCTGCTCTAAATATGTCAGTGGCTTTCATCTCGCTATGAACGCAACTATAGCCGTGGTTGACAAGGTCGTGTCCAGCTCTCTTATCCCAAAGCCATACCACCTTAACTCACTGCACGCAGTCACACAGGATTCTTTGATTATTCCTCAACCTCACAAGGCATGCTCCTCCTCAATCTCACCAGACATGCTCCTGTCTCAGCATCTGGCATGTTCTGTCTCTCTGAAATTCTTTTCCTCCAAGCATACAAGAGCTGACACTTCTGTCATCACAGCTTTTGCTCGCATGGCCCATCCTCAGAGGGTCCTACCCTACATACTTCATCAAAAATGAAACCTTCATATGGGATACACTCTTGGTTTACCAGGCATGCTAGATGCTCAGTAGAGATTTGATGGGGAGAGGGGGGTAGAGGAAGTATTCTAAGCCTTCATAATGAACACAGGTCAGTGGTTCCTACAGCTATTAGTGATTATTGACATATCTAGACACTCACTGAATGGCAGTCATGGCCACATGCCACATATTGTTCCAGTCAGTGATTCACCAATGTTGGTCCTGGAAGATTATCTAGTGATGTCATGGCCACTTTGACGAGATACACTTGATGATTAATGTTGATCCTCAACTTGATTGGAGGAAAAGCATCTAGGAGACTTGCAAAGTACACGTCTGGTATGTCCAAAGGGTATTCCAGACACAACTAAGGAAGTAAGACCTACACTGACTGCGAATGGCACCATCCCATAGGCTAAAGGACTGGAGGGAATAGGAAGAGAAGAAATACAAAGAGGAAGCTCAAAAGCACAGGCCTTTTCTCTTCTTCCTGGTCACCATGAGGTCAGTTGCTCCGCCACACTTTCTCTGCCAATCAATGATGGCCTGAACCCTCCAAAACCATTTAGCTAAGCAAATCCTTCCTTCTGTTGATGGTTTCTTTTGCTTGGCATGGTGGCTCATGCCTGTCCTCCCAGCACTTGGGAACCTGAGGCAGGGCAATTGCTGTGAGCTTAAGGCCAGTCTAGGTTATCTACTGAGTTTCAAACAAGCCTGGGCCATAGTGTAAGACCCTGCCCTCTCCTTCTCCATATAAGTTATTTCCCTTAGCATTTGTTCACAGTGACAAAAGTAAGATTAATATGTACATGTTCTTTCTGATGTTTGCACAATGAGGATCTGTCCTTCAGAAGTGCATCATGAGCCTCAATTGTTTTATTTTTAAATAAGCACACATTCCCGCAATACCTCCTTTTCTTTTTCTTTTTTCTTTTTTTCTTTTTTGAGGCAAGCCCAACAGACTGTCCCTTTTTTTTTGTTTGTTTTGGTTTTTTGAGGTAGGGTCTCACTCTAGCCCAGGGTGACCTGGACTTCACTATGGAGTCTCAGGGTAGCCTCAAACTCACGGCGATCATCTTACCTCTGCCTCCCGAGTGCTAGGACTAAAGGCATGTGCCACCACGCCCGGCAAGACTGTCCCTTTTTTATGAGAGAGTAAGAGAGAGGATTGGTGCTCCAGGGCCTCCAGCCACTGCAATTGAACTCCAGGCATGTATGCCCCCTTGTGACCTTGCGACCTAGCATACTTGTGTCACTGTGCATCTGGCTTACGTGGGACCTGGAGAGTTGAACATGAGTCCTTAGGCTTCACAGGCAAGTGCCTTAAGAGCTAAGCCATCTCTCCAGCCCTGCTCCTCCTTTTTTATATCTTTGCTATCCTGGGCATGGGACCAGGGACCAGGGCCTCAGGCATGCTAGATAAGAGATCTACCACTGAGCTAGCCCCTAATCAGGCACACTTGTATTGAATAAAATCTCACAACCTAGGCAATTGTGGGGGGCGGCGGGAAAGAAGCAAGAGAGACATGCTATGGGATTCAGGCTAGATTCTATTTTCCATTGAGTGCTCAGAAGCTCAGCCACTGGTAGATCCTTGCTAAACTCCAGATGTTCATGTACCAGAGATGTGTCAAAGATGCACCACATCAAAGCCCATGTAAGACTTCCTCTCAGATGTGATAGAAAGGATTTAAGGAACAGAAAGAGGGGAGGGGGTCACGTGGTCACCAGGGTAGTTATGCTGTTATTGTTGTGTTGTTTGTGCTGCCTCATACCAGCCAAGTGCTGTAGGCTGCTCCCCTCCACAGCCCAGCTCAGTCTCTATTATCAGATGCCACCCTCAATTCATTTCTCTCCCTCTCACTGGCACCTGTTCTTCACTCGGAAACACCAACCCAGGTAAGTCTGGACCCCAGGTCACATCCTGTTTTGTTTGTTTTTAACTTCTTTTAAATTAAAGTGTTTTTTTTTTTTTTTTTTTTCCGAGGTAGGGTCTTACTCTAGCTCAGGCTGACCTGGAATTCACTAGTACCAGGGTGGCCTCGAACTCACGGTGATCCCCCTACCTCTGCCTCCTGAGTGCTGGGATTAAAGGCGTACATCACCATGTCCAGCTAAATTGAAGTTTTATATTTACTCACTTCATCCTCCTTTTTTTTTTTTAATTCTAGAAGCAGGAAGAAAGAAGAAAATGGTGCAGCTGCCTTAGAATTCCAAGAGTTTCCCTCCTCCTCAGTGGCTCTTACAGCCTAAGGAGAAAGAAAACTGACTCAGGCCTAGCTAAGAAAAAGTCAGCACAGCCATGCAGAGGTTCCCTAGCACCTGGCTATTTGACAGCACAGACAAAACACCCGCATCATTGTCCATTTCTTCTTTGTATCCCAATGAGCTGAGCCCCTGTTGCTGAAACCCAGTTAAAAGTGAGGCCCAGCTATGGGCTGTGGGCCACAGCTCAGGGGAACACTGGCTCAGGGAGCCAGCAGTCTTTGCCTTGCAGACCACAATTATTCCACCCGGTTTCCATGTAAGATGATAAGTTCTCTATGTTCTTTCACATGTGAAGTAGAGACTTGTGAACACTTAGATGAAGAAGTCAGGTTCTAGCAGGGGCCAAATATTTACACAGTGATTTAAGCTTCTCCATGAAATCAGGCCATGAGGAGTATTTCCATCAGAGATGAGGAGGGGAGAATCAAGACATCAGAGCACGACATCTCAATATCACTGATCAAGGAAGAGGAGGCTTTTCCTGTTCTGCACCGCTCTCCCCCACTTTTCTTTTCCAGGAGACATTTTGGGAAATGTTCAGGCTCTCAGCCCATAAACAACCCTGACATGTTGCCGTGTGTGTGTGTGTGTGTGTGTGTGTGTGTGTGTGTATGCACACATAGTACACACATGCATGTGTGATTGATGTGAATGGTACAACAATATTGTACAACAGATATCTGGATAATGAAGATCACTTTACTCATCTCAAGGTACATTTTCCCACACTAAGAAACCTCAGTTCATCTCATGCTAAATACGCTGCGAATGTACAAAGAGGTTTCCCCTTTGGCTTGTGATTTGCCAATGCCAGAAAGTTTGTTTAGTTTTATGTCAAAATCACATTGTTTGGAACAAAGTCTCTATTGTCTAAATGACAAAATACAGTATGCTGTGGTTTGAAAGTATCCTCCAACAGTTCAACTGTTAACAGCTTGCCCTGAGTCATACATTAGTAACATTTGAAGGTGAGGCCCTTGAGAAGTCGCTAAGATTCCATGAGATCATGAGGAGTGGGCCCCCAGGGTGGCGTTAGCAGCTTTTTAAAAATTTTGTGGTGCTAGGGATCAAACCCAGGGCCTCATGGATGTTAGGCAAAGACTCTAGCACTAAGCTACACCCCAGCTTGCTTTAGAAGAGAGAGAGACCCAAGCTAGCAGTGTTGCTTCACCTCACCAAATGCTGTGTGTTACCGTGTGCAATGTGTTCAGAAGGTTCTCGTCAGGTGTTGGCGCCTAGCCTTGAACTCGCCTCCAATAACTAGCCGTGGGTGAGGTGAGTCTGTAATCCGCCTGTAATCTTCCTGGGGGGGCGGTGAGTGCATGTGTGCCATGATGTGCGGGTGGACATCAGAGGACAGCCTGCAGTGTTGGTCCCCACCGTCGCCTTCCACTTTTTATAGGGTTTTGAGGCTAGCTCTCTTGTTCATCATTACACTTGCCAGGCTAGCTCGCCTACAGGCTTCTGGGAGATTCTCCTATCCCCACCCACCTCTCATGTTGCCACAGGCACATTGAGATTACAGATGCTTACTACAGCCTTGGGCTTTTTACATGGGTCTGGGGATCCAAGCTAAGGTCCTCATGCTGGCTGACAAGCACTTTATCCACTAAGCCATTTTGTTATAAATGACCCAGTGGCAGGTGTTCAGTTATAACAACAGGAAATGGACTGCATTGTGTTTAAAGACTTGCAAATGCTGGGAATGCTTGCAGAAGCATCTCTTGGGTTCTGGAAGGAGACATGATAGTCAAGCATTATTATTAGAATTTACTATTTGTCAATATTCACCAAGGGTGTATTAGCATAGAACATATACTAGCATACTTATTTCCAAAGCCCCGTGAGAAACGTGTGATTATTCACCTTTTTCAAATAAAGCACTGAGTCATGCAGTTCAGAAGTGGTGGGGGCGGGGTTCAAATGCAGACTATCTGGTACCTGAGCCAGGGACTTTCCTGACTTTTGCCAGAAGTCCTGTGTCCTGGGCAATCCCTTAATGATGGACAGTTCAGAACAGTAGTATCACACCTGTGACATTAGCTGCTATTCTTTATTTATTGTATTTTTTTATGAGAGAGAGAGAGAGAGGATTGGCAATTCAGGGCTTCTAGCCACTGCAATTGAACTTCAAACGTGTGTGCCACCTTGTGCACGTGTGCAACCTTGTGCACTTTTGTCACCATGTGAGTCTGGCTCATGTCAAACATGAGTCCTTGGTCTTTACATGCAAGTACCTTAACTCCTAAGCTATCTCTCCAGCCCTCTTATTTATTTATTTATTTATTTGTAATTTTTTATGAGAGAAAGAGAGAGAGAGAGAGAGAGAGAGAGATGCTATTCTTGACCTCTTCATGTACACAGCTTCTTAAGACTCAAAATCTGGTCATATGCTTGCAATGCTAATCCCACTGTCTGATTCAACAAGCATTTTCAAAAGGCCCTCAGCCATTTGCGATAGGGTCAGAGAAACAAACAGAGATGTAAGCTCTACTTTTTAAGCCATTCCTAAGTAACCAAGAGGGATGAGAATACATGATTTCCTCAAGAAATCATGCAGTATCTTAGGGGAAGCATTATCTCTGTAAAAACAGCCGATTTCCGTGTTAATGTGTGTATAACACAGCTATTGATTTTCAGCTGACAGCACAATCATTTACTATGACAGTGCGGCGTCTTGCGGAGAGCAGCGGGGCTGGTGCTTGCAGTTGCTCATCCATGCAAAGAAGTCTTGTCAAATATTTTAATGAGAAGAAAAGCAGGCAGTCAAGATGAGAAAACCCAAGGTGACCTTTAGCTGGGCAGCTCACTTCGTAGTTCTCGAAGGCCTTTCTCAACGCTCTGGCTGATGGTGGCACTTCTTGCCTAGGCCTGTGCCAGCTGGGCCCTATCTGAGATGCAGAAGGAGAAGCAGGTGTGGAAGGACCTTTCAGCTTCTCTGTCTGTCTCAACATGACACCCCCAGGTCCCAGTGGACAAAGAATATCCAGCACCTCAAGCCCCTTTCTTCTTAGAAGAAATCCTTGCTGGATATGCCATCTAAGTACAGCTGGCCTCATGCCACCTCCTTCTGACTGTGACATGCAGAGGCCAGGCGCAGCCCTGGTCTGGGCCAGTGAGACACTTCCATCCCACAAAGGTGAGGTTGAATTTACTCAGGGGACTAGTGTGAAGAACCAGTGGACACTACATGCCCAGAGGTCTCTAGAAGGTCTCAAGAAGAATGGTAGAGAAGTCATCCCTGCTCTCTGGGGCTATGAATGCACCTGACTCTGGCTTCTCCCTGGGCTGAGGAGTTTAGCCCTGGGCTTAAGAGGTTAAAGCTCTTCTGGTCTCATGCTGAACAGCCCTTGCTCCACACCCTCAGCTCCATCCAGCTGCTGTCCAACTCAGGCTACTGCCCTGGGCACCTTCAGCTGTCTCTATCTGCTAGAAACCTAAGGATTCAGTTCTCGAACATCAGAGGATGCCAGGATCCTACTCCAACACCCTTCTGAATGGGCAGCAGCAAATCCTGTGGGTTACTAACTTTGTTCAGTATCAAGTCTATTCTCTCTTAGAACAATTTCAAATGAATTCTCTTTCTATGCACAGTAATAGAAACCACTTTGATGCAACACAAAACCTTGACCAAAACCATTTGCAGGCTGACCTTAAGACAATTCTCTCTCCTCACCTCTGAAAGTATGGGAAAATGAGTTACATAAGTACATTTTTTTGTGAGTGAATTATAATGATATGTATTGATATTAAAATGTTAAGAAATGAAATTGACTTGTTAAAAACGAACATGTGGATCTGGGGAGATGGATTAGTGCATAAGGCACCCGCCACAGAATTCTGAGTACCTGAGTTTGGATCCTGAGAACCCACATTTATAAAGAAGCTTATTCACAACTCCTTACTTTTGATTCATGCTCTCACCACCTGCT
The DNA here is from genome assembly GCA_036346955.1 of Dipus sagitta. NCBI lineage: Eukaryota > Metazoa > Chordata > Mammalia > Rodentia > Dipodidae > Dipus > Dipus sagitta. Next base: position 235,946,786 of record CM070770.1, read on the forward strand.
TTTTGTACTCATTCTCCAATCCCTAAGTCCCCATACCATGCAAGCAACCAGTTTAACTCAAATGAGTTAAAAAATACGTGAAAGGGGGTTGGGGATTACTGAAAAAGAAAGAAGGGTGTTAATGAGAAGGGATGGGGCTAGGAGAGGATAACTGGGGTAAATAAGATCAAAGTTCATTCTATACATGTATGAAAACATCAAAAATGGAAAAAAATAAATAAAAATTCTTTAAACAAAGAGGAAAAAACCCCAGAAGTTGAGTCAGGCTCCTGTAATCCCATTGCATCCATGGTGAGATGGGAGACAGAGGCAGAGCTTTGCACAGATCATGAACAGAGCTGTGAACAAGAAACACCACCTCCAACAAGGTCGAAGGTGGGGACTGACCTAAACGTTGTCCTCGGAACTCCCCATGCACACATGCTATGGCACGCATGACCACACTCTCACACACAAATGCGTACGAGCACACAACAAATAAATACCTTAATTATTTAATTTTTTAAAACTGGCTTGCATTTTACATTATAAGGAATGCAAGAATCCTTGGCATTCTGCTTCTCATTATGAAGCACTTGCCTGTCATCTTCCATTTGAGGTGCAGGCTAATATGTGACGTGCTTCTAGTGTCTCTGGTCATAATGAAGGGACAGACTCAGCAACACGAGGTGATTGCCACCCCGCAGCCATGGTAGGACAAAGCAAGGCTGCCACCTGGGCTTCCTGATACCAACTTTCTCTGCTAACCTGTGGCTTGCTGCACCTCCGGGTGAGCCATTCTCTGTGCTTCAAACTACCGAAGGCCCTTGCCTGCCAAGATCAGAAATTCCACCACTTCTCTTCACTCTTTGGATTAAAGTATAGTCTCAGAACATGTTTTGCAAGTTATATTTAAGTGACATTAATCTGGGATACTTCATCAAGGATTATGGGTAGGAATTAGGCAGGTTTTAGCTGAGAAATGATGGAATGGGCCCTCAGGGTATGGTAGGGCCTTTGCATTTATTTATTTCCTCTGCCTGGAAACCAAAATCGGCTCATATATGTCTGGCTCAGTGGTTAAGGCACTTACCTGCAAGACCTAAAACCCTGGATCAATTCCACAGTATCCTCAGAAAGCCAGGTGCACAAAGTGGTGCATGCATCTGGAGGTTTATTTGCAGTGGCTGGAGTCCCTGGTGTGCCCATTCTCTCTCTCTCTTTCTTCTCTCCTCTCTCTCTCTCTATATATATGTGTGTGTGTGTGTATGTGTGTGTGTATGTGTGAAATATACATATATATTTAAAATATATTATATGTTGTTTTGTTTTTCTTTCCCCACTTTCCTTCATTTTCAATAGAAGGAAGTCACTACCATGGTAGAAAAGGGTGGGCTACGAAATTTTCAGAGAGGATATAGACTGGAAATTCTCTGTTGATTTAGGTATAAAACCCTTTCCTTCCTTTCCTACAGGTAAACAGTAGGGCATTCTTACAGAATTTCTGTCCAATGTCTAAAAGTTAGTTAGTTTCCTTGAGTGAATAGGCACTAAGCACAGTTATGGAAATTCATTATTTGACAAAGGTATAGTTGCAAGGGTCGGGTGAAATGTCAGCAAGTAGCCTTGCTGGAAGCAGGCCAGACTGGAGATGTTTAGCCATGAGAATTCTACAGTGCTTCTTTGACCCACCATTCAAATTCAAAGAGTTATTACAGAAGCATAAAACTTACATGCATATTGACTACAATGTGATGCAATGGAAGGATTTGTGTTTCTTTTCATGGTGGTGCTAGGGATCAAATCCTGGGGCTTGAGCACACTAGGCAAGTGCTCTGTCTCTAAGCTATCTTCCCATCCCACCACCCGCTGACAGCCCATGAAAAAATTTCTTAATGCACAATTCTGGTTAATTGCAGAGAAAGTGAAACCTATATGGTGTCTATTTTGGGGTGAGCACATGCTTTGTGGGTATCCTGAGCTCTTCAGCACACACTAAGAGTGGAGCTCCACTGTGACCCTTACTGATAAATGTGTGCCCATCTTTATGTGCAGTGAAATCCTTAGTTAACTTCCTGTAACCCAGGGTTCTCCGTGTCCACATACCTCCCACAGGAAGATATAATGAAGATGGTAATGTTTTCCGTAACTCTAAGAGGCCAGTGACGAGTTCAATACATGTGTACATCGATACTCTAGGAAAGCCCAATTCCAAGAATGCATTGATGTCCATGGAGCGATGTGGTAGGGAAAACTACATGGCATTTTTATGATGTTCTGAAGAGAGGTTACTTGCATTCTTCACAATTGTGGATGAGGTTAGAAAACAAAAAGACAGATTGGATATCAAGAAACACATAACCAACAAGCCTACTGTTAAAAGATAGACAAGGACTGGAGAGATGGCTTAGTGGTTAAATCACTTGCCTGCAAATTCAAAGGACCCAGGTTCAATTCCCTAGGACCCACATAAGCCAGATACACAAGGTGGCGCATGTGTCTGAAGAGTGTTCGCAGTGGCTGATAGCCCTGCTGTGCCCATTCTCTCTGTCTCTCTCTCTCTCTCTTTGTCTCTATACCTATCTCTTTCTCTCTCAAATAAATAAGTGAAATACAAAAAAAAAGACAGTAGATGATGTTCTCCAAAAGCTTGGGAAATACACAACTTCAAGAAGAATTCAACTTAAAAAAAAAAAAACAAAGATCCCTGGGGGATATTCGCAGGGTGATGGTGAAGAAAAATGCTAGGTACCTTGGCTGGCCAATCCAGGTAGAAGCTGAAGATAAGATGGGGTGGTATCACATCACAGTCTAAAAAGCTGGCTTCTGTATAAAAATAGAAGATTGCTTCTAGATGAATCCAAAACTGCTCAGCTAATAGACGTGCTTATGAGTGTCAATAGACTGTTGAGCTCTCAGTGCTAAATGAGACATCTGTACCATTCCTCCAAGGCTCAGGCAAGAGGGGGCAGAAAGAATGTAAGAGCCAGAAGATGGGGAGGAGTGCTTTGGACTGCTGTCTTCCAGAAGTGTCCATTATGCTCATGACCTCACAGCGACTATCAACTGTCATTGCCTACACAATTTTGAGCCCATCCACATTCCACCATGAATAGTGGGGGAGGGGAATAAAGGACAGTGAAGCAGAAGAGGGACTCTCTGGAAAGAAGGAGGAATTCTGTGGAAGGGGGACAGGGGAGGAGGGACAAAAGAAGGTAGTGGAGGGGATTATGATTGAAGTCTTTTATAGACGTGTGAATTGTTTTTTTAAATGTTGATAGGAAATTCATAGTTTTAATAGCATGAAGATGACTTATAGAGAGATACATAGAAAAAAAAAGATAATGCAACTCCAGGGAAAACAAAAGGTATACAAGTATGAAATGTGATCATAGTGTGATCAGTTGCTCACATATGGGTCATGTTTCCATAATCTAACTACAAATGGTGACAGAAGTCTCTTGGGAGAAAGGTGACAGAGAGTGGGCCTGTGTGTTGCTAGGCAAGTGTATGCGTTGGACATGGTTGTGGGAGGCACTTTCAGAATCACAGGCTCACATTCTTCTTTCCAGGTTTTAAAATCTACAAAAGTCTGCTTCTAAGCAAACACACTCAGTGCTACAGGGGACACTGGACAGAAATGAGAGTCATGGGCTGGGGAGATGGCTTAGTGGTTGGGGCACTTGCCTGCAAAGCCCAAGGACCCAGGGTCGATTCACCAGTACCCACATAAGCCAGATGCACAGGGCGGTGCATGCGACTGGAGTTCGTTTGCAGTGGCTAGAGGGCCGGGTATGCCCATTCTCTCTCTCTCTCTCTCTCTCTAATAAGTAAATAAAAATTAAATATAAAAAATGATAGTAATTTGTTGGAGAGGACAGAGGTAGTCCTACTGAATTCCTTCAGAGCTAGGACCATGTAAAACTTCTGGGAAAAGTTTTTAATTCAGAAGAAAAAGAGAGAGAAAGAGAGAGAGGCTAGGCCACAATGACAACTAGACAGGATGGACACAGGCCTTGTTCAGCTGTAAGAAAGAGTTAAGGCAGGAGGAGCAGCGGCTCTCTTGACTCTGTCTTCGCCTGGGAATTAATAGGTTACCGTGAACATCTCTACCTGGGAAAGGCCTGACTGGAGCACTGGTCAGCACTCTGCAAACACTGACAACAGCAATAATGAAGCTGCCAGTCCCAGGAGCACACGAGGGACACATCTGCCACAGGGCTGATCTTGTGAACTGTCAGTTTTCTTAAATGCAGATTGCTAGGCCCCGGGAAGCTGTCACTTGCTGTCCCTACTGCCTACTCACAGTTACTATAACTGCTCACTTTCACAAATCATATCACAGGAAAGATAATTTTTTCTTCCCTCCCTCCTTCCCTCTCTCCCTCCCTCTCTCTCTTCCTTCCTTCCTTCCTTTCCTCACTCCTACCCTCTCACTTCCCCTCTCTATTTCCCTCCTCTGCTTCTTCCCTCCCTCCCTCCTTCCCTCCCTCCCTTCCTTCCTTCCTTTCTTATTTCCTTCCTTTATGAAGGTTACTATTATGAGTTATGCTAACATTATTGGAGATCATTTACTGATTTGAAAGTAGGTTCTTGGTCTGGGGACTAGGGTGGGAGGTCTTGTGGGTCCTGTCAACCCTCTGAGACTCTGCAGTGTTGCATTTGTATGCAGACATACATTTATTTTGTGGAGGCTCAGGAAGGGTATAGCTATCAAATGGGTGAAATCTGTGACTTGAAACACTAGAGTAAAGCCATTGGCTGCTAGGCCAGGATAAGATGACATCATATTTTTCAGGCAGTTCATCCCTAAAGACTATGGGGACAGGGAAACATCGCAGGGTCCCGTAGGCTTCTGGGTGTGTCCTGGTGTGGTTCTTCCCCAGGCTTGCAGGCTTGTGCAGACAGCAGTATCAGTGTACCACACAGTACAGGTGTATGCATCCCCTTACTTGGGGCAGGACCCAGAGTATACAGCAGACTCCAGCCCACACCCCACCTCTGCCTGCTGACACTTAAACAACCCAAGAAACAGACAGAGTCAACAGGACTGTTTGGGTTGTTATGAGGAAGGCTGAGGTCCAACAGCACAGTGGAGTCAGGGACACAATGCAGGCATATGTAGTACAGGCCCCACTGCCAAGGACAGCATGTGTCCTCAGAGCCACTGGGCTTTGGACTGTGTCTGCAGCATTTGCAGGTTGATGAAGGGCAGGTGTTTCAACATCCATAAGCCTCAGTTTCCTTGTCTGTTCAATGAAAATTATTTTACCTACTCCATCAGACTTTTCTGAGGACCATCTAATGATGGAAGGCATTGAATGCTGGGTAAATATTTATTCAGTAGATAGTAGCTATGATAATGGCCTTTAAAATGTGTAAATCATGGAATCTCACCTATTACTTTAAGGACAAAGCAATTTAACATCATCTAATCTACTACAATTCAAGTTTATGTTTTTAAAATTTATATCTAAAACATAAAAATTGGCTCGGGTTGCCGGGCGTGGTGGCACATGCCTTTAATCCCAGCACTCGGGAGGCAGAGGTAGGAGGATCGCTGTGAGTTCGAGGCCACCCTGAGACTCCATAGTGAATTCCAGGTCAGCCTGGGCTACAGTGAGACCCTACCTCAAAACTCAAAAAAAAAAAAAAATTGGCTGGGGTTATAGACCACTTGTCTAGCATGTACTAGGCCATTGGTTTGAACCCCAACACCAAAAACAAAACAAAACCAAAACGTATTTATGCTAAAGACAAAAACTAAAGATATAGTTCAATGACAGTGTATTTACCTAGCATGCACAAATTCCCAGGTTCAGTACTGCATGAAAAGAAAAAAAAAGAGTTGTACATATGTATGGGGTAACGTGACATTTCAATACATGTGTATGCCATATAGTATTTGAAATAGGGTAAGCAGATCTACATTCTTCACTCTAACAGCAAGCTCATGATAGTTGTTTGTGAGTCTCTTCATCTTATTGTTCCCAAGTAGAAATGAAATTTTGTACCCCAGGGGACCTTGGTAATGTCTACACATATTTGGATTGACACAACCATTTAGCAGGTGAAGGCCAAGGATGCTACCAAAGGCCCAACAACCCACAACAGTCATTCCACCCAAGATGGCAATAATGCTGAGGGCAAGAAGGCCTGCCTGAGCTGCTGGCTGTGAGACTCAAGTTTGCAGAATGTATTCTACAGACCAAAGGAAGGCTTCTCCCTCTGGATTCAAGAGCAGCATTTCCCACAGTATCCCTTTCATTTTTCTTCTGAAGACAGCCTATGAGGGTCAAATCAGCCTGACTGGGCTGAGCGTGAGGCAGCCCCCACCCAGGAGTACCTCACCAGAAGGCCAGCAGGAGCCGGCTCATACTTTGGAGGAAGTGACAATTTCACCAGTCACCATTTTGTCACAAATTGAACTTTCATTGGGATTTTTTTTTTGACATGATCTTTTTGTTTTGTTTTGTTTTTGATTTTTTGAGGTAGGGTCTTACTCTAGCTCAGGCTGACCTGGAATTCACTATGTAGAAGGTTGTGACTTCAATATATGTTTGGTCATCAAGTTGACAAAGGGTAGACTTGTGATAGCTTATATTCATTTTCAGGATCTATAATCACCCGTGAGGGATTACATAAACTAGGGTAGCCTCTGAGCAAGTCTGTGAAGAATTATCTTGATTAGGTTAATTGAGGTGGGACAATCCATGTGAACTGTGGGTGGCACCACTCCATAGGCTGGGGTCCTGGACTATATATCAAGAAGAGAACTGGCCAAGCAACAGTAGCCATCACTTTCTGCTTACTCTGTGTTAATGTGATGATATGACGTGAGCCTCCTGCTCTTGCCACGGAGCTTTAAACCAAATTCAACTTTTACCTTCCCTAAGCTGTGTCTGCTCAGAAATTTTTGTGCTGGCAGTGAGAAGGCAACCAATATAGGTATCATTCTAAAACGAGGCCTGCTCTGGGGTTGTTGACAAACATATTGAACAACTGTTTTCATTTCATGGGTTTTAAATATCAACCATTATACATTGATGAAAATAAATCCAAGAGTTTGATTATATATGCAGCACACCCTGTTGTTTTTCACTGGGCTGGAAAAGATGGCAAGCCTAATGATAGAAATAATGACTTATCACCAACACTTTCTTGTCTCTTTTGTTATATATCCATATTCAGATATGCTAATGTAACAATGTTCACTATTATGGAAAGGGCACCCAAAGTGACACAAGGACCCCAATGGTTGAATGTTAGATTTTTTTTTTTTTGTCCCATCTCCCTGGCCAGCCATTTTCCACACCTCTCATCAGTCCTTTGTGTGGAAGTCTTTGCTAAGAGTCAAGTCTCAACTGATAAGACCTTGGAGACATAATCATTTTCCATTGACAGCACCTTGCAACCAATTCACAAACATTTTCATATTAATATTGAGCAATTTCCCTACATTCTAATCCATCAAAGCAGGCTATTAATCCTTCCTGTACTATTCTCTATTCAAATGCTAACAATTTTCTTCTCACAAGCTAAAACATTTGTCCGACAGCCCCTCACACAAAGACCCCTCATTGTTAGCGATGATGGATCAGAGCGTTAATATGAAGGATGCAATGTAAATTATATCATTGATACTGTACATATGTAGACGGAAAAAAAATCTTTTTAAAAGATCATTTGTATGCTAAAGATAATGAAAGTTATCCCATGGTACAGCAATCTTAATTTTCCTTTCAAAGTGGGGAAAAAAAGATTATGTTAGAGAATATGGAAATCCGTCATGATTTATAGCACCACACAGGCCATCATTTACTTCCAGGAAAAGCGGAAAATATACACTGTTTCTTTTAAAGAACTTATTGAAATGACTCATAAGAAACCACCTTAAAACCACTCCTAGGAATCGCATACCCTGAGGTTACTGAGAGAGCTGCGTGAGTAAGAGCTCAGCTTGGCATGTAGCACAGACAGATGTGTCACTGGAGGGTGAATGCACAATGTATGTCCATCATCAAGTGCTGCGGAAAGGGATAGAGCTTTGGGAGTGAGTCCATCTAGGTGTCCTATATCGAGCAGTCCACAGTACAACGTGTACAACTGCTAACCTCAACACTGGTGCTAAGAGCAACACATAGGTATCACCCATGTTTCACGTCACTCAAACTCTCAAGGACAAGAACTGACCACCCGTACGGGGTCCTGTCTTATGCACCTAATAGGCCTAGGAAGCTTCAGGCCTTGCATAGCAAAGGCACTAAAGTAACCATTAGAACAACTCAGGTTGAGGAGATGGCTCAGCAATTGCTTTCCAAGATTGATGGCCTGGGTTCGATTCCCCAGTACCCATGTAAAGCCAGATGCACAACGTGGCCTATGCATCTGGAGTTTATTTGCAGGGGCAAGAGGCCCTGGTGCGCCCATTCTTTTTCTCTCACTCTCAAATAAATAAATAATTAAGAAAAAAAAAACGGACACCTTGCTCACATGCATTGATCTCCACCTCGAGTTCTCTGGTCTTCAGCACCTTCGTTCTGCACACGTGACTCCTGAAGCCAGCCACCCAGACCATCATCCATGTTATCTCCTCTCTCACCAGACTCTACCCCATGCCTTCTTGCCAGGATCTGTCGATGCCCTCATGTCAGTCAATTCTCCCCATCTGTCAATTTCCCCTTATCTGTCATCCAGGAAACACCACCAGCACCCGGGCCACTTTTTACATGGTCCCGGAAAGGACGGTTTTCCTGGTCAGCCCTTTTTCTTCATGGTGCTGCCTGACAAGACCTTGGAATACACATTTGAACGAGTGAAGAGAAAGAAATCTTTTCTAAAAAAACTAACATTTCCCTTTTATCCTCGGGATAATGTTCCAGTGTTTTCCCATGTCATCTTCACATCCTGTCCCCACCCCTGCCTCTTTAGATGAACAGGCATTCAGATCCTCCTGTTGCCCATGTCTAGTGCCCATGTTTTACCTTGCAAGGGTCCTCACAATGCTATTGTTTGCCTGCAAAACTCCTTCCTTGCCTTTTTCCTAATTGGGTTCTGTATGACTCCTTCCAAACATGAGCAGTCATACTGTCCCTTAAGGAAGCCCCTCATCTCCATTCCTCCTTGTACCACCCAACCCTAGTACAAATCTAAACCAGATACACACACACACACACATTTACTAGCCCTTCATAGCATGAATCCATGCACATGTGAATTCATGCATATGTGACCTTTGCCTGTTTGCTTTCCATTGGACAGATCACATTGATCTGTTCTTTCTGATGCTTCACTCCCCAGCACAGGCCTTGGCACATAGCAGTTGTTCAATAGTCATGAACAGAGAATAAGAAAATGAATCTGGGACTAGAGAGTTGGCTTAGGGTTAAGGCACTTGCCTGTGAAGCCTAAGGACCCAGGTTCCATTTCCCCAGTACCCAGATGCAGAAGATGGTGCATGCATCTGGAGTTAAGTTGTAGTGGCTAAAGGCCCTGGCATGCCCATTCTCTCCCCACCTCTCTCTATTTCAAATAAATAAACAAGTAAATAATTTTTTAGAAAAGTTTTTAAAAACAAATCTGCATAGGGCATTTTATAAGAAGCTTAAAGAATATGTGCATGCTTAAAGCATAGTAACCAAGAATTGCCATGTGAAACTTGAGCATAATTAAAAAAAAATAACAGCAGAAAAATGTGACTCTCTGTGCTCTGACCTGCTTAGAAAGTTGTTCCTCGATTCTTTGTATGCATTAGGGTTCCCTTGGAATTTAAATAGTTTTAAATTTGAAACAGCAATGTAGGAGGGTGGTTCTTCTTTCTATTAAACTCCATTAAACACTATTACTGCTCTTTAAGGATTAGAATTTACCCTGAGGGATTCAAGACCACTGAGCCCAGAAAGACTTAGAGAAGGGCCAAGCTGGAGGCTGAGTTTTTCCATGGAGTTATACCACCCCTGGCCATGGGGCAATCTGATCAAATACAGGAGAAGAATGTATGTGTGTGTGTGTGTGTTTCTGTGTGTGTGTGTGTGAGAGAGAGAGAGAGAGAGAGAGAGAGAGGATGTTCCATAGCTAGCTTAGATTATTGGCTTATGCCACAAGTCACTGCCCACATCTGGCAACTTCCAACACACTTCATGTTCAGAGAGAAGGGAGACAAAGTTTCCCTGAGCAGAAGAGAAGGAGCCCTGAGTATATTCAGAGGTAGACAGGGAAAGTGCGGTGGGGAAACAGCCTTCTCTCCTTGGGCCAAGCTACCTGTGGGGACTGGGTGGGAGTTCTCCATGCACAGAGTCTGGGAGCAACCAGCCTCCCCCCTGTGACTCTGGGTATGGCCTGCGTTTCATCCAACACTGGCTCCTGTCATTTATTACCATGGCTGCAGGAATCTATGTGTATATTAGACCTTCACGTGTGTGCACAGAGCACTGACACAGGTGGGAAGGCTCATGCTCATTTATACTCCAAAGGCAAAGCTCTATCAGTGTGAAGGTCATCGTACATGCTGCTGAGGATCTGCAGCCAGCACTAAACACTCATTTGAAAGGAGAGACCAGAAGCTTGTTGAGTCAGCTTTCCAGAACATGGGGGCTCTCTGCTTTGGGTCAAGGATGTAATCTACTTTTCTTCAACTAGGCGATTCTCAGAGAGTATTGTATAGAGTCACAAGATAATGGGTGGCTTCTCATTTTCTTTCCCCATTAATACTTAAGAAGCACCTTTCAGAAGTCAAAAGGGTCCCCACAGTGCTCATCCCTTGTCACTGCAGCTGTGGACCTCGGAAGGACTCAGATGATTGGTCCCTGCCTGTGGGCTCAGTGAAGTGAGGGCGTGGCGGACGATGTCCAGCCAGCTGCACGTGGAAGCGTCCTGAATGCTCAGCACTAGGGAATTGTATCCATGAGTGGTGGCATGAGGGGTCAGATGGAGCCAGCAGACAGAGCTATGAAGAGAGATGATCAAAATTTCTGGATGCTAAATGACCTGCATATGATCATCGCAACTGTGGGAAAATGAACGAAGAGCCAAGGGGTCCATGGGGAGGTCAGATCCGGGACATTTCCTTCTGATTTCTTTCTTTTTTGCTTTTTTCATAAGAAGGCATTACTTTTGTAAAAAGAAAAGAGTTTCATATCATCTATCTATCTATCACCTTATCGTGTCTATTAATCTGTCACCTGTCATATTGATCATGTTGTTCATATATATCATCTAGCATTTCTATCTATCTAACTATCTCTCATCTATCTATCATTGATTTATGATATTGGGGCAAGAACATCAGCTTACCAATGATACCAGTGGTATCATAACCTGAACCTGATTTTTTTTTAAAAAATTGTTTATTTTTATTTACTTGAGAGCGACAGACAAGAAAGAGGCAGATAGAGAGAGAGAGAGAGAGAGAATGGTGTGCCAGGGCCTCCAAGCCACTGCAAATGAACTCCAGATGGATGCGCCCCCTTGTGCGTCTGGCTTTTGTGGACCCTGGGGAATCAAGCCTCAAACCGGGGTCCTTAAGCTTCACACGCAAGCACTTAACCACTAAGCCATCTCTCCAGCCCTGAACCTGATTTTTTTTTGTTGTTGTTGTTTGTTTGTTTTTCAAGTAGGGTCTCACTCAAGCCCAGGCTGACCTAGAATTCACTATGTAGTCTCAGGCTGGCCTTGAACTCATAGCAATACTCCTACTTCTGCCTCCTCAGTGCTGGGCTTAAAGGCCTGGGCCACCACACCCAGCTGAGCCATATGTCACCTTCCCCACTGCTCACCCCTCTCATGGCAGCTCTGTGCTTCAAAGGAATGAAATTCTTTTTTTTTTTTTTTTTTTTTTTTTTAGGTAAGCCCAACAGACTGGCCTTTTTATAATGCAAGACAGCGAGAATGAGAGAGAGAAAGAGAGAGTAATAGACAATTAGTGCACCAGGCCTTCTAGCCACTGCAACCGAACTCCAGATGTGTGCACCCCCTTGTGCGCATGTGTGACCCTGTGCCCTTGCATCACTGTGCATCTGGCTTGCGTGGGACCTGGAGCATCGTACGTGGGTCCTTAGGCTTTGCAGGCCTTAACTGCAAAGCCATCTCTCCAGCCCATGAAATTCTTTTGAATGAAATTCCCAGCCATTCCTCCCACTCTCCTAGCCAGTCCAAGGCTCAGCCTGACAAAGCCAGCTCTTTCTCTGGGTGGCCATGACGACCCCATGGGAACCAGACTAGTTCAAACAGAAGGAAACATATTATCAGGCTGTCCAAAAAGCCAGACAGCCATTTTGAAAATGGATGCAAAGGCGAGCATGCTGGTGAGGGACTTTGTCCTGAAGCATGAGCAGGGAGGGACCTGGTGCCGCTCTACCCGCCACCATTTGCAGCGTTTACTTGTGACAGGCCGTGGAAGTTCATGGAGCTGTGCACACTCTGCCAGACACGCAAGGGAGTCTCTCTGTGCCTGGTCCTCAAATCCAGTGGGTAGATAAATATTCAAGGTCAGACTTTTTTTTTGCAATGGATGCAAGGGTGGGGGAGGCAAACATTAAAGGTTAGCCAATACTTTGCAAACTCTTAAGGATTTCCTAATTACTCTAAGTGGTTCTTCTAGCCCAGTGCACTTAAAAGCTGCTGTTTCATATGATGTCATCCTTTGCCCATTATCTCCGCAGTCAATTTGCAGTATTAGGAGAGACAGCAAGAAAATATTTGCAAACATCAACATTCTCAAGTCTTAAAAGATAATCCCCTTTCAACTCCCCCTGAGCATATCAGCGGTGTGGTTAGGTTTTCAGATTTGTTTAAATGGTAACACCAGCTGGCTCGTACAGAAAACCTTTCTTCTGAGGAACTCAAAGAACTTTCTTAGTGGTACCACATCAATCACCAAACCAGGCCTCAGAGGACTGGCCGTGCAGGTAGTTAGAGGGTAATTAGAAATGCAAATTGATAAGTCCCTTCAAACCAGCTCTCAGAGGCTTGCCCACCTGAATAAACCCCGGGTTGGGTTTTAGTCCGAGGATGGCTTGCATAGAGAGGTTCTGACCCACAGGGCATGGTACCAGCTCATTCGTCATTCACAACAACAGTACTAGATCGTCATCTCCCTGCTGCGGGCAGCGAATCTAACAGAGATGGCATTTGGCAGCTTAGGTAAGTATGGCCATTCAACTTCCGTTGCAACCCCAGAGTCAGAACTGAACTACATCTGTCTGTTGTTTAAAGCCCAGGTGCTAAACTGCCACATGGGTATACATTGTCCACACCCTTACCTTCTGCCACAAAGTTATGGGGGTTTTAACACATGCTATTCGTCTTTTGCTAAAGGAGAACACTTGGGAAGTTAAGTGTGCTCTGAGGCCAGCCTGTCTGAACCATGAAGGTTGATTTCTCCACTGATTACTGGGTGACACTGGTCAAATTGCTTTTCCTACCTCTGTTTCTACACAAGGGCAATTGTAGTGGCTTTCACCTTGGAAGGTTACTGTGACGATTAAACGAGATGGCTCATGTTAAGTGTTTGGCATAATGATTGGATGTGATAAGTCCTCAATAAATGCTTAGAGATTATTACTATTATTAAAATATTGTCTTCAATAGGGTGTGGTGGCTCATGTCTACTAGCCCTTGGGAGACTGAGATAGGAAGATTGCCGTGAGTTCAGAAGGCCAGCCTGGGCTACAAAGTGATGTCCTGTTTAGCCTGAGTTAGAATGAAACCCTGCCTTAGTCTATTTTTGGAGACTGTGATAATATATCTTAAGCTGAGTGTTCTATAAAATAAAGGAATTCCTTTGGCTCATTGTTCTGGTGTCTGGAAGGTCTCAATAGTATGGTACTGGCATCCTGGGAAGGGACCTTGACAAGGCAATGAAAGGTAGTTGACTGTGTAGACAAGGGGAAAACACAGGACATGGTCTAGATGTGTTACATCCTACTCTTGCAAGAGATAGCTCGGTTCTTCAAGCTCTACATTTGCCCTTTCCAAGGCGGTACTACATAAAACATCTATCCCTTCTCAACGGTTACACAGGGGATCAAGCTTCTAGCACATGAGCCTTCAAGGTACACGCCCAAACCATACCCAAGCCATAGTAGATATCTATTTTATCCATTGTATATTAGCATACAACATACATTCATTTATTGTCTTTTATGTTAACAAGTACACAGGTTTTTTTTTAATTATTACTATAATAATTAGATGATTCCTGTCCTGTGAAAATAAAGCTGTATTGTCCTTTAATTCATACTGTGAGCTTTAAGGACCCCTGCCCCGTTAATCCTTGCACTGACAATTCCTTTAGAATATTGGGTGGCTAAACTGCCAAGAGGAGGTTGTATACACCTGGGTCTTTGTCTCCTCCTCAAAGGTGGGAGCGAGCTGCTCCACAGTGCTCTTCCTTCAGCTGGGCTCTCTGAGGACGGCAATCTTTGGCCAAGTCTTCCCTAAGCAAACCTTCAATGGACTTTCAAAGCAGGGAAGCTGCACTTGGTTTCATATGCAAAAAGAGAGCCTAGGGCTCACCATTAGTATCCTAATTTATGAAGAGCAAAATAAACCCCAGGCTGGGCCAGCTGGTTTAAGTAAAGGGATAATAGGATACCAAGCAGCACCAAGCCAAGGAGCTCAAATCCTATCAAATGAAATTCAGCAATATTTAAGAGTAATTCAGCTTATTTGAAGCTTCTAGACATTCCAAAACTCGGTAATGAGTAAAGCACACAGTGTAATGAATAAAATGAAAATTTGACCGGAGAGCCCGGCGTTTATTTAGAACTGAGCAACTGAAAATTGCCCTCTCTAACCAATCGGCCTAGAGTTATTACTTCTTCACTTAAGCATTTTTACATAAGGTAATTCTCTGATGATAAATCACACGGAAATTGATTTCAGTTTAAAAATGAAAAAAACCCTGCATTAAAATTTGCGTGCTCAAAGACATACAGATCTGAATTATTGGGGTGCTTATGCTAAGAATGAATGACGAATTGAAAAATCAGCATGTAGTCACTTTGAGAGAATAAATCTGGCCCTCAGAACCACCTATTATGCAAGGGAAAATAAACCACCTCTCGTTTCATTAGGAAAACTCATCTGCATCAGCGTTTATACTTACATATGTAATAATGCATGGTCCCAGCCTCAATACAAGGTGGTAATTCAATCAAAAAACTCAGTTGATATGCCATCATAACCAGCAAAAATGGAAACAGAACCTTGGGAATAAATCACCCTCTTACTATTCAGCTGGGACCACGCTGGGCTATTTTACACTACGTGCATTGGTGCATATTTCACAAATACAAAAAAAAAAAAAACTTTATTTTCCTTTTCTCTGCTGGCATGTGGCTGTTTGAACTGGCAGCTTGCATAACTCCAGCAGGTGCTGAGAAGGAGCCCCGTGGTGGGATCAGGCAGCACGCAGGGAAGACAATAAGGCAATTAACATTTTTTTAATTAAGCCAATTTTAATCAGAATGTACCAACACTTGAAATTTTAATCCTAAGCATAAGGTTTGTACACACACACATTTCCATTTTCAGGGAAGAAATCGGACAGAAATTAGCATCATTTTCAAAGCCGCTATACTTTCCGTTGCTAATTAGGTGTCTTCTTCTGGCTGATTATGTAATTTAGAAAATATACAAGTGGCATTTTACGAGGTTATTTCTCAGATAGCGTTGAGTAGTCTGGTGACTGTACTTGCCGCTTCCTCTGCCAGGCACACTCTTCTCTTAGGTCCCTGTGCGGCTGGTCCCTTTGTGTCACTTAGATTTGAACGTCACTTCTCCAGGTGTCCTGTGATTCTGTTACACCGTTCTGAGTTAGTGTGTGTGGGGGCGCACATGTGTATTGTATGCGCACATGTGTGTTGTATGCACATGTGGAGGCCAGAGGACGACCTCGGATACCACCCACCTTTTTTGAGATGTTTCCTCATTGGCTTAGAGCTTGCCAAGTAGCCTAGCCTAGCTAACCAGTGAGCACCCCCCCGCCGGGGTCTGTATGTCACCACCTCCCCAGTGCTGGGATGTGAAGTGTATGTCACTTATTTTACATGGGTTCTGGGGGTTAAACTCAGGTCCTCATACTCACAAGGCAAGCACTTGACTGACTGAGTTTTCTCTGCAGCCCACTATTCTGATTCTGAAAACCTTATAGAAAGTTTGACTCCTCTGTGTGTTTCCTTGAGACAAAGTCTCTCACTGAACCTGGGGTTTCCATTTTTGGTAAGACTGGCTGACCAGCAAGCCTTGAAGTTTTCTGACACCAAAGACCTCTCTTAACTCTGTTCCCCACAGGACTGGGGTCCCCACAGGCATGGGTGGCCATACCCAGCTGTTTATTTGGGTGGCGGTAAATTGGACTCAGAGTGAATCAAGCCCTCTCAGGCCCACATGCTTGTACAGCAAGCTGTCTTACCCACTGAATCTCTCCATAGCCCAGTAGAGACTATTATCCCCATTCTACAGATGAAGAGAAGGAAGTGGAGAGAAGATCACACAGTCTGTAAGCAGCAGGGCTAGGATTCAACATGATGAATTCATGGCTATTACCACTCTACTATGCTACCTTAGCAGAAAAAGCCCGTTGTGTGAAGTACAGGTTTCCAGCCACCAGGGTTAGGCCAATAGAGGTCATGTTCTCAAATGCCTCTGGACATACGAAAGCGCACAGCCTAACACTTACTATGTGTCAGACATTCAATCAATGGTAGCCAACCTCTCAGGAGATGCTAGCGCAGGTATAGGGGGTCCTTGACTTCTCCTAGAGTCCTTCCATTGGCTTTGTTGTCAGTGTCCAGAAAGGGACAAGTTCAGGCTTGTATTCCCAAGGGCTGGTCTTGCCAGGGGAAAGAAGCCAGCTTTAACAAACACCATGACACAGCAATGATGATATTCTATATTGTGTTCTGAGCAGATTGAATAAGCTAACTCATTCAGTCCTCCAACTACCATGGCTCAGGCACTCAACCAATTAAATATCCCCCAAGCCTAGTGGAAAATTCTGCATCTGTGATATGAGGCAGATTATATTCAAATGTAAAACAACTGAAAATACTGTGTAAAGGGCTGGGGAGATGGCTACCTGGTTAAAGGTACTTGCTTGCAAGGCTGCCTACTTGCTGAAGTTTGATTCGCCAGCACCCATGTAAAAACTGGGCGTAAAGTGGCATATATGTCTCTGATCCCAATGATCCTACGTCAGTGGGATGAAGAACCAGGAGAACCCAGAAGTTTGTGGTGCTACTTGACTGACACACAGGCAGTGGAAGAAACAAGGGCAACCTTGTTTCAAGAAAGGTGGAGAGGACAAATGCCCTAAGGTTGTCCTAAGATCTCTACATACACTCAGTGGCACACACATGTCCACACACACACACACACACACACACACACACACGTAAAACATAGTACGTAGCTTAAAAATTGAATAAAGTTACATTTGCGCTCTATGTGTAAGCCGGCTTTATGTTTATTCATAGGTCTCATTCCCCAAAGATCTCATTACGCATCTTCATATAGACCAAAATTTGAAATCCAAAGCCCTTGTGTTTGAATAAGAGGTTCTCAACTACTGTTATCATTTTGTTTGTCAAACGAGAAGTTTAGATTAAGGAAGATTAAGCAATTTGCCCAGGTTACTTAGCTGGAGGGGCTGAGACAACTCATTTTGTTATAAAACAATGCTGCTGTTACAACCAAATCCCGGTTCTGGAAGCATCATCCTAATTTAAGATAAGAACTGGGTGTGGTGGCATATGTCTGCAATCTCAGTACACAAGAGGCTAAGGCAGGAGGATGGTTGAATTTGAGTCCAGTCTGTGCTACAAAATGAGACAAAATGAGGGAGAAGACAGGGAGATGGCGCAGTCAGTAACGTGCTTGCCTTGCAAGCATAAGGACCTGAGTTTGATCCCCAGCACCCATGTAAAAAGTTGAGCATGGTGGTGCATGTTTGCAATCCTGACACAGGGAAGGCAGAGAATTACTGGGGCTTGCTGGTCAGTCAGTGTAGTCTACTGGACAACCTCCAAGCTCCTAAATGATCTTATCTCAAAAATTCGTGGACGGTGCCTGAGAGGAACAGCATCCTTGGCTGAACTTTGGCCTCCACATACACAAATACACACATGAGCATACTCCCTCATACAAAAAGACAAAAATATCCAGAAAGTCATGGTTCGGAAGAGTTAACTTTCTGGTAAAGAGTGTTCAAGAAGCACAAGGCAGGTAGTGGAAAATGCCCCCCAGGGCCAGTCCTTGATCCAGAGTCTGGAAACTGCAGCAGCTTAGAGACTTGGGGCCTGTTCTCAAGGAGTTTGAAATTCAGGAAGGGAAGAAGAAGACATGCAAAATCTCAGTCAGAAACACAAGTGGTGCCAAGGCTGCTCATTGGAGGTTTTCCAGAGTGCGGTCACTTGGCGTTTGTGAGAGCCACTGCCAGCCCAATCAGCTTGCCTTTGGCTAACTCCAAGTGGCAAAGAGCAACCCCACACCTGGGCCACTGAGAAGCTACTAAAAGACACAGAGCCCTTGATGCCCTGGAGAATGATACTTATACCTTAATGCTTAACTATACCTGTCTCCAAAACATCAAGCACAGGTACATACGTGCACACACATGTGCACGCATGTGTACATAAGCATGAACATATTTATCCCCAAAATCTCAAGGTAAATAATCAGTAGTGTTCCCTCTCATTCAGGGAAAAGGCAGTGTGCTGTCTCGACTGTTGGAGAATTCAGGAAACCTCATTTTTATCTTAACTGGTTTCCTAATTGGGGAATCAAACCTGGGTCATTAGGCTCTGCAAGCTAAAACCTTAGTCATGAAGCCATCTCTCCAACCCCTTTTGCTTATTTTGATAAGATCAAACTATGTAGCTCAGGCTGTCTTTGAACTCATGATCCTGCTGCCTCAGCTTTCCAAGTACTCAGAATAGATAGGCATGTGCCACCATAGCTGACCTTCAGGGACTCCTGATGGAGCACTTCTGGTCTGATGGGACAAGCAGAGGTCTGTTGGTCTGGACCCTTCTGCCTTATTCTTATTGCAGCATAGAGGTCAAGCTTAGACTGCTCAAGGTGGTCCAAGCTGCATGTCGGGAGAAAGCGACACTGTTCATTTCCCTGGAGCCCAGCGTGCTTATGCAACATAACGGACCTCTCGAATAGTTGAATGGTGGCCATGGTGGTGTATTCCCATTTGGAAGGATGCAATGACAGAAGGCAAGTGAACACCTCTTGAGATGCAAGGGAAATAAATGGTCCATTTTAAGGACAAGACCACTCACTTTCTAACAACTTAAAATTCATCAGGCATCTGCTGCAGTCAGACAAACTCAAGTGTTTTACATTTGTCTTTGTAATTTTCAGCTTGGTTTCAATAAGCACATTGTCACTCTAAACCTAATCTTACCTCCTTGCCTTGTCTCCCGGAGCTACTCAGCCCTGCCCAGGCTGGGGAGGGGAAATACACTTCTGCTGCAGCCTCGCCCCTGTCTCCTGACCCTCTTCAGTAGCTGCAATAAAAACCTTTCAGTGGCTGACGAGGAAAAGGCAGTGTGCTGCCTCAACTGTTGGAGAATTCAGGAAACCTCATTCTCATTTTAATTGGTTTCCTAATTGGACTGTTTATGGGTTGTGCAATAGCTTGGGATGAAAAGGCCCAGTGAGCAATTATGCGCCTGGCATTGCTCTTTGGCAGGAGCTAACAGTTTAATAACAAGAAGGAGAAAGCCCCGCCCCAAGTTTTCTGGAATGCCATGGTTTTGTTCTGAAGAAACACCTTGGTTCGAAACAGTCCCCTATGTCAGAAATAATGTCAAGCTGTGCTTTGCTAGGGGCAGTCGATTCCTGAGTTCTTGGAGCAGTTCTTTTCTTATTTAGTGGAATGAGAAGTCTGGGGAGACTCTTGCACACTGGCAGATTTTTAACTGCTCACTTGCTTGCTGGCTGGAGATAAGCACAGGGAGGAGCCTTGATGGGCATGATTAATTCTTTGGAAGGAAGTGTCTTCCCTGGTGGGATGGATGACTTCATCTGGTAAATAAGGTTGACCTCCACCATGGCAGTAAAGCATCTGATATTCACCAGAAAGCCACTTTCCAAGGCAGCACCCCCCACCAGCAAAAGCCTGATGGTGTCCTCATTTGCCTACACAAGCTACAAAGCCATCTCTGCACAAGCACCCTTCTACAATGGCAGGATTTATTTCAGAATCAAACTAATGCCCCAGTGCAAATTCTAAAGTCAAAATGTAGCATCCACACTCACAAAAACTTGGGGCGGGAGGGAGGAAATACTGCACAGGAAAATTGCCCATTGGATGTCTGGCTGAAATAAACTAAGTGTTGTTCTCTTAGAAGAAATCCCACCCCAACTGTTGCCACCTCACTGTAACCTAGTCCTTGGCTATTTCAAGCAAACTCACCAGTTCTCTTTCAGCTGGGAAAGTGCCCAATTTTATGGCAGAAAAAGCAAGCGCATTTTGGAACTCGGCTTTTGTCTAATTCTATAGATTACAAATAACTTTCTCATAATGCTTGCATGAGTGGAAAGTTCTGGATTAGGGGAAAAGACAGAAAAAGGTTTTTACTGTATTCCTTAGATAATAGGAATAAGTAACGACCACAAACCAGACCTCTTATCTCAATGGCAAAGTGCACCATGATTGAGTCATGAACAGATCTTATCTGATTCGTTTTGTGTGCTTCATTACATACACTGTGATTGAGCATCCAGATGTGCAGAGTGGGATCTAAGAAATTAGTGAACTCCCAAGCCTTAGTTTCTTTAAACGCTAAATAGTACTGTTCCCACTTCCAAGTCCAGGGAAGTAGGGGTACTCCTGAATCTCACAGAAATCCAGATGTCAATTGGAAGATGTAACATTATATCGTGAGTCTCTCAGAATGGATGAGACCTTGGTGATTAAACCATGTCCCCAAAGCCTTCTTGCCAGTTAAATTTTTTGTTGAAAACTTTTCACACAGAAAAAGATTTACTGGGCTGGAAAGATGCAAAGCCTAATGACTCAGGTTCAATTCCCCAGTACCCACATGAAGCCAGATTTCCAAAGTGGCACATGCTTCTGGAGTTTGATTGCTGGAGGCCCTGTCTCTCCTCTCTCTCTCTCTCTCTCTCTCCCTTCTTGCACATAAATAAAGAATCTTTAAAAAAGTTTTACTTAGACATAGATTTTAACTACCCTTGTCATGCATTAAAAAAATGTAAGTGGGCTGGGGAGGTGGCTCAGCAGTTCAGAGTGCCTGTTATGCAAGCATGAGGGCCTGAGAGGTCTGAGATAACTCTGCACTCAAGCAGACAACAGGGTCCTGCCATGCATCTCTGTTACTCCAGTCCTGGGGGCAGGGGGTTAGCAGAAAGAGGACACCCAACTTCTCCTCTGGCCTCACATGCAAGCACACAGGGCATGTACATCTGCACACACACACTACATATATCACATCATATGCCATACCACATAGATTCTATTCACACATATATGTGCAAACTACTACTACTAATAATAATAATGGAAGTGGGATATATTGGCTAAAGCAATGGACCTGCTTTGCTGAAAGCAATTGTAAAAAGTCCCCACTTAAAAGATGCATTCCCTGCTGGAGAGAAGGCTTGGTAGTTCAAGCGCTTGCCTGGGAAGCCCAAGGACCCAGGTTTGATTCCCCAGTACCCATGTAAACCAGATGTGCAAGGTGGCACATGTGTCTGGAGTTCATTTGCAGTGGCTACAGATTCTGGTGCACCCATTCCATCTGCCTCTTTCTCTCTCAAAATAAATAAAAAATGGTGGTGCATGTGTCTACAGTTTGTTTGCAGTGGCCATAGGTCCTGACATAGGCATTCTCTCTCTCACCCTCTAAAAAAAAAACAATTAAAAATATTTTTTAAAAGATGCATTCCAATTTCAGGAATGCTCAAATGGGAAGTGGTATGGGATGATAGCACTCAGTATTATTCCTCAAAGAAACTATAATGCATGTATTTGCTATTTTTCTCTTTCCCTACTTTTTATTATGGGAGAGGTCTCATCAGATTTGGGTGCCTGGGTTTCCACACACAAACTTAGCTTATGTCTTAGCTCCTTACTCCCCCTGGGTTTGACCACCAATATTCTCCACAGGTTGCTAGCTCTTGGTCTGGTCCCTTCTCACCTGTCCATTGTTGCAGCAGATGAATGAGATATTTTGATTGGCCAGACCAAGGTCCTAGGCCCACCTCTGTTGCCAAGAGAACAGTTAGCCCTACCTAAGTTACTCAGCCTGGGTGTACAGAAGCAGAGGCTTCCCACAGGAGGACCAGTGTGGTGTGTGATGAAAAGGCTACAGGCCAGTTAAAACCAGTCCTGCTGACTCAACACAGGCCTCAGTGTCCACAGTTGTCAAGGCAACCCCCTTGAACCAAGTCTTCAAATTCAAAATTAGAGCAGTGGCTATAAGCAAGTAAGAAGGGCGTGGTGGCGCACACCTTTAATCCCAGCACATGGGAGGCAGAGGTAGGAGGATCACTGTGAGTTCAAGGCCACCCTGAGACTATATAGTGAATTCCCTATCTCAACCCCTGAGAAAAAAGAAAGGTTACTGAAAGCAGGACCCCTGGGTCTTTTCTGAATATAGCGGGGCCACCTTTGTACTGAGCATTCATGGACCTAAGGGAGAAAGAACCAGTTCTACCTGCAGGGGCCTGGGAGGGGATCCTAGGGGTATTTTAACAAGAAGGTGGTACAGAATGAGCTAAGCCTGCCAATCAAGAGAAAATACAGGGCCATTGTGGGCAGAGGTGATGGCTTTTCATCTCCTCTCCCAAGAGTGACACACCAGAAATAATCAAGCAGCATTTGGTGCCCAAGAAGACCTCAAACTTGCCCATGAACTCTTTTCCCAAGGACTCTATGACCAAGAAAATACTATCACAGCAGACACTGAGTGCCTGCCCATTGAAAGAGGGCTGGCCACACTCCACTGTCCTTAGCCGATTACAAAGGACGCTGACGGAATTTGGCAGGGTCTTGGGCACAACTCAGAGGAGGTTATCACTCACTACATGGTCGAGGCTGCTCCTACAATGACCTTGTGTTCAGCTTGAGAACAGGGTCTACAGACATGGGTTGGCAGATTCGGGTCTGCAGATTCTCTGATTCTCCCATTTTCCAGAGGTGGACTCTAGTCACTCTTCCCTTGGATTTGGATCTCAGTGACTGGACTTTAATGAAGAGAAGGTAACATGAGTGGCTGTCTTAGGAGGCTACCTCACATACAAGACATAGTGTCTACCTGATTTTCTCAGTCTTTTTTTTTTTTGTCTCTCTTCTCTGTCATCTCTGCGTGTCTCTTTCTTCTTTGCTCCTTCTTCTTCTTTACGTCCACCACTACTGATGGGAACTCCCTTTTGAAACCTGCACTGTGCTGTGGCTGGCCCAGGCTACCTGGACAGTGAGGCACCTGAAGGTGTACCGCAGACAGCCCCAGCAAAGCTGCCTGTGAGTCATGTGCTTCTTGTGAACAAAACACCATGCTTTAGCTCTAGAAGAGCAGAGCGGTGATCCCAGAAAGAAGAGTGGGTAGGGTTGTGTAGGGGAACCGTGCCGCCTTCTCCTTTAAAGCCTCTATGGGCTTTTTTCTCTTCTCACTGCTCTGTGGGAAGAGAAACCACAGGAAAAAAAATGAAGTGAAGAATTGCTTTGCTTAGAAGAGGCCCTGGGTCCTTTAGGTTTTCCTTACAGAGATTTACAAATCATTCTGGAAGATTCTGTGCCAACTTCACTGTCCATGGAGCACCAGAGCTCACGACACAGCAGTGATTAAACCCAACAGAGCAGCAGGAGGTTACTATGGCACTCGCAGTTTCTCCTACACTTATAAACCCTGCCTGGCTAAACTGCCAAAGGGGCAGAAAGTTACTTATTTATCTATTGATCGATCAAACAGGGTCTTAATTTGTAGCTCAGGCTGGCCTCAAACTCACTGGCAATCGTCCTGCCTCAGCTTCCTATGTAAAGAAAGTTCTCTTGATGCAAGGCCTTCTGCTCACACTCACGATTGACAACAAGGTAGCTCTCATCCTTCATCCTTCAAAGCACCCGAACATTCCAGAACCTGCTGTCCACACTGCCCGGTGCAGAGTAAGGCAAGGACACAGGTCAGAGGAAAGATGCACCTGCCACTTAGTGGGCTTCTGCCTGGCTGTCTTGTCACCAGCCTTGGAAGTCTCTACCTGGAAGGGACCCTGCAAAGCTGTCTGTTTCAATTACAGGGGCAAGAATCTTTCCTGATCTCTCCCCTTGGTCAAAGGTGATTGGATGTAACTTTTCTTCAGAGCCTCCACAGCCAGTTGAAATTAAAATGTTTTCTCTTTAACTATCAGCTCAAAAGAAAGCTGGATGCATGGGCAAACATGGCGGCCTGAAGCATGCTGGGAAATTGATGTCTTTCCGTCTTCTTCATCCTTGGGCATCCTGATTCCAGCCTGTGAAGGTACAGCGGAGAGCAAAGGGGTGTGGGCCAAGGGTGGGAGGGCTGGAGGTAAGTTGGCACGGACACCGTTAATGACCTCAGAAAATGCCACAATGTACACCACAGCTGTGAGCAAGGGGGTGTGGACCGAGGGCGTCCGCGGGGGAGCAATCCACCCGGGAAGTCACCGTTCCCCTTTGCCTTCTACTTCTGTTGCAAACTGGTCCGAGTGGGTGCAAAGGGCCCCTTTCTGAGCTGCGAGACAGCCTTGTGAGACTCCCAGCTTCAGGAAGAAAGGCTGCAGCCAGCGATTTCTTTATAACCAGCAACCACATCGTTCCCCAAGGGGTGCCCGCAGCAGGTGCAGGAGCCCGCTCCCCACCCCCACACAGCCCACACCAATAAAATTCTGAGAATGGCCAATATATTCTGCTCAAAGTCACAATAGCCTGTGAGAAAGAATGCATAAACTCATAACTTCTAGGCTGGGCTACTTAGCATCCCATTAAAAATATTCAAAATATAAATCAAAATTCATGGGAATAAGTAATATTCAATTTAGAATTTATGGCATTTTAAAATAGGATGATTTCCTCAAATGTGCAATAAATTTAGTTTTGTGGAATTGCACTTGCCACCTTATCATGACGGTTGCTTTATCTACACAGCCCACCAAAGCGGAGTCACTTTATAGAATCTAAATTCACAAACCAACTGTCGTCTTCACTTCACTGATTCATTGCTGATGGGCCTTTCATAAGGTAAGGGGGGGAAAATCCCTTCTGAGTTGACAAGAGTAATAAATGGGCAGGTTAGTGCTGCCCATCCATCCGCTGGCCCGCTGACCCGCCCGTGGTGACACACAGCAGAATAAACTCATAAAGCAGCTGCTGCATGTGACCTCTGCCAAGGGAAAGGAAGCCGGGGAGCGTTTATGATGATCGCTGTGTTTGAGGAGGATGGCCTGACCAGAGAATTACACAGACCCAAGGAGCACCTTGGAAATAAGAAGGCAAACCCAGTAACGGAGAGTCGAAAATCCTGACATCTCTGAGAGATTTTCTTTTTATCCATTTTTAATGTCGCCACTACCCTGTTGGTTATTAAGGTCAGAGGATGCTACTGTGGCACAGACCCAGAAAGGGACATCTCTGGAGCCGCAGCACAAACCCGGCTGAAATGCAGAAGAAGGAAGAAGTTTCCCAAATCAAAGGGCAGGCTTAGTCTGCGGATGTTTCTCCAGCTGTGGCGGCACATCCCTCTCCGGATGTCCCAGGACCAACCCTCCACTCTGCTCTGCTAGCATGAAAACAAATTAGTAAATTCACAGTCATGAAGTTCTTTCTTAAAAATGGAAAGTCCTCTTTTATTTGGGAAAAAAAAAACAGTAGACATTTAAATTTAATAAAAGGAAAAGGAAAACTGCCTTCATGTGCTGAACAATGGCCTATGGCTGATTTTCTTTGTTGCTTGTTTTATTTTCTATGATACAGTTCGTAGAATGTAAAAGCATTTTGCACTTCCTACTTGATGGTATTCAAAGCCAAATACAACTCAATGTTTGAGAGAAAAGCAAGAAACAAGTTCAGGGGCATCTTAGCCATGAGGATAAGTATAAGTGTGAATATTTCAATTGTTTTTTTTTTTTAACCCAACCCTGGGACAGAAGGATCCTAGGATTCAACATGACTAAGATTTTAACTAGCAGCTATTTCCCAGAAATGGGTTTGTGCTTGTCAGACGTTCTCCATAAGAGGAACATATTACAGTTAGTGCTAATTCCAATTTTGTATTTATAGTCTGTACCCAAATGCTGTGTTGGGAAGGTGAATGCATTTGAAGGAACAATTCTGTTTTATTTTGTCTTTTGCATGTGTGCATATGGTATGTTTGGTGTGGTTTGTGTGGTATATGCATGTACGTGTGCAGACGCATGTACCCCATAAGCACGCATGTGGAGGCCAAAGAATGCCAGGTGTTCCCCTCTGTCAGTCATCTGCTTGTTTCCTTGAGATGGAATCTCAGTGAGCCGGAAGCCGCTGTTTCTCCAGTCAGACTGGCTGATAAGGAAGCGCCTGAGATTCTCCAGTCTCTGCTCCCCACAGGACTGCTGTTGCCCAGCTGTTCTGGTGGGTGTTAGGGAACCAAACTCAGGCCAAACAGGCTCTCATGTTTGTGCAACAAGCAGTCTTAGCCCCTGAGCTATCTCCTGAGCCCACAGAAATAGTGTTTAATAGCAAAAATAATCTATTATATTGGGAGGAGAAAAGTCGTCTGAATGAAGTCATTTGTATCCCATGCACTTTTCATTTCTGGGACCAAATGCCTGACAAAAGTCATCTAAGGAAAGCAGGATTTACTTTGCTTGCAGTTCCAGAAGGTTCTCTCCATTATTGTTAACCTGATGCACTTGAGCAAAACATCCCAGCAGTAAGATTGTGTGGTGGAGCTACTCACATCGCAGCAGACTGGGAGTGGAGAGAGAGAAAGGAAGTAGAGACCAGGCATAAGCTTTGACAGTAGCTACTTCCTCCAGTGAGGCTTCCCTCCCCAGTCTCCAGAACCTTCCAAATCAGTATCAGCTGGGGACTAAGAGTTCAGAGCATGAACCTGTGGGGGACATTTCTTATTCAAGCTATAACATTATCTAATACAACTATTCCTTTTTATGTATTCATTTCTACAAATGTAAAGCGCATATATAGCACTTTGCATATTTTTCATTTATTTTTATTTATTTGAGAAAGAGAGAAAGAGGCAGATAGAGAGAGAATGGGTGCACCAGGGCCTCCAGCTGCTGCAAACAAACTCCAGACGCATGTACCACCTTGTGCATCTGTCTCACATGGGTCCTGGGGAATTGAACCTGGGTCCTTTGGCTTTGCAGGCAAAAGCCTTAACTAATAAGCCATCTCTCCAGCCCATACTTTGCATTTTTATCTCATTTTTATGTTTTGGTGCTAGCAATTGAGTCCAGGGGCCCTGTAAGTGCTGAATTTCTGAGCTACACTGCAGCCATATATTTTCATTTTAATACATTTTATTTTGGTTTTAGTTTCATGTTTATTTGGAGGGAATGTTAATATCAAGACAATTACTTATTAATAGATGCACTACAATTTCATCTATCATTCATTAAATTTATACTTGAACATTTAGGCAGCTTCTAAATGCTCTGTTTAATAACTTCCTATTCATGAAGAATATACTCATTGACATTTAAAATTCAAAGGACTAGTTAAGTAGCAAATTAAATTGAGCCAGGAGAGAATTCCCTTCAGAGAATTACTGTAAAACAGAGCTGAGAAAGTTCCTAAGGATAAAGTTCATTGACACAGAGGGGTGTATCCTATGAAAGACATTAGGAGACCCAGGAGACCAGCTGGAAACAGAAGGTTGAAGTTTATCTAACAGGAGCTATGCAGAGGGCAATGGACGAGCAGAATACCAAGGGCAACAGAGAATTCCTAAACCCAGGAAACAGAGCTGCCCTTAGAATAACAATAGGCTTACCAAGGCAATCAAGAGAATGATTGAATCCCATCTCCCAGTTTTTGAAGGGAAGTCATTTTCAAAATGTACACAGTGATTACTTGAGAGAGTTTTACCACTCATAACTCCTTGCAGGCTGGAGAGATGGCTCAGTGGTTAAGGCACTTGCCTGCAAAGCCTAACAACCCAAGTTCGATTCCACAGTACGCATGTAAAGCCAGATGCGTACTGACGTGTCCATCTGGAGTTCATTTGAAGCAGCTTTAGACAAGTTTTTAATTAAAGCTAAACAAAAGAAAACCACCTGAGTCTGTTGGGCAACATTGAAACTGTTACTGGGGAACATTGCACCCAAAATATAGCAGCAGGGTGAGGACAAGAAGAGCAGGCCACTGGACATAGAGTTTGCCACATAGAAAATAGTTTTGTCCAAACATCTCTGTTCTCACCGACATCCAGAACAACTGAAAAGCAGTGACCCTGACTTCCGATAGCAAATAATATAAAAATGTACACTGAGACAAAAGATGCTGTAAGAAATCTTTATTTCCTTGTGACCATTGGTCTCTATAGGGTGCTCAACATCGCACTGAGGCTTTGACATAAATGATCTTATTCAGTTCCTCAAACTCATGCGGCACAGGAGGTCTAAATAGCCCAGCTCCATAGACGGAAAATTAGGACAGAGAAAAGCTGCCATTTTCTGGAGTCTGAAAGGCCTACCTGGTGGAGCTCCCATGGATACCTGGCCTGGCCTCAAAGCCTTCTGCTTCTCCAGCATCCCACTCTGCCTGAACTGGTTGCTGTGGATTTTGGCTGATGTCCATGGAGGTCTGTTGGCACCTTGAACATTATTCACACTGTCACATGTATCTCCATTTACTCTAAAGGGAGTAACAGAGAACAAGGCCAGAAAGCTTTTGTTTAAAGGGCCAGCTCATGGATGCTTTAGGCCTCCTGGCTCTAGGATATCTCCTGCAAGTGCTCAATAGCATTGGCACAGACAGCAGACAGTGCACAAATGATTGGGAAGGACTGTAGTCTCAGAAAACTGGCTTTACAAAAATGGGCTGTACTTGACCTGTGGGCCATAGTTTGTCAGCTGTGGTCTTGAGGCTGAGAGACTGGCTTCAGGATCAAGGCTAGCTGTGTACACATCTTTCAAGATGCTATTTAATCAGGTTGTTGGGTATAAAATGGGGATAGAACATCATGTGGATTAAATATAATGAATTAAATATTGGAATAGATGTTATATAGAAATTCACAAAATGGAAGTGCTGGAGAGATAGCTCAGCTATTAAAAGCACTTGCAAAGCCTTACTGCCCAGGTTCACTTCCCCAGGACCCACGGAAAGCCAGATGCACACATTGATGCATGCATCTGGACTCTGTTTACAGTAGCAAGAGGCCCTAGAGGGCCCATTCTCCATCTTTGCTTACAAATAAATAAATAAATAAATAAATAAATAAATAAAAATTTAAAAACCAGGAAACTTGCAAAATAGAAATTGTTTTATGCCTGTCCCATCTTTGATTCCTCTTTTCTCTTCCCTTTCCTCCTTTTCTCTTCTCTCCCCTCCTTTGCTCCCCTCTTATTCTTCTTCATTCTTTTACTCCCTCCCTCCTTTCCTTCCATTTTTTTTTTTCTGGTACTGAGGATTAAACCTAGAGTCATGGGCCTTATACATGCTAGGCAAATGCTCTATTACTGAGCTGCCTCTTCAGCCCTTTCATTTTTAAAAATTTTATTTTGGGGCTGGAGAGATGGCTCAGTGGTTAAAGTGATTGCCTGTGAAATCTAAGGACACAGGTTTAATTCCGCATGTGAAGCCAGATGCACGAGGTGGCACACGCATTTGGAGTTTGTTAGCAGTGGTTAAAGGCCCTAGTACACCCATTCTCTCTGTGTGTCGTCTCCCTCTTTCTCTATCACAAATAAATAAATAAAGTTTTATTTTCTTTGTACATGCATCCATCCATGCATGCATGTGTGTGCCAAGGTCCATCCTGCTTCAAACAAATGACAGACGACTGGCACTTCTTCCAGCATCTGGCTTTCTGTGGGTGCTATGAAACTGGCCCTGGGCCAGCAGGCTTTGCAAGCAAGCGCCTTTAATCACTGGCCCCTCTCACCAGCCCCATCAAGTCTTTCTTAAAAGTTTTATTTTGAGATGAGGTCTCACTAAATTGCCCAGGCAGACCTTGATGCTGCTGTGGCCGTGAACTTGCCATCTTCCTGCCTCAGCCACTGAAGAGCTGGGATTGCAGTCATTTGCCACCATACCTGCTCCATCAGGACTGGTTTTTTTTCTTTTAATTTTTTTATTTACTTATTTGTGTGTGCGCAAGTGTGTGAGTGTGCACGCTATGGCACATGTAGAGGTCAGAGAACAACTTCCAGGTGTCTGTGTTCCACCTTCTTTGAGACAGGCTCTCTTGCCACTGCAAACAAACCACCAGACTGCAAATTAGTATCAGCCTAGCTGGTCCACGAGCTTCATATTCTCCTGGCTCTGCCTCTCATTGTCATAAGCATATTGAGATCATAGATGCATGTGCCATTCTGTATCTGCCTTTATGTGGGTGCTGGGGAGTTGAACCTGGGCCAACAGGCTTTCCAAGCAAGGACCTTTAACCAGTGGGCAATCTCTCCAGACAACTCTCAAGATTCTTTAGTCAAAACCAAAGGTGGATTTGCACAGTCTCTAGTCCAGGCAAGCCAGCTGGTATTAAGCTCTGTGAAGAAAGAGCACAGGATTTTTCGGGTGGGCTCCTCTCCTCCAGAACACACTGTTCACAGGTACAGCGAGTGTGTACTTAACGAACCCTGCTAGAAGCCAGGCATGGGAAAGGGACCAAAAGGTGACAGTCCCCTTTTGTATTCAAGTGCCAGAGCATGTTCAAAGGAAGCAGCACCCATTTGGTCATTTTCAATGAAAAGGAAGAAATATTCAGACAAAACCATCGTTTTAATTTAGTGCTTTTGTGTTTCAAAACCAATCCACTAAGAAGCAAATCAGGGTCCTTCAGCACAATTCACATCTGAACTTGACTCTAGTTGAGCCTGGTCATTACAATTTACGCACCGGGGTAGTAATTGAAACACTGGGAAACACCTCCGGTCAGGTTCATTATCTAATGGCACTTGGGCTTGCTAATACATCTTAATAAGAGCTGTTGCATATGCATAGATTAGTCTGGATTTTATGAGGTCTGTTCGTGCGGATTAAAAACAAACATCAGAACTGGGGCCGGGGTGCAGCTCAGTGGTAGAGTGCTTGCTTAGCATGCCCAAGGCTCTGGGCGCTGTCCCCAGCACTAACACGTGGTGGCAAGGCAACCTTCTCTTTAGGCTTCAAACCTACTGATTTCTCTTTATTTTTTTTCTAAAATATGACTGTACTATAAACTAAAGACTGGATTTCATTTAAAAATATTAACATTGGGCTGGAGAGATGGCTTAGTGGTTTGACACACTTGCCTGCAAAGTCAAAGGACCCAGGTTCAATTCCCCAGGACCCACATAAGCCAGATCCACAAGGTGATACACACATCTGGAGTTTGTTTGCAGCGGCATGCACATTCTTTCTCTCTGTCTGCCTCTTTAAGTCTCTCTACCTAGTTATCTCTCAAGTAAGTAAGTAAAAGTACTTTTAAAAACCCTATTAACATTTTTGTTTGTCTATAAAATTAATTCCTTTCTGGTTTAATTTTTACCTCTGACTTCAATTCTCTAATGTTACTGAGTCCCAGAGATTCATGTCCCCTTGCAAGGTTTCTACCCCTAGCCCAAAGTGGTAGCAATATGTCAGACATGAGATTTTGTTACTTTCAGAATTTAGTGTACCCTTTGCTAATTAAATTGTCCAGTCTGGATTCTACAACTTTCTGTATAAAACTGGTGTGATAAAAAAAAAAAAAAAAAACATTTGGAATCCTAGTTGCTATTGTCCTCCAGTGTGGGAATGCCAATACTCCATGCTTGATACATGATCTCTATTCCATGGACGTTTGTTTTTGTTTCTTTGTTTGGAAGCATATTTTGAAATACAAATATTTAAACTGCCACGAGTTTATTAACTACTGACTAGATTTGATTCAATTTGGTGGGGAGGGATGGAGAATGAAAGAAGAAATAAGAGAGTCCTAACCTAATAGAAAGGAATTGTAAAAAGACCCCTTTTTTTTGCGATCTGGCAAATGTTCAGGCTACATATGGTCACATAATCTTTTAAAAAGCACAGTTCAAGTCTCCATTTAATTATGTAATAGCATAAATGGAATTACATTGCTGATGAAGTTCCGCACTTAGGCTCCAGCCCACACCCACCCTGCTGGCCGACCAACTGCACCCCACCCCCCAACCTACAGTGTTCTTGGCCTTCCAACAGCCCAGGGCACCTCCACAGTTTGCCTTTTCCAACTAAATCACAGAGGCTGCACTGCTGGCTGGGGCCCTTCCTATTAATGGCATCACAGGCACCTTGTAAACACGATTGTAATGCAAGACTAATAGACGGCTTACAGGAATGCATTCTGTCTCTCTTCTCTGTATGCCCTGGCGATTACATAATGGAAAAGCACTGGCTGGTGTGGAAAGAGGAACACCAGGTTGAACCCCAGGTGGGCAGTGCTAGAGGACTCTCTCAGGTGGAGCCTACATGAGCTATCAAGCCCACCTGAAGGGAGGCTTCCCCATTGCTGAGTGGCAAGGGTCCTGGAAGACCTTCAGGTCATCCACCTTCCATCCTAACGCAACTAAGAATGCAGAGGAATCCAGCCTGGGGAGCGAGATAGGAGGCGGGCTCTCTTCATTCTAGGCCCATCATTGGCAGCACTATCTGTCACAAGCTCACGGCCAAGCTGTGTTCCTTTCTGGCAGGGTACCATCAACACATGAGTATGACCTGTTGTGGCTATCCGCATACATGGGATTCTTTTTTAAAGCACTGTGCTTATCCTGGCTGTGTCCTGGAAACCTAGAGCAGTCTGTTACCTATTGACAGATGGACTACACCTGAGAATTCCATGCAGCGTGCTTCCAGGAGCATTGTATTTATGGTTCCTGGCTTGGGGAGAGTTAGTTTGCAGGTGAGCAGATAGAAACTCCACAAGACTCTGCAGTCAGATGATCTACTTGGAATCTCACACTCAGGAAGTGGTGAAAACTGGATTTGGATTCAAGTTCCTCTCCACTCAAGTTCATATCCCAAACGGAAGTTCACTGGGTCACACACGAACATAATGTAGTGGAAGATGGAAAGTGGCAAGTTCTTGCAGGAAGATTTCCTGAAGTCCCAGCAACAAGAAGAGAATTGTAACACATTGTATTCACCTTCTCACTCCCAGGAAAACGTTCTTAGAAATTAAAGATTGCCTCTTTTTACTTTAAAGTTTGAATACTATTTACTTATTTATGAGAGAGAATGGGTACACCAGGGCTTCCAGCCACTGCAAACAAACTCTAGACGCATGTACCACCTTGTGCGTCTGACTTAGGTGGGTCCTGGGGAATCAAACCTGGGTCCCTAGCCTTTCCAGGTAAGTGCCTTAAGTGCTAAGCCATCTCTCCAGCCTTATTTAAAATTTTAAAAAGATAGGGGTCTGGGAAGATGATCCAGCAATTAAAGGTGCTTTTGTTTGCCAAGCCTGCTAGCCTGGGTTTGAGTCCTCAGCACCCATGTAAAGCTAGACATAAAAGATGACGCAAGTATCTGGAATTTGTTTGTAGTGGCAAGTGACCTTGGTGCATGTGCGCACACATGAATAAACAACTCCTCATGTTTTCCTTTGAACTTTGATAGCTAGAAAGCTCAGAGCCCAGATTTGATTTTAATTGTAAACTTTCCATTGGCTCCTTACCATTCTATTATGCACTACCCTCTTATATTTTAGCTTTACTCTTTCCTGTTCTCTCTCTCTCTCTCTCTCTCTCTCTCTCTCTCGCTCTCTCTTGGAGGGTGGAATGGAAGCTACCTTAAGGCCTTTTTGAAAGGCACAAGGTATAACTAATGGAATCAACCTTAACCCCCCCCCCCGAAAAGCACACCATAGCTAATACTAACCTTTCTAAATAAGCCTGCTCTTTTTCAGCCTTGAATTTCCAGTGGCACATGTATACCTATCTGAGCAGAGAACCCCTGGCTGGCTCAGCATCTTCCACTTGGCCCCCAGCCTGAAACCTGAAACCCAGACCCCAGTTACAGCTTTCTCGTGAATGCTCAGAGATCACTACCAAGACCATTGGCAGGTCCCCAGCCCCTCTAGAAGCCATCTTCCAACAGGTTACAGAAGATATTGTGAGGTTATTATCACTCATTAAGGTTGACACACAACCAGCCGAGAATAGTATTCATTTCAATGTCTGAATTATATTCTTTTCTAAAATTAATAGGCAGCATCCTAAAACTCTCCTGATTACAAAAGGCAATCTGACTAATCTGAAATAAAAACCCTTTGAGCATAAACGAATCAAGTTTGAGCCACTTTGAGTTCTTTCTCCTGATTGATAAAACTGTGATCACGTTAGAGCGTTCACAATGCTGGACCGCGTCTCTTTGATCATCTTATAAAATTAATTGATCTTGCTTATCTATTGTTCTGTTTTTAATCATTTAATTGAGGATATTAAGAGAAGTAATGGTAACAACTAAGCATTTATTAGGCTCTGATGTTCAAACTTGCTGTGTGATTTTCATCATCTGAATTTCTCTATCACCAAATCCTGTTCTTGTATGAATTTGCATACCGAGCACCTCCAGCCACAAGCTGTTTGCAGTTGCCATACATCGTGACAGACAGACATGCTGTGGCAAATCATGGCAGCTATGCTTAATCATAATTATTCTTTTAAATTGGATAGATACCCTGCAGCAGAAATCTTATAATTAAATAGAAATTAAAAGTTTCTAAAAGCCTTAATTTCAGCTACAAATATAAATGCAAATGAATGCACCCAAGCCAGATCTACCCACCCTAGCCGCATTCTCCAAAATTAGGAGAGAACGTCTGAACACGCACGTGGAGCCAGGGGCTACTGCGCTGGTCTATAACCCCACACTTAGGAGACTGAAACAAGGGGATTGAAAGTTGAGTTCAGCCCAGGTAACACAGTGAACTTTGCCTCAAAACTAACTAAATGAAAGCTTAGAGTGATCATGAACCTTTATTTTGGTACCAGAGAGGTACTCTGGACCTAAATCCATTCCATTTTGTAGTGCTTGGCCAAAGGAATTAGTATTATTATTTTGTTTTGAGACAGGGTCTACTCATGGCCAGACTGACCTGGAACTCATGGAGATCCTCCTACCTCAGCCTCCCAAGTGTTGGGATTATAGGCATTAGACCCAGTGCCTGGCTTGAGAATTATTTTTTGTTTGGTGTATCAGTTTTCTCATTGCTAGAAACAAATATCAGACCAGAAGCAACTTACAGGAGGACAAGGGTTTAACTCAGTTTACAGTTCCAGGAATAGAGACCATTATGGCAGGCATGGCATGGCAGGCCAGGCTGGGATGCCTGCCTCTCATCTCACCAGAGTGAGGAAGCAGAGACAGTCAATAGCAAGTGGGGCAAAGTTAGAAAATCTCAAGTCCCACCCCTGCTGACCTACTTCCTCCAGCAAAGCTCTGCATCTTAAAGGTTCCATAACCTTCCCAAGCAGAGCCACTTTGCTGGGGACCAAGTGTTCAAACACATGAGACTATGGGGGGGGGGATGTACTTTCATTCAAACCACCACATTTGGGTTCCCAGAGAAGCAGCCCCAGAAACAAGGATACTTATTCAAGCTGAAGGGAAGAGGCTCAGGGCACAGGGAAGTGGCTGGAAGAGGGAAGCAGACAGAGGAAGACCACTGATAAAGAGTGTGGAGTCCAGCCAAGCCACGGGGCCTCCTTCACCCAGTGGTGCCCATGCACATGCATGCACCACACACACACACATACACACACACACACACACACACCACATCGCCCTATCCTGCTATAAGGGTGAGGGATCTGGGGTTTCCAGCAACCTCTTCTTCCCCATCACTCATGAGTGTGGGTGCTTCCAAAGCACTCAGTGTCCCCACTGTGATCCTAGTGAGTGCCAAGGGAGACAGGCGTCCAGAATCCCAGAATCCTTGTGGGACCTAAAATGACAAGGCACAAGAGGCCCTGACAACCCTCACTGGTGCAAAGGTTCCCAACCAGTGTGCACTGTCTCTAACCTAGCAGCTTGTTACTGTGTTTGGTATTTGACTCCTACAGTTTATTTTTTAAAACACTGTAAAAATTTACCCCCAAAAATGGGATTCTGAATTCTTTTTTTAAAAATTCTGATCTAGTTAATCCAAGACAGGATTGGAAAAATTCTCACTGAGTTGCCCAGCCTGGCCTTGAATTCATTCTGTAACCTAGACCCTCCCGCCTCAGCCTCCTGAGTGTGGCTGAAATTGTAGGCCTGTGTCATCAGCAGACTCAGCAAGGACTGGCACCTTTAAAGTGAGCTTACCAGCAACAAGGAAAGGTTCTGAGGAAATCAGAGAATTGTGTCATTGTGTGCTTTTGCTGTTGTGTGACCATCACAACTTAGCTAGTATGGCTTGATTCACACCTAGACTATAGATGTGGCCCAGCCTATGGTTCCCAGGCCACTAACCCAAACATCATGCTACTGTACTGAAAACTGTAGGCAACTCTAACACAACAGTAGGTATTTGTGTATCTAACACAGAAAAGGTAGAGTAGAAATACCAGACGAGGCTTCCCCAGTTTCATCATGAGACCACCACCATTTATGCGGTTCATTGTCAAAGACGGATATGCTGCATAAAAACCATAGGACATACAAAGTCATATGAGCCAAGGATGTGGCCTGAGCAATCAACCTAGGCCCCTACCTTGCAGAACATTGAGGTCTGACCATCATGCCCCCCACCACCACCAACAACAAAGGCGCGCCCAGAGCTCCAGATGGGAGTGCAGCTTCACTCTCCAGTGACAACCAAGACCAAGTTGCTCTTAGGCCTGCCCCTCCCCCCAGTCTGGTATAGGCCAGTCCATGTCGGTACACAATTATGGTGCTCCACATGATCTGCTGAGTGTACTGTGCACTCAGACTCTTGAATTCTCACATCCTCCAGGAAGGAACCATCTTTCGCCTCAAGAAATGGAGGCTCAGCAAAGATAAGTCAGTTGCCAGTCTATACACAGGTGGCGCAGTAAGAGACACGGGAAGACTTGAATGCAATGCCTCTGGTTTCAGAAATCTTTGCCGCCAACCATCAAGCCCTGCCACTGGGTCACGTGCTTGCTCAGTTGGGCACTAGAGTCACTCTTCCATTCTGGCCATACAGGACCCAATTTCCTTGTACTTTACCAAAAGTTTCCTTTGGAAGTCTGGCCCACTCTAGTCTCAAATTTTGAGTCTCAACTCTGCAACTGAAAGTTTTAGAAGGGCCTGCCACTGAAACAAATCAGCTTCCTTGCATTAAGACTGCCCTGGATGCCACGTGACCTGAAAAAAAAATTGCCCCGGAGGTCATGTGATCCAGGACTTCTACACTCAAATTTTCACCTCTAAATCCATAGTAAAGTGTTCAGCCTTACTGCTGTGGATTTGAAAAACAGATTGTCATTATGCCTGATGTATTCCTTTGTTTTGTTTTTCTCATTCTCAAAGAAATGTTTGGCCTTTCAATAAGTGATCGTGATTCCCAAGTAAACATGTGTGGCTCGTCTAAGACCCCAGACACACCCGGGCAGAATTTCTGAGGCCTTTTCTCCTTGCCTCCATCCAGGATGCCAACCACAAACTCCAAAATTTTCAGCCACAGGGATGCTTTGAGAGAAAGTGAATCAGGCCAGGGCTCTAGCAAACTGGAGGCCATGTGCCTCATCCCCTGGGACCATGAACTTAGCTCTGGCCAACTGTGAGGACCTTGCAGGAAAATGTGTGCTTTTGTAGTATGGGAGAAAGCTAGAAATTCCCTTTTGAATACAACCCCCATTCCAGTTTAACTACATTCAAAATATAATTCAGGCCAAACTCACATGCATATGAGCTGTAAGAACCTGGCCTACAAGCCACCAGACCATGGACTATGGTGAAGTCATTGACGACCTTGTGTTGACTGGGAAGATGGCTAAAGACGCCTGCTTTCAAGCCAGCCAACAAGAGTCTGATCCTCCTCAACGCCCCTCCTCCTCTCACATGTAAAGAAGCTGGACTCAAAGTGGCACCTATGGCCATAGAAAGCCAAGACATTCACGAGCATTAGTGACAAAACAATGAGACCCTGTCTCAAAAGGAGGTGAAAAGAGGAGAAACATACCCTGAGGGTTGTCCTCTGACATATACAAGCACTCCATGACATCACTTGTCCACATTATATACATGCACTCACACATATACATATGAGTAAATACATAATTAATAATAATAATAAATAGCATGGACTTGTCATGAGTCTGTGATAGCAGAGTTGGCAGCTTTGAAATGTCCACCTAAAACAGTTAGGTTCTATTCTCAATGACACAAACCCCCAAGGAGACATGTCTATCCACTGAGTGACTGTCACTCAACAAAAGCATAAAGGTATGTAAGACATATTAAGCCCTCTCTAGATGCTGGGTAATGACAGTGAAGAAGGCCAGTTCTGTGCTTCTATGACCTTACCTCTTTGTGGTCAGATGACACGAGGTGACAGCATGGGGCAGGTGCTGAATCTATGCACATTAAACAGATGGATGACCCTGGGCACAGAATCTGCTGTCACCTGTCTCTCCTTCTACACAGCCACTGTTCCTTTACACACAAACAGCGGGACGCTCAGAGTCATTTTCAGAGCGTCATTTTCACCTACAAGTACTGGTAACCTAAGCTAGATTG
The DNA here is from genome assembly GCA_036346955.1 of Dipus sagitta. Lineage (NCBI taxonomy): Eukaryota > Metazoa > Chordata > Mammalia > Rodentia > Dipodidae > Dipus > Dipus sagitta. The sequence continues at coordinate 235,985,604 of CM070770.1, forward strand.
AACATAAGCCCCAGCAATTCTCTTGCTTCATCCCTGCCCATGCCTGGGAGCCAGACTTACAGCTTTGATTGTTTCAGTGAAAACCATTAGCAGACAAAATATCTCCCTTCAAAGAGCCATCGTCCCTTAACCTGTCCTTTCAGGCTGCAGACACGGAGAGATACTGAAGGGGCACGTGTGTGATTTGACAAGTGTTACATTTGCTACAACAGCAGAGACGCAACCTTAAAGATCATTGCCTAGTGCCATTTTGAACTCACTGTGCTGGCGGGATGGCATGAGCAGGTAATAGGAACCTGATAGCTGTGAGCTGAAGCACAGGTCCGGCAGGCAGCCAAAACAGTGAAGTGATTATTTGCTGTTGATTATGATCATAACCCTAATCCCACACACAGACCCTCCTTTTACTCCGGAGGTGTATACCGCAGAGATGTGTTGCAGCTCTCTGTGGCTGAGTGAGCTAAGATCTCAGTGACATGGCATGCCATGGTGGGCCTTTCCTCTTGTTGCCATTCCCATCCTTGTAGAAACACACTTTTGCAGATGCATGCACTGGAGCTGGGATCCAAGGAGAAGTTCCTTACCAAAGGAATTCTACAAAGTCTTGGAGAAAGAAAATCTATCTTTCCCATGGGACAGTACTAGAATAAAAAGCCCTGCATTCTAGTTTTGAAGTAAGGCTTACAGGCTTCTGGGATTTGTAGCATATGGGTCTAGAGTCTACCAATTTTGAGTGTCAGAAAACACAACGATTCAGTCATTAGAGCTCTGAGTCTGATAGAGTTTCCTTAACCCAGCAGTGGAAACTAATCCTATACTTGACATTGGTCTAGATTGAATGACATACTCACCTCTGATCACCTGACTAGCCAGATCAAAACATAGGCTAGGTAGTAGAATCAACAACATCCCAAGTGAGAGGGGCAGTTAAGGCTGGAGGACATTGTATTTTCAGAGGGGTGTGCAGGAGAGAAATTAAATTTCCTGCATTGGCTCATGTGTTTTGATGACTGGTCCCTAGCTGGTAGAACCTTTGGGAGGCAGCCTTGCTGGAGAAGGTGTGTCACTGGGGAGGAACCTTGGGATTATAAAGTCCAGCCCACTTACCTGTGCTACCTAGCTTGCTCTTTCTGCTTCCTCCCTGTTGCTGGTGTTTGAAGATGTGAGCCAGCTGTCTGCTCTGCCACACTTTCTCTGCCATGATGAAACTTCCCCTCAAAACAGTAAGCCAAAATAAGCCCTTTCATTTCATAACATGCTTCTGGTCAGCTATTTTGTCCCAGCTATGAGAAGGTAACTGCCACAATGGGTGAAAAAGTTAAAACTGCAGGGACCCCCCCCAAACCCAGTTGTAGGGCTGGGGCCATGAGGAGAAGGACTTTTCAGAATCACTGTGCTTCATATAAGGAAATGTATGCTCATTAAACTCCAAAGAATTAACCATATTTAGTAATCTCCTGGATCAGCATGCCAAAATCACCCGACCAACCAAGCATGAGACCCTTTTGAATTCAAGTCCTGTTGCTAGCGCACGGACAAACTGTCAAGCTCCGCGCAGCCAGTGCTGCTAAGTGCCTCGTGTATTTATGCTGACTTCAGGGGAGCACTAGATGATGTGGCAGGGACTGCTCTTGCATGTTTATTTGGAAGGTGCTCTGCCTGGCATGCTGTGTGCTGGCTTGAGCCCTCTCCATCTTTATTTCTGGGCGACATAAACACTGATTTGAATAAAATCATAATTGCAGCAGGAACCTTTCATTATAGCTGGAATTGCTACACTCAAGATCTATGGCATGCTACCTTATGTCATGTAGACTGTCCCTACCTTGTATCTAGCGGGCAGCATTGCTTGATTTTCTCCACTGGCAGATGCTGGGTGGAGCGACACAGATTCAAGGGACATGAGTGGCTAAGATGGACAGAGAGAGCCAGTGATGCCAAGGGCATTTGACAAGCTTTGTCTACTGAGTTATTAGCCCTTCGCAGCAGTCCTTTGTTAGTGACAACCTGGCAGGCACAACTCAAAGAAGGAAGGGTTTATTTGGGCTCGTGATTTCAGAGGGGAAGGTATGTGGGACATCACAGAGGCAGGAGAATGTGTCAGAAGCTCCTTATATCAGGTTGGACTGGGAAGTGGAGAGAGACAGAGAGACCAGAAGCAGTGGCAGGGCCAATAAATTTCAAAGGCCTGCCCCTACTTCTATCAGCCAGGTCCAACCTCTGTAAGGCTCCACAGCCTCCCCCAAAGGTCACCACTAGCTGGGGCGTAAGTGTTCACAAGCCTGTGGGGAACCTTTGAAATTCAATCCACGGAGAGTCTCCATATATCCTGGGTGTGGATGGTCCTTGACCTCTGTTTCTCTTGTTGCAAGGAAGAGGGGAGAAGGAGCAAGAGGAGGGAAGCTTCAGTCAGCTGAGCAAGCAGCTAGGGCCTTGCTATTTCCCACAGGGCTAGAGGCAGTGTTCAGACATGAATCACCACGACTGCAGCACAGATCGGGGTCTTCTGATGGCTTCATCCTCGACAAAACAAAGGCACACACTGTTCTGTAGATCTCAATATGATAGGCCAGTGGAAGGGTGCAAGTCAGGGCATGCGTCCCTGGGCTTGAAAACTCTGCTCCTCTTTCTGTATCTTCTCATGACTAGCCATGCTGATTTTGAGAAACCTGTCCAACTGAGCGCATGGCATTTGAGTGTGGAGGCAACAGGCTTACAAAGGAACAGAAACCCCAGTCCTAGTTCTCTTCAGGGAATGAGGATTTGGGAGCCTTCAGTGGGCATCAGTGGCAGGAAAATGAATCCAGGACTAGGCGTGGTAAACAAGAAGGAAAAAGAAAGTAAGGCTTGTTCATCAATTAGCCAGAAGAGAGGTCCACAGGCTTCTCTGGAGGACTCAAGCCATTGGGGAGGAGGAATAGGTGCTCCATGAGTGTACTGACCACGTGTAGCAGTTCCCTGTACTATGCTAACTTGTTCCCTTTTCTGGCCCTGGCTGTGGGGATTCTGAGTATCTTTGTTCTCTCACCTGTGAAGACCACAGTCTGAGGTGATGAACTGTGCCTTCATGAAACCACACAAGGATTCTCACCAGCCTGGAATGCCAAAGCTTAGCCAAGGAGTCAACGTTGCCCACACTCGGAACTACACAGGGTCTGACCTTGAATAGACAAAGCAGACAGTTATTCATTCCACCCCTCCTGGGGAAGGCTCTCTATTGCATTATCTTTTCCTGGGAAGATATGAATAGATATCTATTCACCCTCAGGTAGGGAACTGACAACAGACTGAATCTAGCTCAGTTATTTACAGATCAGGGTGAGGGGTGACTTACAAGAGCATGGATGATACAAAAGCAGCTTCCTCACAGAAAAGCCCACTGCAGCATAGGTGACAAATCACAGAAGCGGCAACTCTGGAGCTCCCTGCACATCTTGCACAGATCTCACTGGTAGGAAAGCCTCCTCCCGTGGGGCGGTGATGCTTGGAAATCTTGTTTCAGGACCTTTCTGAGACTAGTGAGGTATTTATATCCTGAACTTTACTTCCAGAGCCTTGAGGGCTTTGAGTCTTAAGGGACTGTCCTAAAGAGCCTCCGTCCAGGATAAAATGTTTTGATTTGGAGGAAATTGCTGTACAACTGCTTTTCTCTGTGCTAGGGCCAAGATAGTACGAGATAGCTCATGGAGGTGAATCCTCAAAGAGCTGATGGAGGTGTGTCCTCAAAGAGCTCACGGAGGCAGGGCGTGGTGGCGCACGCCTTTAATCCCAGCACTTGGGAGGCAGAGGTAGGAGGATCACCGTGAGTTCAAGGCCACTCTGAGACTAGTGGGACCCTACCTCAAAAAACCAAAACAACAACAACAAAAAAAGTGCTTATGGAGATGTGTCCTCAAAGACCTGATAGAGGTGTGTGTCCATAAAGAGCTCATGGGGGTATGTCCTCAAACAGCTGACAGAGGCCTGTTCTCAGGGAGCTGATGGAGGTGTGTCCTGAAGGCGGAGACAAGGCTAGGATAAGAGGAAGGTGGTAGAGAAAGTGTCTCCTTATATTTCACACCCTGTATTCTGTCCTCACTCTAGCCCCAGCCCTGCACCAAGAGGTCAGTAAATGAGAACATTCTGCACTCTTTCCTTTTCTTATTGGCTGTTCCTTTGTCTTCTCTTATGAAGATCCAGTTCAAGATTTTTAGTCATTTTGGGGATTGTTCATGTTTTGTTCTCCCACTTTTAAAATTGGGTTATTTGTATTTTTCACATTGATTCATAGGAGTTCTTTATATATTGCAAATGTGAATATATAATTGATGCGTATTTTCTTCTAGTCTGTGGATAGTTTTTTTTAAAGCATTCAAAATCATTTCTTTCAATAAATTCAAGTCTTTTTTTCATTTAAATAATTGTATTACATGTTTTTATTTTCCATAACAGGATGATTTTAAAGGACATACAATAAACCCCTTTAATGTAAGAGTTCATGTCCCTTTTCTTTTGTTTTATTGAAATGGTCTGGCTGTGTAGCCCTGGACTTGGCTCTGTGATCCTCCTGTCTCAGCATCCAGAATACTTGGATTTCAAGTGTGTACCATGCCAGGCTGGAAGAGTCCCTTACTGTGGTTTCAGTTGTAAAAATATCAAATTGAAAATTCTGAAATAGACAAGTCATATGCTTTAAATCGCACTGCATTTGAGTGGCATAATATTCAAGATGTCAATCATCCTTCTATCCAATGGATGGAGGCTCTATTCATTACCTGTCCTGCTAGTCAGTCAGCTGCTGCCTCCCTTATCAAATCACCTCTCACAGTGTTGTAGTGCTTGAGCTGTTGAAATCCTTCTTTGGGGCTGTGGAGATAGCTCAGGGTAAACTGCTTGCCACATAAGCATGAGGACCTGAGTTTGGATCCCAGCACACACATAAAAAAAAAGCCAGACACGGTGGCTCAGGCCTTTAATCCCAGCAATGGGGAGGGAGAGACAGGGAGATCCCAAGGGCTCGCCGAGTCAGTGAGCAATAGGTTCAGTGAGAAACTGTGTCTCAAAAATATGGTGGAGAGTGACGGAGGAAGACAACAGACATTGACTGGCCTCTGGCACTCACCCCTGCATATGCACATGTGCGCACACACAAGCAAGCATGCATGCACACAACATATACCTACATGTTAAAAACAACAAAAAGAAGACAATCATTTCACTTCAGGATGACTTTAAAGAGCATGAGAAATGATGCTGCCAACTTCCTTATGCTACTTTGCCGTAACTCCTGTTTCATCACTAGCTCTTGTTGACTTCTGACTGTGCCTCACTCATAAACGGAAATTTTCACAGGTGAAGGATAGGAAAACACGCGGCTCAATGACTTCTGTATCAGCCAACATTTCAAGCATTCCCTGCAATAAATCCACTACTGAGGAGAGAGAACCGCAAGTGCATATAGTTACTTTCTCATTGCTGTAGTATAGCGCCCAATGGAAGCAACGTCAGGGCAGAAGGATTTCTTTTGGGTCAGGGTTTAAGGAAGTACCACCCATCAGGCCTGACAGGGTTCATGATGGTGGAAGCATGGGGCTGGGACTCCTCACATTCCCATAGACCGAGAAGCAGAGGCCAGGGAATGCTGCCACTCAGCTCACTCTCTCCTTTTTATTCAGCTTGGGACTCCGGTCCATGCTGACATCCATAGTCAGGGTAGATCTTCCCTCCTCAGTTAAACCTCTCCGGAAACAGCCTCACAGTCATGCTCAGGGTGGTGTCTCCTAGGTAACTGTAAGCCCTGTCTTACCAACAATGAAGTTAAACCATCGCAGAACGTGGAGCATCCACTGTCGCCATTGTTCAAGAGTACAGTGTGTCATCACTGACTAGAGTCACCTCGCCACACAATACATCTCTTCAAATATCCTCCTGTCTAATACTCGAATTGTGAATCGTTTGACCACCATCCCACATCTCCGACTACCCTGCCCAACCCCTGGTAAGCATTATTAGCCTCTGCCTCTAAAAAAGCAAAGTTTTTAGATTCTACGTAGACTTGAGACCACATGGTATTAGTTTTTCTGTGTCTGGCATATGTTACTTAACATAATGTCCTTTGCATTCATCCATGTTGTCCCAAATGATGGGATTTCATCCTTTCTATGGCTGAAGAGTATTCTATTCTGTACACGTGTTCCACTTTCTCTTTCCATTCATCTAGAGGTTCCAAGCTTGAGTAAGTTTGCTTAATATTGTTTGTTTCCATGGTTAGTTCCTTTTACGTCTAAACAAACCTGGGCCTCCCCCAAGATTGTAAGATACTGCCTTAGGTCTCCTTTAAGAAATTTAGAGGGCTCTGATGATACCCTGGAGGTTTTCTTAAAAAATATTTTATTTATTTATTTGACAGAGAAAGAGGGAAAGAGAGAGAGAGAGGGAGGGAGGGATAAAGAGAGAGAGAGAGAATGGGCATGCCAGGGCCTCTAGCCACTGCAAATGAACTCCAGATGCTTACACCCCCTTGTGCATCTGGCTAACATGGGTCCTGGGGAATCGAACTTGGGTCCTTTGGCTTTGCAGGCAAATGCCTTAATTGCTAAGCCATCCCTCTAGCCCTACCCTGGACATTTTAAAGTACTTTGATTTGCAAATGGTTTTTGTTTAGAATGCCAGAACATGTTCTGGTTTCCTCCATGCCATGGTCAAGGACACAGAGAAAACTTTCTTTCTGATCCCTGCGCTTCAGCCTACCCATAGTCAGGTGAGTGCCCAGCTTCGCCAATTCCAGAGGAGACAGCCTCCCCAGGGAGAGAGCAGGCATGCATGTGGGTCTCAGTTGACTCACTTCTGGTGCAGAGTGTGATGCTGGTGAAATCTTACTTGCTTTGTCTTTATAAAATATTTAGTCTCCTAATTATCTGAACTGCCAAGATTCGGGCCTGTGATTTAGTCATTTCCCAGTGGCCCACAGCACAGTCTCTCTGATGGCCTCTTGCACCTAGCACACAGACACAGTCTCTCCAAACCCATGACTCATATTTCAATGCGCTCCCTATCCCATAATTCTTCTGCTGCTCTATTCAGTTAATTACACTCGCTCCCTGTTCATCTGAGACATATAGTTTGAGTCTTGGATTTGGAGACAGTTATAAGAAAAATGAAAATGCAAACTTCACAGTGCATGCTTCCTCACATGTGGGAGGTTTAATCCAGGTTTGTGTTCTAGCTTGCACCTTGAATTCCTTCCCTAACTGCTTCTAAGTAATTCCAGCTGCCTCTGGGTCAGTCCCATCTTGAACAATCCCTTTGTTCAAGGCACACCTTGAGTGTGTTTTTAAACATGCTTTCATATTCAATATGTTTCTAACACGTCATCATCGCTTCACCCACTTGTGTCAGCTGCATGAGGCTAGACTGCTTGATTTCTGTCAAGAATGGAGAATTCAAAAATGTGCACAGCACAGCCAGCTGGTGGGGAGCACTGCTATTTGCTTTTCAAGAATAGGAATAAAAATTATTTGCAAATGGGCCATGTGTGTGTGAGTGGGTGTGTAATTGGGAAGAATAAAGACATGACTCTAATATAACAGTTGATGCTGACAGACCACAAAACTACTATTTCATTAACAGATAGTGAAATGAAACTTAAACTAAGACTTCATCAGTTGCTAAATGTTCCCAGAGGGTGTAGGAGCAAGAGAATACAAGTGGGGCTGGAGAGGTGGCTTAGTGGTTAAAGTGCTTGCCTGGGAAGCCTAAGGACCTAGGTTCAATTTTCCAGTACCCAGGTAAGCCAGATGCACATGGTGGTATATGTGTCTGGAGTTTGTTTGCAGTGGCTAGAGGCCCTGGCATGCCCATTCTCTCCTTCCCTCTCTCTCTCTCTCTCTCTCACTATCTCCCCTCAAATGAATAAATAACAAAATATTTTTTTTAAAGATGGAATGCGAGTGGACCTAAGTCCTGTGCCAAGGTCCAAATGACAGGCTGCTAGCTCTCCTTTGGTCCTCATCCCCAGCTTCATTAAGGTCAGACATATCGTGGTCATGCCCACCTCACAGCTTTTGCAAGTGTAGTTGCCCCTCCAGGGAATCTTCTTCCTGACTGCATCCCTTCTCTCCCCTATGCCTAGATTTCTTGCTAATTTACCCAAGTTAGCCTGGCTATGATCCAAAAACCAGCTTCAAAAGATAGTACATGGGCTAGAGAGATGTCTCAGTGGCTAAGTGTACTTCCTGCATAAGCATGAGTGTCTAAAAGGTCCTGTGACTACCAGACTTCAAATCTACAGATCCCATGTAAACAGCTGAATGTGGCCACATGTACCTTGTGGTGGTTTGATTCAGGTGTCCCCCATAAGCTTAGTTGTTCTACATACCAGCTTCCCAGCTGATGGAGATTTGGGAATTAATGCCTCCTGGAGGCGGTGTATTGTTGGGGGGGGGGCGTGCTTATGGGTGTTATAGCCAGTTTCCCCTTGCCAGTGTTTGGCTCACTCTCTTGTTGCTATTGTCCACCTTATGTTTGCCAGGGGGTGATGTCCACCCTCTGCTCATGCCATCATTTTCCCTGCCATCGTGAAGCTTCCCCCTTGAGCCTGTAAGCCAAAATAAACCTCTTTTTGCCCACAAGCTGCTCATGGTTGGGTGATTTCTACCAGCAATACGAACCTGACTGCAACACACCTATAACACAAGAGCAGAGACCTGAGAACTACCAGAGCCCCACAAGCTTCAGCATCAGAAAAGAGACGCATGTTCAAAACAAATCAGAGCAATGCAGTGCGACCCCTGATGGTCCACTCTAACTACCTGAGGCAAGCACCTCCCTGCCACAAACAAGCATGTGGCAGACCACACCACAGCATGCGCCATACACACACACGCGCGCGCGCACACACACACACACATGCTGCAAACAAACAACAAGGTAAGTGCTGGTGAGAATGTGGGAGAACAGAACCCTTGTCCACTGTTGACGGGAATGTAAGTTAGTGAAGTCATTAGGCAAAACAGCATAGAGCTTCCTCAAAAAATTAGAAATTTTTCTTCTCCATGAGGTCTCCTCCTACCTCTTGTCTAGATCTCCCTTTTATATTTTTTATTATTTATTTATTTATTTATTTATTTATTTAACAGAGAAGGGGGGGAGAGAGAATGGGCATGCCAGGGCCTCCGGCCACTGCAAAAGAACTCCAGACACGTACGCCACATTGTGCATCTGGCTTATATGGGTCCTAGAGAATCGACCCTGGCTCCTTTGGCTTTGCAGGCAAATGCCTTACCCACTAAGCCATCTCTCCAGCCCTCTTGTCTAGATTTCAACAAGCATCACAGCCTTGCTTCCTTCTCATCCCTCTTCCCTGCATGATTTGGTTTGTCTCGTGGTGCCTACTGAGGAGGCTCTGTATTTCACTCATCCCTCTGGCCCTTTCTCTCACCCAAACACAGCTGCCTGAGGACAAGGGGATTCGTTCTGTTTTGTCCAGTGCTCTATCACCAAGGCTACGCCATGCTTGGCACAAAAATCAACATTAGTTAAACAAATAAACAAATGTAATTGTCCACATGGTTACTTCTCAAAGCAAGGGAACCTACTATTATATGCTTGTGGGAGGATTATATGCCTGTGGGAGGATTATTTTAAGTCATGATGAATGTAATTTGCTTCCGGCAGCCTTGCTCAGTTCATCTTTGGGAACTAAGCTACTTCACAGCTGTCATCTTCCACACAACCTGAGCTTGTGTCATGACTTCTGCTTTTATAACGTGGGTAGGTTTGATGTCACATCGGTATAGTAGGTTGTCCATGAGGCAAGAATAAAATACTGTATTAGTGAGTTCCAATAGAAAATGCTTCATGGGGCTGGAGAGATGGCTTAGCAGTTAAGGCGCTTGCCTGCAAAGCCAAAGGACCTAAGTTCGATTCCCCAGTACCCGCGTAAGCCAGATGCCCAAGGAGACACATGCATCTGGAGTTCCTTTGCAGTAGCTGGAAGCCCTGGTGCACCCATTCTCTCTCTTTCTCTCTCCCTCTTTCCCTCTCTCAGATAAATAAATAAAAACTTAAAAATATTAAAGAAAAAGAAAAGAAAATGCTTCATGATGTAGTGAATGTGAAATCCCCCTGTTGGCTCAGGTGTTTGAAGGCTTGGTCCCCAGGTAGTGGTGCTGTTCTGGGAGATTGTGGAAACTGTAGGAAGTAGGATTTAGCTGAAGAATATAGGTCACTGGGGATTGATTATCCCTAGCCACTTCCTGTAACTCTCTCTCTCTAAGCTTCCTGGTCAGCCATGAAGCAAAGAGCTCTCTATGGTCACATACTCCAACCACCGTGGTGACCTGTTCATGTGCATGGGACAATATGACGAGAGACTGAACCCCCACCCCTCACCCCAGTGTGGTCTTCCAGCCACATAGTTAGGTGGACACACCATGGTTCTAAAACCTGGCTCTATTCCATTCTCATCCTTGGCTTTCACTTAATTCCTATAGCTTCTTCTAATAAATTCATTATAGTAGTTACGTTGTCATTGCTCAGGACAAACACCTGACCAGAAGCAGTTTTTTGGGGAAAGGGTATATTTCAGGCTTATAGATTACAGGGGAGTTTCATTATAGTGAGGAGAAACCTGTTCATTTCATCATTCATCTACAGCAGAGAGAGGCAAAAGCACCAACAGCAGCAAGCATGATCAGCTAGAGTTCAAACTGGCTCTCTACACACCTAGTAGGGTTGGACTCAAGATCTGCCCTCAATCACATAGCTCCTCCAGCTGGGCTCTGCCTGCTGGAGACTTAGTAGGAAGTTCACTGTTAATCAAAAATGCCCAAGGCTATGGGGACATACATCTGCATTCAAACCACCGCATCCATTTTTCCCACAAGCTAGCTAGGGTCCATTTAGGAAACTGGCAACCAAAACTAAACTGCAACATAAATCTTCAAATAACTTTTATAGAACTTTAAGGACAGTTAATGACATATGTAGTTCCTTGAAGTCATATCTTCATCTGTCATCTCTATATCATCTATCCATCTATATCTATATAATTCTCTCTCTCTATCCATGTCTATATCTGCCTATCATATATTGTCTACCTAGCTACTATATATCTAATCTTTGTATCCATCAATCATGTCATCCATTAATTATCTATCAACCTATCATCTCATAATTATCTATTTATCTACTTACTTATCTATCATCTATCAATATGTCATCTGTCACACTGAGTGGCTCATTTGCAGAGCACCTGCTCAGCGCAGGCCCCATGGTGGGTCAAGGGAGCCCTCAAAGTTTCCCAATGAGCATCAGAAAGGACTGAGCATTGCTGTGATAGGTCCGATCACCTTAAATCCCTCCCACCTACAAGGTAGTAGCAGTTGTCTTTCATGAAATCAGACTGGGATGCAGAATGGTTGGTAGTTTTCTCAGGGTGTTGCAGCTGTGAAACAGAGGAAACAACTGGTGCTATAACTCTGCTTGGCCTTCCTCCAGAGCCATCGTCCTGTGCGTCACAAATCCCCATGCAACAGCCTCTAACACAACTCCAGAAGAGCCCATTGTGAAAAGTTACCGAGAAGCTCATGAGTAAAAGTGCCACCCTCTCTAGGAAGGCACACCCTCCTCAACGATAAGCTCTCTCTTCCCAAACAACATCTCAAACAGCATCCACTCACAAGCCTTCATCCTGAACACTCATAGACACATCTGCCCTTGCCTCATCTTTAATAGCGCCTAGTGCCGGGGTCAGGTTAGCAATGCTCCTCCAAGCCACGTGCTCCTCACCTCCCTCTCCCACCTCCCTCTCATGGTCAGACTTGTCAAAAGAGCTTCTGGAGTTAATGTCTACGTTTTGTCACCTTTAAGCACCTTATCAACATGCTGCATGCTGACCTCTGCATCTCATTCCACCAAAGTGACTTCCACTGATGTCACCAAATATGTCACAGTATGTGACTACATACTGTGAATATTCTCCATAGCTAGTTTCTTCTGACCTCTCAGGGATGTTGGATGCTGTCAGCCATCTCCCGCCTGCTTGCTTGAATTTATTAATTAGTTATGGAGGCAGGGTCTCACTGGGTAGCTCAGGCTAACCTCAAAGTCATGATCCTTCTGCCTCAACTTTCCAAGTACTAGGACTAGATGCATGCAACACTGTGCTCTCTTAAAACACTTGAAGCACTTGTAGCTTTTTTTTGCATCTATGTATGGTGTGATGTGTATGTGGTCTATGCATGTGTGCTTGCTCCATGAGCACATGTGTGAAGGCCACAGTGGTGGGTGTCCTCTTCTCCCATCCAAGTACTAACCAGGCCTGAACCTGCTTAGCTTCCAAGGTCAGATGAGATCGGGAGCCATCAGCGTGGTATGGTCATAGACTAGGCGTTTTCTTCTATCACTGTTGTCATTGTTTCCTTAAGATAAAGCCCCTCAGGCTGGAGAGATGGCTTAGCAGTTAAGCACTTGCTAGTGAAGCCTAAGGACCCCGGTTCAAGGCTTAATTCCCCAGGACCCATGTTAACCAGATGCACAAGTGGGCGCACGCGTCTGGAGTTCGTTTGCAGTGGCTGGAGGCCCTGGCACACCCATTCTCTCTCTCTTTCTCTATCTGCTTCTTTCTCTCCCTGTCTTTCATTCTCAAATAAATAAACAACAAAAAAAAGTTTAAAACAAAAACAGGAAAAAAATGATTAAAAAAAAAAAAGATAAAGCCTCTCACTGAACTCGAAGCTGCCATTTTCAGCCATACTGGCTGAACAGAGAGCCTGGAGATTTTCCAGTCTCTGCTCCATGCGCAACTGGGGTAATAGACGTGTATGATCATATCTGGCGTTTTATGTTGGTGCCGAGAAATCAGTCTCAGTCAGTTTCAGACCCTCATTGCACAACAAGCACGATCATCCACTGAGCCATGTCCCTTTAAGATGTTTAAAAAGAAGTTATTGAGAGGAAATTTGCATAAAGTACAATTAACTATTTTAAAGAGATAGCAGCATTTGACATGTTACACAGTGTACACACATGCAATCTCTATCTTGTCTCAATGCATGACTACCACACCAAAGCAAAGTCCCTTATCTCTTTGTTAGCCTCCAACAACAACCAGCCTGTTCTCTCACTGTGAGTTGTCCTTTTCTGGATGTTTTATATACTGGAATCAATATGTAAGCTTTTGTGTCTGGCTCTGTTCAGTGAGCATTTGGGATGTTTGTTCACACTGTGGCAGGTATAGATAGAATGGAATTCTCTTTTGACTGAATAACATTCCAAGTTTTTGTATACAGTAGTTTGGGTGAACATTTGGGCTACTTCCATCTTTTGGTTATTGTGACCCATACTAGGAACGTGAGCATGTATACGCATGTTCACATACCCATTTTCAATCCTATGAGGTACGTACCTATTAGAAGCGTTGTTGAGTCATATGATAAATCTCTGTTGAACTTTTTGAGAGACTTCCAAACCATTTTCCATAGGAAAAGAACACATTTACATTCTCATCCAGGAATGTGAAAAAGACTTCAAGTTCCTCTAATTCGCCTCAACACTATTGTGGTGGTTTGAATGTGAATGTGTATTCTCCATAGCCTCATGTATTGTTGGTTAAGGTTATGTTACCTGCTTAAGTCTCCAGCAGCCTGTTGGAGGAGGAGTCACTAGGAGCAGATCCTGTGGTAATGCCCTAAAGTAGGATTGGGGATAGATCTTGATTTGAACCCAAAAGTGTGGAGAGAGCAGTGTGAGCTCTGTGTGTTTGCATTTGTGGTGCCGGCTGTTGGTGGTGTCTCTGCTTGGATCTATGAAAGGGGGCCAGCGTCTTCTGCCACCGATGGAACCTCACTTGGATCTGTAAGCTTGAGATAAATCTCTTCCTCGCATAAACTGTGTTGGGTTAGATCTTTGTCTCAGCAACATAGAGCTGCTTTCAATAACTATTTAAATCAAACAAACAAACAAAAATCCTAACAACCCCAGTCAGTGTGAAATTGTGTTTTCTGTGCTTGGATTGCATTTCCCTATTACTTAACAGTTACTGAGTCATTTCCCTAATGACTATAGCTTTCTCGGTCATGGGTGGTCTTCTCTGGAGAAATACCTATTTTCTTTTCTTTTATTTCTTTTTTTAAGGCAAGCCCAACAGACTGATCTTTTTTTATGCAAGAGAGCAAGAATGAAACAGAGGGAGAGAGAGAGAGATAGAGAAAGAGAAAATTGACATGCCAGGGCCTCCAGCCACTGCAATCAAATTCCAAATGCTTGTGCCACCTTGTGTGCATGTCTGACCTCCCATGCTTACATCACTATGCAACTGGCTTACATGGGACCTGGAGAGTCAAACATGGGTCCTTAGGCTTCGCAGGCAAGAATCATAACCTCTAAGCCACCTTTCCACCCCCCACCTTTGCCTATTTTCAACTGGGTCACTTGCCCTTTTGTTGCTGCATGCATTGTTCATACTGTCTGGACACCTGCTCCATATCAGGTAGGTGACTGCACAAGCAGGCTTTTCTCTCCTATGCACTTGCTTCACTGTAGCTTTGACACACAGAAGGTTGGATTTTGACGCAGTCTCATTCGTTTTGATTGCCTGCGTTTCTGGTGTTGTATCTGAGAATCCATCACCAAATCTGAGCTTATATCAGCTGACCCCTGAGCCTCCTCCTGAGACTCTTAGGGTTTTATCTCAACATACAGGATACTGACCACTTTCATGGTGATTTGACTACATGATGTGAAGTAGAGTCTCAATGTCATTCCTTTGTAGGTAGATCTCTGATTATCTCAGCATTCTTTGTTAAAGACATTGCTCTTTTCCAAAGGCCAGTGAGCTAAACCCAGAATACATAAGAAATTCCAACAACTCAAAGGGTAAACAAAATCATCCAATTAAAAGTAAGCAATATACCTAAATAGATATTTCTCAAAAGAAGATGTATATGGACAGTCAGTATATGAAAATGTACCCTAAATCTCCACTCACCAAAGACATGCGAATCAAAACCATGATGAAGGTTTAGTGTGATGGCTCATGAATGTAATTTCAGCACTTGGGAAGCTGAAATAGAAAAATTGCCATAAGGCTACATAGTGAATTTCAGGCCAGTCTGGGCTACAAAATGAGTTTTGCTTCCAAAAAGAAAAAAAAAAAAAACAATAAAACTAAAACAAAACAACCCCAAAACCCACAATGAGATATCTCAACTTGATTGACATGGTAGTTATCAAAGTCCATCATCAAAAGCAGTACGTGCTGGTGAGGATGTGGAAGAAAGGAACTCTTGCACACTGTTGGTGAGACTATAAATTACTAAAGACATCATAAAAAAGGATGGAACTTCCTAAAAAAAATTAAAATTAGATTGTAGAGATGGCTCAGTGGATAAAGTGCCAGCTGCATAACACTGAGTACCTGAGTTCAGATCCCCAGATATCACATAGAAGTTGGAAGCTGTAGCATGCTTTTGCATGAACACACACACACCAAATAAATAAATAAAGAGAACTAGGGCTGGAGAATGGCTTAGTGGTAAAGGCACTTGCCTGTGAAGCCTAAGGACCTAGGTTTGATTCTCCAGAACCCACATAAGCCAGATGCACATGATGGTACATGTATCTGAAGTTTGTTTGCAATGGCTGGAGGTCCTGGAATGCACATTATCTCTCTCTCGCTTTCTCTTTCTCTCTCTCTCATCAATCAATCGATAAAATATTTTTAACAATTAGAACTAAAACGACCTACTATATGACCTAGCAATTGCAGTCTGTGTTGTATCCAATATCCAGAGGAAGTAAAATCAGTCCATTGAAGATTCCTCCACACTGTCATGTTCACTGCATCACAGCAAGCAAGCAATGGAAGCCACCTCACTGTCCATCAGCTGATAGATGTGTCACATATAAGTGACGGAGTGTTACTGTATTAGGCAGTGTTCTCTAGAGAGACAGAACTGACAGAATGTGTATGTAGTATAAAAACGAATTTATTAGAATGGCTTACATGATAGGGCTAGGCCGTCCAACCCGAAGCTGCTCAGATCATGAGGCTGGATGCTTCGGCAGTCCTGAACTGGCCCTGAAGGTCTGGAAGATTCTTAGACTCACTGGTGCTCAACATCAAAAGGCCATGGAAGCTGGTGTCTGATGTGAGGAGCAGCGGGTAGTGGCAACAGCAGTAGCAAGGACACATGCCCTCACTAAGACAGAAGCAAAAGCCGACAAGCCACACTGATTTCCACTCAGACCTCTTTAGATCTGTACCCCCTGCTGGAAGCATTGCCACCACCTCTGACTGTGGGTCTCCCCTCAATTAATGCTTTGTAGAGATGTCCTCAGAGACATGCCTCTTATTTGATTCTAGATGCCTTCAGGTTGTCAAGATTGAACCATAAAAAGGAAGAAACCCTGTCATTTGTGACATGGATGGAACTGGAGATCATTACATTAAATGAAATAAACCAAGTGTAGAAGAACCTCACTCATATGTGGGATCAGAAACTTGGGTGTCAGAAGTTGAAAGTAGAATGGTGGTTTCCAAAGAGAGTGGCAGTGAAGTACAGGGAGGAGAAAAACTGAGCCATGTACTAAGCTAGGAGAAAGTTCCGTATGCCACTGTAAAATAGCATAATTATAGAGGTGACAATGTACTGGATATTTCAAAAGGCTAGAAGAAATGGCAGTGTTTCTAAAAACAAAATAAGATACATCCACCAAGGCTCAGGGAATTTTGCAGAATAGAGGGCAGAAAAATTGTAAGAGCCACAGGGTGGAAGGAATATCCAGAGGCATTGCCCCCCACCCACAATGACTGACTGCTGCTCACAACTCATAACCCACAATACCATGGTGAATGCCAGCAATCCCACAGAGGAGGGCCCTCAGTGGAGTGGAGGCAGGGAGGAGGGAAATGATGGTACCAACATATGATGTGTCCACACACACAAAGTTTCTACTTGATAAAAACAAAACAAACAAACATAAAACCCCAGGTACTGGAGAGATAGCTTAGCAATTAAGGTACTTTCCTGCAAAGCCTAAGGACCCAGATTCAATTCCCCAGGACCCACATAAGTCAGATGCACAGTGTGGCACACACATCTGGAGTTTGTTTGCATTGGCTAGAGGCCCTGGAATGCCCATCTTCTCTCTGTCTTTCTCCCTTCCTCTCTGTTTCATAAATAAATAGATAAATAAAGTATTTTTTAAAAGCCCAGAATTCTAAACCTCTATTGCTCTTTTAACTTACATGATACATTGATCAAGGAATGAATAAACTAACAGATGAAGGAGCTATTTTTCATAAAGGCAATTCTAAAGGATACTCCCCTAGTCAATAATCAAGTGCCTTATATTTATAGCTACTAATACCAAGATTTTAAATATTTTTATTTCTACTTTTGTGTGTGTGTGAGTGCACATGCATTTGTACATGTGTGCAATGTGGTGTATGTGGTGCGATGTGTGGTGACCAGAGTGGAATGATGGGTTTCTTGCTTCATCACTCATCTGTCTGGTCTTATTTCTGAGCCAGAGTCTCTCTTTTTCTTAATATTTTATTTTTATTTATTTAAGAAAGTAATATATAGAGTAAAAAGATGGACACACCAGGGCCTCTAGCCACTGAAAATAAATTCTAGACACATGCACCACCATGTGTATTTGGCTTATATGGGTCCTGGGGGATAGAACCTGAGTCCTTAGGTTTTGCAGGCAAGTGCCTTAACCACTGAGCAATCTCTCCAGCCCCTGGAGTCTCATTTTACTGATTTTAGAAGGTTTCAGGACTCTAAAGGTTGTCATATCTCTGCTCCCCTGTCGGACTGGGGTTACATGGGGTGCATGGCTATGCCCAGCTAATTAATGTGGGTTCTGGTAATTTGAACTTGGGAAGTCTCAGATTCCATCAGGCTTCATGCTTGTGCAGGAGGTGCACTTAAGCACTGGGCCATCTCTCCAGCTCTTTAAAAATAATGTTTGTAAAAATGAATTTCCCTGAGTAAATTTGAAACTTCCCCTTAAAAATGAGTTGACCATTCAATTTACTATAGCAATAAAATTTTGAAACTCACAGGTAAGACCTTAGTAAGAAATTTTTAAAGTCTACATATAAAATAATTGTTAAGAAACACTTCTCGGGACTGGAGAGATGACTTAGTGGTTAAGGCATTTGTCTGCAAAGCCTAAGGACCCACGTTAGATTCCCCAATACTCACGTAAGCCAGATGCACAAGGGGGTGCATGCATCTGGAGTTCATTTACAGTGACTAGAAGCCTTGGAGCACCTATTCTCTCCCTCCCTCCATCCCCCTTTCAAATAAATAAAATTTTAAAAAAGAAATTAAAGAAACACCACTTGTGAAAAATAAATAAGGTGACATACCATGTCCATGGATAGAAAAGCTGATATTTCAAAGATGTCACTACTTCTCAATATGAGTCTGATAGTTTGAATGTATGTCCTCCATAGACCCAGGTGTTCAATTGAAGCTCATAACTTGGATCTCTCACAGCCTGGCTAGAGGAGATGTAACTAGGGGTTGATCTGAATTCCAGCCTAAAAGTATGCAGAAGATTTTGTGCTCTGAAGGGGTTCCTGCTTGCTACGTTTTGTTACTTCCTGGATGTTTGGTATTTTCCATCTGCTTGGATTTATGAATGGGGTCAGCTTCTTCCACCTTTGATGGAACGTCCCCTGGATCTGCAAGCTTGAAATTAATCCCTTCCTTCCATAAAAGTGTGTTTGGTTGGATGTTCATCCAGCATCATGGAACTGTCTACTACAATGAACTTAACTCAGTTTCAACCAAATTATTTACTTATACAAAATAGTTTATTAACTACGTACTAAATGTTTATTGCTAAGTGTTCAATGCTAGCAAAATTTAAAAATTAATCTGAAAACCAGATGGGCAAAACTATGGAAAATATTATGGAAAAGTATAAAAATGGTAAACTGACACATATGAAAATATAAAACCACATTGATTAAACTACACCAGAACAGACATGTCAGTGGAGTAGGACCCAGATTATAGAATTTGAAAACTTTAAGAAAATAAATGCAACAATCAATTTTAGAACAATGATTTAGCTACTTTGAAAAACAAATATGATACCCACCTTAAACCATGTAAAAATACCATAAAGTCTAAATCAAGAATTACACATAACTAAGGTAGAAGAAAGGAAGGTAGGGTAAAGACCGGAGCAGAATATTCAATAGTTATGTCTCCCGGGTAGAAAAGCTGGTTCTAAGGCCAAATGCAAATAAAAATGCCAAGAATGATGGAATGGAAGGTGTGAATGCATAAACACAGCAGAAGTATATGAATACCTTCAAATGCTGTAAAATAGAATTGGGCAAAATGTAAAATATAACATATATAAAACATTAATACCTTCAAACCAGAAATCAGTAAGAAAAATTAAACCCCCACAAGCCAATGGCCAAAAAATCTAAGCAGTGTAGGTACAAAAGAAGAAATACAGGGTGTGGTGGTACACGCCTCTAATTTCATTATTTGGCAAGCTGACGCAAGAATACTGAGAGTTAAAGACCAGCCTTTGCTCTATAGTGAGACCCTGTTTCAAAAAAACAACAAAGAATGACTAACAGTCTATACACTGATATGTAACAAATATACAGCATCACCAACAGCTGAGAGCACAGATCAAGACAACGAGCACACCTAGCACGTGTTCAGAACCAAGAGCGTCCTATCGAGTGGTTAAGAGCCAATAGCAAGAAAGCTCTATTATGTGCCTTGAAGTACGCTGGTAGCAACTGAAATGGATTTTTTTTTTTTTTCCAGAACTTGAATTTGGCCGACTGAATCAATCAATGGTGTGAATATGTTCTCTGCTATGAACCACACACTTTACTTCTAGGAATCTTTTCCAGCCTATGAAAATGAAATGAGATGTCCCCACACGCATGTTACAGTGGTGAGCAGGGCACTGTCTCCTTTAATAATGACTAGTTGAAAACAATGAGAAGGTTTTTAAATGGCCTACATGCACCAGGGTTATACACATACTAGAACAGCAGCACTTTGAGTATAACAGAGAAGTGCTCACTCTATAATGAGAGAAGGACAGAGGGCTTAGATAGCCATTCAGGGTAAAGCTTGGAAAGAAACACAAAGTATTGTCAACATTTTTTTTTCCCTAGAAGATAAGCTTAATGGTGACTTTTATTTATTTGCTATGCTTTCTAGCAGGGTCTTAATTTTCTACCAAAAGAAAGGTATTTTACATCTTTTCTTTAATTGTTTAATCATTGCAAAGGGACTTAGTTGTGGGTTGTTAAATAATTGATGTTCCCTCTTTCCTTGCTGTCTCTGGTAATGTCCCCAGGAGAAATGACTATAAGATATTTCTCTATATATTTACATATACAATGCACATGGCAACTACTCTGAGCAACAGGACAAGAAAGTCACTAGAGGGCAGGGAGCTGAGGCGAGGACTGAGAGGGTAAAGTGCTTGCGTTCAATGCCCAGTGCCCATGTCAAATGCTGGGCATGGTGGTCTAGGCCTGTAATTCAGCTCAGGGAAATAGAGACAGGACAATCTCTGGAGCTGACTGGCAGCCAGGCTAGCTTAATTGGTGAGCTCCAGGCCCAGGAGAGACCCCGTCTCAAAGGAGATGAATAGTGTTCCTGAAGAAGGACAACCAAGGCTGTCCTCTGGCCTCCCCATGCACATGCACATGCACACATATATACACATATGTATGAACATGCATGTACACCACATACACATACATGCAAAAAAAAAAAATAATGTAGGGTAGGGAAAGGATGAGGATAGTGAAGGGTGAGTTGTCAAGATTCTTTAATCCACTTTCCAACCTCTAAATTTCCCAGCATAAAGACTTTGTCTTTATTTCAGTGTAAAATCATTCACCTTACCTTTTTAAATGACCTACCAAGACTTCAGAGGAGAAAGGTTCTAAAATTGGAGTGTGGGTGTAGCAGACAGCTTCAGGTTCACTGAGATGAAATTCCAGACCAGGCACAGTTATGGAGGAAGGGATTTATTGAAGCTTACAGATCCAGGGGAAGTTCCATAATGGCAGAAGAAACTGGCCTGCCTTCACAGGCCCAAGCAGAGAGAGAGCAGTACAAGCCTAAAGGTCAAAAGCCAGAGCACACTTCAGGAACTCCAGCTAGGCATGCTTTGCATATCTTTAGATTGAAATCTCAAACCCACCACCACACCTTAAGATCCACACAATGGCATTGCCTCCAGCCAGATGGCTAGAGATGCAAACTACAAACAAATAAATAACTGAATATATTGGGGGCCATCTATTCTATTCAAACCACCACAGTGGGCAAAGTGGGTGAATGAAGATTCAGATAAAGGAAGAGCAGAACGGCTTCTGTCCATGAGCTTATGTCCAAAAATGTCCAGTGAGCACCCACGGGTGATCGTTCATGCCTCAGCGTGTGTGCTTGCGTGGGCAGGTGAGAGGGAGGTGTGACATTCAGATACACACAAGGAAACTCTGGCACTGCGAGGGTGCAGTGCCAGGCACATGGGGCATCGGGGCAGACAGGCCCCGCAGTTGGCTTGCTGCCCTTGGTGATGGGCAGCAGGTGAGGGCCGATATGAAGCGACTTTGATCCCGTTCTGCTTTATGACTAGCTCAAGAAATGACCTCTAGCGAGATCCAGCCCTTGTTCTATCCCGCAACTAGATTTTTCTTACAGAAAATAAATTAAAAAGGTGTGACCTTGCTGAAGGCTGGCAAGAAAATGAGGTACACTTGTCACGAGCAGAGGGGCTATTTGTTCAATCTGAAAGGCTGCTGCTGGGCTCCGATCAGAAGGGAAGATAAGGGCCGGCATGAAAAGAGGAGAAACAGTTCCAGGCGATGAAATTAAAGAGCTACATTGGAGACCCTTTCAGTACTACAGTGGGCTTTTTGTCTGGGCTTTATCGACCCCATCAGCCACACCTTGTCTCTGTGCTGGAAGCTCCCTCCCCTCCAGGACACAAAAGACTGCCTTGTAGAGAGGATGAGAAGCCCCCTGGCAGACAGCCATCCCCACACCCACCCTCTCCACTGGGAGCAGTGGGTCGCAGAGGAAAGTGACCCACCCAAAATCTGATCTCTGTGTGCAAAGACTCAAAGTCATCTCATCACTTCCACTTAGGGGACTCCATCCAGAAGCTTCCTGCTAATAAATGTATTATGTCTCAGAGAAGTGCTCTAAAATTTGTTTGAAATTGGCATTTCCATAGGTGCTTTGTTTCTATAAGTTCACGGAAATTCTCACCCAAAGAGCCTGTGGAAAAACGTAATCAGCCAGGCGTGGTGGTGTACACCTCTAATCCCAGCACACCAGGAGGCATGGGTAGGAGGATCAGAGTGAGATCAAGGCCAGCCTGTGACTTCATAGTAAATTCCAGTTCAACCTGGCCTAGAGTGAGATCCTACCTCAAAAACAAAAGAGAGAGAGATAGAAAGAAAGAGAAACATAGTCAAATGCCAACAAACACACTGAAACAAACCTGGTGGGCTAGGAAGATGGCTCATGGGTAAGAGCACTTGCTACAAGCATGAGGGCCTGAGAGGGACTGAGGGCAATTCCCAAGGACCCATGTAAACAGCTGGATGTGGCCTCGCAAGGTAGCTCCGCTTTCAAGGGGGGACTTCAACTCAAGGGAATAAATACATGGATGAGCAATAGAGACACTTGACATTTTCCTATGGCCTTGGAGCACCTACAAGTGCATCTGTACATACACGTGCATACACACATAGACACACTACCACCACACATACTACACATGGGGGGGGAAAGAAACCTAGCTTAACTTATAGAACTAATTTTTCTGACTTCTGCAGTTTGTGATCAAGAACATCTGAGAATGCACCCTTCTTTCAAGGTATAGTTGCACTCTTGCATTTCCATAAAGAATTATTTTTTTAAGGACTATCCACTGAGGGTATATCTACCACTCCTCCCAGCTGACCCCCACCATGTGCTTTCATTGAACAACTATTTATCTATCATGCACTCAGTCTTTCTTGGTTTTGGTGCTAGTGGTAAGAAGAAAGGCATGAAGCCACACTGTCAAGTACTGATGATAATATGGGGTCATGGCAGCTAATGGGAAAAAGTGAGCAGTGACTGATGGGGGAGGATGCTGTGGGACGGATACCATGAGGAAGGGCCTCTTGAGCCATGGGAGGGTTGATGGACTGGAGCAGACATAGCATGAAGACTTGGGGGTTTGGGGCAGAGAAAAGTCTGAGGACAGAAGATTTGGAGCAGCTGGGATAGTCACAGAAAGAGGAAAGGAGTGATAATTCTGGAATGATCATGCTTGGCCCCATGTCAGGGCCAAGCACTACTGTCCACTGCCCACACAGCCTGCTGTGTCACACTTTTTGTTGCCCGTGACCACAAGCATCTTTGATCCTTTCATAGAACTCTTATTGAGCTGTGTTTCTGCTTCTAAAGTCCTATTTCCCCAAGGCTGGAGACTGTACTTTCTATGCCTCTGCTCCCCCAGTAAGCCTACAGAAGCCTAGCCCTGCACTGAAGATCCATGGGGATTGAGAGGATGATGCCTGACGCTTCATCCTGCTCTGCTCCCAGCGTGTCTTCTGTTCTTAGCAGGTCCTTAAGCTCTGAGTACAGTTTGTGGTACCAATCTGAAAGCAGAACACGGTTCTCAGTGGTCCTCTGGTTTATCAACAGAGTTCTAGTGCTGAGTACACACATTGTGTTGTTTGAGAGTCATGACAGCACACTATGACATATTAAGGAAATACATGTTTTTGATAGGCGTCAGCAATGAGGCTGTGTCCTTTCATTCTGACTGCTTGGGACCTTGCTCTGCCATGGATCGGTACAAATGACTTCGTGTCTATGATGGTTTATACTGATGGCAAGACCTAAGAGCACCTGGGATGGATTATCTTGCCATTCTATGGGCTGAGGTCCTGGCTGTCCAAAAAGGGGAGAGCTGGCTGAGCAGCAGCATTCATTGCTCTCTGCTTCCTCTTCAAGCTCCTGCAGACATGTCTTCCCTTCCCTGATGGTCTGTTACCTAGAACTGCAAGCTGAAATAAACTGTCCCTCCCTTAAACTGATTTTCGTTAGGTATTTTATCTCAGCACGAGAAAGTAACTGATACTATGTTCCCTGGACCCAGTTAACCTATTTGAAATATGCCTTAGCTATTTACAATACCTTACTCACCCCAAAGCTCAGGAGAGAAGAGTATCATGTGCATTCACAGAGTGAGTGCAAAGTGATTTGGCTTCTTATTTCTCTCTGCAAAAGTCCTGAAAGAATTGGAGGGAAGCTGCTTCCTAAGCAAGGTCATCATTCCTGTGACAAACTCTACTGAGCACAGAATACCTGATGTTCTAGCACCTTCCCTTCCCTTTAAAACATTTCTCTTTATTTGCAAAGAGAGAGAGAGAAGAGACTGAGAGGAGGACATGCCAGGACCTCTTGCCACAAATGAACTCCAAACACATACCCCATTTTGTACATCTGGCTTTAGATGGGTACTGAGGAATTAAACCCTGGGCCATCAGGCTTTGCAAGCAAGCACATTTAACCACTGAACCATCATCCCAGCCTCTGCTCCTTCATAAATATGTGCATGATAAGAGTACAGAGAAGTGGTTTAGGACACGCTCATAGATGCATGTAATACGCCTTGGTCTCAGTATCTTCTCTCTAATTTTAGCAGTCTGCCATGCACACAGAGGGCTGAGGTACGTGGGATTTAGTGTGGAAATCAGCAAGGTTGAGTTCCATACTTAAGCTGAGGCATTTGGGGCAGGACTAGCACAACAGTGTGGTGATAGAATCCATAGGCTGGAAGGAACTCACCAGAACCCAGAGTGAAATGGGATAAGAAACAAACAAGCAAAACAAACAAGCCCATCAGCCACTGGCTCCCCTCTGGAATTCCATGTCAGAGTAGGGGGGTCCCAGCTCTTCCCAGGCATGGCATTGACTCTTAAGCTCTAGGATTCTTCTGCTAACATCGGGGTGAGAGTAAAAGCCACAATTGGAGGGGTCGAGTCTTCTTGACTCTTCCAACACTAACATTCCAGTCAAGTTCCTTCACAGTTAAACAATAATTGTCTAACAATTTTAGTTTGGAGACTATCATTTGAAGAAAAGAACTTAGCCTCTCAGCACATTTTTCTCTCCAAATAGTCTCTCTAAATAAATGCACTGCACAGTGTGGCTTGTCCAGAAAAACAATTTGTCTATTGAATGAAGCCCAAAAGTCTTTTATCAGCAAAACCGTCTCCGGGCCTGACCTTTACTCGGGTTGTATTATTTAGCATTCTCGGAGTGTTCGCTGCTTGGCTGTGTATCAAGGACAAGGAGGAAATGCTACTAGTATACCAGGAAACCCAATAGTCAGAAATGCCTGCTCCATAAACCTGTGGTGGTGTGACCAAGGGGACAAGGTGACAAGGAGGAAATGTGACTAGTATACCTGGAAACCCAGTAGTCAGACATGCCTGTTCCTTAAGCCTGTGGTGGTGGACAAAGGGAGAAGTGCAGCACCCTTGTAATATCTGTAAACATTGTCAAGAACAAATCGCAGCATCCAAGATGAACTGCTCTGGCAGAGCCTATAGGCAGAGGCTGCAAGGAAGTGTTTGCTCTCACCTCCATCTTTACAATCCCTCAAGTTCACCTTTCCTTACGAATTCAGAGAAGATGGGTAAGATACTCGATATGCCACAGCATTTAGTGACTACAGTGTCACTGACTTGCAGTTTACTTACCATGTCTGTGTTTATATTTCATGTGTGACTGAAGAATCAGCTCTAAAGGGACTTGGGAGATGGCTCATGAGTAAAATACTTGCTGTGCACACACGAGTCTGAGTTTGGCTCCCCAGAACCCACGTAAAGTGGAACTCAGTAACACACGTCTGTAATCCCAGCAATCCTATGGTAAGATGGGAGGTGGAGACAGGAGAATCCCTAGAAGTTTCCAGGACAGCTATCCTGGTGAATGCAGCAGAGGACAACAAAGAGATCCAGTCTCAGACAAGGCAGAATGTGAAAATTGACATTAGTGGTTGTTTTCTGACTTGTAGGTGTACAGACACATACACAAAAAAATTAAAAATAATCAACTGTATACACTTTTGCTTCTCATCACTGACAATAATAAAACAGGCAGAGAAGCCTTTATTCAACATGCTTGCAACCAAAAATGATTAAGATTTCTTATGTTTCAGATCTTACATTATTTATATATGCATAATTGCACACCTTGGACATAAGACTAAGTTTAAACAGTAAATTTATGAGTGTTTCATATATACCTGATAAAGAACTTGAAGATAATTTTATATACTACTTTCAATGCATCTGTTTTGTCTCTGACCTATCACTTGAGGTCGGGTGTGGAATTTTTCGCTTATGGTATCATTCAACCAAAAAGTTTCAGATTTTAAACTGGGTATAATGGTGCATTCCTATAATCCCAGAACTCTGAATGTTGAGGCAGTGAGATTGAGATTTTGAGGCCATCCTGTGTTTATACAGTGAGTTGGAGGCCATCCTTGGGTACATAGTGAGACTCTGTCTCATAAAAACAAGTTTTAGAGGGCTGGAGAGATTGCTCAGTGGTTAAGGCACTTTCCTACAAAGCCTGATGACTGGGGTTCAATTCCCTACTATCCATGTCAAGCCATATGCATGCACCTGGGGTTCGTTTGCAGCAGCTGGAGGCCCTGATGTGCCCATTCTCTGTGTCTGTCTCTCTATCTGCTTGTAAATAAATAAACAAATAACGTTTTAAGTTCCAGATTTTGATATAAGAATACTCTGGGCTGAAGAGATGGCTCCGCAATTAAAGGAGCTTACAAACAAAGCCTCATGATCCAAGTGTGATTCCCTAACACCCGCATAAGCCAGATGCACAAAGTGGTTCATGCATCTGGAATTAGTTAGCAGTGGAAGGAGCTCTGGCACACCCATGCAAAATAAGCATTCTTCATGTCTGCTTCTCTCTCTCTCTCTCTCTCTCTCTCAAGTAAATAAAAATTTTTAAAAAGAATACTCAGATGTTCTACCACTTCTGAGCACTTATTAAAGGTCTAATAACATTCTGATTACTTTATATACTGAATGTATATTGAGCCTTATTTATAATGCTATGAGCTTAGCCCTGTTACTTCTTCGGTCTTGCACATGAAGTTGACAAAGCTGAGAAGGATTAAGTGTCTTGCCATGGCTAAGATTCAGATGCACAGGATGGACTTTTATCCACAGGCCAACGCCTTCACAAGGGGCTGGCGTGAAGCACGGTGCTGACTAAACTAGGTGTGTGGCCAAGGCTTCTGGATTCTGCTTAACCATGCTACTACCTGCCATGGCCAACCTGAGCCAGCAGCAGAGCAGGAGGACTATGATATCCCTCCCTTGCCTTCATTCACCCACCTCTTCATAGTTTACTTCCTTCCCTTAGAACACGGTAGAGTGCATGATGAACAGACAGTGTTATATAAAGCTATGAGCACTAAACCAACAATTTGTGTATGGTGTGCACTACATGTACTTTGCAACTTTGACTGATATGATGAGTTGTAACTTTGGTTTACCTAATTAATAGTTTTCCAGGGAGAAAAACATAATTGATTCTTTAGAACCCTGCATTTATTACTTTTGCATCTCTGTGACCACGATGTCTGATAGAAACAACTTAAGAAAGGCTAGACAATCACAAGGGGACTGTGAATAATTCTAGGACTGGGTTCCAAGGCCTGACTAGGGCACCGAATGCAACAAATACTGGACTGTTACCTTGATTGAAAGAAGTGATTGGAAAAAGTGATGTAAAAAGCCAAGAAAACAGGACAGTAAAGCACCCTGCAGCAAGAGCAACAAACAAAACATGAAGAAAGACGTTACACAATTCAAGAGCAAGCTAGAAGATCACTAACTAATAAAAAGGGGTGCAAGGGTGGCTCTCTTGACTCCATCCTTATTACATGATAACTATAAATTAACATGATACATTCAGAGCTCAGGATTTCAGATTCCACTGGCCTCAAATTCCATCCCTGTAGACTGACGAATCAACAAGCCAGACCCAGTTCACTTCATTTCTTTGCCTATATGTGCTGTGGCCACTATGCCTCTTATCCACCAATACCAGGGAGTGCCAGTACCTTCCTCGAGGGTCACAGGAGTGTAGGAGCTGGCTCCACTCTCCTCACCACCATGCCCTCAGATATTTCACTCCTCCCAAGGCTGCCTGGGGCTTGTATTTCCACCCAAGCACACTCCAAGTATTGTTTCTACAAAGAGAGCCTTTCACTTCAAGATGAAAACCCAGAGAATAGCAGTTTCTCCATTTCATGACCTGAGGACAACCTGGAAGTGTCTAGGCAAGGGAGAGAGGTATGGATGTGGAATCAGGGTGTCATCCTCACACCCAGGGAATCTTAAATCAGTACCTTCATTGAGGTTCATTCTTCAGTCTGTTTATTTATAACTCTGCATTTATTGCTTTTGCATCTCTGTGACCACAACTGTCTGATAGAAACAACTTAAGGAAGAAAAGAGGTATTTTGGCTCATGGTTTCAAAGGATTTTACTTCCTCTCAGCAGGAAGAACATGGAAGAGGTCACAGTGATGGTTGCACGTGACAGAGGTTCCTCCGATCATGGTGAATCTAGAAGCAGAAAGAGCACAGGAACCAGGCATGAATATAACCTTCAATAGATCCCACCCTAGGGATCTATTCTGCCAGCAGGGCTGAGGCCTGTGAAGGTTCCACAGCCTCTCAAAATATTGCCACCACTACGGACAAAGCATTCAAAACATGGGCCTCCGGGGAACTGTATTAGTTACTTTCTCCTTGCTGGGACAAACACCTGACCAGAAGCAACTTAAGGAAGGAAGGGATTTATTTTGGCTTATATTTTGGGGGGCTGTAGTCCATTGTAGTGGGGAAAGTATGGCAGGCCAACCTGTCACACTCAGCCAGTGGCAGGAAGCAGAGGACAAACAGGAAGTAGGGCCAGGCAATACAACTTCAAGGTCAGCACCCAGTTACCTATTTTTTTCTAACAAGGCTCCACCTCCTAAAGGTTCCATAATCTCCCCAAACAGTACCAACAGGTGGTGATCAAGTGCTCAAACATACAAGGTTATCAGGTATATTTCACACTCAAACCATAGCATTCCACTCTGGTCCCCACAATTTGTGGCCATCTCATGATGTAAAATGCACTTAGTTTAATTTTAAAGGTTCCCATAGCCTTTACTCTTCCCAACACTTTCTTAGAAGTCCAAAGTCTCTTTTGAGATTCAAGGCAATCTCTTAACTTGGACCCCCTGTACAATTTTTAAGATGTATGCATACCAAATGGCACAGAGTAAGCATTTTCATTCCAAATGGGAGGAATGGTGACACATTAAGGAAAGATGGAACCAAAGCAAGACCAAAGCCAAGGAAGGCAAAGCCAAATCCTGAAGTGCCATGTCTGGCATAAAATCTTCTTGGTTCAAAAGGCTGAGGTGGGCCAACCCTCCAGCTCTGGGGCACATGTCACCTCTTTCGTGAACCATCTCTGCTCCATCCCTATAGCTCAATGTGGCAGACACTCCATGGATCGACATCTTGATCATCCTAGGGTCTCTTCTGTCACTGAAGTTCACCTTCACAGCTTCAAGCAGTGGTCTCTTAGAACTTCCTTGCATGGATTCTGATCCTGTCTGGTCTCAACAAGCTTTCTGGAACCATGATGCAATACTCCATAACCCTCTGCAAATTGCATTCTTTCATGACTGTGAAAACAGTAGGACATGGACAACACTACCAAGTTCTGCTGCCAACTTGGGATGCCTGACTCCCTTTGTCCACAGTTAC
The DNA here is from genome assembly GCA_036346955.1 of Dipus sagitta. NCBI lineage: Eukaryota > Metazoa > Chordata > Mammalia > Rodentia > Dipodidae > Dipus > Dipus sagitta. The sequence goes on from CM070770.1 coordinate 236,015,478, forward strand.
ATCAACTTTTGTGTGCCTTCAAGGTTGGCCTTGGGGAAATTCTTCATTGAACAACTGATTTTTTTTAAATAAATATTTTATTTATTTGTTTATTTATTTATGAAAGAGAAAGAGGCAGATAGTGAGATGGGTATGCCACAGCCTCTAGACACTGTAAATGAACTCCAGATGCACATGCCACTTTGTGCATCTGGCTTACATGGGTGCTAGGGAATTGAACCTGGGTCCTTTGGCTTTGCAGGCAAGTGCCTTAACCGCTAAGCCATCTCTCCAGCCCAACAACTGCTTTTGAGCAGGGAACCCCTCTTTAGCAACATTTCAGTATAGGCTTTCTCCTTTCAAATAAATTTTCATTTTCAAAAGATAAAGCCTTCTGTGGATGAGGTCTTTTACTGAGGGTGCCTTTCCTGTTGTCCCTGTTCAGAGCACCAGTTTCTCAACCAATACTGCTATTTTACACCCTGCCTTGTCTGTAACTTTATACTTGATCTTGTTCTTCTCCAAGTCAAAATGCACATTTTTATCTTTCTGATTCACTTGTTGTCCTCTGTCTTTCTCCTTTCTCTCTCATTCTCTCCCTCTCTCTGACTTCTCTCTCTTACACACACACACACACAAACCCTAGATCAGAGCAATGAGTAGTAACTAAGTTACTCCTCAAACAATTTAGCCAATTACTTTTGAGGCTTACTTCATTCAAGTCCTCAGGACATAGACACAATTCAGACTTTTAACATATCACGCAAACCACCTCTACCTCAGTTCCCTATAGAATCTTTGCTCTCCTTCTGAAACCTTATGAGCTGGGCTTCCATTGCCTACATTTCTCTCAGCTTATGCTCTTCCAAACTCCCACCAGAATGTCCCACTAAGCTAGTTTATAGTATTCAAGAGCTTCTTTAGGCCAAAGTTTCAAACTCTTCTACATTCCTCCCTCAAACAAGTTCTAGAGGCTTATAAACCACATGGTAAAATTTATCGTAGCAACAACCCTACTCCTGGAACTAATTTTCTGTATCAGTTACTTTTCTCAGACAAAATATTTTACCAGAAGCAAATAAAGGAAGGAAAGGGTTTGTTTTAGCTTACATTTCAAGGGCATACAGTCCAGCATGGTAGGGAAGGCATGGCAGACCAGCTTGTCATCCCTCAGCCAGACATAAGAAACAGATATCAAATAGGAAAATAGGCTAGGCTATAAAAACCTCAAAGCCAAGGCTGGGCGTGGTGACACACACATTTAATCCCAGTACTCAGGAGGCAGAGGTAGGAGGATCTCCATGAGTTCAAGGCCATCCTGAGACTATATTGTGAATTCCAGGTCAGCCTGAGCTGGAGTGAGACCCTACCTTGAAAAACCAAAACCAAAACAAACACAAATCCCTCAAGGCCAGTACCCAGTGATCCAATTCCTCCATCATGGCTCCACTTCCTAAAGGTTCCACAATCTCTCCAAACAGTGATACCAGCTGGGGACTAAGTGTTCAAACACATAAGCCTATAAAATTCCCCTTCAGAAATGTGAAATGTTTGCTGTTGATTTTAGTCAGATTTCTTATTGCCAGTACCACCATCGGACTAAATTGTTCAGCCTGTACATCTAATAGTCTCTTGTCCCCTTCTCTAAATACCTATGAGCTTTCTCTCAGTAAGTCACCATTTCTAGGTAAACAATAGTAACAGACTAAGACCAGCCCAGAACTAGCACATGTAATATATGCTTGGGCTTTAACATATCATGTACATGTATGCAAACAACCTTTCTGACCCACTCATGTGCTGACTAAATGTGCTTCTCAGATGGGAATCAGTTCCTTCCCAGTCATCAAAGTCACATGAAGTACTTGCTCTGCCCTAAAGACTGATTCAAATGCAGCTGAGTTCTGTTTTCTTTCTTGTTTAAATAAAATATTTATTTATTTATTTACAAGCAGAGAGAAACACAGGAGAGAGAGAAGGGGAGAGAATGGGCATACCAGGCCCACCAGCAACTGGAAACAAACTCCGATGCATGAGCCACCTTGTGCATCTGGCTTTACATAGGTACTAAGGAACCAAACCCTGGTTGTGAGGCTTTGCAGGCAAGTGTCTTAACCACTGAACCATCTCTCCAGTCCATGAATTCTATTTTCTAATCTGTGTTGAAATCACATAACCAAAACTTAAAGGGAGAAAGAAGATAAAGTGAAAGAAGGCAAAAGTGAAGAAAGAAGCACAGAAAACTACCTCTTTTTAGTACCTGTAATGCGGCAGATAATCAAGACAACCAGTTCCTAAAATGGACAGAGTCCTTAGCAAATGGATTGACTGCCTTTCTCCATTTACGTTGTAATGATGTGTTTTTTCAGTGCTATAACTTTCACTTCCTAAATAGGGGGCTTTGGAATTTTTTTCCATTCTTCTTTCCTAAGGTATTCTTTCAGACTCCATTTTGTGTATTCCATTTGCAAATTCTAGTTCATGTTTCTAAAACACTGTCTCATAATTATCACCAAACAAATGCAGTGCTTCCACAAAGCCGAAACATGTGTTGCATTGATTCTCCCAACTAAAATACTTTCATTTTTTTCTTGGACTCCAAGCAAAATGGACCATAAGCAAAGTGTTTGATAAAATGACAGGTGGAATTCCATCCAATTAAGACATAAATATTTTTCCAGAGGCTAAACTCACTGCAAAATAATAATCCTCACTCAACACATCTTTACATGTCTTTGGCAAAACACCTGTCTAAAACTGTTAACACTAAATATTTTGGGAGCTCTGGACTTCAAAGACATCCCTGCAAACGTCAAGCATTGTTAAAATGTTGAAGTAATTTTGGTTAAGTGCTTCTGTGACAACTGTCGCACTTGATTTGCTTTAGCTCAATACATTCAAAATTCTGCTTGGAATCTGTGACTTGGTCATTTGCCAAAAGATGAGAATTGGGCTGAAGTCTAAAGAATTACATGCATCAAAGAAATGAAAAAATGGAGGGCTCTTTGGGCATTTTAAAAATGCAATTTATCTTCTAGGTTGGAAACTTCAAAAGAACATTCTTACCAGTTGATGGCATTTATAGTAAAACTACAAAGTATACAGTAGAAGTAATTCTGATTCTTGGCTAAAGGCATCTGGATTGAGTCACACCTACAGTTCCTTATGGAGGGAGGAAAACATTATGAAGCATTCTGATAAAAGTAGTGATGAAAGACGTATGGAGATGGCTTAGTGGTTAAAAGTGCTTGCTGTGCAAGCCTGACCTGACAAACAAAGTTTGAATCCCTAGAACCCATGTGAAACTGGACACAAGTAGTGAATACATCTGTAATTCCAATGCACCTCTGGCCCTGAGAGGTGGAGTCAGTGGATTCCAAAGCTCATGGGCCAGCTAGCTAGTCTGGCATTTGCAGCAGCAAATAACAAGAGACCCTGTCTCAAACAAGGTAAAAGGCAAAGATGAATATAACGAGGGTATCCTCTGACCTCCACATGCATACCATAGCATGCACATACCCCCCACACACACACAAATAGTGATGAAGCAATGTCAAATTGAGATGTTTTCCAAGAATTTCAGAAATTTGGTTATTAAGCTTATACTTTATAAACTCACAGAAGAAGAACGAATGAGCATCTATTCCAACCTGTTCTTCTCTGTTCATAGCCCTTCTTTTCAGACATGTAAGTTGAGGCTTAGCGACCTAAACCCAATTATAGTTGATTAACAGACCTGCCTACTGTAAAGAGGAAAGTTTGGGCTGATGAGTGGGTGATGGGAAGATACTTAAGAAACACATCAATATGTGATAAAAGTGTAGAGTAATGTCAAAGAAGTATAGAGGAACAGTAAAGTGAAAGCAAGGCTAATTGGATAATCACTATAGCACTTATTATGCTAAGCACTTTACATATAATCTCTCATTCATTCTTATAGTAACTTATTTACCTACTATCACGATCATATTAAAGATTAGATCTTTAAACAGATTAGCATATCACATTAAAGATTAGATCTCTAAACAACTTGTCTACAATAAGTAGGTAGCAATTGATAAAGACATTGGCATCTGTTCTGTCCATCTTGATCTTTCATTGAGCTTCTGACATTTTTGTTTTTTTAAAAAAACATACTTATTTGTTCTCAAGCAAAGAGAGAGAGAGGGAGAGGAGAGAGAGGGAGAGGATGATATATAGATAGAGAGAGAGGAGGAGGAAGAGAATGGGCACAACAGGACCTCTAGCCACTGCAAATGAACTCCAGATGCATGTGCCATTTTGTGCATCAGGCTTTATGTGAGTACTATGGAATCAAACCCAGGTCATAGGACTCTGTAGGCAAGTGCCTTACCCACTGACCCATCTCTGCATCCTGTTTCTGGCGTTCCTGAGTACAGTTTACCTCTGTTCCATGAATTCAAACAGGCACCACATATGCCCTAATTCAAATCCCACTGTTTGGATGGAACAGGACCAATGTTTAATGAGGAAGAAAAATATTTTCACTTCTTCTTCAGAATGGGGCTCTCTCTATCAAGGGGGTCAGCAATCCAAAGCATGGGGTGGGGGCGGGACGTACTGTCTTGGTGAGATGGAAACTCATCAGGAGCATCAGGCTTCAGACATGTCTGGGTTCGTGGACTGTAAACCAATCAACCCAGCCTCACTCCATCTCTTTCTTCCTCCTGCTCAACTGTTCTCTGTTGGTAACACTTAAGGTGAATCCACCTCTTCCTAGAAGTTCTAGATTTCCATCATCCTTGCTCCCGGTAATCTGAGCAAAAAAGAAAAAAAAAATTAAACCTGTTTTTTCCAACAAAAAATCCATATCGGACCTTTTAGGATTCTGCCTGATCTCAAGATTAAGAGAAGAATAGTTCCCTAAAGAAAGGTCCAAAGCCTATGACTGGAAATCCGTCATTGAGTGGGCCACAGGACAGAAGCCAAGCCCCGCCCCCCCCAAGCAGTCAAAAGATGCTCACACATACCCCGCCTCTCGTACACTAGAGGGCGCAAGAGCCAGCCCCTGTATAGAATGGGTACAAGGAAGCCGCAGCCGGCAGGGTGGCTTGGGAGCCAGAGGTAGAGGTCCCCAAATTCTAGTTGCTATAGAATCACTTGGGAACTTTTTAAAATGCAAGTCCCTGTTCTCCACTTGCGGACATTCATGAGCATTCACATTTTAAACAAACTCTTATGAGAGATGGAGCTGCTGGAGGAAGCCTAGGAACTATATTTCAAGAGAAATTGGTTTAGATCCCAGGAAGATACGGTGGTGATTGAGTGTTAAATGAGTTTCACTAAATCCCAAATAATAGCCAGAGGGAGTCTTAAATTAAACACAATGAAACCTGACAGTGGCTCTCTGACTTTCACTCAGTCTCTGCACCTTTCACTACCTTTTGGGCGGTGCCAGGGTTTAATAAATGCTCCTGGGAGGCGAGAATCTTCCACAAGGCAGCTGGCTGAGAGCTGGTTTGTCGACCAACACCAGGAAGATATATGGGTCTTGCAAACCGCTTTGAATACCAGATCGGACACGCTATAACTTGTTGTGAAACGTACAAGCCTGATCACGGGAATATAGTATTTTATCCAAATAAGCAGGATTCCAAACCTTCAAACAAAGAACACTTCCACAACTGGGAAAATACTTATGTTTAAAAATTGGAGTGGGCGGGGGGGGGGGGAGTTGAAGAAAAGTAGAAACAGTACTGTAATTTGAGTCTTCTTGCCTCCGCTCCTCTTCTCTCCTCACCTCCCTTTCTCTTTCTCTTTCTGCTGAATGCCCCTTGGTAGATCTCCCAGCCCAGAGCAGTAATGGAGCCAAAGATCTTTTTAAGTGCTTCCCACCAGGGTGATAGGGGTGGGGGTCCCAGAAAAGGTCATGCAAGCCCCTTCCAAGGAGACCAGCTCCTTGAAACTTGAAACCTCCCAAGTGCTATCACTTCAAGGCACACAGACTAAGAGGATTAAGGTAAGTGTCCCTCCTAAGAGCCTGGAAAAACAAAGCTTAGATTTTAGCATTACAAAGGAGAGTTCATTTATATAGGTTCTGCAGGAGGGGAAATATGTGAAGACTTCAGCATTGGTGGGGGTGGGAGGACTTTGAGCACCGAAAAGGCAAATCCTGGGGGGAGGGTACATTCCTGCAAGATTACCCACTGTTTCCAAAGACCAGTCTGTAATTGAGATTTAAGCAAAAGGGACGGAGAAGACAGAGCCTGGAACCTCAGTAAGCTAAATTTACTGTGTGCCCTTCTGATTGGACCAGTAGTGGGGACCCAGCTCACTATCTAAGAAGGGTGGTGGGGGTTATTAGGATAATTAAGAGCCTAGGGGACACCTCCATCTTTCACACAAACCAACTACTTTTCATACTCTTCCCAAACCTGTCCAGAGGAAGTTGGACCAAAACAATGATGAAAAACAAAGTGATAAACTGATGACTGTGGATGCATTTGAAGATATATTCTATGGACTTCAGAAAAGTACACATGCATGCAAAATTGTATAGACATGTATTACATTGGACACATCTTTCTTAGCTATATCATAGGTTTGTCTTCATAATGATTTTATCTCTTTCACTTTGTGTTTTGTTTTTGAGATGGGAGTCTCTGTGTGTAGCCCAGGCTGGCCTCAAACCCAACATCTTCTCAGGTTACCCCTTACCTCTGGGAAAGAAACAAATGGTTACTTCTCTCTCCTTCAATAGAATCTACATACAGAATGCACCATTGACACAGTCAAATTTAATTCTGTCTATGAGAAAATGTCCACTGGAAGATTCACTGGCTGGGAATGGCTAAGATGTTAAATCCGTCACTGTGGAAAGGGTGCTACCTGTGTCACCTATTCACATCAGTTCTCCTTTGCTCTGAGAGTGACATGTTCTGGCAAGGTCACTCACAAGGAGGGGACAATGACAAACATATTGAAACTCAGGGCTTTGGTGGCAAGTAAGGCTGAGGGGTGCCAGAGAAACGTGAGGAGTCCCCAAGACTTGAGACCTGGGCTGCTTAAGCATCAGCTTCTACCCATTGCTGGCTCAAAATTGATTCCCCAGAGATGTGGAATTTTCCAATGTTCTAGGCCTGTCTGGTGCAGGGACTGAGCCTACTCTAGAGGGCTCAGAGATGGCAGCTGGACAGGGTTCCTGGATCAAAAGCCTCAGGTGTTTATAGCAGGAAGGCATCAGGATGCAGAGCAAGGTGGAGAGATGTGGGTAGGGTCTGCTCTCCATACAAACTGAATTTTCTTCCAAACCACACTTTCAAAATTTATAAGAGGCCACTGTAATTTCCAAAAAAAAAAATCATAAAGTCTCCTCTGTTGATATCCTCCAAGTAGTGGACAAAACCAGAACAGTTCTGAGGACATTTAGAATCTCTTCCAGTTGTTTAATGAAGGGACCCAGAGTAGCTTGGAATTCTCCCCAGGTTTTCTTCCAACTAGTAGGAAACAGACTGATTGTTCTAGACTGATGCTCTCTGACCAAAGATGTTCTAAAACTTGATTCTGCTTCTGCTGTTTCACACCCTGCTTCTGCTGTTCAACAAGGCTCCCTCAACCATGTGGACAACATATTGGGGCTGCATTATACTATCTTCTGGGAGGATTTGAGGCAAGGCAGGTTCTGCAAGGAATCAATACAAGTTGAAAGTTCCAGCATTTTCAAGACAAGTCTACTTTTCACATAAACATCCTTTGGCTTAGACGGATTACAAGGTGGACAGATCGAAGATTCTCCCTTCCCACTGTTGGTTTCTGTCCTAAATCTCACTTCACAGGAAGTATGGCTTTGTGCTCTCTTGGTCGAACAAGTTCTGCATGTTAAGTGGTCTCATCATGTTTTCCTTAACATCTGCCAAGCTAAGTGTGGCCTGGTGCAATCAAAGACAGACAGTGTATGTGGAGAGATGGCTCAGCAGTTAAAGGTGCTTGCTTGCAAAGCCTAATGGTCTGGATTTGATTTTTCCCAGCACCTACATAAAGCCAGATGCACAAAGTGGCACATGTGACTGGAGTTCGCTTGCAGTGACAAGAGGCCCTGGCGTACCCATACTCTGTCTCTGTGTGCCTGCCTCTTTCTGTCTCTCTCTCTCTCTCAAATAAATAAATAAAATATTTTTAAAAGCACTTGAAGATCTCTTCTTAGTTCCAATTGGTAGGGGAAATAATCACAACCATAGTGATCAAGACATGTCCTTGGAGTGATCCAATGAGAGGCTGGCACATGTTTTCATCCTCTCCTTATATTCGAGCACAGCATACTTCTGACTGCACTGACTTGGTGACAGGGTTATGCCATCTCTCTGATGAATGCAAGGTTGGTGCACATAAGACTTGCAGAAACCTTGACTTTAGGCCTGGCTTTGTGCTTCTGCCATTGGAGCAGTGGGTAGCAGATATATGAGTTCACTTACCCAGCCGAAGCCAGCCCACCATGGGTGGCACACACAGCTTTCTACTTTAAGACATTGAGTTGTGGTGGGGGCATCTCACATTGTGTCCACGTTGATTAACCTTTCACTTGACTTTGTGAACTAGGATCCTCTGTGACTCACATTTTCTTGGAGTAAGCAATAATTTTAATTCAGTGTGATTTAAAACTTTTCCTACCAGAAGCCTTTTTTTTTTTCACTAATAATAGAAAGCATGGTGAAGGAAACATATTCTTCTTCAGTAGATTCTATTCCCACTTCAGCCCCAATCTATGTGATCTACCTGTCATTCTACTTCATTTCTGTGGCTGGCACTAGTTAAGAGTCTATTACAATGTCATTCTCTGTGCTGGCCTTTTGATGTGAACTTTTTCATCAAGTTCCATCTCCTTGCAGTCATAACCATATGCCTTCTCACTCTGCCGCGGCTTAATTTGTAATCAAAATTATGAACTAATGAAGTAACACAAGGTTTGTTTTAGTAGGGTGATTTACTTGTTTGTTTAAAAACGTATGCCAATTTGCCATTTTACCAAATTTACTTTCATAAAAAAAAAAATGAAAGCTACATCTTCACTATCACAATTCGAAATGAGACACCTCCTGGACTTGTTGCATACAATTAAACCACAACAAAAGGAAGCCGAGGCCATTCCACTTTTCATAAAGCAGTAATTATTCCCCAACTATTGGAATAGGCTGTCCCTCAGGAGCTAATTATCGAAAAGCTCTCATCACGCATAGGAAACACACAAACAAATCCTTCAAGCACAAAGAAAATGTTCAACATTAAAGAGCAGCATCCAGGAAGCCATACCAATCAGCTGGCCAGCTAATTACTAATCTGATTTTTGGAGTAGTTGCATTAGATAATTATGACGCCTATTCCTAACATGAAAAGCACAGGGTTTGAATGACTTTAATAAAGATCTAGCTGCAAGGAAAAAAAAATGTTCTAAGACCTATAATGCAAAATTTGCATTGCAACAAGAACTGAGAGAAATGTGGTAAACATTTGAAACAGAAAACATTTTATTTATCACTTTATATATATTTAATATACCTTATTGTGTATGGCACATTTAAAGGCAAAGTGAAGTATTACATGAATAAGATTTTATATGAACCATGCAGTACTGTATTATCTCAATCTAGATATTTAGAATGTGTGCTATAAAGTGCTTTTTTGAGTCAAATGAAATTTGCATTAGATAAATATAGCATATTAAAGACTAAGATATAGATCATATTCCAAAGGAATCAAAGTCAAAATTACATACACAATTAGCGGCTGTCCTACTTATTCCTAAATATATTTTATATCAGCATATTCAAATCATTTTTACATTGTAAATGATCATAAAACTAATAAATGGGATGGAAAATGAATAAAATTGCTCACTGCACAAGCATGAAAATTTAAGTTTGGATCCCCAGAACCCATGTAAAAGCTGGATGCAGGAGGGAGCCTCTATAACCCCAGCCCTCTTTTGGTGATGTGAGAGGTGGAGACAAAAGGATTCCTGCAAACTCCCAGGCCAGCTAGCCTGGCGATACACAGTGGTGTCTTTCCCTCAGAAACAACATGGAGGGGCTGGAGAGATAGCTCAGCAGTTAAAGGCACTTCTTGTAAAGCCTGATGTTCTGGGTTCAATACCCCAGTACCCACGTAAAGCCAGATGTAGAAAGTGGTACATGCATCTGGAATTTGTTTCAGTGACAGGAAGCCCTGGAACACTCATATTCTCCCAAATAACAAAATTAATTCATTTTGCCGGGCGTGGTGGCGCACTCCTTTAATCCCAGCACTTGGGAGGCAGAGGTAGGTGGATGGCCATGAGTTGGAGGCCACCCTGAGATTACATAGTGACTTCCAGGTCAGCCTGGGCTAGAGTGAGACCCTACCTCGAAAACTCAAAAAAAAAAAAAAAAAAAAAAAAAGAACAATCTGGAAGGTAAAGACTGAAACCGGAGGCTGTCTCTGACCTCTGTGACACATATGCTGTAGCATGAACACACCCTCACTCTCACACGTGACAGATACACAAAGATAATAAAAATATTTTTAAAACTAATAAACTGTTGGTAGAAATGTATCTGTCACAATTTTTTCAGACAGCAATGGATCAATAACTGTCAAATAACAAAATGGATATATTCACTTTGACCTAGCATTTCCTTGTGCAATTCTCTTCTTGCAGATAGACTTGTATTATTTTAGTACTTAAAAAATAATGTATAAGGATGGCTGAAGTGATGGCTTAGCAGTTAAGGCACTTACCTGCAAAGCCTAAGGGCCCAGGTTCAATTCTCCGGTAACCACATAAGCCAGATGGACAAGGTGGTGCATGCATCTGGAGTTTGTTTGCAGTGGCTAGAGGCCTTGGTGTGCTCATTCTCTTTCTCTTTCTTTGTCTGCCATTCTCTCTCTCTTTCTCTCAAATAAATAAATAACATATTAAAAATAATGTCATTATGACATTGGAAAAGTAAAGAACAATAGAAGAAGATTAACATTCCACTTGCCAATTAGTAGGAGGTTGTTTTATGATAAAGCTATACAAAAAGATACAGCATAGCTATTAAAAATGGGAGAGGGAACCAGGCATGGTGGCACATGCCTTTAATCCCAGCACTCAGGAGGCAGAGGTATGAGGATAGCTGTGAATTCAAGGCCAGCCAAAGACTATATAGTGAATTCCAGGTCAGCCTGGGCTAGAGTAAGACCTTACCATCCCCCCCCCCAAAAAGGAGGTGAGGGGGAAAAACATAAAGACATACGATAGGGGGAAAGATTCCATATGACTTGTTATGTAATGCTGTCTAACATAAATTACATTCAAAAAATAAGTTCTAAAACAATATGCACATTGTGATCTCATTTTATCATCTAAAAGTGTACATGGCTCAGATAAGTGTCTATACAAATATAAAAACACTTTCTATCACTATGTATGTGCACGCACATATAGTCAGACATCATTTAATGGTTGAGATACCTTCTAAGAAATGTTGCTAGGTGATATCTTCGTTGTCCAAACATTGTAGAATGTACTTACACAAACCTAGGTTTTCTAACCTCCTACATACATAGGCTAATATGGCATTTATTGCCTACTGCTACTAGACTAAAAACCCATGCAGCCTGTTACTGTGCTGATTACTAGAGGCAATTATAACATGATAGGATGTATATCTAAACAAGTTTGTTTATAACAGCTTCATCACAAACATGAGCCATGCATTGTGCTAGGGCTTTGGTAGGCATTAGGGATTTTTCAGCTGCATTAAGTCTTAAGGGAACATCATAGTGCATGTGGTCCCTCATTGACTGAAGCATTGTAATATGGTGCATGTCAGTATATTTAGGGTGGATGGACAAATAGATACAGTTGTAGATAAATAGATGATTGATAATACATAAATAGATAGATTATAGATAGATAGATAACATCTGGAAGTACAGGTAAAACTGTTAGCAGCCCTTTTGTCAGGGGGTTGGTTTCACTAACATGTGAAAGAAGTTGCAGATAATATTTAAATCATCAAACCTGGTTGAGCTGCAATAAACTCTAATGGGAACAGGCACTGGCTGTAACCTGCAGTTTGTCCATCCCTACCCTAATGACCTGGTCCATTTTTCATGGCCTTACATATTGTCTACACACTCATGACTCTCAACTCTCCATCTCCAACTTGCCCCTGACTTCTAACCTTGCATTCTACCTGGCCATGCCATTTTCAGTCAGGCATGGTGACACTACCCAACCTCTTGTCCAATGCAGCACCAAGTGTGATTAACACTATGGACCCAGTGTCTCCTGACTCGGTTTCTCCGTTCTTTTCCATGGCCACTGTCACGCCTTGCTGCTTATATAAATTCAACAGCCTGCTTGCTGTCAAGCTTGTGGCTTCCTCCTGTAGGTATCTCAAGCACAATAGAGGAACCAAAATGATCCAACTTAAGTTCAAATGGGCCTTAGCATTCCTTTCTTTAATACTAATTGTGTTACCCAGTGCTGCATTTCTGTAACATACACCTGAGAGAAACAAGGAGGGAAAGATCTATTTTAGTTCATGGATTCAGAGGTTTTAGCCCTAGGTCATTTGGTCCTGTCACTTGGGCCTGAGGAGAGAAAATGTCATGTGAAGAGCACTTGATGGAGCAAAGCTGCTCACCTCACAACAGCCAGGAAGCAGAGAGAGATAGACAGAAGAGGTTGGGGAAAGATGTCCCCCTAAAAGGCACACATACCCCCAGCAGACCACTTCCTCCAATCAGGCCCCATCTTCCAGTTTCCACCACCTCCCAATACTCAATTCAATTGCAAACTCATCAATGATAATTTATGGAGGAGCTCTGAGGCTTCATGTACCAATTAGTTCCTCAAAGCCTCACCTATGAACATGGCTTTGGTGATAAAGCCTTAAACACATAAACCTTTTGGGAAGTTGCCTCATATCCAAACCATAATTAATGGTCCCTCACCTATGGGATGAGCACGTCTCTCATGTTCTTAGTGATTTGGTCCAGCCTCAATCCAAGCCTCATTCTGTGTCATACCTGGACCATCTCCAAGGTCTTCCAGAAGTGTTTGGGAGCCTTACATATCATCAAGTTGACGTTTGTGTACATTATATAACCTCTGCCTGAAATTTCCCTATTCTTTCACCACCCCTCCACTCCTTCACACAAACACACATGCACAAACAACTTAGCCCGGCCAACTGATGTTGATATTAAATATGAAATACTTGCATTTCTTTAACAAAGATAAAAATTCTCTTCTCTTCTTGAGCCTCTCTCCTTTGCTTGTTTCTAACCTTTACAAATGATATTACAAACCCCTGCCACACTTAACCCTTAGCCCAGTGTCTCTGGATGACTCCTAGACACCCTTCAGGGGTCAGCAGATAAGGTCCCTACCCTCACAGCTCCCATAGCACTATTGTCTGTGGAATAGCATTTTGACAGTCACATTTACTTAAGTGTATGGACCATCTGTTGTCCCTGGGATTACCCTGGTTGTAGCACTGACAACCTCACATCGTGAAAAACCTTGAGATATTAGAAAACTGGGATAGTTGGCCACTCCTCCCTCTCTTCAATGCTAAGCTCATTATGGCAGAGTCTGAACCCAGGCTTGGCACACTGGTAAGGGTCATATGACTTAATAAAACAGAAGGAGAAAAGAAAATGTATGTGTATGGGGGTGGATTACATTGGTACATGTGTTCTTGCTTTAATATCATCAATATTTAAGGCTGGAAAATGTCACAAATAAAGAGCTAATCTAACATGCACTGTGAACTCCCAGAAACAGTGGAAATATTCATTCATGTTCATCAATCACATGTTGTATACTGAGTATAGCGTGGGAATTTGATGAGGAGGACATAGGGAAAGTCAGACATTGAGTTTTTCCAAAGTAACCCTTGGCCTGACAGGAGCAACCAGGGAAATTTATAAGACAAAGACAAGCAACCAAAAACCAATTATAATATTTAAAAAAATGGCCAGCTAACTTATATGTAGAACTACCCCCCCCCTCAAAAAAAAGAGGCCCAAAACTTAAAAAGAGACATAAGATCAGTGTCCCCAGAGGTAGGATGACTTGCCTGGGTCTAATAATTACTTTTCTTGTTACTTTGACCAAATTCCTGACACAAGCAACTGAGGGAGGAAGGGTTAATTCCACCGTTTCCTCTTACACTCAAGTAAAGGGGACCATGCCAGGGCAGGAATCTTGGAGCCAAATGAGAAATCTCGCTACTGCAAAGGGTAATGACGGGATTAGTAGGATATTCATTCTGGGCTATGAAAGTGTCCTACTATATTATATAGCTTGTGATGGTTTGAATGTAAAATATCTCCCATAGCCTCATGCATTTATGATTAAGCCTCATACTTAAACCCCAGCTGATGGAGTCTCTGAGAGGCAGGGTTCTGCTGGAAAAGGTGTGTGACCTGGGACAGGCCCTGAGGTTTATTGGTCCAGCCTCGCTGGGTGTTCATGAGAGTGCTCTTCCAGCTTCCTCTCTGCTGCTGTGGAGATGTGACACCCAGTTGCTTGGTCCTGCTATGTTTTCCCCACTATGATGACACATCCCCTTGAAATGATAAACTGGAAATAAACCCTTTCCTTCCATAAACTGCTTTTGATCAGGTGTGTGTTTTGTCCCAGCAATGAGAGAGTAACTGCTACAAGGCTCCACCAAGGACCTAGGGCACTTTTAAGATTCCCGAGATAAACAGTAGTGCAGTGAGAACTACAAAGAGGATGGAGGTTTCTTTCTCATAACTCCATGAAATTCTCATGGCTACTTCCCTAGCATGGTGAGTATTGAAAATGTTTTAGATCTGGGATGGCAGCCAGGTTGCATGAACTCCGATTAGGTAGGAGTGGTTTCCTGGGGGGGCTTGGGACCATTCTGGGCTAGAGGGCAGCATGGCTTGGGGCACTCATCAGGAGTGATCTCCAGCCATCCTGGCACTTAAGAGAATAGTTTCAGACTCTGTACCTCTGGAAAGGAAAATAGCAAGTCTGTTTTCTAGGATTCTAGGGTTTAAGCTGTCATCCCACCAAGCAAATCAAAATAGCAAGCATTAATAAGATGTTCAAGCCATTTCCAAATGTCAGGAGCCAGAACAAAATACAGATAACTGAATTCAGGGGGAGCTGGTTCTATTTGTTCCTCTCCCAGTGAAAACAGCATCGAGTCTTGGGGATTTCCAGTAATCCCTCCGGGACCCAAGAGGACAGACGTGCCACACAGAGAATCCACACAGACTTGCTTTGGACTTGTGTGATGATATGGAAGGAGGTGACAAGAGAGTCAGTCCTCTATTGACAGGTCCAAGTCACAGAGAGAAGCAGACATGGGCCATGTGCAGATGTGGAAGAGAGTATGCCACCATGGCAGAGACTCAGCTGTACTCTCCAGCCTCAGCTACCCTATTGTCTCCCCCAAGTCATAGGAGCCACTCTAAAGTAAGGTGATCAAACTCAAGGGCAAAGGCAAGACCTCAGTAGAGTTCACATCCTGTATAAGCAAGATGTCTGCTGCCTTTGGTGCTTGGTGATACCAAGGAGAGTTTGAAATAGGCCTGAGTGCTTGAAAGCCCTCAGGATTTTAGCCACTATCCTCTAGTTGGTATGGACCACTGTTAACAGCTGCTCACCCTGCCTCCCTTTCCCTTACACCATGGGGAGCAGCCTCCCTCCTCCATCTATATTAGACTTAACTCCACCACCTGCCCTGGCCTCCTGGTCAGTTAGATGTAGCTCCTGTCCAGTGTTATCAGGCTTGGCTATGTGACTTCCACTTGCGAATGGAAGCTGTTGATGTAATCATATATCAAACTGGTTGGGTGATGGCATTGCCTCTTTAGCATCTCTGTGGGAAGAATGCAGGTACACTAGCCGGTGGATCTGACCAGTCTGCAGCTTAGAGCTCAGTCTCATGAGCCCAGGTGACACTAAGAAGCAGCTCTAGCCTACATATACATGAGCAAGAACACGGGACAGTTTTCTTAAGCCACTGGCTTTCAGAGTGACTCATTATGTAGCCGTAGGCTGGTAGAGTGGGCACAAGGCCTTTGGCTAGCCACTTTCTCAGTCCCTTGGTTTTGCCACAGTAAGAGGAATACAGTAGCAGCATTTCTTCGCTGGGCTGACAAGACGATTCACAAGGCGCATTGCTCATCAAAGTGACTGACACAAACTAAGCACTTAACAAGAACTTGTCATCATCCCAGTGAAGAGCACTGGCTCTGGATCCAATTGTTTTGGACTTGATTCCTTGCTTTGATGCTATGGAAGTATTTGCTATAAATTACTGCAGAGCCAAGTATGGGAGTAATTTCAAAACCAAGGCCATGCCTGCTCAAGCAAAGGACGCTAGCCCCCCTCCCCATTCAGTTACTTAAAACTATCATCTCTTGTCATTAAGGCCTTGCTATACACATGGTCCTGGAATAACATTTACATCACAGACTGACAGGGTCTTTTACCCTTGGGGAGCCACAAAGTAGGAGGGCTGTGAGGCATAGAGAGGCAGGGGTGATGGCGAGGACTCACTCCACTGCAGTTTCAGAGCTGCCCTGCACGAAGGAAGCCACTCTCTCTAAGGCCAGGGAGTGAGAAGGTTTGAGGACCAGTAAAGTAGGCCAGAAGCCATTGAAAATTGCCTCCTAGGAAGGTCAGAACCATGTACCAACTAATCAGGCCAGAAGGGGAATGGGCCTTGGAGAGCAGAGCTTAGAATTCAGAGTCAGAGGAGCAAGGTCCCCAAGAGAGCACCCATGAACAAGGCAGATGGTGAGCCCAGGCCAAGCACCCTCCAGGCTGGACACACCTTACTGGTGACATGCGTAGCAGTTTCCAGACTGCCTGGGGTTCAAACTCTGGTTCTGATGTTTTCTAGCTGTGTGATAGTGGGTAAATTACAGAACATCTCTGAACCTCCCTTCCCCAGGTGATAGTAAGAAAAGGACATTAACAGCATTTATTTTATCAAATCCTCTTTAGAATCAAAAGCATAGTAAGTATGTGAACGAGTATGGCCCGTAGCAGGGGCCACTGAACATTATCACTACAGGCTCACAACCCCATATCTGAATCCCCTGGGCTAAATGTGTTGTATAATTCAGAATTATTCAGCTTTTAGAAGAGAAATATGGTACACAGATCATTTATTATATAAAACCTCAGCAGGGTCTGGGACTGTATTCTGTAAGCAAAGACATGAATATTTATGCAGTAAAATATATGAATATTTAGATCAAATAAAAACTATAAATAGCTTTGTGTCGGTTTAGGTCAGGTTTTCTTACCACACAAGATCAAAAAAAATAAAAAATAAAAAAGCAAAACAAACAAACCAATGAAAGCAGAAACAAAGCCCTTAGAGTTTCCAGAGCTTTGGTAATTTGGGAAAGGCATAGATGGATCATGGCATTTTGTTGCTGGCATGACGGGAGGCTGTGGAAGAATGCTGGGTCAGGGGCAAGAGGTGAGCAAAGGCCTCTGGGCAGCTGCTCAGGAAGGGTGGAGTGCAGGAGGGACCGTAGAGCCAAGACTCTCAGGGTGGACAAGGCCTCCAAGGCAGGATGCAGGACAGTAATATGAAGTGGTGACAGTGTCAGGGAAAAGGAGACTGAGGTGGGTGGATAGGGCCTTGTCAAGATATATCACTGGGACTGCGTGGAAAAGTGCTCTGAATGCTCAGACAGGAGTGTGGGGGGGGGGGAGCGGTGTACAGGGTGCAAAAGATTGACTTCAATGGAACAGAAGTCAGCATTGGTGGCAATTTCCACTTCTGGCATCGAGCCTGGAAGAGCTCATCCGGAGACATGGTCAAGAAGTTATGCCCTGTAGTGGGTGCCTCACTGTAGAGTAGCTGCTACTTCCTTCTGCCTCAGAATCTTGCTCAACAGTGCTGCCCTCCTCTGTGACACACTTTACCCACCACTTGTCACTGGGGCAGATGCTTCTCGGTGCCCCCTCCCATGTATGCTCAGTCCTCACTTGTAGACACCAAAGCACATTTCCAAGAACACCTACTGGTCTCTGCTGAGGGCTTCTTCTGAGTGAGGGAAGGTGCCGGACATGCGCACAAAGCAAGCAGGGAGCCTGGAGCCCAGACCTTTCAACCAGCCCTGGGGTGGATGATGGGCAGGGCAGAGGGACCAGTACCACAGCTCCTTCATCCTGGGTTGTGATGACACCAAGCTAAGTCCTGTATTGCTTCCTAGAGTTTCCCAGGGGGATGGGCCCCAGATATTCTCAACCAGAGCATTGAATGTAGCCCATGTTGCCTTCCCAATATATCTCATCTTTCTCTTTACTGTTTCCATTTGTCCTGGGGATAACCTCTCAAATAAATCTTGAAGCTTTAACTTGGTGTCAGCTTCAGGCAAGGGTTGGAGGCACCCCAAAAGTCTGTCACCATGGTCAGAGGAATGGCCTCTTTCTTGGACTGATGCATCCATAGCATGACTTTCTCTGGAAGCTACTAGGCTCCCCAAAGATGTATAGTTGTTGGTTGTGTATGTACACACACACATACACACACACACACACATTCTCATATGTAGCCCAGGCTGGCCTTGAACTTAAAGTTCTCCTGCTTCAGCCTGCTGAGATTATGGGCATGCACCACCATGCCCAGCTCTGGTGAGTAATTTTTGGGTTTTGTTGTTTTGTTTTGACCTCTGAATCCCATGGTACATGGCAGAGGGTAGACATCAAACACAAGTTCTGTGGATTGACTTAAGAAATTGGGGGAGTTCTACTTATTTGCAAGAGCTGAATGTCAACAATGGCTGTAGGAGGATCAAAGGTTGGCTTCTGGGGCTGGAGGGATGGCTTAGCAGTTAAGGCCTTTGCTTGCAAAACCAAGGGACCCAGGTTCGAATCCCCAGGACCCACATTAGCCAGCTGCACAGTGGCTGGAGGCCCCAGCACACCCATTCTCTCTCTCCCTCTTTCTCTGTCAAATAAATAAAATAAAAATAAAAAAAAAAAAGGTTGGCTTCTGGATTTTCATCACTGGCTCTGCCACTTACCAGCTTGACAATCTTGAGCAAGCCACCCCATGTCTCTAAGACTTGATCTCTAGGTTTATAGAATGGGGACAATAAATTTGTCCATAAAAGTGGTGTCACTGAGATTTGGATGCATATAAAGTGCCAACTTTATCACTGGCTCTATGTTAATAATCATCAGGAGATATTTCTGAAAGTCCTACTTCTTTCTTATGCCTGGCTTGCGTCAGTTACTTTCCAGTTGCTGATACAAAATGCCTGACAAAAAATCCATTGCAGGGAAGAAGTTGTTTTCTTTTTTTCCCCCAGCTTACAGTTGCTGGTGATAGTCTATCACGGCAGGGAAGGCGTGATGGCAGGAGCTTGAGGCAGCTGCTCACATTCAGCCCACAGTCAGGAGGCAGAGTGATGAATGCTGCTGCTCAGCTAGCTCCTTCCTTTTTTTACAGTCCAGGACCCCAGCCCACAGAACAGTGCCACCCACAATTAACGAGGGTCTTTCCCACCTCAATTGACATAATCAGGATAATACCCCACAGGCAAGCCCAGAGGCTAACCTAAATCTGGACAAAAGCTCCCAGGTGATTCTAGGTCCTGCCAAGTTGACAACCTAAGGTCAGTCATGGTGCCCAGCATCTCTTCTTACCTCCTTACTGGAATAGATTCAAGATCATATGCATGTGATCTGTGAGTTTCCATCTACAGACAATGTCCGCGTTGCTATATACACAGACCATGTGGCAACATTTACCTATTTCATCATCAGTCCCCCCACACAGATACATGTCATATATCCACACAGACAAGTGGCCTCATTCTAGGCCACACATATTATCAGCTACATCTTCTTCGGTTATCATGTGGGCACCAACTAAACACTGTCCTTGACACTGAGGCAAATGCTTGACCATGAGAATCATGTCTTCTCACCCTGTTATCACCATGGAGCAGCCCTTGGGGCTTAATAGCAGAATTGCTCCAGGCTAGGCCCTGGGTGTCTAGAATAACAGGAAAGAAGGTCATAGCCATGGAGATGACACCAAAATTGCCCCAGCAAGCCAGCAACACCTAACCTGAGCTCCACAGTCAAGCAACACGTAGTTAGAGTGTCTTGTGTGTGTGTGTAAGTGTGAGTGTGCACATGGAGGCTATGCATATGTGCACAACATGAGTCTTACATGTGTTTTATAGCCCCTCTCTTGCAGGGGACTGTGGACCACGACATTTTAGAACTAGGAGAGAGAGAATGTCTCTGAGTGCTTAGTTGTGCCTCAGTTTCCCTGCCTACAGGAGGCAGTAATAATAGATGTTTTCTGAGGATCCATTTATGTCTTGGGTTTAGAAAATTAAATAAGAGGAAATTTTAAATTCAGCAAAAACACACCATGTGATGTCATGTTTTATTCTTTTTAAAACACCTGATTGAAAGGTGATATGTTAAAAGATGTCTGTGCTGCTCCCCCTCCCATGCCCCCCCCCATGGCACTATCTTGGTGCTGTCATGGTGGAACCTGGGTAAAGAGGAAGAATGGATGTGAGAGTCAATAGGCTACAGTATTTACAGGTCTACTGTACATTTTGAATGGGGTAGAAACAAGTGCCTCAGAATTTGACCGAAGATACATTCATATGTCAGTTTAATGCTCCAGCTGTTTAATCAGAAAATGAATAAAAGGTCTAAAGCTCAACAAGCAAAAATATCATAGTTGTGGGATTCAGCATTGGCTTCCCCATTGTCAGCCAATTACTGTGTAATTTTTCCCTGTGACTGAATGACTAGCTGTTAGCAAATAATGAAAAGGCAATTACGGTGGCGCTTCATTCCCATTACCCCTTTCCTTTGATTCCGGCTGTAATTATTGTCAGAGCTGGAGGTTTACTGTACCATGGAAGCAGCACCAGGAGAGAAAATGGAAAGGACTGGTGCATGGAGAATTGCAAATGTCACAGTTACCTTCATCGGCACTGTTGGACTTCGGAGATTAAAAAATCAGAGGCAAAGCGCTCTATGTGAGTTTTACGAATTCTCTACCCCAAGCTGTCATGGAGACAGGGAGTGGGAAGGAGGGCTTGGTGGGGGCAAGTGGGGGTCAGGCATGGTATTTGCCGTCTTCGCGTGCACGGTTCCCGAGGGGCTGGGCATTTTCACCACAGTCTTCCTAAACCCGACTCAGGGAGTGCTTTGCTGTAGCCTTTGCTTCTCATTACCAGTCTTCATGCTGTTTCATAATGGGGAGTGGCACATAAATGATGCATTTTATGGGGTTTGATCTTTCTTCAGAGAGGAAAAATGCCACATATGGACAGATGTCAGAAAAGAGGATGATGATCATGCCCTCTTTGTGCAGCTGCTGGGACCTATTTTTAGAAGCTGGTGTTTACTGATCATATAAAATATGCCATCCTTATTTTATTTTTATTAACCAGAAACTATAAGGCAAGACCAAAGAGAAAAGTACATTCCTAATGTTTTTGTCTTTGTACTTTTCTCTACTTAATAAACGTTTCCTGAATACCTGCTCCGAACAAGGTCCTAGTGTCAGCGTTGGGGAGTCCAAGATTGATAGGGCATGGTTCTGCCACTAATGGCTCAGTCCTAAGGTGTGTTCACACACCTAAATAAATGCATTTCAGCATGAAGAGAAACTTAGTTGGAAGCATGTAAAACTATGTATTTGAAGGTCTGGATTCCAGTTTCAGTTCAATCACTTCCTAGTCATTCTTAGTAAATGTATCAGTAAGCTACTGCCCAGTAACAACTCCCTGCCAAAGCCTGATGTGTAAGCCAGCAACCATGCAGAATTTAGTGATGAGTCTTCAGGTCTGAGTGAAGCCCTGCTACAGGTTGGACCTGATAGAGGCATCACAGCTGGATCAAGTCTCTCTCCTCCACACATGTCTCCTTTCCTTCCTTGGTCACCTGAACTGTCTTCATGACAACCTGAGGAGCAAGAGAAGAAGAAGAAATGAAATGTGCAGACACTCACACCCAGCACGTTTAAGCCTTGGCATGAGTCATGTCTGCTAACAGGCTATTGACTCAAGAAAATGAACACTGGTCAGACACAGAAGCAGAAGTTAGGGGAAATGCACTCTACTTCCAAAGAGGAGAAACTTCAGAGACAAATGTAATGAAACATGCAAAGAGTCTCGGATGTCCATGTGACAGTGGCACTTGAGTCAAGTCACCTGTCTCTATTTCTTTGCCATAAGACAGAAGCTTCTCTTGCCTGCTAGAAGAGACTGATGGGTAGAATGGAGGAAGAAAAAACCTGAACTTGCTTAGACAGGTGTTAAGGATGATAGCCATGTGCATCTATTATGTTCTTATTGCTTTCTCTTTCTTTCTGTACCACAAACACTTCATGATGGTTTCCAGGCCCAACCTGGGATTGTCTATGCACTTCAAACTTCCTCAAGTTGAATCACTAATTTTTTTCATTCATCAGAAGAATTAAAAAATGGAAATTGGAAACTAAAATTTTCTAGAGTTTATTTGTTTTCTTTGTGAAATAGGTCCCTTTTCTCAGCTTTGATTTGAGGACACATAGGATTTCAAAGCTATTGTACCTGATTTCTGTGGCATCCAGCTATGAGATTCCCCTGGGTTTAGGTAGAAGAAAAAAAACACTCCTAGGCCATCTCAAGCTCTTTTGACAACTATTACTATCGGTTATTTCCATAGCAGAAGGAAAGCAGATTAGGAGGGGTTTGTTGGTCATAAATTAATAAGGAAGGATCTAAACTCAGCACAGAAGGACAGATTAGGAATATTAGAGACAAGAGTGATAGCTAGACAAACCCAGCTTGAATCCTTCCTCTAGCATTTACTACTTGACTTATGTGGCTTTTTGAAGGGTCTATTTCCTTTCATGTAAATTAAAGATATAGTATCTGATTGTGCTGTTGTGATAAGATTCATGAGATTTCCAGTATGGTACCTGGTGCATGATGTACAGAGAAGATATTCTTCCTCCCTTGCTACCCTGATCTTTTAAAATATGATCATTGAGAACTGTTCATTTCTAATGACTAAACTAATGAAATATTTTATTTTCCTATTTGCCATATCTCAGGCTAGGGTGAATCACAATAATAGTAATCTCCAAGAATAAATTTGACAAAATAAGCAAAAACAACAATAACAAAAAAAAACCCTACAATATATTCTGCATGAGGGGTTTCCAATATTTACAAACATTAGAGAGCTCAAATCACTGGTCCTTCTTTTATTTCTTAACTTTATTTATTTATTTATACAGTCACATCATGTAGCCCAGGCTGGCCTCAAATTTTCAGTCCTTAACAGCCTCCCAAGTCCTTGGATAATAAAATGAGACCATCATACTTGGTACTTTTCTTTTTCTTGAGTCCATGCTTAGTCATTTTTGTTTAACAAAATCACACACACAGACACACACACACATCCCACAAGTTTCTTGGAAGCATTAGGAAGAAATTTATATATAAACAGTATACGTGTATATAAGAGAAAGAAGAAAAACAGCCAAGTGTTCATAAGAGAAAAAGCTAGTCAGGTTTAATAGTGCTAATAGCTAATGATCAAAATCATAACATACTGCAATAAAATAAATATATTAAGTAACAGAAACATTCAGTATGATTAACTACATAGAAAGAAATTAAAGAACAGGAGCTGGGCATGGTGGTGCATGCCTTTAATCCCAGCACTCAGGAGGCAGAGATAGAAGGATCACCATGAGTTCAAGGTAACCCTGAGACTACATAATGAATTCCAGGTCAGCCTGGGCTAGAGTGAAACCCTACCTCAAAAAAAAAAAAAAAAAAAAAAAAAAATTGAAGAAAAATTCCCTGAATACCTAAGTAGAGACATGTTTTTATAACATGAATACTTGTAATATTTCTTTTTAAATATTGAAATAAACAGCAGAGAACTGATTCATCAAAGGATGACAAAGGCACTAGAGCAAAAGGCACTTTTAAATGAGGAACTTTTAATGTTTTAATTAAGAAAAAAACATTTATCAGAGAGAGAGAAATAATTGGCATGCCAGGGCCTCCAGTCACTGCAATCTAACTCCAGGTGCTTGCGCCACCTTGTGCTCATGTACAACATTGCATGCTTGTGTCATATTGTGTGTCTGACTTATGTGGGACCTAGAGATCCGAAGATAAGTCCTTAGACTTCATAGGCAAGTGCCTTAACCACAAAGCTATCTCTCCAGCCCTAATGATTTGTTTATAAAGACAAATATAAGTCAACTTTAGGAATAACAAACAAAGATCATAAAAGTCACAACAGTATTCATAACAGCAAAGTGCAAAATGCTTCTAAGAAGAATAAAGGGATAAAAATAAAGGGATCAAAGGAAAAACTGAATTCAAGCAGAGTTATACCATGTTCATGGATCGAATGGCTTAACAATATACAGATATCATACTTTGTCAAATAAGTTCATTTATTCTATGACATTTCTATCAATACTCAAGCATGATTTTATATTTCATTGCTCTCTAGCAGATGAGTGGAGAAAGTACAGATTATTTTGTCAAGGGAGAAATTGACTGATGACATGGAGGAAAAAATACTATCACAACCTTAGACCATATATAAAAATAGAAACATCAGATGAATTAGGGAAACTTAAACAGATATATAAATAGTAAAACTTAAGAAATACAATGAACATAATGACATTTTTAATAACTCAAGCTCTTTTACCAGTGGGGGAAACAAGAACCACTGTCATATGTAATGTCCAAGTGTGGTTCAGGAATTGACAAAGATTGATGTGGTACTTTATACTGATGGAACTGGGAGGAAATTGGACAATGAGTTAATATTATGTCATGGTAAAAGACCATAGGAAACAGGAAGCAGAAGTCCTCCCTTCTGAATTGGTAAGAGTTTAACCACAGTAGTTATTCTAGAGACGCATCAGGCCGTAGTTAGTGAGAGAAAATGGACAAAAGTCCTAGGGTCCTGTTACACCCCTATTCATGGACCACCCTAGAGACACTGTCTCCAGTGTTTATTCTCCCTCTCCCTGCAGGGTTTGAATGAGCGTAATTGGGCATGCAGAGGTTTTCATCAGAAGTCGAACAGAGAAGTAGCACATATGTTGGTCCATAGTCCCTCACACACAATTCTGAAACAAAAACCCTCTGAAAGTAAAAATTTTCTTTTTCATGAATTTGGCACAAACTTCTCTGTTGACAAAACTTGGCCCTAAGGCTAGATAGGCTCCAAATCCCCATTAGTGTGAATATTCATACATTTGGATGTAGACAGAGCAATTGTTTCAAGATGGGGAGCTACATGGTGATTGTAGACTGAGATTTGTAGCAAAAACTATCTAATGATAGTATCTAAAGATGTATCAAATGTGTTCAAGGAGAGGCATATGTCAGCATTGATACAAAGAAGGTTAGACTAGAAAGGCCCCAGTGAAATGCAAGAACAAGTATATATATATGTGGAGCTGGGCATGGTGGCACACGCCTTTAATCCCAGCACCGGGGAGGCAGAGGTAGGAGGATCGCCGTGAGTTCGAGGACACCCTGAGACTACATAGTGAATTCCAGGTCAGCCTGGACTGCAGTATGAACTCACCACAAAAACCAAAGAATCAAAACAACACAAAATCTCTGAGATACAAAGGGCGGGGGGTGAAGCATGTAACAGGGGAAACTTAAAGTAAAAGAGAAGAGCTCACTGGCCTGGACTAGAAGAAGAAGGCAAACCAGAAGTTTAACTAAGAGGAGAGATTTTTGTTGACGATCATGTGTATCAAGTATGTTGTTTGGCTTTTACAGAATTCTCATTCTCCAACACAGCACTAACATAAGACTGTCCCAACCATCTATGTGCTCTCTGGTTTGGTCCTCATCATTGGCTTAAAATCTGTCCATTCCCTGAAAGTCAGCTGTGACTAAAGAGCATCACCAGGATAGAGCCCTGTTAACAGATGTATTTTCTAGCCCTAGTTGGTTCGACTATTATCCAGTCAAAAAAGTACTGGGTGTGACCGTGGATGAGTCATTCTGCTTGTCTCAGCAAGCTTTTCCTCTCATTCATGTCTGTGATGGAACCATTCTAGATTGTTTGTCAGTGACCAGTAAGGCATCTGATGACACCTCCTTATTTCATGTGAGTTGCCCCAACATGAAGTTCCAAGGAAAACCGCAGTCACCATTAAACCAGCTAAAGCTCACTACTCCTGTTGAAACTGGGGCAGAACTTGTTTGGATATTGTCAAACATGATTCTGATTATTTGAATGCTTGGCTGTTTTCCATATAAGAATATAAACACATGGATGGTAGGAGCTATATCTTATCAGTACCAAGCATACAAAAGGTCCCCCATACTGACTGGCTATCACACATAGCTTTACCATACATTGTATAGTATGTCAATTTCTTTGAAGATTTTTTTTTGTATGTAACATGGACTAGATGTTATTTCACTGGGTAGTTGTGAGATTTAAATATAAACATGAAAGCATAGAATCTCAAAGTAAGGTGTTTAATCCCAGAACTTGGGAGGCTGAAACAGGAGGTTGTCACATTTGAGATTAGCCTAGGCTATATAGAAAGACCCTGACTTAAAAACAAAATGGCTGGGTGTGGTGCCCTTGTGGTACTTGCTTGTAAATCCCAGTACTGGATGATCAGGAACTCAAGGCTAGCCTTGGCTACAGAGGGAATTCAAGACCAACTTGGGCTACATGTCACCCTTACTGAAAGGAAAAACAAAGCATTCAAAATAAAATCTCAGGGCTGGAGAGATGGCTTAGCAGTTGAGGCACTTGCCTCTGAAGCCGAGGGACCCACGTTCAACACTCCAGTTACCACATAAGTCAGAGGCACAAGGTGATGCAAGCACACAAGGTTACACATGCACACAAGGTGGCACTCGTTTCTGGAGTCCAATTACAGTGGCTGGAGGCCCTGGCATGCCATTTCTCTCTCTTTCTCTCTTGCTCTTGCTCTTGCTCTCACTCTCTCATTTAAAAAAAAAGGGGGGGCCAAAGCATTGCATGTTCTCTCTCATATGTGGATCCTACCTAAAGATGATTGGACTTATGTGTGAATAGGAAGAAAACTCAGTAGCAAAGGCCAGTAAGCTAGAAAAGATATAAAGGGAGAGAAAGGAATGGAGGGGGGACTTAATAGGATGGTATTGAATATATGTAAGTAGAAGAATAGATTAGTGGGGGTGAAAAGGCCCAAGTGAGGTCAGGGGAAGAGATTGAGTAAAGGAAAGGGGGAGGGAAAGCTAATCAAAATCTAAGAGGATATAAATGAATCATATGGAAACCTACTTTTTTGGACAATAGAACACTCAGGAGCCATAGATTGCTGCTAGAAAATTTTCAGTGCCAGGAATGGGATACCTTCCAGTGAGTTGTTGGCCAGGGAGGTCCCTGATGCCCCCAAAACATTATTGGCCATTGCCAAGGCCCTTGGTTTCCCACCAGGAATAGATGGTAAGACCCTATTGCTGAAGACTCCACATACTTGGACTGCAAGGCCACTGAGAAATCCTGCTGGAACTGAGCTGATGACCTCCTCCATGTAGATCAGCTGACAGAAAGGTGGAAGAAGCCATTCTGCATGAAGTTCAATGGGAGAGAGAAAACACCAGTGAAGATACTCAACAGTGGTCACTGCAAGCCTTATATCTGGCCAGCCAGGCCAAATAAGCCAATGGGTGCAACAGTAGCATGTCTGTCATGGTGGAAACCAACTGCCCTCAAATTGGACTGGAGGCCTGTTCCATGGGAGGGAATACATCCCTGATACTGAAAACTTAAAATAGGGGAAGTCATGAGCCCTAGGGGTATAACGTCTGCTGCTGTCTGGCTAAATGTATATACTATGCTTATCAAACTGCCCAGTAAGCACTTCTCTTAATGTTCATACCTTTATATTAATGCTACTCTCACTTTTGGTAGAGAATCTTCTCTTTTCAGATGGCAGTGACCTTGGGATGACTCAGAAGGCATCATGGTGCTGGAAAGAAGTGACAGGAGTGCTCAGCACTGTAATATCTCTATCACAACTTCCAAGGCTCAGGATCTATTACAGAAGAGGTGGCAGAAAGAATGTTAGAGCCAAAGGAAGGGTAGGACTCCTAACAACATGCTCCCCCCAGACACAAAATGGCCTGGATATCCATGACCTCACAGTGCCTGACACTACCTACACAAGACCATCATAATAGGAGGAAATGATCATGACATTAAAATAAAAGAGAGACTGATTGAGAGGGGGAGGGGGTATGATGGAGAATGGAGTTTCAGAGGGGAAAGTAGGGGGAGGGAAAGTATTACCATGGGATATATTTTATAATCATGGAAGTGGTTAATAAAAAAAAATTGAAAAGAAGAAAAAAGGCCAGTCTGCCAGACTTGCCTCAAGAATAAATAAATAAATAAAATTTCAGAGTTGGAAGGAATTTCAATGATCATTTGTCCAACTATTCTCTAGAACTGAATGTATCCACTGAGGTCTCCCAGATCTATCTTTGAGTTACTCTGACTTATAGAAAGGAGTTGCCATCTATGTCCCTGCTAGGTGGATACAGGTGATTCAGGAATCCAGGAGAATACAAAGCCAGACAGAGCATATGAACTAACCATATCCAATGATGAGGGGATATGGACTAACCATAGTTCATATCCTCTGTCTGGCTTTGTGTTGTCTAAACATTTACACTAATGTGGCATTCATAGAGCCTTTAGTGGGAATCAGATGATCTATAAAACAACCCAGGTACTTCCTCGTATAAATTGTAAACTTTTATTTAATTTGAATGATTCTCATCAGACCATTTCAAAAAATATAATCTCCTTTCTCTATGTATTGCTGTAGAGCAGGTAGATCATTGAGCCAAATCATTGGCAGGAAGAGACACCACATTGCTGGCATGGCTGTTATAAAAAAAAAAAAAAAAATTGTGCTCCCAGGCCCTTGAAATGTGGTCTGTTACTTACCTTCTCATTGTTGGCACAAAACGCCCTACCAAAAGCAGTTGATGGCAGGAAAGGGTTTATTGGGCTTACAGTTTCCAGAAGAAGTTTCATGCTGACGGGAAAGCATGGCATGACAAAGCAGGCATTGTGTCTGACTACAGCAGCTGGCAAGAAGCAGCAAAAAAGAGCCTCTGTGCTTGCACTGGCAAGCTGGGCACGCCAGGACCTCTAGCCACTGCAAACAAACTCCAGATGCATGTGCCACCCTGCTCATCTGCCTTGACATGAGTACTGGGAACCTGAGTCCTTTGGCTTTGCAGGCAAGCCTCTTAACCTTTAAGCCATCTCTCCAGCCCACGCTCTTTCCCTTTGTCCTTTTGTGTTATTTCCCTTCCTTGCCTCCTTCCTTTCTTTCCTAACTCCTTTTTTCTTTTTTCCTTTCTTTTCTTTTTAAGATGGAGTCTCATTAGTAGTTCAGGCTGACCTTGAACTCACTACACAGCTGAGGATGACTTTGAACTTACAAAGTGTTTAAGTGGTAGCATCTTCGTGCTCTTGTTGGCATCTAGATGCTTCATCATCTCTCACTCCTTGCTTTCATGCTCCTCGCACCCCTCCACTAGACTCTGAGCTATCCGAAGGGGTTCTGTTTTCCGCCAGGCTTTGACAGAACCACTCATTTGGTCAAGAGGTTTTGCTGAGCCCTTTCTGTGTGCCCAGTGCTGAGAGTCCAGTGGTCAACAAGGCATGCATGGCCCTTACCTTCACACAGCCGAGGTCTAATGGGGAAGACAAGGAGCACACATGGTTTTGTGGCGAGCATCTTAAAGGGGAAGTGAAGAGAGCTTGGAGGGAGTGGTTTTCAGACAGAACAAGGCAGACAGCACATGTGTAACTTGAGGAAAGCCTCTCCAGAGTGTTTGCTCTCATACGCAGAGTCTAGAGTACAGCTGAGTCTAAGGTACAGTGAAAGCAGAAGGGGGACTGTTTAGGAAGAGGAAGGGGACCCGTGGGAGAAAAGAGCTGGCTTGATGAGGGGATACGGACAATGTATATGATATTCTTATATGAAAATGTCATAATAAAATCCATTATTTTTAAGCTAAATAAATAAAAACAAAAAATAAGCAAGTTCTGTTTCTCAATTTTCTTCTGTCTTGTATAACCATAGACAACAGTTTCCATTTTCCTCACCAAAACTTGACATAAAAAATGCTTGTATAGTTCCCTGAGTATAGTCATCGGGAGCCCCAGAGAGATGGCATGCAGGTAGAGAGGGGAAGAAGGGAGAAGAGGAGACCACGAGCACCCTAAAGGGAGGAGGAAGGCCAAGTTCCATTGAAACTAACAAAGCTTTGAACTTTCCCTGCTCCACACCCCCATGCCATTAAGTTCCTACAATTTCTGTCCACTCCCAAGAGAACCATCCATGTAGCAGAAAATTCCAGCACTAAATCCACAGGTAAAAGGAAAAACACCATTACCAGATTAATATGTCGTGAAAAAAAAAGTCACATTTCTGATAGAGACTTAACAGTGCGTTGGTGATTAAATTAATTGTACGTGGCGAATGGAATGCTAGCTCTTTAAAGCATGTTAAATATTAACAATTTGAGATAATAGGAGTGTGCTTGTCCCCTCTCTGCAGCCTTCTTTGTCAATGAAATGTACTTTTGTGCCTGAAGAAAGAGATAGTTGGGTATGTGATCATCTTACTCAATGAAGGCCAGTGAGGCTCCTCACAGTACCCGAGCCACCAGCAATCAGCTTAATCATAAATGACCGGAACCAAATGGATTCAGGCAGCCATGCTGACTACTGAGTTAAAAAGTTTTATATATCAAGAGTCTGAATGCCAGCTAAATCAAAACCTTTCCAGGCAAATCAAAGGACCAGCAGCCCCCCTCCACGCTTCTGCCAGAGGCTTTGTTTCGCTATTTGCTCCCAGAGCTGTCAGGAGGCTGTGGCTGCTGGTTGAATGTGGCCCCATCCAGAGGCATCCATACATGTCCTGTTACCCTTGGAAAGTGGCCTATCACCTTTACATTAAGAGCATGGGGGGGGGGCAGAGTGGGGAAAAAAAAAAAGCAAAACAAACTGATTGATTGCAAAGCCAGCTATGATGTCAGCATGAATTAATGTTTCCCACAGGCATGCTAATCAGCTCCATGACATAATAAGAGCTTCGATTACACCGGTGGGACTTCAAAGTTATTCCAAAGATAACATAACGCAACACTCGAAGCCCCAGGAAACTTCCACCACGCTTTCAGATGTTTTATAAAGTTACGGATCTTTTCATTGCTAGGGAAAAAAATACTGAAAGGAAACAGAATATTGAATTTGGGATAAATCAGGGCTGGAAAGTGATTTCATTACAAATTCCAAATGTTCAAAGAGATAGTGGCAATTAAAAAGCTGCAAGGGGTCGCCATGGAAAAGTAGCTCTGTGGCAAACTTGTCTCAAGCAGGCAGATGGGCACAATTCCCAATTTGGGAAAAGTAAAAAAATCTAACTCCATATGAAAAGCACTGTGCTGAATGGAAAACAAATGAAAAAAGGAAAAAAATGAGTCCAGGGCTGGAGAGATGGCTCAGCGGTTAAGGTGCTTTCTTGCAAAGCCTAAAGAGCCCAGTTTGATTCCCCCAGTACCCATGTATGGCCAGATGTACAAAGTAGTGCATGCTTGTAGGTTCATTTGCAGTGACTGGAGGCCCTGGTGAGCCCATTATCTCTCCCCCCTCCCTCTGTCTGTTTCTCTCTGCTTGTAAATAGATAACTAAAAATATTTTTAAAAAATGAGTCCACGAGCTGGAAGTGGTGGTGCACGCCTTTAATCCTAGCACTCTGAGAGGCAAAGGTAGCAGGATCACCATGAGTTTCGAGGCCACCCTGAGACTACATAGTGAATTCCAGGTCAGTCTGGCCTAGAGTGAGACCCTACCTCGAACCCCCCCCCCAGAAAAAAATGAGTCACAACAAGTATGTGAGAGGGTTGAAGAGATGACCCAGTAGTTAAAAGCACTTGCTGCTTAAGCATGAGTGTCTGAGAGGGCCTGAGACCACCAGAGTTTGGTTCCCTAGCACTCACTTAAAAAGCTTGGTATGGCACGTCTGTAACCACACATTACATTGCATCACACCCCTCTCCCCTTCCCCACACGTATGCAAGAGACCAAGGGCTGCTTCTTGGCCCTGACCTCTATGACACATTTGTCTTTGGGCTGATTATCTGATACTACATCTATAAAACTGAACTAGTGACACCCACTTCAACAGACCTGGGAAGACTGAATCAAGGAGCATGATGCCAGCTTGCATCTAAATGCCCCTCACACATGAGCATCAGTAGTCATTTGGCCTTGCTGAACCTGGAACACTGTGCACAGCATGTACCTGTGCTCTCCAGCGGCAGTCACACGGATCACCATTAGTGCTTCTGATGCTCTGTGTTAGGCACTAGTTTGTAGATGACAAAAGGGAGCCACAGTGATGTCTAAGTGACCCGAGATCACACAGGCAGGAAATAACAGCTGGAATTGAGAGCCATGGCATCTGTAATTGCTACTTACTGTCTACACATATATGCACCGAGAGGATATGCATACTTTCATACAAACTTGGGGCAGATTCAGGGGGGTTGTAGATTTTCATACTGCAGAGTTCGTGTCTCACAACCATAAAAAAATTAGGCATATGGATGATGAAGTATGAGTAACGTAAAGCATGTTTGTTGAAAAAAGGTAGAAAAGGCCCAAAGTGTCATATTAGGCATTTATAGGACTTCATCTAGTAGCCAAAGAAGAGAAAGAAAGGAGACAAAACACACACACACACACACAAAAAAAAAAAAAACTAGCTATTTTTAGTTAGAACTCAGAAAAGCAAGCAGCCTCCATAGTGAAACTCTGTGGAGCAATGACACTGAGGAAGGGGCTTTACTAAGAGGGCAACTATTTCATTAAGAATATAATTATTCCTCCCACCTTAGCATGTCTTCAGGTGAGGGGTGGTCTCTTGACCAAATGAGTGCTTAACAGGCTATATCCCTGTCCCTTTCACACCAGGAAGACAGACACAGTGACCTCTAGGCAGGCAGCCAGGCACACTCATGCATACATACACCCCCACATACATATGTGCTTACCTCATGCACAGCTTAGAGCTTAGCTCAAACCCCACAGTTCTCTGACTGTCTGCTAGGACCACTGACTAGGTTTCTACAGTGTCATATACCCTGGAGAAGCCCCAGCGTAATTGCTTACTCAGAATGACTGTGGATAAGTCACGTAACCACTCAGTGCTTAATCTGTGCAATGGGCGAATTTATAGACCTTACCTCTCAAACCGTTGAGAGATTAAATATCTCTACAACATTTAATAGTGCCTAAAGCTTGATAAACATTCAAAAAATGTATTGCTATTTTCTTTAAAAAAGTGTTGGGCATCAAAGTTCTTTGTTTCTCTCTCTCTCTCTCTCTCTCTCATACATACATACATGATTAGAGCTCATGACAGTCTGGCACAGTCTGGCATGGCTACTTACAAAAACAGATGTGCCAGACACACACTGTACCAACAGGGATTCCCTCGCAGTGCCTGACAGTTATGGGGAAAGAAGCAGGGGACACTGCAACCAACTTCCCTGGTACCAGCTGTCTCTCTGGGTCTCTCACCTCTCCCTATGCCCATCCCATCTCAGCAGCCTCTGGCCCCCTTGGTGCATGAGCATCTCTAAGGCTTCTCCACAGATGGGTCCCAGCAGCAGCTATGGACTATGCCTCAGGGCCTGTTCAGAGGACAAGCCTATCACACTGTTCAGAAGTCCACAGAGACACCGAAGAATGGAAAGAGCAGGGGGTTACCACCTCACCCGCACGCCCCCTGTGCACCATCACAGAGTGTCTACCTGCATGGCCTCTCCACACAGACCTTTGGGTTTTCTTGGGGAGGAACAGTGGACTCCGGGTTCCTTTCCTTCATGCAGACTAAAGTAAAGTGAGTGGACCTCCCATCACTGTCAGGGCTGTGAGAGGGTGGTTGTGTGGGTGGGAAGCAGCATGTAGAGAAGCCTGCCATTTCCAGCTGTGCTTTGGGTTTCAATGGACCTGTGCTCCTAGCACACCTGGCAAATGCTAACATATTGAAAGGGGCAAGGAGGCAAGGTCAAAGGAGAGCAAGAGAAAGGACTAGACACATCTGGTAACCAGCTCACATCTTTCTGGTCTCACCTTTCATTTTAGCCAGGGCTAGGTGGCCCAGCAGACTTTGGAACAACCTGAGAACCAGTCACTCAGTCCTGTCTGAGACCTATGGACTCATTCTGCAGATGAAGAGAAACTGGGGCTTTGAGAGGTCCTACCTGTTGTTTTCTCAGCCCCAGCAACCCAAAAGGCTTGACACCCTTGGTTGCCTTGCTTTTACTTGGATTTCTCTAGAAGCAGCTTCACTTTAGTTCCTCAGTACAGAAAACCCAGAAAGCTTGCTTGGCATATGGAGACACATAGCTAGAAAGCACAAGGAAATTAGCCATACTCAACCAGCCGGTGAATGCCTCAGCTCCTTCAACCCTGAGGAATCGCCCCCATGGTGCATTCTATTCCCTGTAGAGCTCCCCCAGCCCCTTCATTTCTGCAGCTGGTGCTCATTTCTATAATAAAGAACCCCACCCAAGTCCTTGCCTCAATGTTTCGCAGACAGGGAATTCAAGGAAAGCAAGGTGACTATTGCAGTTACCTTCTTGTTGCTGGGACAAACACCTGACCAGAAATAGCATATGGGAGGAAAAGGTTTACTTTGGCTTTCAGATTCCAGGGGAAGCTTCATCATGGTGGAAGAAGCTGTCTCACTCAGTCATACATCCACTGCAGAGAAACAACAACAAGCCAGTACCAGCAAGCATAAGTTGACTCTGAGTATACGCCTCTAGCCCTGGACTCCCCCTCCAGGTCCACCCCTGGTGACACACCCCTTCCATCAGGGCTGGATCTCCCAAATGCTTCATGCTGAGGGCTAAGTCTGAAGCATAATCACAAACACCGAAGGCTATGGGCACATTTTACATTCAAACCACCACAGTGACTAGGGGCATCAAACCTATACAGGTGGTGGCTTTTGGGTTGTAGGGACTGAGAAAGCAGGTAAAGGCCACCACAAAACAGGTGGACCCTCTCTAAACCCCAGTTTCTTCATTTGCAAAATGACTCTACATGTCTCAAACAGAACGGAATGACTGGTACCCATGTTGTCACAATGCAGTCAGCACAACCAATCCAAGTCAGAAAAATTAAAAGTGTTTGGCCAAATATTTTTTTGATCATGTTGGCTGATGTCATCCATCTAGCCATCACTTGAAAACCCATTCAAAAGAAGCTTCCAACAAGTCAGCTGTTCCAATCTAACACAGCAGCCAGGGAAGGGCGTGGAAGTAAGAGGCAGAGGGGCTGGAAACATAACTGTACATTTTGACATTAAATGAATTACATGGAAATTATATGCAAATCATTATGTAAATGTGGCATATGTTGTTTTCCAGTTAACAGCTTGGACACTTTCAATAATTACAGCATTTTTCAGGGTGAATTAAGAGCCCCAATAAACAAAATTTAGGACCTACTACAGTTGAAAGGGACTTAATGGTCTTTGTTTTTCATTTTAAGTGGCTCAGGTTGAGAGAGAAACTTGAAATTCTCTCCCTGCTTCCTGTGAAGATCACTATATATTACACAACAGTCATTTGATGACAGGGACAATCTATGACAATTAATAAGCACATTAATGCCAAAAGCTTTTGAAAATATGGACTTCTCAAGAGAGCACCACTTTATCTTATTTTATCCTTTTGTACCTTGCGAACAGATGTAAAAGATTAAAATGAAATATCCTTCTTTCTCTTGAATTATTCTTCCATAATTTCAGAGACAGTAGCTGTACATCAGACAGTGAGGTGTACTGCCACAGATGCCATTGTTCCCTCAGAGACAGTGGCCTAAAACACACACTCCTCATGTCATTTTGCTTCTCAGTATAAGACTTACTGTTCTTTTGTTCCTCACTCTTGCCCCCAAATGTTGATCTACTGCCCATATTGAGTAGGGATAACTAGTGGAAAGAAGACTTGGGATTTTCTTTGCAATCCTTCATTTTCTGGGGCTATTTTAGGTGAGATGAGTGGCAGATTCTCTGGTTATCCAACCTCCAGAAAAGCTGGATGACATAGAATGAGCATCATGTTAAAATGAAAAGCAGAACTTGGAAAAAAATAAAAATCTCAAGGAAAATCCCATAGACTTAAAACAAAGAAGCATTTGAAGACGTGAGGGTCATGTGATGTGAGAACTGATGCTGCGGCTGTCACAGGTTGCAAGCTGAGCAGTGAGAGCCCTGGCTTTAACAGCACTCGTAGGACAAAACACCTGACCAGAAGCACCCGGAGGGAGGAAAGGGTTTCTTTTGGCTTAACAGTTTCAAGTTGAAGTTTCATCATGGTGGGGAAAGCATGGCAGAGCAGGCAGCCTGCCACAGCAGCTGGCAAGAAGCAGCAAGAGTGAGCTAACTCTGAGCTCCCCGTGGGCTGGACTCATAAACCTCAAGGCCCACTCCCTGTGAAACACCTCCTCGAGCGTGGCTCCACGTCCCAAAGGCTCCATAGCTCTCTCAGATTTCTACAGCTAGGGATCAAGTATTCAAACTACATGAGGCGAAGGGGAGGCATTTC
Organism: Dipus sagitta; assembly: GCA_036346955.1. Taxonomy (NCBI): domain Eukaryota; kingdom Metazoa; phylum Chordata; class Mammalia; order Rodentia; family Dipodidae; genus Dipus; species Dipus sagitta. Next base: position 236,052,135 of record CM070770.1, read on the forward strand.
ATTCAAACCACCACAGGAGCCAAAGCTTTGTGAATACCCAAGGTCTGAGCACTCTGAGGGCTATTCCCCCAGTAACAGACTCAACTAGGAAATGTTTCCAGCCTAGGGAAATAAGGCTTCATTCTCTAGCCTGACTCTAGCCCTGACCTTGGGAAGAAAAATAATGTAAAAATCCCATGAGACTGATTTTGCTTCAGCTGCAGTTCATCCTGAGTGGTCTCAAACTGGGACTATCCCCTGGGAGGGACACCTGGGAGGAATACCTGAGCCTACGAGAAGGATATATTCACAAGCCAGCTTTGAAAAAGTTCTCACACTTAAAGCCTCACTAAAGAGAAAGTCATAATATGAGATTATAAAGCACATGAAGGGACATGAGCCTCTTATCTACACAAAAAGGTGATCCTCAAGCCTTCTCCTCAAGCAGTCCCATAAATAGGTCACCCAGTTCTCCACTACCTGGATATACAAACCTTGCATACCAGGTACTGTAATCAGTGTTATGACAAAATACCTGACAAAAGCAACAAAGGAAGGAAAGAAGAAAGGAAGGAAAGAAGGAAGGAAGGAAGGAAGGAAGGAAGGAAGGAAGGAAAGAAGGGCAGGGTAGATTCATTTTGGCTCACTGTTTGTGGAGATACAATCTTCCATGGTGGAGAAGGCATGGCACTGGGAGTGTGATGCAGCTGGTCCTATTGCTTGCACAGTTAGGAAACAGAAAGAGATGGACACAGGTGTTTAGCTGGTTTCCTCTTTTTTCCCTTTTGAGTCAGTCTGGTATAACAGTCCATGAGAGGGTTCTGCCATGTTCAGGGTGAATCTTCCCTCCTCAGTTAAAACCTTTCTGAAACCACCCTCATAGATACTCAGAGGTGTGCCTCCTAGGTGGTTCCAAATCCAGCTAAGTTGACAATGAAGGTTAGCTACCACATCCTGACAGGTGCTTTCCTCCCCCATGAATATTGTTTCTGGTGCAAGGCCCTCTGTAAGCTCCATATGAAGAGTCTGTCAAAAACAGAGAAAAGGAGAAATCATCATTTTGTTATTGCATAAGGAAGAGTCATAATCACCAAATCCCAAACCCTATAATCTTGGGCAGTGGTCTTCTTGGAGACTTGTCTCCCATGCAGGATAGCCTGCTAAAACTGAAGATGTTGCCCCTCCCCAGGGAGTTCAGTCTAGAGCATGGACCCCAGTTAGGGTGAGCTGATAGAGATGGGCTTTTTAGCAGCAGGCACTTGGGACACGATGTCTAAGTCTGAAGGTATGGCATAGAAGTAGTGGCATTAATGTGCAAGGAAGGGACAAATGCAGGCAAATGCAAGTTCCTAGGGCAGCTGAGTCCCCTTGTGGGTGATCTTAATGTCCATTCCCTGTGAAGGAACATTCCAGGAATCCCCACTTGTGGTAGTTTCAATGTATAGACTCAGGTGTGTTATTGAAGTTTATAACTTGGGTCTTCAGCCACCTGGCTGGAGGATGTATGACTGGGGGTGGATCCTAGGTCCAGCTCTAAGGTGTATTTGGGAACAGACCGGAATTCTAGTAAAAAGGTCTAAAAGAGCAGTCTGAGATTGGACAGAGGTCCTGATTGCTGCGGTGCATATGTTTACTTCTTTTAGTTTTTGCTGGATTTTTGGCTGTTTCTCTCTGCTTAGATGTATGGAAGCTGTTTCTACTGCCATTGGTAGAACTCCCTCCTGGATCTGTAAGCTTGAAATAAACACCTTCCTCCCCTAAACTATGCCAGATTCGGATGTTCATCCCAGAAATGTGAAGCTGTCTACACCACCACTCCATTCCAAAATAAACTCGTTCTGTGAGGCCTGTTCTTAAGGACTTGATGAATTCACTTCAATCTGCCTTTCTAGCCAGAACTTCCCCATGCTCTAGGCAAACTAGAAGCAACACCACTAAGCATAATGACTCTGCCACCCACTGCCCAAGCCTCACTTCCAACCTTCCCATGCCCCACCTATCATGGTTACTAAACTTGGTCTGAGTTACCCCTCCATTCTGGAGCTCATGAAAAATAAGACTTTGGGGAAAAGGTTTGGTGGATCATTTCAAGACTTGTCTGAACTTACTTGAAAAGAAATTATTGATTTATCACAGGATTATACCTGTACAGTAGCAGCATATACACCAACATGACTTCATGTCCTCCAACCTGCATCTAATCCTGGTATGGTGTGGTGGTTTGACTCAGGTGTCCCCCATAAACAGGTGTTCTGAATGCTGGGTTCCCAGCTGATGGGGATTTGGGAATTAACACCTCCTGGAGGTAGTGGATTGTTGGGGGCAGGCTTATGGGTGTTATATCCAGCTCCCCCTTGCTAGTGTTTGGCACGCTCTCCTGTTCCTGTTGTCCACCTTATGTGGGCAAGGAGGTGATGTCCACCCTCTGAACATGCCATTGTTTTCCCCCACCATTGTAGAGCTTCCACTTCAAGCCTGTAAGCCAAAATAAACCTCTTTTTCCAACAAGCTGCTCTTGGTTGGGTGATTTCTACCAGCAATGCAAATCTGACCATAATAGAAAAGTGGCACAGAGGAGTGGGATTGCTGCTAGACATCTGACTGTGTGGCTTTGGCTTTTTGGAGCTGATTTTTAAGAGGAATGTGGAAGGATTTGAAACCTTGGCCTAAGAGATGCCTTGCAGTGCTCTAAGTACAGCTTAGAGCTGTTGGACTATTCTGGTCAGAGTTGAAAGACCTGAATGCAATAAGAACGATGGACTGTGAGGTTTGGCTTAGGAGGGTAAGAAAGAGCCTTGCTTAGAATGGGCTAGAGGCAGTTTGATAAAAACGATGGGGAATTTTAATGTTGGATGAATGCATTGCATTTTACATGATGTATGGTTATCAGTTTATGGGAGACAGGGGCAGAATGTGGAAGTTTGATTTAGGTGTCCCCCATAAAAAGGTAACAGGCCCTATTTACACAAAGCCATGTACATAGGTCTGCACTGGAAGTGATAATCTCTCTTTCCATGTCAGGCCAGGTTATGTGTTATATTTGACTGATATATTCTTGGTTTGCTTTACCATTCTCAAGTAAGCTGTATTTTGGTGTTGACTATTGTCGCCTTTGATGTTTCCTGATTTATAGGGCCTTTGTCTTTTTCTTCTGAAATTACTGGGGCGAAGGGGCAGGGTCTCACTCAGTCCCTGGCTGACCTGGGACCCATTTCAGACCAGAAATCTCAACTTCCCAGTTGACAGGATTAAGGGTATAGGGCAACACACATCCTTAAGGACTTTGACATTATTAGATTATATGTTTTAATCCCCACTCTTGCATAAATGCTCTTTACTGGTTTAGATTGAATGTGTATATTGCTTAGTTGAAGTTTCAAATTTGTCAGTACTTTGTTCCACCAGTCTACTAGAATACATGAATAGAAGGCAAACTCAACACCCAGGGTCATTTCTACTGTTTCTCTTGGCAATAACAGCTACACCTGGCACCTTAAACTCCTACCCTGAACATATATAAAGTCGGATCTACATGCCTAAGAACACTGCAGATAATTAAATCTGTTCAGAAATGACCTCTACTGAGAGTGTTTTGGATAAAATTCCTAATAAGGATTCCAAAAAGAAATGAATATAAGGCTGGGAGTGGTGGTGCACACCTTTAATCCTAGCACTTGGGAGGAAGAGGTAGGAGAATTGCTGTGAGTTGGAGGCCACCCTGAGATGACATAGTGAATTCCAGGTCAGTCTGAGCTATAGTGAGACCCTACCTTGAAAAACCAAAAAAAAAAAAAAAAAAAAAAAAAAAAGAATATATAAATCCTCAAAGGAATCAAAGAATAAAACAAACTCCTGAAGGAATCCCAAGAAAACACAGGAAACCAACTTAATGAAATAAAGAGGTCAATACAAAACATGAATAAGGAAATAGAAATAATTTTTAAAATCAGAAATACTAGAAATGAAAAACACAGTAGGTCAAATAGAAAACTCTGTAGAAAGTCTCACCAGTAGAATGGATCAAGGAGAGAACAGAAAATCTAAACTAGAATACCAGGTGGCAGACTTAATACAGTCCAACAAAGAGATAGACAAATTAATAAGGTTTAAATGGGAATTTCAAGACATTCAAGACACTATGAAGAGAACAAACATAAGAATTCAGAGCATTGGGATGGGAGATGGCTTAGCAGTTAAGCGATTGCCTGTGAAGCCTAGGGACACTGGTTCGAGGCTCGATTCCCCAGGACCCATCTTAGCCAGATGCACAAAGGGGGGGTGCATGTGTCTGGAGTTTGTTTGCAGTGGCTGGAGGCCCTGGCGTGCTCATTATCTCTCTCTCTATCTTCTTCTTTCTCTCTCTGTCTGTTCCTCTCAAATAAATAAATAAAAATAAACAAAAAATAAAAAAAAAAAAAGAATTCAGAGCATAATAGAAGGAGAAGAATTTCACTTCAAAGGCATAGCAAGTATTGTCAACAAAATCATAGAGGAAAATTTCCTCCAAACAGGGAAAGTGATGTCAATATAGATACAGGAAGTCTTTAGAATGCCAAACAGACAAAATCAGGAAAGGAAACCTCACCATCATATTATAATTAAACTACAAAGCACACAAACCAAATAAAATATATTGAAAGCAATTAGAGAGCAAAATCAAATCACATACAAAGGCAAACCCATTAGAATAACAACAGATTACTCAACACAAACTTTAAAAGCCAGAAGGGCTTGGATGATATATTACAAGTTCAGAAAGATAACAACTGTCAACCAAGATTACTTTATCTGGCAAAGCTACCCATCCAAATTGATGGAGAAATAAGGACATTCAACAATATAACAGGATAAAGGAATATAGGAACATTAAATTGGCTCTACAGAAAATACTTGAAAGAATACTCCATGCTCAAGAGACAGAAAAGCACACAAATAAGGAAACAGAAAAAAAAACTCAGATAATAGTTAATACAATAGAGTAAAGGAAAAACCAGAAGAGCTACCAAGAATGGCAAGAATACATACTTTTCAATAATAACTCTTAATATCAACATCAATGCCCCAACCAAAAGACACAGGTTTGCAGACTGAGTTATAAAGCAGGATCCTTCTATTTTCTGCCTCCACAAAACTCAACTTTCCATAAAGACAGACCCTGACTTAGAGTGAAACCTGGGAAAATGGTATTTCAAGCAAATGGGCCTAGAAAACAAATAGGTATTGCTATTGTAACATCTGACAGAGCACACTTCCAACCAACATTCTTGAGGAAAGATAAAGAAGGTCACTTTATATTGATTAAAGAAACCTCCAAAGGAGGACATTACAATTTGAAACATATATGCACCTAACATGGGGGATCCCAATTTCATCAAACAAACACTATTAGACTTAAGGTCACAGATAACACCAAACACAGTTGCAGTGGGTGCCTTAAATACCCGAATACCCCACTCTCATCAACAGACAGGTCATCCCAGGAAAAATGAACAGAGAAGCATTGGGATTAAGTGAGGTCATAGAACAAATGGACCATATCTACAGAACATTTTATCCAAATGCTTCAGAATACACATTCTTTTCAGCAGCACATAGAACATTCTTTAAAATAGAGTGTATATTGGGCTATAGAGATGGCTTAGTGGTTAAGGCACTTGCCTGCAAACCCAGAGGACCCAGGGTCCATTCCCTAGGACCCATGTAAGCAAGATGCACAAGGTGGCACATTATGTCTGGAATTTGTTTGCAGTGGTTGAAGGCACTGGTGTGCCCATTTCTCTCTCTCTCTCTCTCTCTCTCTCTCTCTTTCTCTCTCTTTCTCTCTCTCTCTCTATCTTTCCCTCTTTCTCTCAAACAAATAAAATATAACAAAGTTTTTGAAAAATAAAATGGACCATATATTAGGACACAAAGTAAACATTAACAAATACAGGAAAACTTAAATCATTCCTTATGCTCTATCATATCACAATGGGATTAAAACTAAAAATCAACAGCAAGAAAAGTTCAGAGCATACACAAAATCATGGAAACTAAATAATACAATTTCGAATGATAAATAGGTCAATGAGGAAATAAAAAAGTTATAGAATCAAATGATAACGAGAATACAACATAACAAAACCTTTGATATGCATGAAGACAAGCCTAAGAGGGAAATTTGTAACTTTAAGTGCCTATATTAATAAATCGGAAAGGTCACAAGTAAACAACTTAATGCTTAAGGTGTTAGAAAAAGAATAAGGCAAACCATATCAGTAGATGGGAGGAAATAATAAAGGTTAGGGCAGAAATTAATAAAATAGAAAGCAAGAAAATTACAAAGAATCAATGAAGCAAAGAGTTGGTTCTTTGAAAGGATAAACAAGACTGATAAACTCTTAGGAAATCTGACCAAAAGAAAGAGGGAAGAAACAGAAATTAATAAAATTAGAGATGAAAAGGCACCATTAAAACAGATACCAAAGAAATTAAGGATATACTTTAAGAACATATGCTCCAATAATTTGGAAAATCTGAAAGAAATGAATGATCTCTTTGATTTATGTGACCTACCAAAATTAAATCCAATTGAGATTAAACATGTAAATAGACCTATAACAAGTACCTAGATCCAAGAAATTTTAAAAAAATTCTCCCAACTAAAAAAGTTCAGGCCCAGATGAATACACTGGTGAATTTTACCAGACTTTCATAGAAGAACTAACCCCAATGCTTATAAAACTTTTCTATAAAATAGAAAAGGAAGGAATCTTACCAAACTCCTTCTACAAAGCCAGCATCACCCTAACATGAAAACCAGACAAAGAGAGAACAAAAAAAGAAAATTATAGACCAATCTCCATCATGAACATAGATGCAAAAATTCTCAACAAATATTGGCAAAACAGAATATAAGAATACAATGAAAAGATCATTTACTCAGACCAAGTAGGCTTTATCCCAGAGATGCAGGGATGGTTCAACATACACAAATCAATGAATGCAATACACTATAGTAATGGAATGAAGGACAAAAATCACATGATCATCTCAACAGATGCAGAAAAGGCATTTGACAATATCTAACATTCCTTCATTGTAAAAGTACTACAGAAACGGAGCATAAAAGGAACATATCTTAACATAACAAAGGCTATTTATGACAAATCTACAGCCAACATAATACTAAATGGAGAAAAGTGTAAAGCTTTTCCACTAAAACTAGGAAAAAGACAAGTGTTCCATTGTCCCCACTTGTATTTAATATAGTACTGGAAGTCTTAGCTATAGCAGTAAGGCAAGAGACACACATAAAAGGAATACAGATTGGAAAGAAAGAGATCAAATTATCATTATCTGCAGACAATATGATTCTACACATAAAGGATCCTATATATAAAAGATAAGTACTTTCAGCAATGTAGTAGGATATAAAATAAATACACAAAAATCAGTAGCCTTCCTATATACTAACAACAAACATGCTGAGGATGAAATGAGGGAATCACTTCCATTCACAATTGCCTCTAAGAAAAGAAAAAATAAAGTACCTTGGAATAAATCTAACCAAGGAAGTAAAGGATCTCTACAATGAAAACTTTGAAACACTCAAGATAGAAATTGCAGAAGACACTAGAAAATGGAAAGACATCCCATGTTCTTGGATTGGAATAATCAATATTGTGAAAATCTCAATCTTACCATAAGGAATCTACACACTGAATGCAATCCCCATCAAAATTCCAATGGCGTTCTTCACAGAAATAGAAAAAAAATCCTAAACTTCATTTAAAAGCACAAAGAATCTAATATCAAAAAAAAATTTTGAGCAACAAAAATAAGGCTGGTGGTAACACCATACCTGATTTTAACCTATATCAGAGTCATAATAAAAACAGCATGGTACTGGCACAAAAAAAGACATGTAGATCAATGGAACAGAATAGAGGACCTAGATTTAGATTCAGGCTGCTATAGCCACATGATCTTTGACACAAATGCCAAAAATATTCATTGGAGAAAAGAAAGCCTCTTCAACAAATGATGTTGGGAAAACTGGCTATCTATATGCATAAGGATAAAAATAGATTCTTATCTCTCTCCGTGCACATGAATTAAGTCTAGACTTGTGGGTAAGATGGCAGCATAGGAATCACACCAAAACAGCCTAGGGAGGAATTTAAGCAAAACACACTCTTCTTCCAAAAAGTGAAGATGTATAGGTTATTATCTTCCACAGTGCAGAAACAGGAGAGACCAAGATCTACCAGAAAGGAGGAAACTGGCCAGAATCTCACCAAGGCCCAGAGCCACGTGGCTCTGCAGCGTGCCTGCCCAGCCTGGAAATGAGCTGCAAGAGCAGAAAACAAACAAGGGGATTTTCCAACCACATCAGCCTCCTTGCAAGGTCAAGAATCCTGGAGGGGAGACAGCAGACACCAGCTGAGGACCTGTTGAACAGGATACAGATGGTGTCAGCTGAGCAGTTCCAGTGCAACTCCAGGCTTCCTGCACTCTCCCATCCACCATCTGTCAGAACCACAAACCTCTCATTCAGCCCCCTGTGGCAGGACATCCAGCACAGTGATCCGAATACCAGATCCATAACACTCAACATTAGTGAGATTGGAAGCCACCTCAAAAGGTAACAAGGCTGACTGATTAAAAAAAAAAAAAAATCAGGTACGTAGGTCTGCACTGGAAGTGATAATCTCTCTTTCCATGTCAGGGCAGGTTATGGGTTACATATTCTTGACTGGATTTACCATTCTCAATTAAACTGTATTTAGGGGTTGACTATTGTTGTCTTTGATGTCTTCAGATTCATAGGGCCTTTGTCTTTTTCTTCTGTCATTATTGGGGGCAGTGTCTTATTCAGAGACAAGCTGACCTGGAACCCATTTAAGAACAGAAATCTCAACCTCCTAGTTGACAGGATTAAGGGTGTAGAGCAACACACACCCTTTGGGACTTTGGCTTTATAAGGTTTTCTGTTTGTTTTAATCCCCACGCTTGCATACTCTGTGCTGGTTTTTATTGAATGTGCATATTGCTCAGTTGAATTTTAGAATTTTCAAGTAAATTGCACCAACCAGCCCACTGGAATACTTGAATAGCAGGCAAATTCAAATGTAGGATTATTTCTGCACTTGGGTAGGAGCACAAGATCTACACTTGACAACTTAAACTCCTATCCTGAAGATATATAAGGTTGGAGTTCCATGTATAAGAGCACTGTAGATAATTAGTAAACCCAAGTATCAAATCAACTCTGGATACAAAAATTGCTACATTTTAAAACAAGAAACACAAATAATCAAGACAATACAATCTGACCAAAAATTATGAATCATCAGAAATGACCCCCAATGAGACTGTTTTAGATGAAATGCCTGACAAAGATTTCAAAAAATGATTTTATCTATACTCAAAGAAATTAAAGAAGAAATCAAAGGAACCAAAGAAGAAAACAAATGCCAGTGCAGATACAGGAAGTTTTTAGAACACCAAACAGACAAAACCTGGAGAGAAACTCTCCTTGGCTTGGTATAATTAAACTACGAAACATGAAAACCAAAGAAAATAGATTGAAAGCAGTTAGAGAGAAAAGACAAGTCACCTCTAAAGGCAAGTCCACCATATCACAGCAGATCACTCAACACAAACTTTAAAAGCCAGAAGCGCTTGGAATGATGTATTCCAAGTTCTGGAAGATAACAACTATCAACCAAGATTACTTTATCATGCAAAGCTATCTATATAAACTGATGGCAAAATAAAACCATTCCACAACAAAAACAGGCTAAAGGAATTTATGGTAACTAAGCCAGCTCTACAGAAAATACTTGAAGGGATCCCCACCCTTATTTAATACAGTACTACAAGTCCTAGCTATAGCAATAAGAGAAGAGGCACTCATCAAAGGGACACAGATTGGAAAGGAAGAGATCAAAATGTTTGCAGATGATGTTATTCTATACACAAAGGACCCTAAAGACTCTAACAGCAAACTGTTAGAGCTGAGAAACAAATTTAGCTATGTAGCAGGATACAAAATAAATACACAGAAATTAGTAGTAGCATTTCTATATACTAACAACAAACGTGCGGAGGATGAAAGCCAGGAATCACTTCCATTCACATTTTCCTAAAAGAAATAGTAAAGAACCTTGGAATAAATCTAACCAAGGAAGTAAAGAATCTCTACAATGGAAATTTTAAAACATCCAAGTGAGAATTTGCAAAAGACACTAGGAAATTGAAAGACAGCCCATGTTCTTAGATTGGAAGAGCCAATATTGTGAAAATCTCAATCTTACCAACAGCAATCTACAATTTAATGCAATCCCCATCAAAATTCCAATGACATTCTCCACAGAAATAGAAAAACAATTCTACAATTTATTTGGAAGCAAAAAAAAAAAAAAAAAAAAAAACTCGAATAGCCAAAACAATTTTGAGCAACAAAAATAATACTTGATTTTAAGCTAAATTACAAAGCCATAGTAACAAAAACAGTGTTGTACTGGCACAAAGACAGACATGTAGGTCAATGGACCAGAATAGAGGACCCAGATGTTAATCCAGGCACCTATAGCTGTCTGATTTTTGACAAAAATCTAAAAAATTCCACTGGAGAAAAGACAGCCTCTTCAACAAATGGTGCTGGAAAAACTGGATATCTATATGTGGAAGGATTAAAATAGATCCCTGTCTTTCTCCATGCACAAGAATCAAGTCCAAATTGATCATGGACCTTAATGTCAGACCTGAAGCTGAAATAGCTAGAGGAAAATGTAGGGGAAACCCTTCTACATATTGCAAAGGCAATAACTTTCTTTTTTTATATAAGTAATGTTTTTCTGCCTTTGTTTTTATTTATTTATATATTTGACAGAGAAAGAGGGGGAGAGAGAGAATGGATGTGCCAGTGTCTTCAGCCACTGCAAATGAACTTCAGACACATGCGCCCCCTTGTGCATCTGGCTAATGTGGGTCCTGGGGAATCAAACCTGGATCCTTTGGCTTTTCAGGCAAGCACCTTAACCATTAAGCCATCCTTCCAGCCTGGTAATAGCTTTCTTAATATAACCCCAGTTGCTCAGGAAATAAAACCACTAATCAACCACTTGGATCTCAAGAAATCACAAAACCTTTGTACAGCAAAGGACACTGTGAATAGAGCAAAGAGACGGCCTACAGAATGGGAGAAAATCTTTGCCAGCTATACATCTGACAGAGGATTAATATCCAGAATACACAGAGAACTGAAAAAAAAAAACAATAAGAAATCAAATAACCCAATCAAAAAAATGGGCTGTGGAAATAGAGTTCTCAAAAGAAGAAATATGGATGGCATATAAACATCTTAAATATTCTTCTAAATCCTTAGCCTTTGGGGAAATGCAAATTAAAACTGCTTAAAGATTCCATCTCACTCCAGTCAGAATAGCTATCATCAAGAAAACAAATGACAATAAATGTTGGAGAGGATGTGGAAAAAGAGGAACCCTTCTACACTGTTGGTGGGAATGTAGTCTGGTATAGCCATTGTGGAAATCAGTGTGGAGGTTCTCAAGACAGATAAAAACAGATTTACCATATGATCCAGCTGTAGCACTCCTAGGCATATATCCTAAGGACTTTTCTTACTACGTTAGAGATACTGGCACAACAATGTTTATTGCTGCTCTATTCACAATCGCTATGAAACGGAATCAGCCTAGATGTCCCTGCACAGATGAATGGATAACAAAGATGTGGTATATTTACACAATGGAGTTCTATTCAGTGGTGAGGAAAAATGAAATATCAAAATTTGTAGGGAAATGGATGGATCTGCAAAGGAATATACTAATTAAGGTAACCCAAGCCCAGAAAGCCAAACGTCACATGTTCTCTCTCATATGTGGATCTTAGTTACAAATGTTCAGACTTGTGAATGAGTTGGAGTAAAAATCGGTAGAAGAAGCCAGTAAGCTAGAAAAGGGCTATAAGGGAGGGAGGAGAGGGGTGGACTTAATGGGATGGTATTGTATAAATATAAGTAGATGGACAGATTACTGCAGGTGAAATGGCCCATGTGAGGTCATGGGAAGTGATTGAGTATAAGGAGTGTGGGGGTTGGGGTAATCAAAATTCATGATACTGTGAATAAGCCCCATGATAACCCATTTTTTTGGATAATGGTACACTTAGGAACATAGACTGTTTTAAGAAAAGTTTCAGTGCCAGGGATGGGATACCTTCCAGTAGGTTGTTGGCCAGAGAGGTTCCTGATGCCCCCAAAACATTACAGGCTATTGCCAAAGCTCTTGGTTTCCCACCAACAATAGATGATAAGACCCTATTGCTGAAGACTCCACATGCCTGGACTGCAAGGTCACTGAGAAATTAAACTGGGGCTGAGCTGAAAACCTCCCAGTAGACCAGCTGACAGAAAGCTGGAAAAAGCTGCACCTCATGCAGCCTTATGAGAGACATAAGCCATCAGTTGTGAAAACAGTGGACACTGCAAGCCTCAAGTTTGGCCAGCCAGGCCAAATGAGTCAATGGGTGCAACAGTGGCATGTCTGTTATGGGGGAAACTAACTGCTCTCTAACTGGACTAGAGTCTTGCCCTATGGGAGGGAACACATTACTGGTACTGAAAACCTACCCAAAAGTCTATGGTGGGGGAGGTCATGAGCATTAGGAATGGAATATCTGTTCTTGTCTGGATAAATGCATATATTATGCTCACCAAACTGTCCTGTAAGTACTTTACTTGATATTCATACCCATATATTAAGGTATTCTTACTTTTGGTTATAGAAACTTCTCTTTTCAGATGGTATGACCCTATCATACTTTCCAAGACTCAGGGTCCATTGCAGAAGAGGTGGCAGAAAGAATGTAAGAGCTGAAGGAAGAATTGGAGTGCGTACAATGCAATTGACCAGACAGAAATTGGCCTTGATATCCTTGACCTCACAGTGCCTAGCACTATTTTCACAAGACCCTCATAATAGGAGGAAAAGATAATGATATCAAAATAAAAGAGAGACTAATGGAGAGAGGGAGGGGATATGAGGAAGTGTAGATTTGTGAAGGGGAAGTGGGGGAGGGGAGGGAATTATCAGGGTTTATTTTCTGTAAGTATGGAAGCTGCCGATAAGAAGGGGGGAAAATAATTAAGTCCAAGTAAATCAAAAACCTTAATTTTAGGCCCAAAACTCTGAAATTGCTAGAGGAAAAAGTAGGGAAAACCAACATGTTGGCATAAGCAATGACTTTCTGAATATAACCCGTTGCTCAGGCAATAAAACCACTAATCAACCACTGGGAATTCATGAAATTACAAAGCTCTTGTTCAGCAAAGGACACTGTGAATAGAACAAAGAGGCAACCTACAGAATGGGAGAAAATCTTTATCAGCTATACATCTGACAGAGGATTAACATCCAGGATATACAAAGAACTCAAAACACTAAATAATAAGAAGTAAAACAACCCAATTAAAAAATGGGCTATAGAACTAAATAGAGAGTTCTGAAAAGAAGAAATACAAATGGCATGTAAACATGTAAAAAAAAGTTCTACATCTTTAATCATCAGGAAAATGCAGATTAAAACTACCTTGAGATTCCATCTCACTCCTGTCAGAATGGCTATCATCAAGAAAACAAATTACAATAAATGCTGGTGAGAATGTGGGACTATTATCTGGTACAGCCATTATGGAAATCAGTGTGGAGGTTCCTGAGACAGCTAAAAATAGATTTACCATATTACCCAACTATACCACTCCTAGGCATATATCCTAAGGACTTGCACTACCTTAGAGATCCTTGTTCATCCATGTGTATTGCTACTCTATTCACAATAGCTACAAAATGAAACCAGCTCACATATCCCTCAGCTGATGATAATGAAGATATGGTACATTTATACAATGGATTTCTATTAAGTGGTAAAGAAAAATGAAATTTGCAGGGAAATGTATGGATCTGGAAAGGATTATACTTAATGAGGTAACCCAGGCCCAGAAAGCCAAGTGCCACATGTTCTCTCTCATATGTGGATCCTAGCTACAAATGTTCAAACTTTTATGTGATTTGGAATAAAACTCAGTAGTAGAGGCCAGTAAGCTAGAAAGGGGCTATAAGGGAGGGTGGAGAGGGGAGGTCTTAAAGGGATAGCAGTATAGATATGTAAGTAGAAGAACAGATTACTGGATGTGGAAAGGTCTAAGGGAGGTCAGGGGAAGAGACTGAGTAAAGGAAGGGTGGAGAGAGGGTTAATCAAAATCTAAGACGGTATGAATAAGTCATATGGAAACCTACTTTTTTGACAATGGTGCATCCAGAAGCCATAGACTGTTAGTAGAAATTTTTCAGTGTCAGGGATGGAATACCTTCCAGTGAATTGTTGGACAGGGAGGTCCCTGATGCCCACAGAACATTACAGACCATTGTTAAGGCTCTTGGTTTCCTACTAGGAATAGATGGTAAGACCCTATTGCTGAAGACTCTATAGACTTGGGCTACAAGGCCACTGAAAAATCTTGTTGGAGCTGAGCTGAAAACCTCTTCAATGTAGACCAGCTGACAGAAAGCTGGAAAAAGTTATGCTGCACGTAGCTCCATGGGAGAGAGAGAAGTCATCCGTGGAGACAAACAATGGTGGACACTGCAAGCCTTAAGTTTGGCCAGCCAGGCCAAATGAGCTCATGCATGGATGCAATAGTGGCATATTTGGTATGGGGTAAACCAACCACTCTCTAGTTGGACTGGAGGCCTACTCCATGGGAGGGAATACATGACTGATACTGAAAACCTAAGACCTGGGAAGATATGTGCCCTAGGAGTATAACGCCTGCTGATGTCTGACTAAATGCATATATTATGCTCACCAACATGCCCAGTTAGCACTTCTCTCTTAGTGTTCATATCCATATATTAATGCTGCTCTCACTTTTGGTTATAGAAGCTTCTCTTTTCAGATGGCAGTGACCTCTGGGATTTCTTATAAGGCACCATAGTGCTGAGAAGTGACAGAGGAGTGCTCAGCACTGAAGCATATCATATCTTCCAAGGTTCAGGTTCCATTGCAGAAGAGGTGGTGGAAAAAATGTAAGAGTCAAAGGAAGGGTAGGACTCCAGACACAAAATGGTCTGTATATCCATGACTTTGCAGTGCCTGACACTCCCTACACAAGAGCCTCATAATAGGCGGGAAAGATGGTGACATCAAAATAAAAGAGAAAAGGAGAGGGGTGTGGGATATTATGGAGAGTTGAGTAGCAAAGGGGAAAGTTGGGAAGGGTAATTATCATGGCTTATTGCCTATAATCATGGAAGTTGTCAATATAAAAATCCAGATAGCTATATTTTGAAGGAAACTTTAAAAAATCCTATCATAAATGGGAAATCAATATCACTTCAGATAAAAAGAAAGCCACTATATAATAATAAATACAAGGATAAACCCCACACATTCTAGTTGGATATAACTGCTTTACCAAAGCTCCATGTTGAGGCTTTTGCCTCTTTATTGACAAGGGACATGAACAGGGTTGGAAAGTGTTTGAGCCACAACACTGGCTAAGAGTTTGTGCTTCATGCAAGCAATGGCATAAGGAAATATCGTCTTATCGCTGAGTTGAGGTGACTTTATGTCTCACCTTGGGAGGCCCTAAAAGTCTCTTGCTTGCTTCCAACAGGACAGTTCCAACACTTTGGGGGGATGTATATTGGATGGGGTATGATTGTCTGAGAATTACTGAGACTCATATTTGAGCCCTAAGTGGTACTGAATACATAGTGACTTTGGGGAAGCCTGACCTTTGGAGTGATCTCCTCAACAAAATGAAGATAATTCAAAGCACTTTGAGAAGGCTGCCGCAAGTTTAGACACAGTCTGCAAGGCGTCCTCCCTCCGAGTAACTGAGCATGGCAGGGCCTCACAGGTTGGCTGCTTGCGTTCCCTGAGATGTTGGCATCAGTTCATACGATGTGGCATCCAAAAGGTGCAAAGTCAGAAAATAATCTCTTGGCTTTTTCATAACGAAACCATCATTGCTTTGCAATATTACTATTTTAATAGTTAAAATATCGGCTTAAGTGAAAGCCTTAAGATGCATAATAACTTGATATCAAATAGTTAGTTCGGTGAAAACAAAACTATCACATGATTTCTGATCCATATGAAGTTTTAATGATGTTTACCAAAAGTCATTCTTTTCAAGACATAATACAGAAGAAGGCTTTAGACTGGCAGAATGTAACAGTGTACAGTAGTGGTTTCAAGGGCAGAGGAAGTGGGGGATGCAGGAGTTAAAGGGATTTGCTGTTTCTTCTTATTCCAGCCAGTTGTCTTTAAAAATAAAGAAAAGGGGATTTTAGCAGAGGGCAAAAAAAACCCACCACTGCACACAACACATAAAGAAGGTAAACACTATTAAATAAGAGGCCCAGGAAGACATCATTTTCTCTGGCTAACACTGCCATCGTCTGTGATACTCAGGTGCTCAAGTAGTGAGAGCCTGCTTGACTTTTATAGTCAGCATCAGTCGATTCTCCTTGGGAAGAAAAATCAAATTCTTATAGACCCACAGAGTTCCAGGGCCTAAGGACCCAGTTTTCAGGAAGGCTTTCTGCAATCATCAGAGGCTGTTAAGTTAAAATGGATGTGCTGTTCATGGTAAGATGGGTGGTTGGAGGCCTTTCTGGAGTATATCTCAGAAGACAGATTTTCCACGCTGAGAATGAAAAAAAAAAAAAAAAAAAATACAGGACTAGAGAATTCAGACCCTGAGCTTGACCTTAGCTCCCTTCCTTACTTCTCTCATATGACCTTGGACAAATCTTTTAACCATTCAAGCTTGCTTTTTTTTTTTTTTAAATCTGTGAGAAGAATTTGAACTTCTTTGGGAGATAAGCCTCTGGGGTCCTTTTTAACTCCAAATTCATGTGTGATTGATTTTAACTGTATTTTTGTTGACGAGCTCATCATATGTTGAGGTCTTCAGAATCATTTCTGGTTGTGAAGCCAGAGGTGTGGCCCTAGTGACCTTTGATGCTCCTGGCCCATAGTGACCATAGTTGAAGAATTCCTGCTCTTAGGGGAGCAAATCAGAAGATGACTCAGAAGGCACCATAGTGCTGAGAAGTGACAGAGGAATGCTCGACATTGAAACATCTGTATCACACCTTCCAAGGCTCAGGGTCCATTGCAGAAGAGGTGGCAGAAAGAATGTAAAAGCCAAAGGAAAGGTAGGACTCCTTACAAAGTGCTCTTCCAGACACAAAATGTCCTGGATATCCCTGACCTCACAGTGCCTGACACTTCCTACACAAGACCATCATAATAGGAGAAAAAGATGATGACATCAAAATAAAAGAGAGATTGATTGAGAGGGGGAGGGGATATGATGGAGAGTAGAGTTGCAAAAGGGAAATGGGGGAGAGAATTATAATGGTTTATTGGCTATAATTATGGAAGCTGTCAATAAAAAAATAAAAATAAAGGATGAAAAAGTGAGAAGGGAGGATCCAGGATTATGTTCATTTAAATGTCTCTACTTGGTCCAACCTGCTAGAATGGGCAGAGTGGGCTCCC
Organism: Dipus sagitta; assembly: GCA_036346955.1. Taxonomy (NCBI): domain Eukaryota; kingdom Metazoa; phylum Chordata; class Mammalia; order Rodentia; family Dipodidae; genus Dipus; species Dipus sagitta. The sequence continues at coordinate 236,069,697 of CM070770.1, forward strand.
ATGTCATCCAGGTTTCAGATGACTTCAGAAGCCAATGTGGCGGTGGTCATGTGACCAGCTGAAGGGCACTGAGGAGAAGTGACTCCAAAGGCCAGAAAGATAGCCCAGGCAGGCTCCCCTTCCATGCCGCCAGTAGTCAGCTCTGCAGAGCAGGTTTTGGTATACTGATTTGGTAGATTTCTTGATATGAAATCTTCACTCTAGAACAATAATGACTTTTCATGTCTATATTTGTAGCAACTTTGATGATAGGTGTCATGTGTCACACACCAAACACCTACTGTTGGTAGAATATTATGCGGACAGACACGTCTATTGCATAAATGAATAAATGAAGCCAGCATTAAAATCCCTACACTCTCACTGGTACTCTCCTGGGTAAGCAAAGAACAAATACCAAACTGCTCACCAAGCACAGGAAAATGTTTCCAATAGAACCAATGGGGTTGGGGCTGGGGATGTGGCTCAGTCCCAGCCCTATCACTTGGCCTGAGATCAAGTCCATATAAAGCCAAACAGGTATTCATTTGCATACAAGACCCTGGTGCAGCCATACACACTCACCCACTCCTACATGCACGCAAATAAAATTTAAAGATTAAAATAAATAAACCTATGCTAAAAAAAAAAAAAAAGAAGAAGTGCAGATAGGCTTCATTTACCAAGCATTCTGACAACTGAATGGTGCAGAAAAGTGAGATTCGCCTTACAGGATGTGAGGCTCAGGACCATGCGTGCTCCCAAGCATGCACCCAGGGCAACAGCAAGAAGACAAATGTGGACTAGGAAGCACCTGGAGCTCAGAGGCAAAGCCCCAAAACACTCTCACGGAACTGCCCAAAGGGTGTGGTGTTCTCACTCGAGTGTGTCTCGACAAATGGGAGCATTTCATTTAGGACTCAACTATTAACCTCTACACGGAGAAAGTAAGAGGGTGAGTAGTGTGCTGCAATTGCTCATGTGTGCTCGGACACTTTTTTTGTTCATAATTTACCATCAAAGACCAATCATTTAAAAATATTTTTATTTATTTATTTGCAAAGAGAGAGAAAGAAAGAGAAAATATGATAGGGACTCTTACTTCTATAAACAAACTCCAGATACATGCACTGCTTTGTGCATTTGCTTTAGGTGGGTACTGGAAAATCAAATCCAGGCCATCAAGCTTTGGGACTTTAACCACTGAACTAACTCTCCAGCAATCATGAAGACAAGGATACCAAAGGAAGGATGGAAGGGTAGACAAATCGAAAGAGTTGGTCTCTGATGTCCCAAAAAGCAGTCTTAACAACAATGGACCAACTGCTTGACTTGGATTTTGATTTTTTTTTGTACAAAGCAATCAAAACATATTTAGCTAATATACATTGCAAGGGCAAAAGTAGACTTGATTTACAAAATAAATAAATAAATAATACCACAACTGAAGATACAGGGTCCATATAGAAATCAATGAAAAGCACAGACCATCTAAGGAAAAATACAAAGATGACACAAAGAGAGGCCGGACAGCCAGAGTCAGGGCTCTTAGCTGGAGACCTGCTTTGAGTAGGTTTCTTGCAAGTACTTCTTAAAAGCTATGGGGTTTTTCTAGAGCTCGGCAGCACGTGTGTTCCAAAGGCTGTAGATGTTGGGTTCTCCTACCAGGCTCTGGATGGACAGCAAGATGGTCCTGATGTCATACGGGGATGACCACTTGTCCTTGGGGTGTCTGAGCAGATATTACCCTGGGTGTCCACGTTGGGGTGGTAGCAGGGCATGAGGAACGTCACTGTGGGCGCGATGTAAGGGTAAGCACTGGGGAACTGAGGGAGTTTATCCCTCAGCTCTTCATACAATGTGCCAGGGGCTCCACGGGTGGTGTCTATCCATTTGAAAAGGTTGTCTGACTCAGGAAAGGCAGAAATTCCTTTGTCACCACACATCGTGGGGGTCATCAGCTCCTGCTGTAGCCTCTTGCCACCAGGGCTCCGCTCCTTTCCCGGTGGTGGTGACGCTGGCAGCGGCCGCTTGCGGTCTGGGAGGCCATCGCAGCGGCGCCGGCTGGGAGAGAGGAGCACGAACACCTCAGCAACTGCCGGATTGTGATTTTTTTTTTTTTAACAAAATGAATTCCTGTATTGTTAAAAACATATTTTATTTATTTATTTATTTGAGAGCGAGGAAAAGGGGGAGAGAGAGAGAGAGTGCATACCAGGGTCCTCCAGCCACTGCAAAGGAACTCCAGATGCATGCACCCCCTTGCGCATCTGGATTACGTGGGTCCTGGAGAGTCGAACCGGGATCCTTTGGCTTTGCACGCAAACGCCTTAACTACTAAGCCATCTCTCCAGCCCAATTCTGTATTTTTAAGAGAGACAACTATTCACTGGGTTTCCTGATATTTGAAATTGAGCACATCTTCAACTGGTATACATCTCTGGAATCATAAGGCCTCGTTAGCTTTGGACACAGAGCAACACTTTTGAAACATGACCATCTATATGAATATTGATTACCATGATGAGAACATTAATGGGCTGGTGTGGCCCAAAAGGGTATGAGGAGCTACAAACCAAGAGACCATGGATTCAAACCATCTTCACCCTAGGTTCACCGCCCCTGAGCACCAGAAAACAGTATCCACAGATCTGAAGGGCTCTTGAGTTGTGAGACAAGGAAGCCAGCCTTCCAATTTTACCATGGTATCACAGTTTCTTGAGTCTTTTAACATGAATAGAGTCTGGTATGTAATATGTTTGTGTGATTTATGTTTATTTCCCTTTGTTGACCTATTCCTTTCCTAAAAATTGCTAGAAGTACCAGAGTCCTTGAATTCAAAATATCCCTGTCAAAAATGAGGTGAAACTACACATGTTCTCCCTGTTCCATTCTGTATATATTAATATTCTTTCTTTGTGCATCCAGTGAGGAATCCTTTTTGTAACAGGTAAGTTAAGTGGAGGAACTTTTGAGATGAGGTGGGTCAGCAAACTTATCATGTTTCAGTCTTCCTCATTTCCCATGGAAAACAGTCTTGAACTTAAAATAAATTCATTATAAACTCACCCTCTGAAAAGAATAAAGAAAGGAAAAGAAATACTTCCAGGGCTGGAGAGATGGCTCAGTGGTTAAGGTGCTCGCCTGCAAAGCCTAACGACCCGTTTGATTCCCCTGTACCTACATAAAGCCACTTGGCCAAAGTGGTACATGTGTCTGGAGTTTGTTGGCAGTGGTGTGGAGGCCTGGCACACCCATTCTCTGTCTGTATCTCTTCTCTCTATCACTCTGTGCTAGCAAATAAATAAAAATATTTTAAAAAGAAAGAAATACTTCCATATAAATCTAGCAAAAACAAAGATGGTATCTGTGTAGGAAAAATTATGAAATACTAATAATGGAATATGGTCAATGTAAATAAATAGGCAGCATGAGAGTTGCCATCTTGAAATTCCATCTTTGCTAACAGAACTTCTGGGTAAACAGCTGGTTTCAGATCTGGGCCATAATGGAAAACAAGGCTGCAAGTACCTTGATCTCCAGGACATTAACCTTTCTAAGATCAGGGCCATGTACAAGGGATGCAAGAACCAGCATGCATGAGACCAACCAGTTTCAGAAGGGTCAAAGTCATAATGGAATGAAGCCCACCTTGAGTTCACAGTAACTTTTAAAGATTTTTTGTTTTTCGAGGTAGGGTCTCACTCTAGCCCAAGCTGAACTGGAAATTCACTATGTAGTCTCAGGTTGGCCTCAAACTCACAGTGATCCTCCTACCTCTGCCTTCCTCCTGGGATTAAAGGCATGGGCCACCACACCAGCCTAAAAACTATTTTTTACTTATTTATTTGTGAGAGGAGAGAGAGAGAGAGTGGGTGAGTCGGGATCTCTTACCACTGCAAATGCATGTGCCATGTTTGTGCCTCTGGGGTACTGGAAAACTGTTCCCTGGCCAGTAGGCTTTGCATGAGAGTGCTTCTAACTGATAAGCTTTGTTTTCAGCCCCACAATAATGTTTAACAGATAAATAAATATTTAGCCAGTAAGCTAGAAAGGAGATATAAAGGGAATAGAAAGGGGGGACTTAATAGAATGGTATTGTATATATGTAATAGAAGAACAGATTAATGGGGGTGAAAAGGCCTAAGTGAGGTCAGGGGAAGAGATTGAGTAAAGGAAAGGTGGAGGGAGGGCTAATCAAAATCTAAGAGGATAAAAAAAATCTAAGAGGATATAAATAAGTCATATGGATACCTACTTTGTTGGACAATGGAACACATAGGAGCCATTGTTACTAGAAAATTTTCAGCGCCAGGGATGCAATACCTTCCAGTGAGTTGTTGGCCAGGGAGGTCCCTGATGTCCCCAAAACATTACAGGCCATTGCCAAGGTCCTTGGTTTCCCACCAGGAATAGATGGTAAGACCCTATTGCTGAAGACTCCACATACTTAGGCTGCAAGGTCACTGAGAAATCCTGCTGGAACTGAGATGATAACCTCCTCCATTTAGACCAGCTGACAGAAAGCTGGAAGAAGCTATTCTGCATGCAGTTCAATGGGAGAGAGAGAACTCACCAGTGAAGATACTCAACAGTGGACACTGCAAGCCTTATATTTGGCCAGCTAGGCCAAATGAGCCAACAGGTACATGAGTAGCATGTCTGTTATGGGGGAAACCAAGTGCCCTCTAATTGGACTGGAGGCCCACTCCATGGGAGGGAATATATCCCTGACACTGAAAACCTACAATAGGGGTAGTATTGAACCCTAGGGGTGTAACATCTGCTGGTATCTGGCTAAATGTATATACTATGCTCACCAAACTGCCCAGTAAGCACTTCTCTTAATGCTCATACCCATATAACAATGCTACTCTCACTTTTGGTTAGAGAACCTTCCTGTTCATACCCATGTATTAATATTACTCTCACTTTCGGTTACAGAACCTTCTCTTTTCAGATGGTAGTGACCTTGGGATGATGCAGAAGGCACCAAGGTGCTGAGAAGGAGTGACAGGGAAGTGAACAGCACTGAAACATCTCTATCACACCTTCCATGGCTCAGGGTCCATTGCAGAAGAGGTGGCAGAAAGAATGTAAGAGCCAAAGGAAGGGTAGGACTCATTACAATGTGCTCCTCCAGACACAAAATGGCCTGGATATCCATGACCTCACAGTGCCTGACACTACCTACACAAGACCATCATAATAGGAAGAAAAGATCATGACATCAAAATAAAAGAGAGACTGATTGAGAGGGGGAGGGGATATGATGGAGAGTGGAGTTTCAAAGGAGAAAGTGGGGGGGAGGGAGGGAGGGAATTACCATGGGATATTGTTTACAATTATTGAGGTTGTCAGCAGTAAAAAATAATAAAAATAAAATCTTGTTTTGGAGTATGTTGAGTTTATAGACAAATTATGGAAACTATAGTCTCCTATTCCTCTCACCCTGTTTACCTAACTATTAACATCTAACCTTAGCATGATATATTTCTTACAATAATAAAACATCAGTGATACATTGTAATATAACTAAAGTTCAGTAACATGAAGTATCTCTCCATTTATACACATTTTCTCTGATTTCATTCATTAGTAATTCATAGCTTTCCTAGATCCCATATTTGTTTTGTTGGATTTACAACTAAGTATTTCTTTTCCTGTCCTCATTCTCTCCCTCTCCTCTCTCTCTCTCTCTCTCTCTCTCTCTCTCTCTCTTTCTTTCTCTCTGTGCCTGTGTATGTGGTGTGTGTGTATGCATGTATGTTTGTATATGTATGCGTGTGTGAGTGTGTGTGTGTGAGTGTGTGTGTGAGTGTGTAGGCCACATGTTGACATCAGCTATAGCCCTCTATTGCTCTCGCCTTCTTTATTAGGATAGTCTCTCACTGAATCCAGAGCTCAGTGATTTGGCTAGCCTACTAGCTAGCCAGTTTACCCTGAGGATCCCCTGTCTTGACCTCCCAAATCTGGGATTACAACACATGCCACCATGCCCAGCACTAACGTGGGCTCTGGGGATTCAGACTCGGGTCCTCACGCTTACATGATGAGTGCTTTCATACAATAACGACACACAGTTTTGATGTTTTTTTTTTCAGTTCCTTTTTTTAATAACTTTAGAAATAGTTGACCTAAAAATAGAGGAAAAGTATAAAAAATAGGTTTTCACATCTTGGGAAAGCTCAAATCACTGGTAAATAGGTGGTGTTCACTCATGAATCCCAAGTACTAGGTTGGACATTTTTACCTCAAACACAGAGAACCCTGCAGAGGAGATCATATAACACTCTACAAAATGCCCCTGTACCGTTGCTATCCAGAAATCCAGGATAGATCTCTAGGTACAATTCACTGCAATGATTATTCAGAAAAATTAGCAAGTGTAGGAAAAAGGGAGAAAAATTAATGCATAAAAAGGCCCTGCACGGAGCAGCCGATCCTCCTGGTTTTGCAAAGATCACTCTGAGAGATTTTTCAAAAACCCAACAAAGTTGAGAATGTCTCAAGTGTGGATGATCAAAGGCCTTCCTGTGGGATACTACCTCATAATTGAATCATGCAAACTGCTTGGAAGCTCATACACAGCCTGCGCCTTCTGTGATGTTAACCTATTATTCCTGGCCCTCTTGTGTACTTATATTATTCTCAAAGATATCTGTAAATAGTCCCTTACCTTCTATTTTACCAGTCAAACAAACATGTGCAGAAGTTGAATGCATAAATAGTCCCTGCTTATGTATTTGCAGTTCAAAAGATTGGCCTACAAAAGGGAAAAGTCCCTGTTGAAATTTTCTTTTTAGAAGTGCTTAGATATGCATAGAAGCAGATACCAAACATCCATTGCATAGGAAAAACAGTTGCAATCTGGACGTTGTGGGAAAGGGCTATATGGCTGTCTCATTTTATTGTGTGTGTGTGTGTGTGTGTGTGTGTGTGTGTGTGTGTGTATCCCATGGTGTACATGTGGAGCTCCAAGGGCAACTTTAAGTGTTGGTCCTCACTTCCACCTCATCTGAGGCAGAGTCTTTCATTGCTCTCCACGGCATTTGCCAGGCTCGCTGGGCTGAGTGCTTTGGTGCCTCTTTCTACCTCCCATCTCACTGGGAGCATGTTGAGATTACAGACATGTGCCACTGGGCCAAGTTTTTCACCCGGCTGTTTGGGATCTGAACTCTGGTTCTTGTGTTGGCACAGCATCTCCCCAGCCCTCAACTATTTTTGAAAGACTGGTTATTATGATCTGGGGAGAAGGCTCAGTGGATAAATTCTGCATACAAGCATGCAGACCAGAGTTCAGATTCCCAACACACATATCAAAAAGCTGAACATTGTGTCAGGCATCTGTAATCCCAACATGTCTGTGTCAAGAAGGAGGGTGGAGACAGGAGAATCTATCTTCCAGACACACACAAGTGATCCTGGTGAATGTGGTGGTAGACAAGAGACCCTGCATGAAACAGGGTTGAAGGTGAAGACTGATACCCCCAGTGTTTGCCTCTGACACACACACACACACACACATGAGAGAGAGAGAGAGAGAGAGAGAGAGAGAGAGAGAGTGAGAGAGAGAGAGAGAGGGAAGGAGGCTGGTCATTATTTTGCTAGCTCTTACTGATATTTAGCTACTTGAATCTTTTCAGAGGTGAGAAATCCAGATTCAAACTCTGGGTTTAGGGTAATCTCTTGAAATGCATTCATCTTTTGGGTTTTTGTTTAAGACAGACTTTAACACACACCTTTCAGTTTACAAGTGGGGAAACTGAGGATTATGGAAATGAATTTTCTGTCTCAAATGAAAACGGCAGCATTAGTCAAAACTAGGATTCGGGTGCCAAGTTCCTAATTTGAGCTGTTTCTGTAGCTTGCAAGTCAAGGTGAGTTAAGACATGCTCACCAGAGTCTTACGGGACTGTGATGAAGATGGAGGGCAATCAAGAATTTCAGTAGAAATTGTTGATCATGAAACCTGAGATCCTCCACATATCAGGGAATCTAAACACCCACCATGGGCTCAGAGGCCTAGAGAACATACCTTAGAAGTCAATGCAGGAATTATTTTTTGCTACCATATACCATGGTAACATGGCATCCCTGGTAAACAAATGTGTCATTTGGGAAGGAAGTCAAAGTAGGGAGAAGATAAGCGTGTCACCAACCCATTCACAGGATCAAGCTGAACGCCATCAACCAAATGACATTTCACCCATCCCCTTTGGTGGCTGAAGCAGTGGCCAAAAATAGTGACCTGCACAATTACCACAGATTTCGGAGACCATAATTGCTCAATTTCATTTCTGACAGTAGAGTCAAGCCTTCCCTTCCACTCTGGGATGTCAGAAAGTAAAAGGTTATCAGTGGGAAAATTGCACGTATCCAAATCATTTCAACTTCAATGTTGTTCCAAAGGAAAAGACATCGTGCACTTCCCTGTACTAGGGAAGCTCTCAAACCCTACCACACCGCTGCCATCATCCAACGTGTGGGCCAATGAGAGACCATCTGTCCTGCCTGTTGCCCAAGCCAGGCCATCCAACTTAGACCTGGCTCTCCAAAAAACAACCCAGGTCTGTGTCCTGGTGGTTATTCTGTGAAAGGAAACAATCTATCACTCTGTGCAGATGGGGAGATCATCTTTTTTGTTTTTTCTTCCTTTGACATTATATCATTGGGAAACTGTGGCTGATAAATTCCACATGGGTGAGTGAGGAGGAGATATAATTAAGTCAGAAATGGTAACAAAGTTGCTTGAGTGAGCTCTGAGGCATGCGGGGACAGAGCATGTCCACAAAGAAAATATTAATTTTAGACTCAAAGGAAACAATAAAAATGGGAATTTAAAGGGGAGGGAGAATAAGAAAAAAAAAGTGTCAGGTTATTTATATAAAGTGTCATTCTTGTGTTTTCACAAGGGCTCACACCCTCTGAGCAGTCAGTCAACACTCTCTCTGATCACAGCCTTGCTCTGATTGAGTTGGGGGGATGTCAGCCAAGGAGAAAACCATGTGGAAATTCTGTTAACCATGTGTGTCATTGCTGATGTCAACATGGAAGGAAATCCGGGAGAGGAAACACCAGCCCCAAGAATGGTACAGAGTACTGGTGGCTTTAAAAATGTGTATTTATGGCTGTGGTTAGGATGATGAGAATAGCTAGGATTCAGTGTTCAACATACATAAAAGAGCTGGTGCCTGGGAGAAACACAGCCCCGGCATTCTGTACACAGTCGAATCTGGGAATCTAACTTTAATATTTCTTGCAAAAGATAGCAAAAGTCAGGATCCTTGTAAAAACACTGAGAATTCTTTTTTTTTAATTTCTTGGTGTTACCTTAGGCTTAGGTTCTGTTTGCCCTCGAGGCGTAGAGTTCAAACAGGCTTTAGCCTGAGAGGTCAGTGAGAGCCCTGGTAGTGCTGTTAAGGGGCGGGGTGGTGGGCGATGCTCTGGATGGCAGGGAGAAGGGGGGCCGTGCTCAGAACTGACTTCTGGCTTACCTCAGACACAGGGTGAGTCAATGAACCTTCTGAGCTTGGGTTTCCTACCCACAAAAAGTTTGGCCTTTACAGCACATGCTGTTACTATAAAAATGTACCCCCCCCCCCACCCAGGGCTCTTGTCCAAGGCAGATTCTCATCTCATAGGTCGGGGACGGCACCTATGGTTCTATACTTCTAAGAGGCTCCTGGGTAATGCCCTGGCAGCTGGCCTGAACCATTCATTCTTCCAGCAGTTTTTTTTTTAAATATATTTTTTATTTATTGAGAGAGAAGGGAAAAGAGAGACAGAGAATGGGTGTGCCAGGGCCTCCAGCTGCTGCAAACAAACTCCAGATGCATGCACCACTTTGTGCATCTGGCTTTTATGTGGAAACTGGGAAACCTAACTCGGGTCATTAGGTTTTATAGGCAAACACCTTAACCACTAAGCCATCTCTCCAGCCCTCTTCCAGCAGTTTAAGTGGTATTTGTGGTGCACATCTGCTGCTTTGAGCTGCCTGGTACCTCATGCCTCATTCTCTAGCAAGGCACCAGGTTTTCTCCCGGACAGCCACACTTCCTCTCTATCAGGGCATTCAAGTGGGAGATGCTGATCCTAGTTCCAGGCTCTGAGGGTAGACTCATGCCTTAGGTCTAGCCAGTCACTGCACTTCATCTCTGTGATTGGCTCCTCTGAAAGCACATGACTTGTGGCAGGCTAATACAACTCAGGGATTTCATTGCTGTGACATAATAGACCTGACGCTCTCTGAACTGTACTGGCCAGGGACTTTGGGAAGCTTCCCCCCACCCCTCAAGGTAAGGTCTTGTTCTAGTCCAGGCTGCCCTGGAATTCACCATGTAGTCTCAGGGTGGCCTCAAACTCATGGCAATCCTCCTACCTCTGCCTCCCAAGTGCTGGGACTAAAGGCATATGCCACCACACACCCAGCTGAGAAACCCTTTTATGACTTTAGATTAAATATGTCTGAAAAGAATGTCAATAGAAAAGAAAGCAAAGCTGTGTGAGCCACTGTGACATCATTTGAACACCTAGATACAGCTGTGCCTAAAGACAGCCAACCCAGGCCTCCTCACTTATGCAATCCAATCACAAATGTAATAGCTATAGTCGTGAAACTCTTCACATTTCATCTGCATTTCCACGCAATTGCTCTCTTGCTCTAGACCAGAGGTCAGGGACCTTTTGTGCAAAGAGCCAGATAGCAGATCTTTTAGGCTTGGAGAACACAAGGTCACTGCAGGAGCTACTTATTTCCACATGTACAGCACAAACTTAGACACAGGCAATATGTAAACAAAGGTCCCAATAAACTTTATTTAACAAAATAGGCATCCGTTGTGTGGTGGCATATGCTTGTAATCCCTGCCCTGGGACATGGAAACAGGAGGGTCAGACTAGCCTGGGCTACCTAGCAAGACTCTGCCTCAGAAAAGTAAAATAATAAAATAAATAAATAAAATCTGGTATTTGATCTACAGTCATTGTTGGCCAGTTCCTTGTATGCACAATAAAATAAATAAATAAATAAAACTTGATTTCAGTATTTACCAATTTCCATGATGCAAATTCCCCACCAAGGTTGATTTCACATGCCAAGACAGTATCATGAATGCAGAGCTGGGAGGAGTGGGCAGAATTTCTCCACGATTTGCGATTCTCACCATCCAGATACAACAGCTGTCCACCTTCCCAACGTACGACACAGACAAATATGACAAAACAATCAGGAAGTGATGAGTTTTAAGTGTTTATTGCCTTTGTCATGAAATCGTTTCTTTCAGTGTTAACTTTACAACCAGTTTACAGCATTTCTGAGCACGTAGCACTGGGCTGTCTTGAAGCAGTGGGAGCTGTCTCCAGCTGCAGCCACTGTTAGATAGTTCAAAATGAAAACAGAGGAGCCAGGGTCCAAAGATACTGCAATCGGAGATCAAAGTTTGGGATGGGATTAACAGCATCTTCAGGAATTGGAGTTTCAAATTCCAATGCATTAGACCAGTCCTTTTTGAAGTGGTAACATCTAGTACCTGAGTAGAAAAGACAATTAAGATACTGTGTTAATTTTTCTCCTTGAATCTGACAGTAATATTTTGATCCTGTTAATTATCCAGAGAAGGGAACTATATGTAATGTGATAGCTCTGCGCAGAGCTGACAGACCGCTGCCTGGGTAAGCAGGCACACTTATCCTATAATTAGCTGCTTGGAATGCAATTTCCAGTCCTCCCTAAGTACAGCCACTCAAAAATGAACCAATGTGCTGTTTCAGAGCTCCTCCAAGCTGGCTTCCCCCCCTGGGAAGGCAGCCAATGATTATGTACTGAAAGTTACCCTCCTTTCAAAACAGAAAGTAGCAATCCATTTGCTAATGATTTCTGGCAGGTGAGGGTTAATCAATGCCTTAAGAAGACTGAGAGACTATAACGCCAGCGGGCTCGCCTTCTGCAAAGGATAAACTTATGGATGTCACTAACTGGGCATTTTAATGAGAGCTCATTCCAAAAGGGCAGCCTTGGAAGTGGGCAAGCAAGTCCATAAAGAGGCAAAATATGGGACCAAAATGCCTTCTGTAAACTTTAAAATAGGGCTTTCTACAGAATATTGTGAGGCTCAGGACACTATTTTCTTGCAAATGAAGATCATGGGGGCCTGGGTAGATGGCTTGGTGGTTAAAAAGCACTTGCTTGGAAAGCCTACCATCCTGGGTTCAAGTCCCCAGTACCCATGTAAAGTTAGATGTACAAAGTGGCACATGCTTCTGAAGTTTGTTTATAGCGCATTCTCTCTCTCTTTCATTCGCTCATTCTCTCTCTCAAATAAATAAATATTTTTTAAAAATGATCATGGGAGCCGGACATGATGGCACATGCCTTTAATCCCAGCTCTTGGGAAGCAGATTGCTGTGAGTTCGAGGCTACCCTGAGAATATATAGTGAATTACAGGTCAGCCTGGGCTAGAGCGAGACCTTACTTTGAAAAACCAAAACAAAACAAAACAATAAAAAAATGATAATGATTTCACAGGAAGTGTTGTATTTACTCCCATAAGACATGTTCTAGCCCTAGAGAGACATACCAAGATAATTGCTCACATGTTCGTGGAGGCTGAGATGTCTCGTGATCTGCCAGATGCAAACAGGAAGGAAGCTGGTGGCCTGGTGGCAGCAAAGCTGAAGATCTGAAAATAGGACATAAGTGCTGTAAGTAACGGTCTGGGACCAGAGGCCAAGAAGCAGGAGCACAAGGTGTGCGTGCAGGAGAGGTTACTGCAGCAGAGATGAGGATGACTGCCACCTGTTTCCAGCGTGTTGCCATCTTCACTTTTTTTTTGGTAGTATTGGGGATTAAACTCAGGAACCCATGCATGGTAGGTAAGGACTCTAGCACTCTACCACCGAGCCATCTCTCCAGCACTCTTTCAATTTCTTTTTATTTTTTGAGATAAGCTTTCACTAAGTAGCCCAAGATGGCCTTGAGCTTGCCATCCTCCTGCCTCAGTCTCCATGGTGGCTGCATTATAGACCTGTACTCCCAAGCTCGGCTCTATTAAGACTTCTGACACATGAAGTGAGTCCCACTTGCACTGGTTAGGGCATTTTCTTCACTCAGCCTACTGATTCAAGCACTGATCTCATGAAAATACCTCACAGACACACCCAGGAACAATGCCTTGCCAGTTATCTGGGCATCCTGTAGCACATTCAAACTGGCACAGAATTAACCATTGCACTACTTTTCCTCCCCAGAAAAGCTCATGAAGGAGGTACTATCTTTGGTTAGGATGGTGGTACTTAGTCTTTTAACCTGATGGTAATATATATATACCCATGATATTATACATTTAAGAAAATCACAAATCATTGCTCTCTTGGTCCATGCCTAGCACAACCTGTGTATATAATCACTGGTATCTTGAGAAAGCACACTGGAGTAGAAATAACACTGTGCCTATGTGCAGGTCCAAGTTAAAACTCATCCCCTCTCTAATGTTTTTGTTTGATTTTCCAAGGTTTGGTCTCACTCTAGTACAACTCACTCTGTAGTCCCAGACTGGCCATGAACTCACAGCAATCCTCCCACCTCTACCTCCCAAATGCTGGGATTAAAGGCACATACCACCACACTTGGCCTGCTCTCTGATTTTTACACTTTGAAGGAGATAGGTTATTTCTCTTGCCATTAGGTGACCATATCTATAAACAGAGTCATTGGACCAGCAAGGAAACACTTTCAAAACCATTCTCTAAATACAAGAAATTGCATTCATACCCATATATTAATGCTACTCTCACTTTTGGCTAGAGAACCTTCTCTTTTCAGATGGCAGAGACCTTGGCATGACTCAGAAGGTACCATGGTGCTGAGAAGAAGTGACAGAGGAGTGCTCAGCACTGAAATGTCTCAATCACACCTTCCAAGGCTCAGGGTCCATTGTGAAAGAGGTGGCGGAAAGAATGTAAGAGCCAAAGAAAGGGTAAGACTCCTAACAACATGCTCCTCCAGACACAAAATGACCTGGATATACATGACCTCACAGTGCCTGACACTACCTACATAAGACCATCATAATAGGAGGAAAAGATCATGGCATCAAAATAAAAGAGAGACTGATTGAGAGGGGAGGGGTTATGATGGAGAGTGGAGTTTCAAAGGGGAAAGTCAGGGGAGGGAGGGGAATTATCATGGGATATTGTTTACAATTATGAAAGGTGTCAATAAAAATATATAAAAAAAGAAATTGCTACTTTTGTCTTTGGATTTTTTCAGAGAGCCTGGCTTATAGCAGATGCTTTCAGATCTGCAGGATGAGGCACACATTTCTTTTCTAATCTTTGTATCTAAGAAGCAGAAGTCACATAGAGCTTGAGACTAATCACGCTGCAGGGCCTGGTGTGCGGGATTCCATCCCAGCTCTGACACTCTCAATCTCAGTGCCTCAGCCTCTCAGTTGTAAAATGGGAGGTCATAATAGATCTCCCTTGGGATGTTATGAAAGTAGAATGAGTCAATCTAAGTAAATTTCTTGGGACTGTGCCTAACAGGATACGTATTAACATTTTCTTGGTCATGATTGTGAATTTCCCAAAGAACAGATGACATTCTGAATCCCACACTTAGCATTCGGCATGTCTCAGGTCTGCTTTCCTGGGAACTACAATAAGAAAAGGTCATCTCTCCTGTCACTTCTTTTGGGGTCCAAGGGCCTTGATTCGGATGCATCACCAAGCTCATCTCAGTCATTCTCCTTTTCTCTCCTTTGTGGCTGGAATCTGCTTGTGGGTCCACAGTAGCAGCCCAGGGTGCCTGGGGCACGATGAAGGTCCAGGGACGGAAGCCATGTTTATCTTGGTCACCAATGACAGCAGCTAAGGACCAAGTTGAGCAAGCTGTGCTGACAGTGACAGTGACAGTGGCAAGAACAGCATTAAATGGGCCACGCTGTGTATTGCTAATGCCCCAGACCATGTGAAGACAAGAAAGAGGGATGAAGTTTAGCTGTTCTCTGGGGCATTTTTTCTTCTTTATATGTTTTCCAAGGTAGGGTCTAGCCCAGGCTGACCTGGAATTCACAATGTAGTTCCAGGCTGGCCTTGAACTCACAGCAATCCTCCTACCTCAGCCTCCCAAGTATTGGGATTAAAGATGTGTGCCACCAGGCCTGGCCCCCTCTGGGGCATTTCTTGTGTCATGTCAGAGCTCTGCCTTGCCAAGCAAGTGGGTGATCACTCATCTCCTCTTCCGAGGAGTGTGAATGGTCTCTCGGCTGCTCTGTATTAGTTAAATATTATCTTGCTGTGACAGAAGACCTGGCACAAACAACTTAAAGGACATGAAGGTTATTGAGTTCACATTTTCCTAGTTTTTAGTCCATCATGGTAGGGAGGGTGTGGTGGAGCAGAGCACATCCTGACACACAGGAAACAGTGCAGCAATAACGGGAAGAGACCAGAATATAATAGAGCCACCAAGGGCATGCCCCCAGTGAGCTACAACCAGGCTCCGCCTTCCACTGTTCCAATGTGTCCATATAGCTGGCTCAAATTTTGAATCCATCAGTGGATGAAACTGTTTGTTAGGCCAGTGCCTCCAAGATCTCATCATCTCTAGAAACGTTTACAGACCCACCAGAGGTGTGCTCTATTAACCTAGGTATCTTCCAGTCTGATCAAGTGGCAAATCAAGACCCACCATGGTTACTGGTGACTTCGGGCTGTTTCCCGGTTCTCAATGTCCTATTCACAGAACTGGAAAAGATGCACACAAGAAACAAAGCAGCAAGGAACTACCATGAGCAGAGCGATAGTAAAGGTTTGGATACTTTGCCAAGAGGAGCAGCCAGCCACTCAAGAGGGAACGTGCTCACGGACCCCAGGAAATTGCCCAGGACTTCTTTTTAAGGAGTCCATGAGAAAGATGGATTGGTTGAAGTAGAGGGACACCCAGTTTAAGACCAGCTGAGGCTACATATCAAGACCCTGCCTTAAAAGAAAAAAAAAAGTCAAATAAATAAAGAAATAGAATTATTAGGTAAAAATAAAGACCTCATATTCTGATGAAGGGGTCAGGTGACAACATAGTTTTAGGATAGGAGGATCTGGCAGGTGCTCCTAAGCTTACATCATTTCTGCAGTCCTTCATTCTGCCTTTCTTCACTCATTGAACAGGCATTCATTGTCTGTTCTGTGGCTGGCATTATGAAATATGTTTTTTTTTCTTTTTCTTTCTTTTTTTTTTGGGGGGGGGGGTTTCGAGGTAGTGTTTCACTCTAGCTCAGGCTGACCTGGAATTCACTATGTACTCTCTGGGTAGCCTTGAACTCATGGTGATCCTCCTACCTCTGCCTCCCAAGTGCTGGGATTAAATGCGTGTGCCACCATGCCTGGCTGAAATATGTTTTGTTTTTTTTTAAGAATTTAAAGCAAAACACACAAAAATCTGTGCTTCAATTCCCAGAGACCATGGGAGAGTCCAGCCTAGCCTGAGGCTCAGAAAGGGCTTCCTCATGTTGGAATCTGAAATGGGAAGGGTTTGAAGGCCACATCTAACAGAAGACTCTGATGGGAGGGGCACAAAGGAGGCAGTGTCATTGAGAAACCTAAAGACAAGAAATGGAGAAAGTAAGCCAGGTGTGGTGGCACATACCTTTAATCCCATCTACTCTAGAGGCTGAGGCAGGAGGATCACTGTAAGTTTGAGACCAGCCTGAGACTACATAGTGAATTCCAGGTCAGGGGAGGCTATTGTGAAGTCCAGGTCAATCAAGGCTACAGTGACACCTTAGCTTGAAAAATCAGAAAGAAAAAAATAAGAAGAAAAAGAAATGGAGAAGGTGAAGAAGACCTGAGGGATGGGACTGGAGAGGGTGGGGGTCCAAGCCAAACAGCCCCTTAGGCCCCACTAAGGCTTTGGGACTTGGCCCGGGCAGGCAATGTAGCATGCCCTGCTCATTCTGGCTGTGTGGATTTCAAAGGCCTGGTGAGACCAGAGACAGAGAGGGTGGCTGTCATGAAGGCGACAATACTGGTTGGTGTGATTCTTGTCTTGAGTCATCCAGCAATACCAAATAAAGCTGACAGTGTCTTGCAGTTTTACTTCTAGGTGCCTGTCTAAAGAAACCCCTACCTGTGTGCACAGAGCCAGGTATCTACCTCTAAGATGTTCCCATAGCCCAGCTTGTAACCATGAAAAAGTAGAAACTGGGCTGGAGAGATGGCTTAGTGTTTAAGGCGCTTGCCTGTGGACTCTAAGAACCTAGGTTAGATTCCCCAGTACCCACCTAGGCCAGATGCACAAGGTGGCACATGCATCTGGATTCATTTGCAGTGGCTAGAGGCCCTGGAATGCCCATTCTCTGTGTGTGTGTGTCAAATAAATAAGTAATAATAAGTAGAAACCACGTCATGTCTGCATAGGGTATGGACGATGTCTTGGGGTCCCTAGGGAAGCAGGACTGATTCATCTAGTCAAGGGGAGCAAAAAGTCAGAGTAAGGTCCAGACCGAGTCATCATTTGCTCCTTTCTTGACTGTCTGTCAAAGTCTAGCTCCGCCTGCTGCAGAAAGCTCCAGGCAGGCTCCTCATGGATGGCTCTCCCACCACCCTCCCTATTCGCATGCCTCAGCTGTGCTCTCAAAACGCAAGCATGGCATCTGTGCTCAGACTATTGTATTACTATAAAGTCATGTCCACCCTGCTTAGGTCACAAACTCTAAGGATGTCAAGTAATTGGGGGGGGGGGGCATCATAGCAAATTGATACTTGCTTGGAACTCCCAAATCCCCAAGCATTTCCCCAAGGGACTCCCATGCACAAAGATTATGACACATGATTATAATCATAGCTCAGGGTTAAGAAATGGTTTTAATGGCTTAAAAAAAAAGAGGCCAGGCACAGTAGTGCATGCCTTTAAGCCCAGCACTCAGGAAGCAGAAGTAGGAGGATCACTGTGAGTTCGAGGTTAGCCTGGGACTACAGAATGAGTTCCAGATCAGTCTGGGCTAGAGTGTGAGACCCTACAGAGAAACAAAACAGAACAAAACAAAACAAACAAACAAAAAGAGGTATGTCAATACCAAAACCTATTCAGAAATTTTTTCCTAACATTTGACAATGTAAGGCTTAGTTATTATCTTAATTTATGTGAAACATCTTCTTCTCATTGATAGCAGATTAATGGTCCTTCTGTAGATTTTCAACTGAACATGGGACTGTCTCACCACTTCTCAAAACATGTGTAGTGCAGTGACAGAGGAAATGTCTGAATTTGAAAGGAAGTCTTAAGAGGTTGTGAAGTCTCAGAAAGGTTCTTAAATGACTTAAGCAGACGATTTGAAGTCTGATATGCCCTTAACCCAAACCAAAATTCACAACAAAGTCAAAAGCAATAGAGTCAAGTGGGTCCCAAATGGCCTGTTCTGCCCAAGTTGACAGTTTACACTGACTACCTCTCAGGCTGGAGAAGTCACATGACCAGTGAATGGCACAGTGAAGTAAAAGGATGAAATCAGATTTGAGAATAAGTCCTTAGTGTTGGTACTAGTTAAAAAGCTCCATTTCTGCTGAGTATGGTAATGCACACCTTTAATCACAACACATGGGAGGCAGAGGTTGGAGGATCGCCATGAATTCAAGGCCAGCCTGAGACTACATAGTGAATTCCAGGTCAGCCTAAACTAGAGTG
Organism: Dipus sagitta; assembly: GCA_036346955.1. Classification (NCBI taxonomy): domain Eukaryota; kingdom Metazoa; phylum Chordata; class Mammalia; order Rodentia; family Dipodidae; genus Dipus; species Dipus sagitta. The sequence continues at coordinate 236,088,359 of CM070770.1, forward strand.
AGACCCTACCTCAAACCTCCACCCTATACCCAAAAGGCAGCTCCATTTCTGAGGCCATAGGAAACCAAGGTGAGGTAAGAACCTAGCCCAGGAGCCAGAGGGTTTGTAAGAACTCAGCCCTGGGGCTTATAGGTAGGGAAAATGGGCAAACTGTGGACACCTCATCCTTGACCTTCATGTTCCTCATCTGAAAAGTGGGAATGAAAATGCTACCCACCCCACAGGGCTGCTGTATGCATGGCTTAAAGAGATTGAATTGTCTTGCATAATTATTTTTTTTAAAAAATGTGCCGGGCATGGTGGCACACATCTTTAATCTCAGCACTTGGGAGGCAGAGGTAGGAGGACCACTGTGAGTTCGAGGCCAGCCTGAGATTACATAGTGAATTCCAGGTCAGCATGGCCCAGAACGAGACCCTACCTCAAAAAACCAAAACAATAATAAAAATACTAAGTAATAGAACCACTTTACCTGTTGCAGTTATTTTATTTTGTTTTGAATGTCAGCATTTATCAAAACAATGGCAATACGGGCTTTTAAAACATTTCTGTTTTATTAATTTAGTTAGTCTGGTTTGCTTATTCTGAGGTTAAGTATGGAACCCAAGGACTTCCCCATGCTTGATAAGTACTCTAGTACTGAGTTCTATCCCCAGCCTTTTACTTCAGTTGAGACAGATCTAGGAGATTGCCCTGGTTGTCCCAAGCAGGTCGCACAAATGAACCTCTTGCTTCATACTCCTGAGTAGTTCTGATTACAGGTCCAGAAGATTTTGTCTTCTTATGTTTAAATGTAAGAAAGACATTTTAGTGTTTAAAATGTCCTTTAAGAAAAATAAAAGTTTGGGTTTTCTTCTTTCTTTCTTTTTTTCATTTCTTCACCCAAGAAATTAGAATCATGAGGGAGGTGGATCATTTAGTTGATGGCCTTGTGATTGGGAAGGTGTTTGGATTTAAGAGGATTTGGTTTGGGACATTCATCACAGATGGGGAGGTAAATGGACAAATGGAATGGACCTACACTCTTGATTGATCTAGAACCTGGCTAAAAGAATCATATGATATCAAACAAACTTTAAGCAGTGGCTGAAGAGATGGCTCAGCACATGAAGGTGCTTTCTTGCAAAGACTAATGGTCTGGGTTCGATTTCCCCCAGGACCCAAGTAAGCCAGAAGCACAAAGTGGCACATGCATCTGGAGTTTGTTTGCAGTGGCACAAGGCCCTACTGCACCCATTCATTACCCCCCCCATCTCTCTCCAATAAATAAATAAATAAAATTTTCTTTTAATTTCAAGCAAACATAGACAGGTTTTACAGAGTGGGTGACCCTGAGCAACAAATGAGTGGTCTGGACAGAATGACCCATAATGCTTCTCTTGAGAGACTCACCTGACACTGCAAGGCACACATGACCCACACTTTTCCCTAGTGTGGAGGCCCAGGCTTGCCCAGTCACCCAGCTGCCTTCTACCCAGAGCACTTGGGAAGGGACTGGCTGATCCAAGGGTGGCTCTCAGTGACTCCAGTTCAAGTCCTATTCTAGGCACATACACAGCCTGGTATCCCACTGGAGAGAGGACAGGAAACCCTTGCCTTCAAGCAGAGCAGGAGAAATAAATATGCAAGCAGCACTGGCTCATTATTTTGGAGGACTCTGGAAGGAAAGTTCCAGGTAAGAAAAAAAAAAAACCCAAAACAAAACACAACAACCGCTAGCATTGCCATTCTGAATAGAGCCTCTACCAGGAGCTCAGAAATAAAGATAGCGATTCATTTATTATTCCTTCTCTTTACGACCTGCATTAATTCTGATTTCTATTTAAATAAGAATGATTAAATTTTATCAGCTGAGATGGAAATATTGTGATAAACACTGGCTCCTGGCCAAACTAATCTCCCAAACCCACAGCTTAGGGCCATTGTCTTGTATGGATATTTGAATGGCAATAGGCTTTTATCAGTATTTCTAAAGGCACTCATTTAATTATGTGTTTGTAAGGATTTTCAAAACCCCAAAGAATACCATCAATACATATTCATTTCTTGGATTAATTCAACATTAACATCAGAAAATATTGTTATTTAAAGGATGCTCTGACTTGTTATTGCTTTTACAAAAAAAAAAATAGCATCCAGTTGTGATCACAATGGTGTCTTTTCAATTTTCTGTTTAACTAAAATTATGAAAACAATGTATAGTGAAGTGAGGCTGGAATTTGGAATTATAGAGGACAGACAAGTGCAGACTCAGGAACTCCATCACTCTTTAACAAAGAGGTACACTTCAAGAGACTGGTCCTTACCAGGAAGCCAGACCTTCACGCCAGAATGGTTTTATATGTAGGCGGGTCTGCTCAGTTAAATATGAGATATTTGAAAGTCTCAGGAAAATGTTTAAGAAGTGGGATGGGACAGAGAATCGGTGCTCATTACTCCAGACTTCCTTGCCCATGAACTTGTGTGAGCCACACATCTCTTTTAGAAGGATAACATAGGTCTCCAAGAACTGATTAAAGATGAAGAAATAAACATACACATGAATAATAAGTTTCTTCACAAACAGGTCTTCAGTAGCTAACATTACAGTGAATCTGTGAAGCAGAGTCCTGTCTTACTAAAGGGGACAGACCCCGTGACTGGGACAGAAACCCACCGGTGCCCATGCCCTGACCACATAATCCTTCTAACCCCCGACTCCTTGCTACCTGTGCTGATGACTTGAGCAGCAGACGAGAACTGGACAGGGAGGGGAGAAGAGAGGAGGAAGATGAGTGCTGAAGTCTGGTGGTTACTTACTGGTCGGGTTACTTACGACTAAGGGCTGAGTGGCAATCGGGGCTAACATCAGGAAGTCATGGGCAACCGGATGCTGGTTTCCTTTTGCCCTACAAACCATCCTGTAGTGGAGAAAAGAGACATCTAGACTGCATTGACCATTACTTAGAGGTATGGGCTGTCGGGGCACAAAAGCTGCCTAAAATTCATAGAGGAAGTGTGTTTTATGGGAACATGAAGCTGAAGGAGATTTACAAACCATTTCCTTCAGTGTGCTCAATGGGACACAAACGCCATTCCATTTTACGTTAAAAAAATGTTTTAGAGAGAAATAAGTTCGTGGGAGGTTAAAGGACTCTTGCTGCAGGACTTCTCAGAGCCTTTAATAAGCAAATATAATATGGGTTATTAATTAATAGTACGTGCTGTTTTAAACATATCTCACAACTGAATCCCTTCCATCTTAGGATGCTGGTGCTTGGGAGATTCTATGTAATGACACCCTACATAAGCTGAATTGTTCATTTTTTTAAAAAAATTATTTACTTATTGGGGAAAGAGAGAGAGAATGGGCACAGCAGGGCCTCAGCCACTGCAAACAAACTTCAGATGCATGCACTACCCAGTGCATATGGCTTTGCGTGGGTCCTGGGGAATCGAACCTGGACCCTCTCGCTTTGCAGGCAAGCACCTTAATTGCTAAGCCATCCCTGAAGCCCTGAGTTGTCCCTTTAACACTGGGGGTAAGACAGGTGTGGCTAGTTACAGGCACGTCTGGGAAGACAGTGGCTTTGCTCTTAGATGTCTAGCACACTGATCACATGAGTCTGGGGTGGCCCTGGGGCTCTTCTTTGTGGTTACAAAGGTCTCAGGTGATGGTGGATATACTGGTCAGCATGCCGCCTTTTGACTAGCACAACACAGCAAGCGTCTAGAAGGCAGCGCTCCTGCAGTAGCCCCGTCCCACCTCGAGACTCTTTAAAGGAGAGCTGGCTGACCGGGTGGCTTCCTCGCTCCATTCTAGTGTCATTTGCTGAATTGGTGGCTCCAGTTCTTCAAAGCCAGCTCCTGCTTACATGCAGGCTAAGGAAGGACTCCTGCATTCAGAAATGTATTTCTCTTTTGCTAGGTTATAGTTTAGGAGAATCTCTCTTTCTCTCTCTCTTTTTCCAAGGAAGGGTTTCACTCTAGCCCAGACTGACGTGGAATTTGCTCTGTATTCTCAGGCTGACCTCGTGGTGATCCTCCTACCTCTGCCTCCCAAGTGCTGGGATTAAAGGCGTGCACCACCACACCCAGCTCAGGGGAAAGCTTTTGACTGAAGTGATATATTCTGAGATCCTGTACAGAAATTTAGATTAAATAATCATTTAAAATAATTGATTGAATTTAATCAATAAAATGATTCCTCCTTTTAGTGTGTTGTGTGTGGATGAGTGTGTAGCTAATATGTGGCAGTCTAAGGTCAACCTCAAAGTGTCTATCCTTTCCTTCCACCTTGCTGGAGACAAAGTCAACTCCCTTGGTTTTTCCACTGTGTGTGCACTAGCTGCCCAGTGGGCTTCTGTGTGCATAAAAAGAACACTTTCAGGCTGCAGAGATGGCTTAGCGGCTAAGCGCTTGCCTGTGAAGCCTAAGGACCCTGGTTCGAGGCTCAATTCCCCAGGACCCACGTTAGCCAGATGCACAAGGGGGCGCACGCATCTGCAGTTCGTTTACAGAGGCTGGAAGCTCTGGCGCACCCATTCTCTCTCTCTCTCTCTCTCTACTTCTCTCCGTCACTCTCAAATAAATAAATAAACAAACAAAAAAATTAACAAAAAAAAAGAACACTTTCTGTGGCCATTTTCATGTACTTTTCGATTCTGGAAATACGTGGCATGCATCTAGCCAAAATCTGTTCACTAATTGTGCAATGCTCTGGCTAGTCCCAAACTAGAAATAAACAAAGGCACCAGATTCTCACTGAGCACAGAACCCAATCTAAAGAAAACCTCGCCTGTCCCGAGGCATCCAGAGCTTTTGTACCTGCATGCGTAGACTTCCTGCAGACTTGCTGGGTTCCAGCCAGTGGGGAGAATCCATTGGTTGAAATTCAAGGCTAGTGCATCCATTGGCAATTAGGAGGAGGAATAATGGATGATAAGCCAAAGTGAAGACAAATAAGCAGCAGATTATCTCAACTTTGCACTTTCCACCAAATGGCGCTGTCTACATTTTCGTGACTCTGGAGCCAACTAGAAATAAACCATATTGCGATGGAATGGGCTGAGTGATTAAAGAGAATGTTCTTCTTGCTTCCACACTGGCTTTGCCCGCCACAAGAGCTGAGCTCAGATATTGCAGCCACCCCACACCCTCAGCAAGGGCCGCAACGATCTCCCGCTGTTGGGAGGAGTAAATGAGGAAGCTTACATATACTACATGGAGGCTACTTGAAGCCTATGCTCGCTTAGCTGGTTTCAACATTCTCTAGTCACCCATTTGCTTGAACATGAAATGTGTTCCATCTAAGAACTGGCCTTGTGAAGCACCAGGGATGAAGGAAACCCACCTGCACCGTCAAGGTTCTTTCCTGGGCTCTTACGGAAGTTGCCGGGGATAGTTTTGGTATAATGTGGCAAGGGCCAGGTTAGGACAAGGAGGGCCATCTTGCCAGCTCTCAAGGCTTTTCTCTACAGAACTTCTCAAGACAGCACCTTGGCTTAAAACTTCCTTTTACTTCTCATTTATAATATGGTAGAAAGAAATTTTATTTTACGAGCCAGTAAATGATTCCTGATTCTCCTGTTGTTACAGGGAGTGGAAAGGAGGGAAAATGTCTTGCAGGAGGAAGTGCACGGTCACACCGCAGGCTCTCAGGCTGGCTCTTCCTCCAGTACCTCATCCTTGCTGTCTTCTCTCCACCCCCAGCCCTGCAGCACTCACGTCTGTCTCCACATCTGAGCTGCCATCTTGAGATCTGCATTTCCATGTCCTTTTCTCTCAAGCACCAGATTTGATGACCTGTTGGCCAGCTGGGTTTTCCAGTAGGCAGAAGGTAAAATGGTGTTAGGAGGTAGGAAAGTTCATGGGAGTGATACACATAAAATTCCATGAAATGCCCCTGTTGTTTCTACACATGAAAGACATGGAAACATATAATGTGTTATCTTTTTAATATACTTTATTTATTTATTTATTTGAGAAAGAGAAAGAGAATGGGCACAACAGGGCATCTAGCCACTGTAAATTAACTCCAGATGCATGTGCCCCCTCATGCATCTGGCTTACGTGGGTCCTGGAGAATCGAACTGGGATCCTTTGGCTTTGCAAGCAAACACCTTAACCATTAAGCTATCTCTCCAGCCCCTCAAGTGTTATCTTTGACACAGGTCCCTCACAGGCTGCCATCAACTGTCAGCTGGGGCTCCACTGTCATCTAAATCCTTACTTAGGGAAGGAGCTGGTGTTGGGTTGTGGGTGACAGGATTCAGCTCCTTGAAGGTTATGGGACTGAGGGCCTGTTCATTAGTGGCTATTGGCAGGAGTCCATCCTCGGTGTCTTGCCACATGGGCATGAATCCATCCTCAGTTTCTTGCTATGTGGCAGCTGACTTCATCAGAGTGGGCACATAGGAGCAAAAGCCAGAGTGTGCCAGCAAGCCCGCTTTTGGGACCTAACCTCGGGAATGATGTCCCATCACCTTGGCGGATTTCTGTGAGTTAAAAGTGAGTCACCAGGATTTGCACAGGTTCAAGGAGAAGACATGACTACTGAGAAGCAGGGGTCATCAAGAGCCAGGTGAGAAGGAAGCCTGGGTCAAGGGAGGAAGCAGGGTTGGCTAAGGAAAGCCTTTAGTCATGACATCGATCTTGTGAAAGGAAAAAGGCAAGACATGGGACCAGGAAGACCAAGCCTAAGAACATGATGTTCTTCTGATAAAGTCTAAGCCAACTCAATAGTGAGTTCCAGAACAAAGGTTGCCTTTTGGTAGAGCTTAGCATGGGACAAAAGTGGCCAAGATTTGGTCATCAGCTGAGGACTTCTGGGGCAAAACCTGGTCTTGGCAGGAGCTGAAGGCCAGTAGCTGGAGGCTGTTGAGTAACTGCTTTCCTGAAATAGCAAGTTCTTACTTGAAAGGAGATCTGATCAGCATGATGGCTGCCACCTTCCAGTATGTAGATTAATATGTTTCTTTTTCCTTTATTTGAGAGAGAGAGAGAAAAATAGGCATGGTAGTCGGGAGAAGAGAATGGATGTGCCAGGGCCTCCAGCCACTGCAAATGAACTCCAGATTCGTGTGCCCCCTTGTGCATCTGGCTTATGTGGGCCCTGGGGAATCAAACCTGGGTCCTTTCGCTTTGTTGGCAAGTGCCTTAGCCACTAAGCTATTTCTCCAGCCTTAGATTAATGTTTTTATATAATTGAGGCATTCATAAAATGTTGCTTCTAAATAAGCAATGTATGACTTGTTCTTAATGCATATTAAGAATCCATTATTTATTATTGACATATAATGAATATTCATAAGCACATTGATGTAGTAGCCAATTGAGCCAGATATGGTCAACTAACATGCCTACCTAGCCTACTCTGTTATACCCTCAAACACTACCCTCTTTCCCATGTTGTCTGAATGGACTTTACTTTGCATATATGGCCTTAGAAAAGTGAAAAAGGAAGGGAAGAGAAGGGAGGGGAAGGGAAGGGAAGGGAAAGCACTCTTAAAACGTTTCCTTCACCCATCTGGTCAACGTGTGTTCATTAAGCACCTACCATGTGTGTAAATGGGTCACTGTTTGCTGGAGTGACTGTCTTTTACTTTATTTCCCCATTCTCACTTCCTTTACTTCCTTCACCATATATACATTTGTTTATGCACACCTTACCTTATTCCAGTATGGATTGAAGGTTAGTTATAGAGGTTCATAAAATGCACAGCTATAACATAAATTATGATTAGGTTAGAGAAGTATAGGAAAAGGCATAAACTAAATGTATGTGGACTGCATCACTAATAAATAACTCAGACTCTCCCCTGGCAAAGGAATGATGGGCTAGGCCCTGGCAATCACCATAGGTAACAGGTATAGGAAACCTGGGAAGAGCCACCACTAAAAAAAATCCCTGTGCACAATTTTCTTCATTTAACTACTAGAATAAACCCTCTTCTTCCTGTTTGTGTGCGTGTTGTGTAGGGCTCTGAAGATTTCAAACAGCTTATTCATTCTTGAATTTATATACACGAATATGCACACTTACCAACACTTGGTGTGCTGGCCCTGTGCCCACCAAAAGGTTGCCGAGTGTGAGTGAGCTTTCTGCTCTAAAAACTCCAGGTAAGCAGGGCGTGGTGGCACACGCCTTTAATCCCAGCTCTCGGGAGACAGAGGTAGGAGGCTCACTGTGAGTTCAAGGTCCCACTGAGACTGCATAGTGAGTTCTGGGCTAGAGTGAGACCCTACCTCAAAAAAAAAAAAAAAAAAAAAAAAAAAAAAAAAGCTCCAGGTAGACCAGGTACAATGGAGCACACCTGCAATCTAAGCATTTCAGAGGCTAAAGCAAGAGGATCATTGAGTTCCAGACCAGCCTGGGCTACATGGAAAGATCCTGTCTCAAAAAGCCAACAAAAGTAGAAAACAGACAACAAAACAAAAAGCCAACAAAAGTAGGTAAAATTGAATAATCAAAAGTTTGCAGGTGTAGAACTTCTAAGACTTGAGGTCTGCTTTTGCCTTCTCATCACCTTACGATGTCCTTGGCCAAGTCCATTCCAGTTCCTGAGCCTTGAAGTCCTCAGCTGACAGGCTAGAGGACACTAAAATTCCTTACTGGGGTCTGGGGAGATGATGGCTCAGCAGTTAAGAGTGCTTGCTTGCAAAACCTCATGGCCTGGGTTAGATTCCCTAGTACCCAGGTAAAGCCAGATACACAAAGTGTGGCACATGCATCTGGAGTTCATTTGCAGTAGCAGGAAGCCCTGGCATGTCATATTCACTCTCTTTCTATCTGCGTCTTTATCTTGCAAATAAACAAAGAAATAACTTTTTTAAAAACTCCTCACTGGATCTAACGTGTTGCACAGGGCACACTGAGGTTAGTTTAGTTTAGTCAGGGAAAAGTCATCAGAGTCTCCTGACAGGTGTATTTTTTAACATTTATCCCCCAGACTGTGTGCGCTTTGCGTGTATATATCTGATAACAAAACTTAAGGGAGGACAGCTTCATTTATTTTGACTCACAATTTGAGAGAGAGAGAGAGAGAGAAGAAAGAAAGAAAGAATGAGATTTCAGTCCATGTTACCCAAGAAAGAGCCAAGGTGACGTGTGTGACAGCGTGAGTATGTAAAGTGGCTGTTCACATCATGGCAGACCAAGAAGCACAGACTGACCCACACTCGAGGCTGAATTCTCATCTTCAAAGGCCCACCCCATAATGACACACTTTTGCCAGCTAAGCCCCACCTCCTGAAGGCTCCACAGTCTCTGCAAGTAGAATTACCCACTGGAAAACAAGCATTCAAAGCAGGAGCCTGTGGGGGACATTTCAGATGAAAACCATAACAGCCACTGAAGTGCAAAGGTAGTCAGGAGTTCACAAATGAGTGTAAGTGGATTCCAATAAAACTTTATTTATGGATACTAAAATTAGAATTTTATATGATTTTTATGTACCATGAATTATGGTTCTTCTTTTGATGTTTTTTTCTTAAGCCACTTAAGGCCTTAAAGAACAACATTCCTACCTTGGAGGATGGACAAAAGCAGCAAGTGTCTGGCACTGGCTGTTCTGTACTGACCACTAACGTCTGGATACAAGTAAGAGGGAAATAAGTAATACCTCTGTACTTGATTTTCTGATCCCTTTGCAATATGAATCTACATTTTCTTAGTCACACTCTGCCATATTTTCCTAGGTGTTTAAAATTTTTTTTAAATGTTTAAAATTTTATACCAGAAACTATCAAACCATCAAGAAGATAAAATTTTGCTTCTTCCTTTGCTCCCAATACGCGGAAATCCAGACAGTTGTCTATCCTTGTTTCAAAATTCAAAACGAAGACGGGGTAAAACATATTCCTAAATATCTACAAATGCACACATGAAATATAGGTGTATTTTAAAGAATAACCTAACGGAAAGTACTTTAAATTTCACAGCTACTGCTAATGCAGGCAGCTAATCCTATTTACATTCATATTAGTCTTGGTATCTTTTTCCCTAAGATTTACCTATTTGTATGCTTGCATGAGTTAAACTGCCTTTTGCATGATATCAGTACTTTTGTAATTTAAATCTATAAAAGGCAATTTCTTTTAAATATACTTCCTAACAGTGAGTGAAAGAGGCACCAAAGTTATTTGAGAGCTGTACACCTCAGTAAACATGTGCACTGAACTCCCGGCTATGCACAGACTGTGGGAATTAATCTTATACTGTAGAAGTGGAACGGAAAATAAAATCGAGGCGGAGAAAGAAACAGCCTTTGAAAAGAGCCAGTTTGCAGCATTATCGAAGGAAACGGTGTGTTTTAGAATTGCTATTTAGGCAGGGAAAACTTTCTCTCCTCCTGAGAAAGTGTCAAAGAGTGTTTTTGCCTTGGGATGATGTTTTGTTTTTATACATCCATAATAACTGCTCGTAGGAGAAGCAAGTCAGACAATTGGATGTTGGTGTTAGATGACAAGCAGAACGTGGCTGGTCAGGGTAAGTTTTAAAAGTTTTAAGGTGCCAATTGTGGCTCCCAGTGGGACGCGGAGTATGCCCATGTGTTTAGGGCATAGGGGTGAAGGATTCAAACACACAGATTCAATGGGCTGGGATTACATTTTCCCTTCATAAATTCCTATGAAATATTCACCCCACCTGACACAAAAGAGGTGCGAGTAGGTTAATGTACAACCTTGTCCCTAAGTAGTAGGTCTTCCAGGTATGTAGGATGCATACATCGGTTGCAAGCAGGGCTGGAATTTTCCCAGCAAAAGGCAGTGGGGTGTGGAATCAGAGGGGAGGCACTTCCAGATGCTTGCCCACAGTTCTGGCTATACTGAGTATTTTTCTCCCAAGAGAACTAGCCCTAGGGTTCTTTTCTTCTCCCTCAGGCCAGGACACATTGCCAGGACCTACCTAGGTCACAGACTTGAAGGAAGCCAACAAGGAAGTCAGAGAAGACATTGTTCCAACCTGGGCGCCCTCGCAGAGCAGCAGGATTGAGGCAGGCCCCACAGAGGATGCAGGAGAGGAAGGGCGCACACCCCCTCCAATGTCCATGCTTTGCTCTGTGTCTAGTTGTGATGTCTATAGAACACTAAAGATATGGATTGAAGCAGGACATTCTGGGTGCTACCCTGATATTTAGACAAAGTTTATGACATTGGTTCATGCCAACTGATACACACACACACACACACACACACACACACACACACACACTCACACTCAGAAACCCACCATCCTGAAAGAAGCTATTATAAATGTTTCATGTGAAACTTTCACAACCCATCAGGCTCACTAGAGTTTTCAAATTAACTCCTTTTCTGCCCAAGGGGATTGCTCTGTAAAAGATTTCTTCAGCTTCCAACCTCCTCAAAAAAAAAAAAAAAAAAAAATCATCCCCTAAAAAAAAAAAAAAAAAACAGAATTTGAAACAGTATGCAAATTTTGCATTTTGACTCCCTAATCAACAAATGAATCAACTCAAATTGATTCTGAATCTTTGAAATTAGCTGTCTTTAATTCTCTCCCTGGCTGCTGTGGGTTCACTCTGAAGATAGGAAGGGTGTGTGTGTGTGTGTGTGTGTGTGTGTGTGTGTGTATTTGGGGCAGTGCAGGGTTTGAACAGAGTTGTTTCTTTTTTTTTTCAGCATTTGTATTATGATCTTTAAGAAATTCAAAATATTTTAATGATGCCACCACACTAAGAAAGCAAGAATTTACCTGGTTCAGTTATGTGACTTTCTGTGGAGGATATTTTCAATAGGTACCTGGCTGCATAAAATCAACACAACTTTAGTGAAAAGGAAAAAAAAAATCACATAAAATCTAAAATGAATGTATAAATAATATGCAACTGTCTAGACAGTATAGGTCACTTGCAAAGAAAGCAGGTCGGGAAAAAATTGTCCATCAGTCAGACAACCATAACTGATTCTGATGCTAAATAATGGTAGAGATATTCAGTATGTCTCTCCGCGAAAGGCTTCGCTGAGCACCTGCTCTTCCCGAGTCACTGGTCTTCCACTCAGCTGGTGCTTTATGCAGCCTTCGGCAAATGCACTTGCTATTTAAACATTAAAATTAATGCCCGAAGAATAGCTCTTGAGCAAGGAAGTGCCACTGACCTATGTGATTGGCCTTTGGTAAAGCAAAAATAACCCTTCCCCATCAACAATGTGGGCTTTACATAGCCTGGAATCTTAAGCAGATACAGTTACAGAAACTTCAGGATGGTAAAATACTCAACACATATGCATACACATTCTCTCTCTCTTTCTAAGAGACATTTTTGCTAATAATAACCCATATTGATTTATTCTAGTAAGCAAATTTGTATTCTTAAAAAATTATAATAATCTCTCTGCATAACCAAAAATATTTGCAAAAGAAACTAAGTATATTAATTCATATAGAGAGACAATGTCTTCTTCAGCCATCGTCCCTCATGACTACAGCGTGAGCAACGTTCATGTGCTTGAGTTCAGAGCTGGGCACAGCCACCAGCCACACTCATGCCTGGCCGCCTTACAGGCTTTTCTGAGAGACAGCCCCAAAGTCAGGTTGCTGTACATCAGGCCAGATGCCCCCACAAAAATCGAGCTTGCTCAGTGGGTGGAGAGGAAGGGGGCGGGCATGCAGCCTTCCTGGCTGCTCTGATCAGAGGAACCCCACTCCTCAAACTGGTGAGACTCTTAGGGAAGGCGATGACAGAAAACAATCAGAGTCACAAACTAAGCACTCTCCAAGTGACAGACTGGGAGCTAAATAAGACCACTCTGTGGAGGCGGGATCTCACTGAGCTCTTGCGGAAAATCTGCAGAATCAATATGATTTATTATTTCATATTACATTTGGGAAAGTTGGAGCTCAGAAAGGTTAAATAACTTGCTTGAGGCAAACAGCTAGTAAGTGGCTAGGCATGAGTCTGACCCCAGCTTCATTGTAAGTAAGCTTATACTCAACCCTTTTGGGATATTTTGCTGTCTTGGCTGCTCAGATCTGGCCCCCATCTCCTAAGGCCAATCCCTCCCTGGACAAGAGGGCACAATGCCCAGGGCTCACAGCTCTGCGAGGGCCCACCAGAATGTTCTGCTTCTTGCAATAAGTAAGATTTGAATGCATTGACATAAAAACATTTCTAATCCAGACTTTTTTGTTTTAATTTTTCAAGGTAGGGCTTTGCTCTAGTCCAAGCTGATGTGGAATTCACTGCCTATCAGACTTGATTCTTCTCCTAACAAAGAAGCCCTAAAATATAATACTTCACATATGTTTTGTGAACAAGGGGGATTTATGAAGACCAAACAACCTGAAAGTCCTGCCTCCACTGGCTCCTAGAGATAGTTTAGATTCCATTTTCTTACTTTTAACTATGGGTAAACCAAGGCCCTGGGAGGTACAGGACATATCCAAGGTCATCCAGCTAATGAGTGATTGAGTCAGCCCTCTTACACTTCCCCTCTGACTTCTCGGCCATTTCTATGTCTAACCCAGTGAGTGAAAGTCCAAGTAATCATAATAATCATCATCATCATCATCATCATCATCCCGAGTAAGGAACAGGATGACTCCAGGTGCTTCTTCCCTTGAGTTGTCACCTTTGACATTAAATGCAACTCTGAATATGACAGGCTGTGAGAAAGTTAAAAAGTACTTAAGGTATGGAAAGATTATTTATAAAGAAGCATTTATTAGGCTGCATGTTTCCAACTTAAAAAAAAATTCCTTTAAAAACTGCTAGTGGACATTCTAGAACACCTCTTTGTAATCTACCTTTGGTATTAAATTTGTAATAAGTGCCCTTGCTTAGGCCCATCCAGTAGGAGCTCTGGCCACATCATGGGTACCTGAGGCCACCCTCTCTATCACTCCTTGCCCATGTGCCTCACCAGTTCTGTCTAGGACTGGCCAACTGTCCCTTCCTTCTGGGCCACCAGTTTTATTTGTTTGTAGTGCCTTTGATTTGTCTTTTGTTTTGACCTGGCAAAGAGCACACATCTGCTGCCACCAGGAGGAGTCCATGGTTCCTACTGCTCTGTGTGTGCCCTGAACCCAATGGAAGTTTCCTTTTGCAAAGCCTGGGTCTCAGTTTCAATTTCAAAGCATTAGGCTATGTTCTGAGCATTAAAGATTCGTAGGCTGAGTTAAAGATTTATTGTTAGGGGATACATTATTATAAAGCAAATCACGTTCTTTTCATTTTAGACATATTTGCTATTACAATTTTATCTTTATAATTTTATTCTTTTGCTAAAAGCTCAATTACATAAATCTCACCAAAAACCTTCCAAACACGATGCTAAAAGCTGGGCATCTCAGCAGCCAGATGCCTATTGCCCTTTAAGGATTAATTCTCTACAACGAGGGCCATCCCTTCAATGCAGACTTGAATGTCCTCAGTACAAGTTGATCAGTTACACCTCTGCTTAAAACCTCTACCAGCTTCCTGTTACTTATGGAAAAGTTTGAATGCCTCACTCAGTTTTGTCAAGCCATTCATGGACTGAGATGGGCAGACCCTCCTAATTTCCAAGGCAGCCCTCTAAGCCCCGCCATTTACGTAGCCTTTTGCATGTGAGTTTGAGGCTACCCAGGTGCCTTAACCTTGGAGCCTTCATTTAACATCCAAATATCCCTCACCCTGGGACAGAGGCTTAGACACATGAGCTACAGTAATGAAGCTTTCATGGGCTATGCTGTAAATTAGCTGTCAATGTATGCTTTATACCAGGCTGCGTCCCCAAGATGTCAATTGATGATTACTGCTATTTATAACTCCAGGGTTCAGCACAGAGTCAGGTATGCTCAGTAAAGATTACTGAGTGATGGACTGGAGAGATGGCTTAGCAGTTAAGCCATCTGTGAAGCCTAAGGAGCCAGGTTTGACCAGGTTCAGCTCCCCAGAACTCAGGTAAGACAGATACACAAGGTGGCGCATGTGCTCAAGATTGTGCATGTGCACAAGATGGCACAGTGTCTGGAGTTCAATTGCAGTGGCTGGAGACCCTAGTGTGCCAATTCTCTTTCTCCCCCTCTATCTCTCTCTCATAAATAAAATAAAAAATAATAGTAAAAAGAATGGTCAGTGAATAAATGAATGAATGAATCCTCCTGCACAAGAAGTCACATGCCATTCGGTTACCAGACCACAAAAAACTCATCAATCATTGTTAAGGTGGGCGTGATGGCACATTGCCTGTAATCTCAACACTTGGAAGGCAGAGGAAGGAGGGTTGTGAGTTAGAGCTCAGCCTGGGCTACACAAGAAGATGCTGCCTCACAAAACAAGAACATGCGCTGGGGATGTAGTTCACAGTTGGTAGAGTTCTCATCTTGCATTCATGAAGCCCTGGGTTCAATCCCCAGCACCGCAGAACCTGGGCACAGTGGAGCACATCTGTAATCTCAGCACTCAGGAGGGAGAGGCAGGAGGATCAGAAGTTCAAGGTCATCCTCAAGTACATATCAAGTTTGAGGCCAGCCTAATCTACATGAATCTCTCTCTCTCTCTCTCTCTCTCTCTCTCTCTCTCTCACACACACACACACACACACACACACACACACACACTCACACAGTAATATTAGCTGCAGGGACCCCTTTAGAATCATATACTCAGGTAAGTAAAGCAAACACTGAGTATACACAGGGAATGTTTAGATTCCCCAGGAAGAGCTGTGACTACAGTAAGAGACTGAGGAATTGTCAAGAGGCAAACCTTAGAACCACACTTCTGAGCTGCTGTGTGCTGTGGGTAAAATGCAAAAGTTGGGGTTGGTTGAGGTAGAGAAGAAAAAAAAAAAAAAACAATGTCCCTATGTAGGCACAGCCATCTGGCCTTATATGGCAGCATAATAGAAGCCATATCAGTTAGGGATGAGGAAAGTGACAAGGACAATGGCCACTGGAGAAGGGATGGGCTTGATGCAAAGTAAAATATAGTGGAAAACATCTGTGCTCCCAGCATTCAGGAGCTGAGGCAGGAGGACTGTGAGATGAAGACTGTATTAGTTACTCCACTCAATACTGTGACCAAATACATGACAGGAAGCAATTTCAGGAAAGAAAGGGTGCCTTTTGGCTTACAGTTCCAGTGGACACAGTTCATCCTGGCAGGGAAGGCAAGGCAGGCCAGCTTGTCACAACATGGTCAGGAAACGGAAAGGAGAGAGAGAGAGAGAGAGAGAGAGAGAACAGGAAGTGGGGCCAGGTTATAAAGCCTTAAGACCTGCCCTCTCCGTGACAAACTTCCTCCAGCAAGGAAGCTCCCATAACCTTCCCAAACAGTGCCCCCGACTGGGGACAAAATGTTCAAGCACATTGGGGGACATTTTACATTTAAATCACAACAGGGACTCCGTCTGATAAAAGGAGGGGGAAGAGAAAAGGAGGAGGGAAAGGGTAAGAGGAAGTGAAGGGGCAAGGAAGGGAAGGGGAAGAAAGAGAAAACAAAAGAAAGGAAAGGAGAGGAGAGGAGAGGGAAAATCAAAGGAAGGGACAGCTCCCTAAAGAAAGTCAGGCATGGGCTCTCTGCCTACCGGCAGCCAAAGAGACGCAGGGATGGCTCCTTGGCAACGGTGGAGTTGCTTGGCTTCAGGGACCCCAGTGACTCCCAGTCCAAGTTTTCAAGGCCTTTCCTGATCTGTGATCCAGAAGGGGCATGGCCTCAGCCCCTCCAGATGGAATGGTCAGTCCTGTCCTTGTATTTCTAAGTGGGAGCCCTTGTGCCACCAATTCAGCTCCCTTCTTCCCATTCACAGGCTCCCAAAGGACAAGTGGCCTGTGTGTGCTGGGTGGTATTCCAGAGGGCCTGAGCGCAGCCTGGCTATTGCCGCTCTGTCTGCCTGCCTGTCAGTGGCGTCCCTTCTTGTTCCAGCATCCTCAAGGTAAGTGCATCTACAATGGTGCTACTTTCGGCTTCCTGGAGGCAGATGGGAAAGCTATTTTCATTCGTCCCAACTAGGGAAGTGTTCCAGATCGAACGTGCAGTTGCTGGTGAGCCTGGAAGTGTCTGCTTTCTGTAAGGCCCATCCTCATCTCTTGTCTTGTAGGAGAGCCTGAGAAGCCTGAGGTGTGGACGCTCAAGCCCTAGGCCAGACCTAGCCACATATTATTTTTTTAATGAGAGAGAGTGGAAGAGCAAGAAAGAGAGAGAAAAACTGGTGCGCCAGGGCCTTAGCCACTGCACATGAACTCCAGACGTGTGTGTCACCTAGTGCGCATGAGCCACCTGCTCATCTGAATCCCCTTGTGCATCTGGCTTACGTGTGTACTGGGGAATCAAACCTGAGTCTCTAGGCTTCACAGGCAAATGCCTTATCCACTAAGCCATCTCTCCAGCCCATATTCCTTTTTTATATTTTAAAAAGGGAGATTATTGGAGAAACATAAAAATATGACAGCTCCCTTCATGAGCCACTTTACACAATAGAATAGACAATGATAACATATTTTTGCTGCCGTGAACGTCTGAGCACGCTAATAACATTTACACAAATTATAATGGTTATGAGTGGATGAACTGCATTCATAAAAATATGTCAAGAGAAGAAACGATAGATGCATATCACTGTGCTCAGCAATTGTGTGCACCTTGCTTTATAAATGTAGTTGTCAAAAATAGCAGATGGCAACCTCAGCCTTCTGAAGAGAGGCATCAGCCCCCACCAGGGTTCAGCCCTGTACTCGCTCAACCTAAACAGTGAGATCTTTAGACGCTGCATCTTTCACATCTGAAGATGCACAAAAAACACCACCCCTTCATCTACTGAAGGGGTTGAACATTTGCACATGCATGTGTAGCAATGTCAGAATCCAAACACTACGCTGGGCGTGGTGGCGCACGCCTTTAATCCAGCACTGCGGAGGCAGAGGTAGGAGGATTGCTGTGAGTTCGCGGCCACCCTGAGACTACATAGTGAATGCCAGGTCAGCCTGGGCTAGAGCAAGACCACACCTTGAAAAACAAACAAACAAGAAAAACAACAAGAACAACAAAAAAGAATGAAACACTTCATCCTGGAGAAAAATTCATTGAGGCTCAGGAAATAAACAGGGCTAAGGCCCTCACAACTCTTAGGAAGTTCCTATTCCTACAACTTGTATTCCTGCAACACCAGGCCCCTCCCTAAGGTTATGTGAAGAGTAAACAACTGCTGGGTGGGGAAGAGACTGTCTGACAGCCAGCTACCTGCAAGTTGTGCAGTGTGCTACCCACGCTCCTGTAAGTAACCTACCTCTCACCTGTGCTCTGTGAGTAGCCCCAATAAACTCACTGGTTCACCAGAACTAGATTTGGGTATAATCATGCCTGATTTGTTATTTTGGTCCTATCTGGGAGGTGAATACACATGTGTTTGCATCTCCACAGGGAAAGGATTTCACACAAGAACACACACGATACAGAGAGGCTAAGAGTAGGAAGGTGTGCCCTCCCTCAGAGTCCAATCTGCAAAACCTCTAAAGAAAGTGCCCATAACTTACCTCTTTAGTACTGAGGTGACACATAGCAGTGAAGGGCGAAGGGCGTAGCGCAGAGAATTATAACCACAATGCTGACACGTTTCAAGCCATGTTCTTCCAACCACATTCTTACTAACCTGAGCCGGCAATGACGATGAGGGGGCTTTGATCTTTATCTATTAGATTCTCACAGCTCCTTCCTCACTTAGAGGGAAAAGCTTTCAACTGATCACTTAACAAAAGCACAACACGTTGTCAACATTCATCCAGCTCTGAGTTCAAAGATGCGTCCTGGACCACTATGAGAAGCCATGGAAAGATCTCTTCAGAACACACTTCTGCTGTAAGGAGTCTGCCTCCACTTGAGCCCATGGTATACTAGAAGAGAACCCCCGAGCCCCCCCTAAGAGCCTTGTACGTGCACTGAGCCAGTGAATGTGAGCACCATCAGTGACACCACCGCCAGAATGAACCATGCTCCCCTGGTGAACTGTGAGCCAAACTGAGTCCCACTGTGCGTTTGTATTCAACCTGAAAGAAGCCAGGTCTTACTAATGAGAACTAAGGACTCAGAGGTCATTCAGACACAACCTAGCCTAGGTATTTTCAGGAAGAAAGAGAGGGCGAATAAACCCCACCTACTGCAAAACAATCTTCAAACTTCAAAATATTTTCTGAATTAAAGTGCGATTTTGTTCTGTTCAAGTATCTAATGCACATGTTATATATATTTTTTCATGCATAGAAAAATGCTCAACAAATTCAACCATATTTATTGCTTCCCTCTCATCCTTTTAATTCCCCTAAATTAAATCATGTTCCCTTTTGGTGACCACCTTTCAATTCTATTTCATCTTTGAAAATATATATATATATATATATATATGCATGAATGACCAACAAAAGTGGCCAAAAGATGTTATCTAAGTAAGTGTAATATTTCATGTTTTCTCAAAGAACATTTGAAATTCATGACTGAAGCACATATGTCGATAGAATTTCCTCTTTTTAAGAAGCTTTAAGGAACCTTTGAAGGATGATCTTTTAATAGACCTGGAGGAGATGAGACCTGTCCCTCCACCATCTGTGTAGTTAGCCTGTGGGGTTTTCTAGTTCTGGCACGCACATTGCTCAAACGTGCATAGATGGGAGAGGACTAGTTTAGTGAGTGTGTGAGAGTCCTCAGCCTGCTGTTCTTTTTTTGCTGGCTGGTTCATTCATACATTCTCAAATATTCAGCAACAGCCCCCACCCCAGCAGTGACATACTTTGCTGGGTACAGAGGAATCCGTACCGAATAAAGGAATCTTCCTTGCAGTCATGAAGGAGGAAGCAGAAATATTAGTAGATCAGGAAAGACTAAAATCATATGTTTCCTCTCACATGCAGAGCATATGTGTATATATTATCTATAACACAAAAGCAGAAGAGTGATTGTGTAGGTAAAGGAAGGGGATAAGGGAAAGAGGGAGAGGGGACAAAGAGAGTGATGGGGGGCTGGATAGATGGCTCAGCAGTTAAGATGCTTGCCAAGGAATGGGGCTTGAGTTCCCAGTACCCACATACAGCCCGATGCACAAAGTGGTGCGTGCATCTGGAATTTACTTGCAGTGGCAGGAGGCCCTGGTGCACCCATTCTCCTTAGTAAATAAATAAATTAATTAATGAACTAATTTTAAAAAGAGAGAGCAATGGGCTGAGGAGGCAAAAATGAGACAAGTACAGTGATGTAGCAATATGAAAACATAATGAAACTCATTATTTTGTATGCTGCCAAATATTAATAAAAAGCATAAACAAATATTGTTGCTTTTCAGTTTCATTATTTTGGCTTGCAATCTTTGGTTTGTGTCAGCAACACACTCTATTAGAAAAAAGAAAGTGGCTGTCTTGTAGCTTCCCTGAAAAAGTTTCAATCATATTAAAATCATATTTTCTTTAACTACATGATGGAGTCATATATTTATAATAGATTTATGACAATTCATTCATCAAAGAGTCCTGTGAAATTACAAACTATGTATCAATGCAGAAATTATAATGGACAAGACTACAGCTGCAATGAGGATTTCTCAGGACCTCTCTGTCTCTCATTAATGCTAGTGACTACATAATTATCCATCTATAAAATGCTGATTTCCAGAGAATTCTCATTCAAGGAAATAATCTTGCCCAACTCCTTGGAGCCATATTCTGTCATAGAAGAAATACTTCTGACCCTCAGAAGGCCCTGTGAACTGCATCAGGTCACAGTGGTCAGCAAAGGAACCCATAGTTAGAAATGACATAAAATAATAGTTGTACCCAACTGATGGTGTCCTTCCTTTGAGCCACACACTTCTCAAAGCACATGCATCCATTTCACCCTCAAAACCAGGCTGTAAATAGTTGCTACTATAAGCTCCATCCACAGGTGGAGCCCCAGAAAAGATGAATGATGGTCCAAGCACTGTAAATGACAGAGCTTGTGTGCTTGTGATAATCCATGCCTACCCACCTGGAGGGGCTCTCTTCAGTTAACATGGGTCTTTCTCAGAGCCATAAAAACATGCATTAACAGCATAGCATTTGCCAAAATCAAATGAATAATAGAAGTACATAATTCTGCTTTCTGTGTTTGGGAACTCTGAGTTAATAGGAATTTTGCATTTTCATAGAAAATAAACTTTTCATTTTCTATATGAACCTTCCTGAAGGTCTAAAACATCACACTTAATTTGTCACAAAGCAGAAACTTAATATTAACAGTAAAATCATTTGTGTTAATAAATGTTATGGTTACTATGTGTAAGTAATAAGCTAATATTTCCCTCAATGAGACAATTTGAAATAAAAGCAGTGAAGTTCAGGTTCCTAGACTCACCAAAGAAACATGCACATTAGTGACTGTGAAATTATAGGTTCTTCAAGGAAATTCACAGGAACAAGGTGCTCCTGTACTTTTGAGAGATGAAAGAAGACAGGTTTATTGAACTCGTGAAATAAAGATGTGTGATTTCACCCTGCCTCAGGGGCTGTGTCTTAGTCATCATGCCTCAAATTCTCACAATTAGAGACACTCCTTTGAATTAAGACATCATCTCAGAAGGGCTCTAGACTCCCGTCACCTAGGGGGAGAAGCTCCTTGGGTTGTATTAACATCTTGTGATAAATTATCACAGCTTAATTTGTCAAATTAGCTAACTACACCTTGGGAAGTATTTGGCAAAGGTTTAAAAGAATGACATGGGAGGAAAGTAAATTTTAATTAATGATGAACCTTCATAGCTTTTTGTGACCATTTGTTAATACTATTGTTAATGATTTGTGAGAACTCTTTATATATGTTAGTGAAAATTTTCAGGCTTTGTCCTTAGCCTTCCTTCTTTCTATTGGTAACACAACTGCTCTGTATTATAAGAATCGCATTCTAAGTTATTTGGCTGGAAGACTTACCCCTTTCCCTATTGTAGGGGTAACATGTGGTCCATGCCTGGCCAATCAAAGTAACCTGCTTCGAAAACAAAGATCTGTGGGCACACTGGACCAAAATATTCCCAACAGTTTTCTGCTGGGGCAAGCAGAGAGGCAGACATCTTTCCTGGGGTTCTGATGTGGATAGCTGGGAGGACAGGGCTGCAGGCGTCCAAGATGGCTTTCTTTGAAAAGACGGCAATCCCTCCAGCACTGGGCTTTCCAGGTACTGAAGCCAACAAAGCAGAAATGCTTCAGCAAATCTGAGGTGGATATCATTCCTTTCCTTCAAACATGGTTCGACAAAATAACGCTCAGAAGACAGTAAGAACTTGTTGCCACATATGTGACAGGCATTTTCCCCAATTGTTCAGCCTTTTGTTGTGTTGAAGATTTCTTTGCAATAGAGGTTTGGCTTGGTTTTGAAGTTCTGGGGATGGAAGCCAGGGCCTTCCTAGATACGTAGACAGGGATGACCTTAAACTGCTGAATGTCCTGTCTCCACTTGCCTAGTAAAAGTGCAACACTACCCAGTTAGAAGTACTTATGTGTGTGTGTGTGTGTGTGTGTGTTATGTGTTGCATGCATGTACTTATGCAGATGTATGCAACCCATGTGCACATGTGTAGAAGCCAGAGGAAAATGTCAGGCATTCTCCTCTGTTGCTCTTCAGACAGAGGTTCTCACTAACCCTGGAGCTCACTGTTTTTCAGTTGGACTGGCCGACCACTGAGCCCCAGCAATCCCATTTTAGTGCTGGCGTTACAGGCATGCATGGCTATGCCTGACATTTTATGTGGGTGCTGGATATCCAACTGAGGTCCTCTTATCCACTGAGCCAACCTTCCCAGCCCAGGTGTTTCATTCTAAGGGGGGAAAGATCCTTCCCTTTAACATCTAGCTTTGTTTTTTTTTTTGTTTGTTTGTTTTTGTTTTTGTTTTTGTTTTTGTTTTTGTTTTTCGAGGTAGGGTCTCACTCTAGTCCAGGCTGACCTGGAACTCACTATGGAGTCTCAGGGTGGCCTCGAACTCACGGCAATCCTCCTACCTCTGCCTCCCGAGTGCTGGGATTAAAGGCGTGCGCCACCACGCCCGGCTTTTTCTAGCTTTGTTGTTATACTTTGCCTATCTACCTCAAAATCCTTCTCATAGAATGAAGTTAATAAATATGTATCTTTTTTCCCTAGTGCTTTCATTGTTTTGTTTTCATGCTTAACCTTTAATCCAATTTCACTTACAGATAGTTACTTGTCCTCAAATCATAACAATGCAATGTTTTCCCAATTACTGCAATGTTGTATTTACTTCGTGCCATTCATACTCATGCCCTGGTTTCTGTCTTGGCAATTTTCCATAAGGTCTTCCTCTTCTTGTACTGGCAAGACTTGTAACTGGGAGAGGACAATCCATCCGCAAGGTTCTTCTGCAAGCTGCTCTTGCTCACAGCTAGATTAGTTCTAGAATTGTTTCTACCAATATCATGAAAGTCTTGGGATTTATGTGTGTTGATTTGGAGAAAATTTTGACATTAAGCCTACTCAGAAATGAGGTTTGTCAGTCAAGTTTAGTAACTTTTTCCCATCAGTCCTGTGTATCCAAGTTTCCCCTGAGCATTTTGTAATTTTGCTGATCATTAAAGTAGGATTATTTTAACCATTGTATTTTATTTATTTTTTAAAGAAACCTTTTTTTCAATTTTATTTATTTATTTATTTGAGAGAGAGAAGGAGACAGAGGAAAAGAAAGAGAGAATGGGCACGCCAGGGCCTCCAGCCACTACAAGTGAACTCCAGACACATGTGCCACCTTATGCATCTGGTTTATGTGGGTCCTGGGGAATTGAACCTGGGTCTTATGGCTTTGCAGGCAAGTGCCTTAACTGCCCAACCATTGTATTGTCTAACTCAAGTTTGCTGTTGCATGGGGAAGCTATTAGTCTTGCAACTAGTGAGAACAGTCAACTTATTTTTTTATTAAGAATATGCTTTATATGGGCACATCATGTGTTAGTGTCATCATTTTCTTCCTCCCTGCCTCAAATTTCCTGAAAGCCCACCTCAGTGGGATTGCTGGTATTCCCCGTGGGGTTGTGGGTTATGCGTTGTGAGAGCAGAAGTCAGTCAATGGGGAGTTTTCAGTAAGTATGAATGGCAACATCTTCGCTATGTTCTGTGTAAGACCGAAACCTTATTGCTTGTTTTCACTAATTGTTGAGGTAGACAAATTCCAAAGCTTGCAAAAGTACATCTTCCATAACCCGACTTCTTTGACTTATTTCCAACTGTAATGACAGGATTCCAGTGGGTCTAACAAAAAGCAAGATATTGACTATTAGTTTGAAATTTATATATGATAAAATTATTGTACTAGGTCAGGCATGGTGACACATGTCATTAATCCCAGTACTTGGGAGGCATAGGTAGGAAGATTGCTGTGAGTTAAAGGCCAGGCTGAGACTGCATAGTGAATTCCCAGTCAGCCTGGAGTAGGACAAGACCTTATCTCAGAAAAAAAAAAATATTAGAGTAGATTAAGGAAGTATTATATTCTAACTTTTCTATTTTTTTCTATAGAACTCACACTCCTGACAGCATACAGACATTTCCATAACCCCAGACATTTCCTTCCTACCTTTTTTCTTTCCATTCACAAGCGACTTTGAAGCAACCCCTGTTCAGATTTCTGTCACCATAGATTAGGCTTTTTAAAGATATAATTCCTATACCATAAATTCAAATTTTCAACTGTAAATTTAATGGTACTGATTATATTCACAGAGTTGTACAACAATCACTACTTTCTAATTCCAGAACATTTCCATCATTCCAAAGGAAACCACACAGCCATCCGCAGTTACTCTCCTTTTCTCCTCTTCCAGCCTCTGGCAACTGCTAATCTACTTTCTGTCAGTATGGATTTTCCTATCTGGACATTTCATATAAATGGGATCCTGTGTATTTGGGGTTTTGTGTCTGCCTTTCAGCTTATGTCTACCCATGGCTTGGTTCAGTACCTTATTTCTTTTATTTTTTTTATTTTTTTATTTTATTTTATTTTTTCGAGGTAGGGTCTCACTCTAGCCCAGGCTGACCTGGAATTCACTATGGAGTCTCAGGGTGGCTTTGAACTCACGGCGATCCTCCTACTTCTGCCTCCCGAGTGCTGGGATTAAAGGCGTGCGCCACCACGCCCGGCTCCTTATTTCTTTTATTTTGAAAAATTATTTTTTGGTAATCTCATACATGCATATAATGTGTTTTGATCATATTCAACTGGTTACATTTTCTTATCTGTCTTCCACACCCACTGAACACCTTCTTCCTAACAAGACCTTCTTTTACTTTGATGTCTTTTTTTTGTGACCCACTGTGTTTAATTAGGATTTTAAAAAAATCATTTATTTGAGTGAGAGAGAGAGAGGGACAGAATGGGTATACCAGGACTTCTAGTCACTGTAAATGAACTCCAGATACATGTACCACCTTGTGCATCTAGCTTACATGGGTAGTAGGGAATCAAACCTGGGTCCTTAGGCTTCACAGGCAAGCACCTTAATGGTGGAGCCATTGCTCCAGCTCTAATTAGGATTTCTTACATGAGCATGGGTCAGGGTTATTTATCTGAGATGGGCAATTTGCTAGTGGCTACACCACTGAAGAAAATATCTCCCCTTCCTTAGTAACTATTAACTGCCAATAGGTTTTGGAGGGGCTCTTAAGAGGCCCTCCCCCCAACCCATGAAGGTATGTTAGTGGTCCAGTCTTGTGGAGGTCTTATGCAGGTACCTATGGCTGCCATGAGGTCATATGAGCAATGACCATGCCATGCTTAGAAAGAAGACAGTATTTCACACCACTTCTCCCTGTCCTCTGGCTACTACATTCTGTCTTCTCCCCTCCTTGGTGATGTTCCTTGAGCCTTGGAGGGGGCAATATAGATGTTCCACTAGGGATGAAGACTTAATAGTCACTTATTCTCAGTGCTTTGACCAGTTAAAGTCTCTATAGTAACATCTACCCACTGCAACAGAGAAACCTCTCTGACTAAGGCTTAGGGCAACACTAATCTATGGGCAGAAACACAAATATTTAAAAGGCAGTTTGATGGGCCCAACATGCTTATTTAGCAGAACGATAATTGTAGCTTCCCTCCTAGAACCTATGATCTCCTCACCATAGGCAATGGATCGAATTTACAGTAGGAGGCATGGATTTCCTCCTATGGACTGGGCTTCATATCCAATCAGAAAGTGTTTGATTACATCCATAACAGTCATGATTATTATTGTACCAGTAGACACAGCTTGCCTGGCAGGTCAATTGTGCAGCACACAGGGGCCACAACTGGGTAAGACTGTTTATGAATTTTCTCTTCCAACAGACTTCATAGACCCTCTGGCACTATGAAAGCCAGCCAGCAGGAAGGAAGCTTCCATCTCAGTTCCAGCTAGATTTCTCTAACTCCTAAAACAAGGAATATGGTCATAGGGTCTTACATCTCATCCTGGGGGGACAGCTAAGAGCAATGGCAATCTCCTGTATTGTTTTAGTGGCCTCAGAGGACTTCCTGACCAACAACTCATATGGAGGTATTTACTCCTGACACTAATATTTTTGTTTGATAACCAATGGATTCTGGAAGCAGCATTATTTACCCAGGGTACCTCTATTCAAACTTTTTTTTAAAAAAATATTTTTAAAATTACCTTACTGTTACAGTCAGGTTCGCATTGCTGGAAGAAATCACATTACAAAGAGCAGGTTTTTTTTTTTTTTTTAAATAAAGGTTTATTTTGGCTTATAGACTTGAGGGGAAGCTCCATTATGGCAGGGGAAAACAATGGTATGAGCAGAGGGTGGACATCACCCTGTGGCCAACATCATAAGGTGGACAGCAGCAACAGGAGAGTGAGCCAAAAACTGGCAACGGAAATCTGGGTGTAATACTCATTAGCCCACCTCCAACAATATACTGCTTCCAGGAGGCATTAATTCCCAAATCTCCATCAGCTGGGAACCTAGCATTCAGAACATTTATGGTGGGTACCTGAATCAAACCACCACACTCACTAAGTAATAAATTTCCATATAGCACCCTGGCCTATAGAGACATTTGCTCCAACTTAAAAACACACATCTAAGCATTCAAAGCTAGGATCTACTTATGAGCGAGAACATGTGGCATTTACCTTTATGAGCCTGGGTTGCCTCACTTCATATAACGTTTTCCAGTTCTATCCATTTCCTACAAATTTCATTTTGCTCTACAGCTGAATAAATACCCATCATGTATCTATACTGCACATTCATTATCCATTCATCATTTGATGAATGTGCAGGTTGATTCCGTTGTCTACTATTGTGAATAGAGCAACAATGAACATGGACATGCACGTATCTCTGTGGTAGGATATTGAGTCTTTTTGGGGTAAATTCTCAGGAGCAGTATAGCTAGGTCATATGGTAGTTCTGTTTCTAAGGGTTTTTTTGTGTGTTTGTTTGTTTTGGTTTTTATTTTTTCAAAGTAAGGTCTCACTTTAGCCCAGGCTGACCTGGCATTCACTTTGTAGTCCAGTGCTGGCCTCGAACTCACAGTGATCCTCCTACCTCTGTCTCGCAAGTATTGGGATTAAAGTTGGACACCACCACACCCAGCTATTTTTAGGTTTTTGAGCAACATCCACACTGACTTCCATAATGGCTACACCAGTGTACACTCCCACTGACAGTAAGTACTCTCCTTTCCCTATGCCGTCATGAGTGTCTGTTGTCCCTTGTTTTGTTGATGATAGTCATTATGACTGGGATGAGATGGAATCTCAAAGTAGGTATAATTTTTATCTCTCTCATGACTAAGAGTATTAAAAACAAAAAAACATTTATTGGCATTTGTATTTCTTCTTTTGAGAACTCTCTGTTCAGTTCCATGGTCCATGTTTTATTAGTTTTTTTCTTGGTGTTCAATTTTTTTGAGCTTTTTAATACTCTGGATATGAGTCATCTTGCTAGCAAAGACTTTATCCCATCCTGTAGGCTGCTGCTTCACTAAAAAAAAAAAAAAAAAAAAAAAAAAAAAAACAGTTTCCTTTGCTATACAGAAACTTTTTAATTTCATGAGGGTCTATTGATCAATTGTTGGCCACATTTCCTGAGTGACTGGAGTCCTATTCACAAAATCTTATGCCTACATTTTGAAGTGTTGGGGTTTCTTTCCTACTTTATCAAGACTTACATTAAAAAGTCTTTGATCCAATTTGAGTTGATTTTTTTTGCGGGAAGGCAGGGTGAGAGGTAAGGATCAAATGTCATTTTTCTACATGTAGATGCCCAGTTTTCCCGGCACCATTTATTAAAGATGCTATCTTTTCTCCAGAGAATATGTTTGGCCTCTTTGTCAAAAATCAGGAGGCTATAGCTGCATAGATTTATATCTGGAACTTTTATTCTGTTTCATTGATTTATGCGTCTATATTTTTGTGCCAATACATGTTATTTTTGTTACTAAGGCTCTACAATATACTTGGAAATTAGATATGGTGATAACTTCAGCTCCCCAGCCACCCAGGATTGCTTTGACTATTCAAAGTCTTTTGTGCTTCCAAATGAATTTTAAGATATTTTCTTCTAGTTCTATGAATAATGTCATTAGAATTTTGATGGGGATTGCATTGAATCTGTAGACTGCTTTTGGTAAAGTAGTCATTTCATCATATTGATTATTCCCATCCATGACCATGGTATACCTTCCCATTTCTTAATGTCTTCTTCAGTTTCTCTCCAGTGGTTTAAAATTTTTGTTGTAGAGGCCTTTTAATTCCTCGGTTAGGTTTATTCCAAAGTATTTCTAAGGCAATTGTGAATAGGATTGTTTCTCTGACTTCACCCTCAGCATGGTAGCTATTGCTATACAGGAAGGGTACTGATTTCTGTGTGTTAATTCTCTACCTTTCTACTATGCTGAAAGTGTTTATCAGCTCCAACATTTTTATGATAGAATCTTTGGGGAGTCTCATGTGTAGAATCATATCATCTACAAATAAAGATAATTTGATTTCTTCCTATCCTATTTGGGTAACCTTTATTTTCCTTTCTTATTGCTCTAGCTAAAACTTCAAGCACTATATTATATTGAATAATAGTGGCACCTTTGTCTTTTTCCTGATCTTACTGGTAATACTTTGAGTCTTTCCTCCATTTAGTATGATATAGTTCTGACATATGTAGCCCTCATTTTATTGAACTATTATTTCCTTCCATACCACTACAGGTCTTTTGTCACAAAGGGATAATGGATGTCATCAAAGGTCTTTTCTGCACATCTATTCAGATGATCTTGTGTTTTCTGTCCTTGAGTCAAATGAAGCCAACTTGATAGTAGTGATGACACTTTTCATATGTTCTTGTATTTAATTTGTAAGTATTTTGTTAAGAATTTTCACATCTGTGTTCATCAAAGAGATTAATCTGTAGTTTTTATTGTCTTTATTTGTGTTTTAATTGTATTTATCTTTTTTTATCAGAGTAATGCTGGCATCATTGAAAGTGTATGGAAACATTCCTTTTCTATTTTATGGAATAGTTTTATAAGCATTGGTTTTAGTTCTTCTTTGAAGGTCTTTTAAAATTCACCAGTGAGCTGGGAGTGGTGGTGCATGCCTTTAATCCCAGCATTCGGGAGGCAGAGGTAGGAGGATCGCCATGAGCTCGAGGGCCACCCTGAGAATACAGAGCAAATTACAGGTCAGCCTGTGCTAGAGTGAGACCCTACCTCAAAAAACAAAAACAAAAACAAAACAAGAACAAAAACAAAAAAATTACCAGTGAATCCATCTGGACTTGAACTTTTTTTTTTAAGTTGGGAGATATTTTTAAAATTATTACTACTGTTTCATTCTCACTGCCTGTTACAGGTATGCTTACATTATTTTATCACATTTGTTGGTGTGGTTTGAATGCGAAATGGCGCCCATATACTCATGTTTGATCATTTGAGTCCCACCTGGTGACACTGGGAAGATTGTGGGAACTTTAGGAAACAAAACCTTCCTAAGAGAGGTGGGTCACTGGGGGCTCACTTCCTATAAGCTAAGGCTTTATATCCCAGTGTCTTATAGCAGTTTTCTCCATGTTGAAGCATTTCATGTGGGAGGAGTGCTCATTAGCAAGTTCTAAGTTGAAATGTATGCTTGTTAAGACTTAAAGCTTGGTACGGTTCAGGAAGAAAACAAGGCTCAGGTTTTCAGAAGTCTTAGGAAGGTCCTGAAACCTACATAATTAACAAGGCCCCTCTCCTAGGTTATATAAAGAGTAAGAACTCCTTGGGAGAAGAGACTCTTCTACAAGCCAAGCTGCCTGCAAGTTGAGCTCTAGAGATGCAACTTCCGTAAGTTATCATCTATGTTAGGGTGGGCTTTTTGGTGATGGCAGCTGCTGTTGCATCAACCACGCTCGTGTAAGTAACCCCATTAAGTTGGACTTTGATGTAATTGTTTCTTTGATCTCTTACTGCTCCCCTGTATGGTGATGAATAGATGTCTGCTCCTGATCTCCCCAGGAAAAAGTTAATGTAACCCCTGCCTCAGCTTCCTGTCTGTTCTCTACTTCATGACTGTGGTTGCAATGTGGGGGACTTGGCCTTCTGTTCCTGCTGTTGTGTTTTATCTGTCACGATGGAGTGTATCCCCTCGAACTATAAACCAGACCCATAAACTCTTTTTCCTTAATCGCTTCCAATTAGGTTTTTATAGTAGGTCATATGTATCGAAACATTCTTTTTTGTTGTTGTTTAAGATTTTCCAACTTAGTCATTTGCTTCTCAGGTTTTTGTTTTTGGTTTTTTGGTTTTGTTTTTAATTTTGGCTAAGGTCAAGTTTAGATTTTTCACTTTAGTGGAAGATGTTTTAATGTTTATGAATTTTTGAATTTTACTGATACCAGTTTTAATGGCTCCCTTTACATCTCCAATACTATTGATTTGGGCTTTTCTCTCTTTTTCTTAGTTTGGTTAAAAGTTGCTAAATCTTGTTTATTATTCAGAGAACCAACTCATTGTTTCATTGAGTCTTTGTATTTTTTCCATTTCTATTTTATTATTTCCTGCCCTAATTTTAATTATTGTGTTTTCCATCTACTGATTTTAGGATTGGCCTGTTCTTGTTTTGGCACAGCCCAAAAGTGTATCATTAAGTTATTTATTTGAGATCACTCTAATTTCTTATTGTTGACACATAGAGCTATACTTCCCTTTTAGACTACTTTCATTGTATCCAATAGGTTTTTGTATGTTTTCATTATCATTTTATTCCAGGAATTTCTTTCATTTCCTTCTAAATTTCTTCAATGGCTCATTCATCATTCAGTAGTGTGTTATTTAACCTCCATGAGCTTGTCTATGTTCTATAGTTTCTAATCTTATTGTTAATTTACAGTTTTATTCCATTGGGTTTAGATAGAATAAAAGAAATTATCTCAATATTCTTGTATTTGTTAAGATTAGCTTTATATAATATTGTTATGTTTTAGAGGAAACTCCATGGGCTTCTGAGACAAATGAGTGTTTTTGGATGGGATGTTCTATAGATATCTGTTAAGTCCATTTGATTGGTGACCATTTAGTCCAGATGTTTCTCTGTTTCTTTTGCTGCAGTGACCTGCCAATTGGTGAAAGTGGAGTAGTGAAGTCATCCAGCAAAATTGTTCTGGGGCTAATCTGCTGACCTTACATCTAATATTGTTAGCGTTATGAAATTGGGTGCTCATGTGTTTGGTGTATAGATATTTAGAATT
Organism: Dipus sagitta; assembly: GCA_036346955.1. Lineage (NCBI taxonomy): Eukaryota > Metazoa > Chordata > Mammalia > Rodentia > Dipodidae > Dipus > Dipus sagitta. Next base: position 236,120,036 of record CM070770.1, read on the forward strand.
GTGACCAATTGTTCCCTTGGCCATTACAAAATGACCTTTATCTTTTCTGAGCAGTTGTGGTTTGAAGTCTATTCTGTCAGATATTAGGAGTGATACTTGCTTGTAATCCATTTATACATTTTCCATTCTTTCACCCTAAAGTGGTATCTGTTTTAAGGGGAAGATACATTTCTTGGAGGCAACAAGTAGAAGAATCCTGCCTCTTAATCAATTCTGCTTGTTTGTGTCTTTTGACTGAGGGAATTGAGAGCATTTCTAGCCAGAGTTATTACTGAAAGATGTTCATTAATTCCTGTTATTTTTTGTTGATTTTTGTAGTGTTTGCTGCTTTCCAATTCCTCTGTTCCTTAATTCTTATTCAAGTGTGATTTATTCTTTCCTGTAGCCTCATAGATATGTTTGTCTTCAGTCTGAAGTATTCCTTCAAGTATTTTCTATAAAGCTGGCTTACTGGCCATGAATCACTTTAGCCTGTTAATATCATGGAAAGTTCTTCTTTCTCCTTCTATTATGATATTTTACTTTGCTGGTATAGTAGTCTGGAATGGCAATTGTCTTTCAGAATCTGAAATACCTCATTCCAAGATCTCCTGGCCTTTAAAGTTTCTGTTGAGGAATCAATTGTTATTCTGATGGTCTTGCTTTATAAGTGACTTGGTGTTTTTCTCATGCCACTTCCAATATACTGTCTTTGTTCTTTATATTTAGTAATCTGATTAAAATGTGATGAGGGGGACTGGAGAGATGGCTTTGCAGTTAAGCTACTTGCCTGTGAAGTCAAAGGACCCAGGTTCAATTCTCCAGGACCTATGTAAGACAGATGCACAAGGTGGCACATGCATCAGGAGTTCGTTTGCAGTGGCTGAAGGCACTGGTGCACCCATTCCCTCTCTCTCTCTCTCTCTGTCAGTCTGCCTATTTCTCTTTCACTCTCTCTCTCTCAAAAAATAAGCAAATATGTTTAAAAATGTGATGAGGGGCAACTCTTTTATGGTCTTATTTGTTTAGTGTTCTGAATGGCTCCTGTATCTGGATTGGCATATTTCGTTTCTACGATTTTGTTGAAATCATGCCTTTAGAATGAAATTTGTCTCTTTCTCTATCCATAATTCTTAAATTTAATCTTTTCAGGTTGCCCTAGGTGTCATGAAACACTTATGTGTACTGTACCTTCATATTAAATTATCTTTGTCCATATTGGAATGCTCTCATTCTTCCTCCATCTTCAAGCTCACCTATTCTGTCCTGTCCTTGATCCATTCTAATTCAAGGCTTTCCATGAAGTTTTTAATTGAATTAATGTACTTTTATTGCCAATATTTCAGTTTTGTTTTCCTTTAGTATTTCTATTTCTGTACTGAACCTATATTTTTATATCTTATATTGACTTCCTTATTTCATTGAGCTGTGTGTGTGCTTGTGTGTGTATTCTCTTGAAATTCATTCAGGAGTTTCCTTATTCTATTTCTTTGAACATACTTAAATTCTTTTGAGTTCCCTGTCCTGGATTTCAATGTAATTCACCCTCACTGGAGGCCATTATTGTGGGATTATTTCTTTTGCCTTGACTTTCCATATTTCTTTTATTACTACATTGGGATTTATACACCCAGGGTTATTTCACTACTTGGATTTTTGTTGTCAGCTCTATTCTTAGCTACATGGCTTAGAAATTATATCCTTAGACCAAGAGCTCAAGATGCCTGCCATGGCCTCCATCTTATTTTCAGAGTGGAATTTTAACTGCAGGAGCAATCATAGCTGCTAGATATGCCCAAAATGCAAGTGTCATACTTAGCCAATTAACAACAGTGGTCCCTTTGACCTCCACTAACTGTGGGAGGATAAGCAAGTAAGGGTGGTATGGATGATTCCAGGGTCTTAGTTACTGAGATTAGAAGTGAGAAGGACGTAGGATGGGTGAGGATAGACACTAGTGTTAGATCAACGTTGAAAATGACTGAAGTGGGAAACATCTGGGATGTGAAAGTTGAAATACTGTTATGGCCCACATATTTCAGAGATATTAAAGTTATGGAAGTTTGTTATCATGAGGTATAAAGAGGGGGGATAAGGAAGAAAGAAAAAGGAAAGGAGCTTGGAATGAGAGGAAGTATATAAGTCATGCATGGGGAGAGTAGTAAAGAGTGCTCAATTATAGAATGAGTGCAGAACCTAAGCAATATACACAAAAGAAATATATATTTGTATACACACACACACATATGTACCTGAGAGAGTGGAAATTAAAAAAAAATAGGCACTAAAATAAAAAATACAGAGCTGAAGAGATGGCTCAGCAGTTAAGATGCTTGCATGTTAAGCCTAAGGCCCCAGGTTCAGTTCCCCAGTACCCACGTAAAGCCAGATGCACAAGCTGGACCATGCATCTGGAGTTTTATCTGGAGTTATTTTCAGTGGGTAGAGGCTCTAGCCATGCCCATTCTCTCTATGTGCCTCTTTCTTCCTCTGTCAAATAAATATTAAAAGAAATTTAAAAACAGAAAAAAGATACTAAAAAATATAGAAGTTGACACATGCAAAAACAATCAAAGCAGGTAAAGTGCACTAAGTGAAATTTAAAAAGAAAAAAATTGTATCAATCAGTATTCTTTGCTCAGTGGGGTGGGATTTGAATTCATTCCTTCCCTGTGATGTTTCATTTAACCAACTGAAATGTGCACATCTAGTTCAAACCTAAAGAGCCAGATTTGGGGTAATGCATTGCTCCCGTGCAGTTCAGAACAATCACTTTTGAATGAATTTCTAGCCCATCTGTGCTCAGTTGAGTCAGTCCTTCCTTGCTACACTCTTATCCTGGTGCTGTGTGTATGGTGGGTGGAGGAGGGGGCCAGTGAATGGGAGCCCTTGGCTTCAGCTATGATCTCAGTGGTCCTGGTGCTGGCGTAGGTAGGGGAGGGGAAATTATGGGATATTGTCTGGTGTTTCCCACAGTCCTCAGGTCGTCCAGCATCCTCTGCTTCAGTTTTTTCTGATTCTGCAAGGCCAGTCTGTGTGGGGAGAAGCATTTACAGTGTCTACTGCTCTCATCAGCAGGCGTGTGTGTGTGTGTGTGTGTGTGTGTGTGTGTGTGTGTGTGTGTGTGCACGTGTGTGTGTGTGTAGAATACTTCCCAGTGGCTGGTGCTGTTTGGTTTGGTTTAGCTAGGCAAGTAGTCCACAGCCATTCACAGTGGCTTCTACCTACTTCGCCCAGGGAGCTCTCGCTTGCTATAATAAGTTGTCTTACAGATCTTGTCCCTTGCAGGAAAAGACCTTATTGTCTATTATCTTTATTGTCTTCTTTCCCCAAGTTCCACTGGCGAGTCTTCTAATCACTCATACCTGGAACTCTTCTCATTTCTTTTTTTGGTGAAATAGCATTTCATGGAATAGAAATTCTACATTTTGCTGGCCCATCCAGCAATTGATAAATATCTATGCTGTTTCCAGATTTGGACTATTATTATTCATTCTGCATGTACATTGTTGTCCAAGTTTTTGTATAACCACATTTTCTTGAGTATGTACCTAGGATTCAAGGTTAGTTTTGCCTGTTATGAAACACGAGGTAATTGGAATCACACCTATTGTGTTCAATAGTTCTTCTCTCAAAATTTTTTGAGGGGCTTTGATTTGGGGACACTATGTAGCCCAGACTTCTACCTCCCACATGCTAGGATTACAGGTGCATGTCATGTCATCATGATCCACTCATTTTTTTGGGGGGGGCGGATTTTCAAGGTAGGGTCTTGCTCTAGCTCAGGCTGACCTGGAATTCACTATGTAGTCTCAGGGTAGCCTTGAACTCATGGTGATCCTCCTACTTCTGCCTCCCAAGTACTGGGATGAAAGGTGTGAGCCACCACACCCAGCTCATTATCATTTTAATCAGTTTTTTTTCTGATAAGTAATGATGTTAAATATCATTTCATATGCTTATTGACCACATGTGTTTCTTCTGTTGTGAATAACCAATTCAAATCTTTTGTACATTGAAAATTTTGTTTTAACTCTTTAGTTATAATAGCTCTTTACATAATCTTGATACAAGTTTTTAAAATATAGTCTTATTATTTATTTGAGAGGGAGAGAGAGAGAGAGAAAGAATAGGTATAACAGGGCCTCCTGCCACTGGAAATAACTCCAGATACATATGCCCCTTTGTATATCTGGCTTTATGTGGGACTGGAGAATCGAACCTAGGTGATCAGGCTTTGCAAGCAAATACCGTTTAACTCCAGAGCCATCTCTCTAACCCATTGATACAAGTTTTAATACATATACTTTATGATATCTTATCTCATCTGTTGTATTGTTTTGCAGATGTCACTTTCCTTCCTTCCTTTCTTTCTTCTTTCAATATTCTTCCTTCCCTCCCTCCCTTTCTCCTTCCCTCCTTCCTTTTGCTTGTGTGTTTGTGTGTGGAGGCGGGGGGGGGGGGTCATGTAATACAAGTGTATGTGTCTTTGTTGCACTCCATGTGCTTGCCTGCAGTATCCAGGGCAGGTAGAACGTAGGGTGTCCTGCTCCATCACTTTTCACCCCATTCTCTTTCCTTTCCTTTCCTTTCCTTTCCTTTCCTTTCCTTTCCTTTCCTTTCCTTTCCTTTCCTTTCCTTTCCTTTCCTTCCCTTCCCTTTCCTTCCCTTCCCTTCCCTTCCCTTCCCTTCCCTTCCCTTCCCTTCCCTTCCCTTCCCTTCCCTTCCCTTCCCTTCCCTTCCCTTCCCTCCTCTTCCCCCCTCCCCTCCCCTCCCCTCCCCTCCCCTCCCCTCCCCTCCCCTCCCCTCCTCCTCCCTTCCTTTCCAACTCTAGGGCCTCCAGCCACTGCAAACAAACTCTAGACACATGCGTCACCTTGTGCATCTGGCTTACGTGGGTCCTGAGGAATTGAACCGAGGTCCTTTGGCTTTGCAGGCAAGCACCTTAACAGCTAAGCCATCCCTCCAGCCCTCTACTTCATTCTTATTTGAGCCAATTTATTAATCCTGGAGTTTTTTTGTTTGTTTTTTGAGTTCTGAGCCATTCTCAAGCCTCTTCTCCCCTAGAGTACTTGGCTACAGAATCCTGTGAGCCACACCCAGCTGTTTATCAGGGTCCTGGGGATTCAAGTCACCAAGTCTCTCTGTTCTCCTCTGGCCCTCATGCTTGCACTGGAAGAGAACTTAATTGCAGAGTCATCTCTTCAGCTCCAAATGCCACCTTTAAATCTTTTGTGAAGATCCAGGTTTCTTTTTTACTTTTTTAAATTTTTAAAATTTTTTTTGTTCATTTATTTGAGAGTGACAGAGAGAGAGAGAAAGAGGCAGATAGAGAGAGGGAGAATGGGTGTGCCAGGGCCTTCAGCCACTGAAAACGAACTCCAGACGCGTGTGCCCCCTTGTGCATCTGGCTAACATGGGTCCTGGGGAAATCAAGCCTCGAACTGGGGTCCTTAGGCTTCACAGGCAAGTGCTTAATGACTAAGCCATCTCTCCAGCCCTCTTTTTTACTTTTGAAAGCCCTCTATCTTATCTTTATCAAATATGGTAACAAATTATCTTAACTTTTGTTTCCTGAAGCTAGTTATATTTTTCTTCATTTAAAAAATAATACAAGGCTGGAGAGCTGGCTCAGTGGTTAAGGCACTTGCTTACAGCCAAACAACCTGAGTTCAATTCCCAGGACTCACGTCAGCTACATGCACAGATTGGCATTTGCAGTGGCTGGAGGCCCTGGCATACCCATTCTCTCTCTCTCTCCCTCTCTCTCTCTCTCTCTTTCTCTCTCTGTCTCTCTGTCTCTCTCTGTAGCTCTGTGCTTGCAAATAAAGAAAAGTATTTTTAAAAGACTTAAAAATGTATACATATAGTTAATTACCTAATCTAGAACTCTGAGTAAGTTTTATTTTTAATCTCAGCACTTTTATAAAGTTGTTCTTTTGTTTTCTGGCTTTCATTATTGATGAAATCGGCACTAATTACTATCATTCTTGCCCTAAATGCCATACTTTTTTACCCCGCTGGCTGTTGTGAAAAGGTTGTCTTTGTTATCAGGATTTTAGAAGTTTGACCAGGATATGTATAGGTGTGGTTTTCAGTGAATTTATCTTACTTGGAGTTTACTGAACTTTTTGTCATCACATATTAATACAATTTTTTTTTTCGAGGTAGGGTCTCACTCTGGCCCAGGCTGACCTGGAACTCACTATGTAGTCTCAGGGTGGCCTCGAACTCATGGCGATCCTCCTACCTCTGCCTCCCGAGTGCTGGGATTAAAGGCGTGCACCACCACGCCCAGTATATATTAATACTTTTCATCAAATACTAACATAATTTTAGCTCCAAACTCTCTTTCTCTTCTTTCCTTGGACTCTGGTGGTGTGTGTGTGTGTGTGTGTGTGTGTGTGTGTGTGTGTGTGTGTAGACTAGGGTCTGCCTCTTTTCTCAACCTCTTTCTCTCTGTGGTTTAGTGTGTAGGTTCGGTTAGCAGACAAGTGCCTTAACCACTAAGCCATCTTTCTAGGCCATCTCCATTACTTTTGTTCCAGTTAGTGGTCCCATGTCCCTGGACCCATTCCTAGTAAGTTTTTACTGTATACTAGACATGGTGGCTCCTATGCGGCTAAGAATCAGAACTTTTCTATATCCCTTCAAAGAGTTTGGCCTGAGTTCTTTTGGTGGGGGTGGAAGTATATCTCATAGCCAATTAACTTATTGGCAACTTGACCTTTGGGATGAAGTAAAGGATGCCATACGATTTGGCTCACCACTGTTTCTGCCTTTCAAGTTTAATTGACATAGCTACCCTCATTTGCTTCCATGTTTTCTGCGGCTATGTTCATATGAGAATGGCAAAGTTGAGTAGTAGTGGCAGAGGCTACATAGCCCATAAAGCCTAAAATAGTTACTGCCTTGCTTTTGTGTAGGTCAGGTCCTAAGGCATAACTATTTTCCACAGTGTGTGATGACATCGATGTGTCTCAATGCTAACCGCCAAGATCTCTGAGTCTCTCTCTCTCTCTCTCTCTCTCTCACACACACACACACAGAGGGACATAGAAGCAGATAGACACACCCCCACACACCTGCTCTTCTATGCCTTGTGGGTCCCCCAAAAATGTAGCTTGGGTCCTGTGACCAGCTTTCTCAAGTTCCTCCTATGCATAGATCCATCTGTTGGCATTGTGGCTGCTATACTGCAGGACTCAGAATTTGCCTCGGTAACCTTGAATTCTAATTTCTGCCTCCTTGAGTCACATGATCTTTGGGCTCTGGCTGGGCTCCACCTCTAGGCTCTGTGTGGATGTGGGGCTCCACTCATTTGCTCCCCTCCTCTCACAGGCCATGGTCCTGTTCTGCCTGCTACCCAACATCTGAAAATAGTTACTCAGTGCATGTTATCCAGTTGTTTACAGAGCCCAGGCTAGTCCAGTGCCAGGTACTCTGCTATAAATAGAAACAAAAGATTTTGTTTGGATTTGGAATCAGACATGGACATTGACTCTCATCAAGGGTTCTTTAGACATGATTGAACTAATCATACCTTGTCTGCCCTGTTGAAATCTCTTCTGCATGCTCATCCCTCAAACCTCAACCTGAGAATACAATTACGTACACAGCTTGGTGGGAAAGTCAATTTCTTTGGTCCGATCCAGTGTCCAGCCAGTAGTCATCTGTCCCTTTGCCAGCCTCCCAGCCCGGCCCAGTCTTAACCCTCATCAGCTTGGCCCTGAGCATGCAGATCTTGACCTGACCCCCTTCATCACAGACTAGGCATCTAGTACCCTCCCAGCTTCCTCTGAGACCTCGCTTTTGCATCTGGCACCATTCTGACTTTTTATCATACAAAAACTAGCTACACTGTCTTGCTTTCTGATCCTACTCTTTCTGACCCCGGCTCCCTGTGCTCTGAAGTCTGGCAGAATAGTGATGATAGAGTATAAAGGATGTATAACTATGATTTCTTTAAATGGAAGTACAGTAAAGTCAATACTATAGACCCTCCCTGTGACAGACTTCCAATGACCTTGATACCTTGCAGTCCCCTTCTTACCTTTATTTTATTTGATAGCATTGCTTTTTATTCTCATCTCAGAAATATTAAATGTTGGGTAACTTTGCCCAAGATGGCCTCTAGGCTGTCAGACTCATACTGTCCATTCATGTGGCAACTTAATGGTTAGGAATTTTACCACCTTCAAGCTATCACTAATTCTGCATATGACCATGTCCCTAGTAGACTGGATTTTTAAAAATTTTAAACTTTCAAAATCAGAAATGCGTCAGTTTGGAACTAGAGGCATTACTGAATTCCAGGCAGAACTGGACATTGGGAAGAGTGGCCTCTTCCCTCAGAGAGATCCAGTTTGAATGTTCTTGTAGTCAGCCTTGTTTATGGGACGCAGTCAGTCAGCCCTCCATGTCCATGGCCTCCACAGCCTCACACCCAACCAACTGCAGCTCAAAAATACTTTCAAAAAATGACTGTGTTGAAATGTACAGATTGTATTTTGTCATTGTTGCCTACAAGAGAATATGATAACTATTTATATTTCAGTGGATTCACTTTTATAGTAATCCAGGATGATTTAAAGTCTACAGGAGGATGTGTATAGGTCCCAGGCAAATAACACATCACGAGACTTTAGCATCTGTCCCTGGGATATGGAGGGATGCCTGTACCTACGTCACTCTTGCCAGAGTCCTGAGTCAGCAGCACAGTGGAGATGCCTCACACCCCACTTGGCAATGTATGTGTTACATTTTCACAGCACTGTGCCCCTGGAGAGGCATAAACCCTTACTCCCCTAAAATCTGGATTTACACTGACATTTGCCTGTAAAGTACTTTTTTGTTCCTGACAGATGTGTTTGTGTTCTAACCTAAAAACGGCCCACAAGAGATTGCCAAATGCAGAGACACCACCCCAATCTCACTTTCATCTAACAGACAAATGACTTGGAAGACATGCCAATCGATGTGGTAGAGAACCAACTTTATTAGACACATAGGGTCACATAGGTGGCAGCATTGAAGACCAAGTAGCTTTCAGTCAGGGCTAAGTCTTGACGACTTTTGAGCTCATCTTGTGTAGGTCATGAGGGCGTAACGCCCTGCTATTGGCAGAGCACAGCAAGGGAAGGGCCGATTTGTTGTTAATCATGCTGAGTCAGGAGCAGAAGTCAGCCTGTGGTGGTGTGATTCAGGTGTCCCCCATAAACTTAGGTGTTCTGAATGCTAGGTTCCCAGCTGATGGAGATTTGGAAATTAAAGCCTCCTGGAGGGAGTGTATTGTTGGCGGTGGGCTTATGGGTGTTATAGCCAGTTTCCCCTTGCCAGTGTTTAGCATACTCTCCTGTTGCTGTTGTCCATCTGATGTTGGCCAGGGGGTGATGTCCACCCTCTGCTCATGCCATCGTTTTCTCCTGCCATCATGGAGCTTCCCCTAGAGTCTATAAGCCAAAATAAATCTTTTTTCCCCCAAAAGCTGTTCTTGGTCAGGTGATTTCTACCAGCAATGTGAACCTGACTACAACGTAGCCTAGCGGGAGGAAAGATTCTTCCTTTATTCCTTTCTGTCAGGTCAAGCTGGGTCTAGATCAGGAGAAAAGAGTGTCCTTGGCAATGACAGATCTGCGTAAACCAGTTAGTCAACTTGAGTTGGCTTATGGCAAAGATTAAAACCCAAGGTGATGTCAAGGCAGGGCTGTGGGCTGAAAGCCATGCCTACCAACTTTACCAAGGACTGTCCTGGTTTTAAAAGTTAAGGCTTCTTAGAACTTCTTCAGTCCTGGTAACTTGGGCCACTATGGGTAACAGGTCACCTGTTACCTGTGTGTTACACAACTAGTGTCCTGAAGACTCCAGTAGAACCGAGTAGAAGTCTCAGCTATGATTAGGGGAGCAGAGGGCCAGACCTACATCTGTAGGGAAGCTAAAGGCCAGCTAAAAAGGACCCAATAAGGGAGGTTCTGCATCTGGTACAAGGCAGCCAGCTCATACTTGAATGTGAACCAGGACTGGCTGGAGTTGGAGGGACATGTAAGTGGTCTTCAAAAACTTATAAAGATGGGAAGGCCGTAGGGACAGGATAAAGCCTGGGCTTCCTGTAATACAGAAGGATGGGGGCTTAGAGCATTATTTGAGGATTAAAAAGAAATCCTGCCCTTAAAACTGGTGCATGTGGGGACATCTGGGTTACATATACTTCTAAGTATCTTCCAATATTCCATGGAAAAACACATGCCAACCTCAGAACTGAGTTTCCATTGATTTCTTTGGTACCAAATATCTAAGTAATATTTTTCGCTCCTAACCTCAGGTATTCCCATGTGCCTATACATGTAGCTCTTCATCCGTGGAAGGACTTAGACAATAGCTTGGAGACACAAGTCTACCACTTCCTCTAGAGGTGGAGATCTGGGAAGATTTTTTAAATCTTTGGAACATCACTTCCCCAAGGTCTTTCTTTTTTTGCGGGTGGGTTTCGAGGTAGAGTCTTACTCTGGCTCAGGCTGACCTGGAATTCACTATGTAGTCTCAGGGTGGCCTTGAACTCTCGGCGATCCTCGTACCTCTGCCTCCCGAGTGCTGGGATTAAAGGCGTGCGCCACCACGCTAGGCCCCCCAAGGTCTTTCAATCTTTGTTAGAATTATGCTAGAGAATTAATAAAATGTCTGGTAGCAAGCGGGATTGAATATGGCCTTTGTGGGCCCTTGTTACTGTGTTAGGAAGGTATATTCCTCCAAAAAAGTACTAAAAAGCTGGGGATGGTGGTGCAGCCTGTAATTCTAGCCTTTGAGAAGCTGAGGCAGGAGGATCATGGAGTTTGAGAGGAGAACCTGTCTCAAAAACAGAAAAGCTCTAAAAGACAATTATAATCCAGGTGGGACTCATCACTGTATTTAATTGTTATGTTCATTGTCTGACATGGATTTTCATCCTATTAAAGATAACAACATACTGTTAGATTTTATCATTACTTCCACTGATTTTTAAAACTGACTTTTAAAGAAGTTAAAGTTGTCATACCTGGTACAGGATGAGCACACAGTAGGTACCACACAGTTTTGGTTTCTTTTTCCTCTTTTACTTCCATCTTATGTTGAAAGAGAAAATTTCGAAACCTCCTGGTGGCAAATTAAAATTCAAGAAATAAAGTCTGAAGTAAAGGTTCCCACTCCACTGAAGAGCTGTAGCAGCAGGTTTCACTTATAGTGAATATCACTTTACTGCTTTTAACAAACTTCAAAGAAAATGTTGTAAAGCCATTCACTCTCCATGTCTGTTTCACATCAGTCACAATTATATCCCAGCTTCACTTCTCTCTCCTCGTTATACCTCATAAATCCTGTGACTAGAGTGTAGGATATGGATTACATTAGGAACCGTCAGAAGTAGCCTGACAGATACTAAGCACTCGCAGTCACCCCTGCCCGGCACATCCAGGCCTCTACGAAGGTGGATTAATGCACCCACCCAGCTCAGGAGCAGAGACTCTGTCTTTGCCTCCTCGCAGAGAATCAAAAGCACCCACACTGCATTTAAATAGTCATGCCACAGTTCAGTGACAGACACGTTCATTTACCTGTTGAGTGGTCATGCAAAAAAGCAAGCAAAAGTCAAGTTTCTACGGAGAATGAAACCTTAAAAGCATAGATCGGGGATGTGTAGGTTTTCAGAGCAGGTTAGCAGAGCACCAGGCATGTCCTTCTGACAGCAAGGAGTAAAACACTATCACATACAGAAGCACTTCCTGCCAAATGTCCCAATAAAAGAAACTTGTCTAGAGTGGACTCTGTTCTCTCCTTTTCCATTGCAGAGAGATCCCCAGGTGTCACCCTGCTTCTCAGGAATCAGGGACACAAATGAGATGGCACTGGGCTATCTCGGGCAGCCACTTTGCAGGGCAGGGCAGCAGGACCCTTTACCTCCCTGCCTAGCTCCTCCCCTCCCCACTTTGACCCTCCCCTCACCCCACTGTAAAGAGTCAAGGAAGTCATGAGTGGCAAACAAATTTCTCTGTTTGAAAGATGCAGTTAAACAAAATAAGTTATACAGCCAAGAAAAACCAGGCTCCTTGTTCTAAATAAAAGAGCTTAATAGATTTATACTTATCACTCCCATGGCGTTTGTAAGATCATGGAAGTTCCAGGCTGGCTCATTTATCTGGCAATGTTAGGGAGGCTGCTGCTTCCCACATGTGGCTTTTTCTGATAACCTAGTTTATTCCCTTGGAGGCACCAGCACTTGTTAAAATGAAGTCTTTTTTATAGAAAAATTTCCAAAAATGTCCCATATGCTTCCCAGCCTTTAAAAACACTCTCCAGAAATAGAATTGAGCCTCTCTTGCAGGTCATGAGATGTTCTTTGCTAAAACATGGGGAAGCATGATGTGGAGTGGGCTCTGGATACAGACAGGCTGAGTTCACATGAAACCTTGTGGCAACATACTGCCCATGAGCCAGTGGGTAGTGACAAATCTCTAGGCACTACCAGGGTCCCACCCCAGAGATGAGTTAAAGCCTCCAAGCACACTATGAGTGTTAAGTGACCCACTACACATTGACAAGTGTTTAGTGAGTTCAAGAGATAGCAAGCTACCGGGGGGGAGGGGGAAGTAATAAAAAGTAAATGTGTAATAAAATAGAATTAATAAGCAAATGTTAAGTGTTATAAAGCTGTAATGAGCTGAATGCTATGCTATGATATAAACATGGTTTCCAAAGCTTTCTGGTAAACAAAGTTAGTTCCACCTCAGTGGCCCACAAGCACCTTGTTTTTTGAGTTATCTCCTTTCATAGTTTTCCTGAATTTCTTTGTAGATCCTGCAGGTACTCCATCTCATTGGGTTAGAGCCCACCTGTGAGGGCATCAGCTCTCATATTTGCTTCTCAGCACCTACACAATGGAAAAACCACACAAACAGCAAGTGGAATCAAGGTGTTTTTAAATACTTGGTCATGGTGGCACACGCCTGTAATCCCAATAGCCAGTAGTATCACAAGTTCAAAGCTAGTGTTGACTATACAAGAAGACCCTGAGAAAGAGAGAGAAGGGGAATGAAAAGGGGGAAGAAAGGGAAAAAGGAAGAGAGATAAGAGGGATTAAAACGTATTTTTATTAGTTTTTTTCTAATTAGCAAACAAAGCAATAGGTTTCTTCATGGTATTTTCATACATTGTTTTGGTTCATCCTCCTTCCCCATGTCTGTCTTCCACCCTCCTCCTGCTGGCTCCCTATCCCGTCCAGTAGCCCCCCCTTTCAGCAATAGCTAGAAAAAGGAACCAGTCTAAAAGTCCAGCAACACATGACGTATAAGGAAGATGTGATACATACACGTGATGGAATTTTATTCAGTTATAAAGAAAAAAAATGAAGCCATAACATTTGTAGGAAAAATAGATGGAAATGGAAATCATTAAGAAAAGAAATATTTTTGAGTAAGAATAAGAGAATTCTAGAGGTGTGGCTTTAAGTACCTTTTAAAGCAGGGCTTTTAATGTATTATATCAGTCTGGGTGAGCTACGGTTTGCTGCAGAAACAAACCCCAAAATATAAAAGGGGATTCACAGAGCAGAAGCTTGTCATTCATGTACTCTGTGTCCTCTTAGGTTGTAAGAGGGCTGTGTGCAACAGGAACACTTGGTACCTCGGCTGACAGAGGCTCCATCTCAACATGTGCTTCCATAACCTCATAGCACGAGAAGAGGAACTGGCTTTGACAACTGAAAGAAAGGTTTATTTTAGTCCCTTAATTTGTTGGTTCTGGGATGATGGCAAGGCAGAATATCATGGCAACAGGAGTATAAGGCAGAGATGCTACTCAACTCTTAACAGGCAGGAAGCAGGAGTAGAAGAGGAGCCAGGTGTGGTGGTGAATGCCTGTAATCCCAGCACTTGGGAGACATTGGTAAGAGGATCACTGTGAGTTCCAGGTCAGCCTGGGCTAGAGTGAGACACTACCTTGAGAAAACAAAAACAAAAATAAATAAAAAGTAGGGCTGGAGTAATGGCTTAGTGGTTAAGGCATTTGCCTGCAAAGCCAAAGGACCCAGGTTCGATTCCCCAAGACCCATGTAAGCCAGCTGCACAAGGGGCACATGCATCTGGAGTTCATTTGCAGTGGCTGGAGGCCCTGACATGCCCATTCTCTTTCTCTCTCTCTCTCTCTCAAGTAAATAAATAAAATATTTTTTTAAAAAATTAAATAAAAACTAAAAATAAGTAAGTAGAGAGGGACCCAGACAAAGATCGTGCCCATTACCTACAGCAATCTCCTAAAGTTTCCAGAATTTTCCAAAGTACTATGGTCAGGAAGGAACCAAGCATTCAATATATAATCCCTTTGGGGAAGCATGTCATATCCAAACTGTAACAAGAAGTGATGGCTGCTTAGGAAGACCTAGTTCAAGGGAGGGAGTTCTTGGAAGTGAGTCCTAGAGCCCGGTGTCTTGTCCCTAGCAGGCCCATTCCTCTCTGTGCTTGCTGGCTGTCATCAGATGACCAGCCTGTCCCTCCACTTCCTTACTCCCACTGCCTCAGCAGTCCACCTTGCCTCAGGCCCAAAGCAATGGAACCAGCTCACCATGAACTACAAACCGCTGACACCCTTTGCTGAGTTTGCTTCCATTGCTGAGACAGAGCAGCCAACCAAAAAGGATGGGGAAAAATGATTTATTTCAGGCTTACAGTTTTGAGGGGAAGCTTTGTCATGGAGGAAGTTGGCTTACCTCATTACATACCTGCAACAAAGAATGAGAGAAAGAGTGGGAGAGAGAATAACCAGAGCTGGTTCTGAACACACATAGTAGATTAAACTCCACAATCCCAAGGTTCACCCTGAGGAATACACCTCCTATAGCAAGGCTCTACCTCCCAAAGAGTTCACCAGGTAGGGACCAGTAGGAAGCTTAATCAAAAATACCTGAGGCTACGGGGAGCATTACATTCCAACCACCACACCCCCTTCACCAAAATAAATCAGACTTTTCATTTGTCTCTCTTGGATATTTTAAGCTAGAATGCTGACTAACACAGCCACATTCTGTGCTTAGTAATTATCACGTATCTATTTCTCCTTTGTACACAACAAAAGACAAAAGATGCAAACAAGCCACCGATATGCACTCATGAGGTAACAGCATTGCTAAAGTGATGCTCAGACTGGATCTGTTTGACATAAAGCCCACACCTTTTTTTTTTATATGTAGCATTTAAAACATTTATTTTATTGGGCTGGAGAGATGGTTTAGTGGTCAAGGCGCTTGCCTACGAACCCAAAGGACTCAGCTTTGATCCCCCAGGACCCAAATAAAGCCAGATACATGAGCTGGACCCACATTCTTAGCAAACATTTTCAAGTGCCTGTCAGTAAGCTGAGGTAGATGAGTAACCCTACCTGAGAAAAGCAGGTTATTAGCATCTTGGCTGTGTGATTTCTTCACCAACGTGTGTTCAAAACTCCCTTTGTTCACTTTTTTTTTCTTCATGGTCTTTCCACCAGTGGGACTGCTTTCAGTTTAACAAAGATACTCCACACTCACTGTGAGCTCAGCTGTGGATCCCACCATGAGAGATTTTGGGGCAGGACACAGTGTACATTCTATAATCCTTTGAAGAAAATACAAGAATCAAAGAAAATAAAAGTGACATAAAAATATAAGGAAACTTATGAGACCCACCAGAACATAATGTGCTATATGTGGTGTTGACAGCTCTCGTCATTATCAGTGTTGAGTGACAGGAGGAAAGACCTTTCACAGCCGTGAGGATCTGGACTACAAAGGCACGAATCCTAGACTCAGCACAAGATGTATGGAAAAGGAGGAGATGGCCTGACATGAATGAGAACGCTGTGTCAGGAGGAGGAGCGGGAACTAAGCTAGAAGGACAGTGTACAAGCAGGTAAAAAGGACCTCAAACATCACTGGGCAGCCTGGCCATGCCCCATAGGTGGAGGGAAAGAGGTTATAAGGCTTGTACCATTCTTGCTCTTTTTCGAAGTGTTTTGAAAAGGTTAACTATTTCAGACAAGGTCCAGTTTCCCTTTGCCTCCCCTTTTTAATTTGACAATCACCCATCTAGTTCTCAAGCAGAAACCACTGTTGTAGGCGAGCACTGTTCTAGCTCCTCTGTGCAAATGATGCACCCTGCCTGTCATGTTTGCCCGTAAGTTATTGCTGACCTCTAAACTCAAGTCCACAATTGATCAGCACCACTTCCCTCTTTATAAACAATATATACTTCAAGTTATCGCCTCTTCTGTTGTTTCATTACTTAGAACTGTATTCCTATATCAATTTTAGATAGAGCTGAATTACTTTTAAATACTGTTAAGGGTACTTTTTAAAGATTTACTAGCACATTTGTCCATATTTATACACTTCTTTCATTTTACTTCTGTTTTTCATGAATTTACACATTGCTAAAGTACATTTTGATGCATCACCTGCCAAGTGGTCTCCTGAAGTCTGAAGTTGGCTTTAATTTAGTTTTGCTCAGTAGCAGTGATTTTGTACCCAGCAGTGGGCATGCGCCATTCGTCTGTGTGCTGCCAGCACCCAGTGCTTCTGAGATGTGCGCTCTCACTCTGCCTGTCACTCTGTGTGGATCACATGTTTTTCTCTCTAGTGGTTTTAAAGGTTCACTACATTGCACTTGCAGGGACCTAATGTGCTTCTTGAACTTGAGGATGGAGAGGTTAGATAGGGGAAATATGGAAATTCTTGATTATCTCCTTGCCTCTTATTCTTTTTTCTTTTCTACCCTCTTACTCGCCCTCCCCCCCCTCTCTCTTTCCATGTATACTCTTAATACACAAATATAGGTATCCTCACTCGTTATTTTCACCTCTTTCTCCTTGTGCTTTATTATGGGTAATTTCCTCAGATTTATCTTCCAATTCATTTATTCTCTTAACAACCACATCCATTTTATAGTTTAACTGATTTATTGGGAATTGTATTTCAATTACTATAGTTTTCATTTGTAGATTAATTTACCCAGGCTTCCTGGTTGTTGTCTATATATATATATATATATATATATTTACTTGTGATTTGAACTTTCCTTTTTTCTTTAAATGTTTCAGACACATTGATTGAAAAGTCTTTTCTAGGTTGGTATGATTTCCAGGTCTTAAGAGGACAGTCTCCCACTTTTTCCACCTATTGCTTTGCTTCCCTCTTCTTTCTACTTAGTTTTTATTTTTTCTTTTTGTCCCTCTCTTACTCTCTCTCTGTCTCTGAACATACACATGTGTACATGCATGTGGAGCTCAGAGGTCAATGCTGGGTATCCCCCTCTATCTCTCTTCACCTTATTCACATTATTTTTTTAAGACAGGGTATTTTTTAATACACAGTATCTCACTGAATCCAGAGCTCATCAAATTCGGTTAGACAAGCTGGCCAGCAAAAAACAGGAGACAGGCAGGAGGATCGCCGAGAGTTCGAGGCCACCCTGAAACTACATAGTGAATTCCAGGTCAGCCTGAACCAGAGTGAAACCCTACTTCAAAAAAAAAATGGAGATCTGCATATCTCAGTATCCCCAGAACTGGGATTAAAGGTGCTGGTGCATGCCATTGTGCATAGCATTTTACATGGGTGCTGGGTACCCAAAACTTGGGGATCCTCAAGCTTTACCACTGAACCATCTCCCTAATCTCCACTCCTTTGTTGTTTTTTTTTTTTAACATAATCACATCTTCGTGAACATGAGTGTTGAGCGGAGGGGTTGAGGAGGTTTCAAGTGCTTCACAGAATCTCTATTGAGTATTTTGACTTTTCTCCATGCTGGATGAGATTGTAGGATGGTTTCTTAGTTTTTGGTCCCTGTAACTTGAATGATAGGATCAAGGTCTTGACAGTTGTTTCTTTTTGGTATATCCTTATCAGCAGCATTGCAAATGCCCTTCTTTCCCCGATGCTGGTGGATAGTTGAGTTCTCAAATCAGAAGGCTCTCTAATCGACAACTCTGGAGCCCTGGCTTCCTGTAGCCAGCCTTGATCTTGCTCCTGACACTCTGGGCCTCAAGCTCCACTGGTCCTGCTCACAGGGTCTTTAAACCACAGCTGTTCAAGCTCTTGTCCATGTGGATGCCTGTGTGAATGCTGTTATTTGACCTCTCTTCCTCACTCTAACTTTGAGGGTTTTCTTTGTACCTGGGACATAAGGATTATTTTTTTCTTGGCTTTGAGTTTTAAAATATATTAAAATGAGGGGAAAAGGCATTTTCACCAAGACTTATATATGTGTGAAGCCGGAAGGGGTTCGTTTGTCTTTCTATAAGCTCAGGTTTGTGCTTTTGAACTGGAGCCATTGAGAATATTTTAAGTGGAAAAAATTGCACAGGACTTGGCAGGTGATCACATGAAATTGCCTTATGTTATTCTTTGAGTCTGGAATGTCCCCTACAGGCTCATGTTTGAGCACTTGGTCCCCAGCTTTGCCTGTGTTTTGAAAGCTGTGGGACCTTTAGCATGTGGAGCCTGACTGATGGAGGGAGGTATCACTAGAAGCAGAACTGAGAAGGTGGTACCCATTTCTGGTGCTGTCTCCCTTCTCTGTTTCCTGGTCAGTTGACATGTGACCAAGCCTCACTACAAGCTCACACTGCCACAAATGGAGCCTCTTTCACTTTGATGCTTCCCCCCAATGATGGACTAAATACTGTCTGAAACCGTGAGCCAAAATAAACCTTTCTTTCCATAAATTGCTTCTACCAGGTATTTTGTCATGTTGATGAGAAAAATAACTAATCCACCTTAGTTTGTATCCCCCTATCTGCCATAAAGGAGATTTTTTGAAATAAGAACTTGAGAGCAAGTAATTAACATGGGAGGTGAATGAAACACCAGCAGGGGTATGAGAAGGGAAAGTAATTGGCAACTCGCTACTATTCTAGGAAACTGGAACCTCACCATTGTGCAGTAACCCTGGGAGTTCAGGTATATTACCCAAGTGGTTAGGATTCTATAATATTAGTAGAAACTACCCCATGTCCTTGGTGGAGGGATACTTCCTGAATGTCACCCCCAAACCTTTCTAGCCTAACATATCTAACATGTGTGGATTTATAGATGGATGTGAAACAATTTAAGTCAAAATTCAGTGGCTTAATCCAGTGATCAGTGAGTAGTATCCCATACAGTTTGTGAGGGTCAGGAATTTGGGGGTTGCTACCCTGGTTGTTTCTGCCTTGCGGTGCCTCACGAGGTTGCATAGAAGCAATGAGCAAGGGACTGTTCTATGAAGAAGGCTTGGCTGAGGCTGCAGAATCTGCTCTGGAGATGGGCCACTCACAGGGCTGGCCAGGCATGTTGGTTAGAATTCTTCACCAAGTAGAACCAACCACTGACAGAGCATCATTTCAATGATGCATCTGTCTTACCTCAAAGTAAGTGGAGAGAAAGAAGGAAGGGTCTTTTATGGTCTAGTCTCTTGAAAGTCAGTTGTTTCATCACATAGTGTGTAATAGAAGCAAGTCAAGTCATGAAGTTTGGCCCACATTTCAGAAGGGGAGGTGGAAGGAATGTCTAAGAATTTGTGAACACGTATTATTTTAGCCACCACAGCAGGCAAGTGGGGCCTTGGCAGCCAGAGACAGGCCTCAAGCAAAGAAAGGTGAATGCTGTAGAAGCCAGGCAACTGAGGGGTAAGGGTGACAGGTGGCCCAGGGCACCTACAGTATCCTCTGCAGAAAGAAATAAAGACAAAACCAGCCCATGTTCAAGGGCTGTGGACCAAAGGAGCTGATGAGATGAATTGCAAAGTACAATGTAAAGGGCAGAGAGGAGGACAGGAGAAGATGACATGTTTTTAGAATTGATCTACTTCAACCACTGAGAAAGAAAGACCACTTCAACAACTTCTCAGATTGTAGGAACATTCTAGACTAAACGGCATGAGCATGGGGAAAAAGTTCAGCCTGGAGTCAATACAGCACAGAGAGCATCAGAGTTTCACATGGACAATCCCTGCATATCCAACACTGCTTTCAGTTCCATCTTATAGTGATGACATTAAACAGGAAGCATAAAGAATAATGTAGACCGGGCATGGTGGTGCATGCCTTTAATCCCAGAACCCAGCAGGCAGAGGTAGGAGGCCAGTGTGTGACTAGAGAGAATTCCAGGTTAGCCTGGGCTAGACTAAGACTTTACCAAAAGAAAAGAAAATGGAGAATGTGATATG
Source organism: Dipus sagitta (assembly GCA_036346955.1). Classification (NCBI taxonomy): domain Eukaryota; kingdom Metazoa; phylum Chordata; class Mammalia; order Rodentia; family Dipodidae; genus Dipus; species Dipus sagitta. The sequence goes on from CM070770.1 coordinate 236,140,216, forward strand.
AAAACAAGGGTTTTAATCCTTACTAGACTATATCCCAGAACTTGAATAAGTCATTTTATTATCTGGGTTGCAGTTTTGACATTTGCAAAATGGGAATAAGATACGGCTTTGACTAACAGATCAATTGAAAAATGAATGACTGATAGTTTTAAGATTAAAATGTTGTTAAAATGTAAAATGGCATGGATATGCAGAAGCCTGAAATAAGAATGAGCATTCTAGGGCTGGAGAGATAGCTCAGTGCTTAAGAGGCTTCCCTGCAAAGCCTAAGTACCTGGGTTTGATTCCCCAGTACCCACATAAAGCCAGATGCACAAGGTGGTGCATGTATCTGGAGTTTCCCTGGTGTGCCTATTCTCTCTCTCTCTAAAAAATAAATAAGTAAATAAATTAAAAAATAATTTTTTAAAAGACTACACATTCTAAACTGTGCATGGTGGCACACACCTGTAATCCCAGCACTCAGGAGATGGAGGCAAGAAGGATCAGGAGTTCAAGGTCATTCTCAGCTACACAGAGCTTGAAGCCAGCCTGGGCTACATGAAACCCTATCACGAGAAAGCATTATCTCTCTGGGAATTCAAGAAAGACAAAAGTGACTGGTTCCTTATTGTGTTAATCAAGCTAAAATAACTCCTACCCTTTATAAACATATCTTTACTCAGGTGAAAAAAACAGCAACAAAAGAAGGTAGTCTGAGATTTAGATATAATCCTATGTGAATGGATCCTGCTCATGCATGAAAAAAATATCCAGCTGGCCATGTTCTCGATGGTCTAATAACCCAGGCCTAAGAGGGACACTACCTCACAGGCTGAGCTAGCAAAACTGGTTTTGTGCATCTGTGGTCATTACCCAGCCGTGTCTAGCCAAGCTAAACCACAACTTAGGGTTTTCAGCCACCTGAGAGCTCAGAGCTCCCAGTAGGAGAAATGACACACACCTGAGCAGGTCTGATATATATTCCTTTCTGCAGGGGGCAGTGGAATCCATCCCCAGGCCATTCATCACATTGCTAAAATTAGATCCTGCTTAGAAGGAATGATATATTACTGATTACATAATAAAGATAGCTGTATTTCTCATGAGAAATAGAAGGGAGAGATATATTTAGGCATAGGGCAAATATATCCTTGCTATGAAAAATGGATTCATTAAGTATTTAATCTTTATACCATTCCTGTAAAATAAATGCACACATACATCACACATGTTCTAAAGTGACTTGATAATTAATATTGTTACACTTGAGAAACACGCTGGCTCTCCAACGGGAAGTCATGTTTTGAGTCAGAGGCCATGGGACAAGCTCAGAGCACAGCAGCCTGGCTGTATGCAAAAAGCCAACCAAAGTGTCCAGTGGTGGCAGAGGGTCAGCCGGATGCTTGGGTTGTGATTTATTCTGCTGAGTCCCTGAGAGTCATCAAAGCCCTTCTCAAGCGGAGGGATCAGACATTTCTAGAGGTAGTGGCAATGGTAGCTGAAAATATCTTGTGGACCAAAGGGCCTCTGTGGATTGAGTACAGCTTTCATTCCCAGCTCCTCTCATTAATGTACCTGCCCCTTTGCTGCTTCTGTCTCTCCACTATCGCTGTCAAACAGGGAAAGCCTGCAGGGAAGGCCTCTCTAGATATCCTGGCAATGGTATTCCAACTTCAAACAAACACAAGGGTGTTAGATTGTTGGAGTTTAAACAAACATGCAGATCTCTAGCACCAGTGGGTGTCAAAGGTCAATAAAAACACATGTGGGTGAAATGAAAGAGCAACATCAGCCTAAGGACAATAGCTTCCAGTAAGTAGATTCATCTGGATTATTCTAAAGTCATTGCAGATTGGAAGAAGACACTGATAAATTCTTAGGGGCTAAAAGCTTATTCCTTGTATGTTTATATTATAGGAAGAGGACATAAGTCCTGAAGTCACATGGACTTCAGTGTGTTCTGGCCCCAGCCTCCACATTTACTAGGTATGTGATTTTGGGGGACAATGAATTTGACCTCATCTGAGCACTGCTTCTTCTTCTGTCCATAGCACAAGATTCAAATTGGTCTATCCTGTGTATCAAGGTAGGTTGTACTCATGGCCTCTAGCCCCATGCCTGGAACAGAGCAGGAAGAGTAGGAGTTCCTTCATTCCCACCTTGGTAAAACTACCTACATAGATCATAGGAAGTGTGTCCCTACTATACACAAGTCAATTCATAGTATATTGGACTATACATAATACACAGGATGAACAGTATACTATATATTGTGTTGGAACACATATGTGCTGTAGACTACAGTATACATATATAGTGTTACTATATATTCTATGCATATATAGATTATATAGTCTATAATACACACACACACACACACACACACACACACACACACATATAATGAAAGTAATGCCAAAAACTTTTGTTTTCTCCTAGTGATGAAAAAAAAAATTGCTCCCTCTATTTTCCCAGGCTGTAAATTGAAGTTCCAAAGAGTTCTCAGGGAAGGTATATTCATGGGCAAAGTCAGTATAACCAGATTCTGATGTAAGCTTTTAAAATGTTTTATTTGTCTATTTATTTATTTATTTATTTGCTTGAGAGAGAGAAAATGGGCACTCCAGGGCCTTTAGCAACTACAAAGGAACTCCAGATATATGTGCCAGCTTTATATGCAGGTAAAGATAGACCCTGTAAAGTCATGAATGCAGACACTTCATGTCCCCAAAACAGCATTTCAAATCATGCCTCCCCATTCTTTGGTTTATACATTCTTTTCTCCTCCTCTTCCCCAATGTTACCTGAGCTTTGGAGGAAATGATAGAGATGTCTCACTTCGTACTGAGCACTCAACAGTCACTTATTCTCAGCATCTTGATAAGTTGTCTCCCTTATAGTCTCCACATTTGCAAACTTAAGCTTCTTTGACCAAAGCTGAATGCAGCAATAAACACTAGTCTGTGGGCAAAAGCATAAATATCTAGACAGCAACTTGATAAGCACAAAATATTCATTTAGTCAAGCAGTAGTAGTAGCTTGCCCCCTAGGACCCATGCTCTTCAGAATCACAGGCTTTTAGTTAGGTTTTCATTCCCAGGCATAAATTTCCACCATGGAGTGGGCCTCAAATCCAATCAGAGAGCAGTTGCTTACTCCCATAGCAGACATACCACTATTGCAATAATTTCATCTGGGTGGTTGATTGTGTAACATGCAGAGTCCATTGCTGGATAAGAGTGTTGATGACTTTTCTCTCCCAGCAGCCTGCATAGCACTTTGCAGCACGGTGATAGCTGGCCAGCAGGGAGGAACCTTCCAGCTTGATTTCTCAGTATCCAGAGCAGTGACTCATAATTGCTTCAAAAAAGAACTATTATAGGACACTTCCACTCTCTTTAAAGGGGCCAGGAAGAGCAATCCCACCAACTGTAGGTACCTGGAGGAAAGGGGACTCAGAGAAAGGAGGCTGCTGCCCCAAGCAAAGTGATAAGTAGAAATAGAATGCTTCAAGGGCAGCCAAGTTCAGAGAGGCTTCATGGAGTCCCATGGGGCATGGAGAATGCAAGTTTGCATGTTGCCCAGGCTTTGGCAGTGCTTCACCCAACCCTAGTCTCTCCCATGGCTCAGGCTTATGGGTGAACTTACCCTGAAGCTTGATTGAGACTTCTAAGTAACCCATACCACTTTCTCAAGCCACAGCCAAGTTGCTTATATTATTATATTATTATTATTATTATTTGGTTTTTTCAAGGTAGGGTTTCACTCTAGCCCAGGCTGACCTGGAATTCACTATAGAGTCTCAGGGTGGCCTCGAACTCACGGCGATCCTCCTACCTCTGCCTCCCGAGTGCTAGGATTAAAGGCGTGTGCCACCACGCCCGGCTACATGATTATTATTTTGCCAAAAGACACACTCTGTTTTCACTTCAAATCAAAGTAAGCTTCCTGTACAACTGATATTCCACATTTTTTTTTCTCTCTTTCCCAGAAACACTGGATGAATACCTTTTTTGACTTATCCTCTGTGCCTGATTGACTGCAGCAGTAGTCTACATTTTCTATACCTCCTCTGCATTCATGCTTCGTGCCATGTGACTCCACATAGCTTCTTGCTAAAGAAGATAGGCAATTGGTCCATGACTCAAAGAGTAAAACTATATCACAAGGGGCCAGTGTTCAGGAAACCTGTTCAGTGAGTGACTTGAACATGGAAGATCCTGGGCTGCAATCCCTCAGTAGGGAGATTCCACTGGGACTCTTGGTGGTTAGTCCTGCTAAAAGCAAGGCCAAAGCTGATGGCTCAGAAGGTGGGGAGCAAGATCTTGCCTCTGAAGGCACAGAGGAACTAAGCTGACAGTATCTTGGTTCTCTACAAGTGGCCTGAGGTTTGGACTAAGAGACTGAGATGGCAGTTGGACAGTAATCAAAATCAAGACAGGAGGCTGGCTGGAGAAATGGCTCAGCAGCTATGGCACTTGCCTGCAAAGCCTGACAACCCAGGTTCAGTTCCCTAGTACCACACAAAGCTGGATGCACAAGGTGATGTATGTGTCTCGAGTTCGTTTTCAGTGGCTGGAAGTCCTGGTGTGCCCATTCTCTCTCTCTCCCCCCCCCTCTCTCTCTGCAAATAAATAAAGTATTGGGAAAAAAAACAACAAGACAGGCAGCCCTTGTGAGGTCTGAGGAGAGGGTGGCTAATTGGCACTACCATTAGTGGCTGGGTGGAAGATGAGTTCTAGAAACCTCTGACAGGTTGAGAAGGAAATACTGAGCTCTGTGGAAGGTCAGCAAAAGCTGGGTAAGATTCAAGGTCTTCCAGCTTGGCGAGAGGAAGGACTCACAACTACTACCTGGGTCCCTCACATTTCTCAGGAGTGGACATGTATCAGCTTTCTGACTTGCTGGTTCTCTCCCTGGCTACATGCCTGGCTCCCTCCCCCGAGATTCTGACTCAATTTGGTCTTTTAGTAGCATCCATTACTACTGTAAAAGACATGCAGCCAACTTGAGAAGCACTTGACCAATGTGACTATCCTTCCTTCTGGACAGCCTTCCTTCTGGAATAGACCCCCTACACTTGGCTTTATAAACTATTGTGTACATGGATGCCTTACTGAAATTGCTTTTTACATGTGCAATGGTGTGTGTATGTGTGTGTGTGTGTGTGTGTTGTATGCACGTGTCTTTGAAGATGTTTGCAGATGCACGGAGGACAGAGGAGAATGTCCTTCCTCTGTTGATCATCCGTGTATTGAGACTGAGTCTGTCTTTGAACCTTGAGCTGGGTTTTCGTGAGCTCTAGTGATTGTCCTGTCTCTGCTCCCCACAGGAATGGGGGTTATGGATGGACACATGTGGCCATGCCCAGCTGTTTATACAGACCCTGGGGAATCAAGCCAAGGTGGTCCCAGGTCTTCTCTGGCTCTCATTCCTGCAGCAAGTACTCTTACCTGCTGAGCCACTGCCCCAGCCACTGACTGCAAAAAGAAATAATCAGAATAACCTTTTTGGACAATAGTTTTGTTAAATCTGTTGATTACATATAGTCATATGGAGCCCACCAGGTGTCTACACAATGGCTTTGGCTATTAGCCTTAACTTTGTATGTCCTTTCACCTCTTATTTCTTGAAAAGACAGAGTATACTATAAACTTTGAGAACACTGTACACATTCTGTCAAAGGTACCTTTCAGAGTATCACAGTAATCAGTTTAAAAAAATGGCATAATACTGGCTTATTAATGTCTTTTAGTCTATTTTCACCAAACCCTGGACCCCCCCCCCCCAGAGCCCTTAACAGAGTATTCCATGCTAATGTACAAAAGAAAGACAATGCTGCCATACATTGTGGGGGGGGAGGGTCTTTGGGATGGAGGACAAGGAAGCAGTCACTTAATTTTAGGTTTGAATGTAAAAGGAGAGCTAGAGTGTGACTACCTTGGATAGCTTTCTAGGTAGAGGAATCATCACCTTGAATGCTCTGCAGAAGATTCATGTTAATGATCTGTGAAGTGATTAGTATGTTGTGCAGGATGCTACACACTGTCATCTGTCACTGGAGGCTGAGGCCAGACGATTGTGCTGTTGCAGATAAGCCTGGGCTACGTAGCAAGAGTAATACCTTAAGAAGGCAGGTAGGGAGGGAGGAAACGAAAGAGCAGAGAAGGAAGGAAGGAGAAAAAGAAATGTGTGTGACTAATCAGGGAAGGTTCACAGGTGCTCGTTATCCAAAATGTTAGGTAGCCCAACTACTTGAAAGCATGTATGAACGTGCACACGTGCGTGCGCACACGCACACACACGAAGACTGGGAGCTAAATATGTTTTAAAATTTAATACAGCTGGTGTTCCAGACAGTATTTTGGGAATTATAACTATGCTATCTTTTATAACATTTATGAAGAACCAAGATGTATATGGCCCAAGTCAGCTTTCCCCATGAATGATACAAAATAATATTTTATTAATATTATTCTAAATGCATTACCATTGTACAGAATCTCAGAAGACTAGTGGAGAACACATTATATGAATCAAAGGAATAAATTAATATGAAAGAAAAGACAATTATAGGCCCCCAATAAAAATTTCTTTCAATTCTGTTACTCTGTGAAGCATTTTGTAAATGTAAATATTATACATAAATGTTAAATAAATATGGAAAGATAAACTTCCTCTGGGTTTTGTAAAAATAAGACTCTCGGTAGGCAAAGAGTTGTTTTATATTTAAAAGTTCTCTCAGGCTCACATTTTCCAGTGTTTTACAGTTGCCTCAGGGAAACCATTATCTCCATGGGCATGATGAAGCGGATTATGGAAGCTTCAGGGTGGACATAGATAGACATTCAGGTCCCTCTTTTGTCATTTAGTGGCTGAGTCGTGGAGGTTATGGTACATAATCTATCCAAATCTTCTTTTTTTGGTATTAATCTTTTTTATTTTTATTTTTAACATTTTTATTGGCAACTTTCATAATTACAGGCAATAAATCATAATTCCCACCCTTCCCCCACTTTTGCCTTTACAAATCCATGCTCCATCATATTCTCTCTCTCTCTCTCTCCATTAGTCTCTCTTTTATTTTTGATATCATCTTTTTCTCCTATAATGAGGATCCTGTGAAGGTGTTGGTAGGCACTGCAAGGTCATGGATATCGAGGCCAAATTCTGTCTGGACAGTTGCATTGCAAGGAATTGTACCCTTCCTTTGGGTCTTACATTCTTCCCACCACCTCTTCCTCAATGGACCCTGAGCCTCAGAAGATATGATAAAGATACTTCAGTATGGAATACTCCTCTGTCACTTCTTTTCAGCACCATGATGCCTTTGAGGTAATCCCAGTGGTCACCAACATCTGAAAAGACAAGGTTCTCTAAGAAAAAGTGAGATTAATATTAACATATGGGTATAAATGCTAAGTAAAGTGGTTATGGGGCAGTTTGGTGGGCACAATATATTCATTTAGCCAGACAAAAGCAGATGTTACACTCCTAGGGCTCCTGACCTCCCCTGCCATAGGGTTTTGATTAGGTTTTCAGAACCAGGCATGTATTCCCTCCCATGGAGCGGGCCTCCAGTCCAAATAGAGAGCAGTTGGTTTCCCCCAGAGCAGACATGCCACTATTGCACCTATTTGGTCATTTGGCCTGGATGGCCAAGCTTAAGGCTTTCAGTTTCCACTGTTTTCACAGCTGATGAGTTCTGTCTCCCATAGGACTACATGAAGTGCATCTTTTTTCTAGCTTTCTGTCAACTGGTCTACAGGGAGAAGGTTTTCTGCTCAGCTCCAACAAAATTTCTCAGTGACCTTGTAGCCCAGGCATGTGGAGTCTTCAGCAATGCCATCTATTTCTGGTGGGAAATCAAGAGCCTTGGCAATGGCCTATAATGTTTTAGGGACATCAGGGACCTCCCTAGCTAACAACTCACTGGAAGGTATCCCATCCCTGGCACTGAAAGTTTTCTAGTGACCGTCTATATCTTCAGGGTGTGCCACTATCCAAAATAGTAGGTTTCCATATAGCTTATTCACAACATCTTGAATTTTGATTAACCCTACTCCTACCCTTCTTTTATTCAATCTCTTCCCATGACCTCATTTAGGCCATTGCACCCCCAGTAATCTGTTCATCTATTTACTATATACAATACCATCCCCTTAAGTCTTTCCCTCCCTTATAGCACCTTTCTAGCTTACTGGCCTCTGCTACTGAATTTTATTCTTCCTCACATACAAGTCTAAACATTTGTAGGTAGGATCCACATATGAGAGAACATTTGGCATTTGGCTTTTTGGGTCTGGGTTATCTCACTTATTATAATCCTTTCCACATCCATCCATTTCCCTGCAAATTTCATTTTTCTTTACCACTGAATAGAAATCCATTGTGTAAATGTAGCACATCCTCATTATCCACTCATCAGTTGAGGGACATATAGGCTGGTTCCATTTCCTAGATACTATGAATAGAGCAGTAATAAAGTTGGTTGAGCAAGTATCTCGAAGGTAGTATGACCAGTCTTTAGGATATATGCCTAAAAGTGGCATAGCTGAGTCAGAAACCTCCACATTGATTTCCACAATGGCTACAACAGATTACAATCCAACCAACAGTGTAGAGGGTTCCTCTTTTTCCTCATCCTCACCAGCAGTTATTGTCATTTGTTTTCTTGATTATAGCTATTCTGACAGGAGTAAGATGGAATCTCAAAGTAGTTTTAATTTTCATTTCCCTGATGGCTAAGGATGTAGAACATTTTTTTAGATGTTTATAGGCCATCTGCATTTTTTCCTATGAGAACTCTCTAATTAGTTCCATAGCCCACTTTTTGCTGCTGAAAAGAATGTCTATTCTATAGCATTTGGATGGAATGTTCTATAGATATATGTTAGATCCATTTGTTCTATGATATCATTTAATCCAGATGTCTCTCTGTTTATTTTTTTTGCCAGGATGACCTGTCAATTCATGAGAGTAGGGTATTGAAGTCACCCAGTACAACTGTACTTGGTATTATCTGTGACCTTAAATCTAATAGTGTTTGTTTGATGAAATTGGGAGCACCCATGTTAGGTGCACATATGTTTAGAATTGTAATGTCTTCCTATTGAATTGTTCTTTTAGTCATATAAAGTGACCTTCTCTATCTTTCTTCACGAATGTTGGTTGGAAGTCTATCCTGTAAGATATTAGGATAGTGATACCTGCTTATTTCTTAGGCCCATTTGCTTGAAATACCATTTTCCATCCTTTCACCTTAAGATAGTGTCTGTCTTTGGTAGAAAGGCGAGTTTCTTGGAGGCAGCAAACAGAAGTATTCTACCTTACAAACCAGTCTACAAGCCTATGTCTTTTGGTTGGGGCATTGAGGCCATTAATATTAAGAGTTATTATTGAAAGGTATATATTTATTCTTGCCCTTCTTGTTTTGTAGTGCTTCCTGTTTTCCCTTTACTCTCTCGTATTAATGGTTATTTGAGTATTTATTTTTTCCTGTTTCCTCATGTGTGTGCTTTCCTTTCTCTTCAGTGTGAAGGATCCCTTCAAGTATTTTCTGTAGAGCTGGCTTAGTTGTCATGTATTCCTTTAGCCTGTTTTTGTTGTGTAATGTCCTTATTTATCCATCAATTTGGATGGATAGCTTTGCCAGATAAAGTATTCTTGATTGACAGTTGTTATCTTTCAGAACTTGGAATACTTCACCCCAAGCCCTTCTGTCTTTTAAAGTTTATTTTGAGTAATCTTTTGTTATTCTGATAGGCTTACCTTTGTATATAACTTGATTTTTCTCTTTAACTGCTTTCAATATGTTTTCTTTGGTTTGTGTGTTTTGAAGTTTAAATATAATATGACAGTGAAAGCTTCTTTCCTCATTTTGTCTGTTTGGCAATCTAAAGGCTTCCTGTATCTGTATTGGAATCTCTTTCCTTATTTGGGGGAAATTTTCTTCTATGATTTTGTTGAAAATAACTGCTATGCCTTTGGAGTAAAATTCTTCTCCTTCTACTATGCCATGAATTCTTATGTTTGATCTCTGCATAGTGTCCCAAATATCTTGAAATTGCCATCCATGCCTTCTTGTTAGTTTGTTTTTCTCTTTGTTGTACTGCATTAGACCTGCCACCTGGTCTTCTAGTTTAGGTATTCTATCCTCTCCTTGATTCATTCTACTGGTGAGACTTTCTATAGTGTTTTCCATTTGACTTACTCCAGCTTTCATTTCTAGTATTTCTGATTGTTAGTTTTTCATTATTTCCATTTCCTTGTATTAATCTTATTTCATAAAGTTTGTTTCCTGTATTCTCTTGGGATTCCTTCAGGAGTTTGTTTTCTTCTTTGATTCCTTTGATTTCTTCTTTAATTTTTTCCTCTCAAAAGTTTTTTAAATTTTTTTTGTTCATTTTTATTTATTTATTTGAGAGTGACAGAGAGAGAGAGAGGCAGATAGAGAGAGAGAGAGAATGGGCACACCAGGGCTTCCAGCCACTGCAAACAAACTCCAGATGTGTGTGCCCCCTTGTGCATCTGGCTAACGTGGGTCCTGGGGAATCGAGCCTTGAACCGGGGTCCTTAGGCTTCACAGGCAAGCGCTTAACCTCTAAGCCATCTCTCCAGCCCTCAAAAAAATTTTTTATTAGCAACTTCTATGATTATAAAAAATATCCCATGGTAATACCCTCCCTCCCCCCACTTTCCCCTTTGAAATGCCACTCTCCATCATATCCCCTCCCCATCTCAATCAGTCTCTCTTTTATTTTGATGTCATGATCTTTTCCTCCTTTTATGATGGTCTTGTGTAGGTAGTGTCAGGCACTGTGAGGTCATGGATATCCAGGCCATTTTGTGTCTGAGGAGAGCATGTTGTAAGGAGTCCTACCCTTCCTTTCTTTGGCTCTTACATTCTTTCCGCCACCTCTTCCTCAATAGACCCTGAGCCTTGGAAGGTGTGATAGAGATATTGTAGTACTGAGCACTCTGGTCACTTCTTTCCAGCTCCATGATGCCTTCTGAGCCATCCCAAGGTCACTGTCATCTGAAAAGAGTTCTTTAATTTTTTTGAACACAGATATAATCATTTTATTTGACTTACTGTGTTTTGCATTCTAGTATTTCTGACTGGTTTTTCTTCAGTATTTCTATTTCCTTACTCATGTCTTATATTGACCTCCTTATTTCATTAAGTTGGTCTCATGTGTTCTCCTTTAGAAGTTTGTTATCTTCTTTGAGTCCTTTTATTTCTTTGAACATAGTTATAATCATTATTTTAAAATATTTCTCAGGCATTTCATCTAAATCAGTATCATTGGAGGTCATTTCTGATGGATTTATAATTTTTGGCGGAATTGTATTGTCTTGATTTTTTGTGCTACTTGTATGATAATGTAGAGATTTTTGCATTTTGGGTTAATTTGATGCTTGGGTTTTCTACTTACCTGTAGTATTCTTAGAAGTATAAATCAGCCATTATATATCTTCAGGTTAGGACCTTAAGGTGCCAGGTGTGACTCTTAAGTGATTCAAAAAATAACAGCAGAAGTGGGTTTGCCTGCTATTGAGTATTCTAGTAGGCTGGGTGGAACAAAATACAGACAAATTCTGAAATTCATCTGAGCAATATACACATTCAATCAAAACCAGCATGGAGTATTTGTGTAAGAGTAGGTATTAAAACAAACAAATGATCTAACAAAGTCAGAGTACCTAAGGGTGTGGGGTAACTTTATTCCTGTCAACTGGAAGGCTTAGATTACTGGTCTGTAAAGGGTTTCAGTTCAGCCTGGGGCCAAGTGAGACCCTGCCCCCACAAATGACAGAAGAAGAAGACAAAGGTAGTATAAATTAGGAAGCAAAAAAGAACAACCCCCAAATATAGCCTATTTAAGAATGCCAAAGCCCGAACATGGTAGCGCACACCTTTAATCCCAGCACTTGGGAGGTGGAGGTAGGAGGATCACCTTGGGTTCGAGGCCACCCTGAGACTACATAATGAATTCCAGGTCAGCCTGAGCTAGGGTGAGACCCTAACTAGGAAAACAAACAAAACAAAACAAAAAGAATGGCAAATCCAAACATCAATCATATCTAACATATAACCTGCCCTGACATGGAAGGTGCAATTAGCACTTTTAATGCAGACCTAAGTACCTGGCTTTTTTGGTGGGTACTGACCTGGTATAGGTAGACCCTTTTTCCTTTTGGAATGGCTTTGGTCTCAGCTATGCTATATGTCCACTTGGGTCCCTCTTTACTGTGCTGTGGGCTCAGCTAGGCTGGCTGTGTCAGTGGGTCTGTTGCTCTGATCTCCTGTGCTGGATGCTGTGTAGCTGATCTCCCTCATGTCTCTAGTGGTTGCCATGGAGGGTGCCTGAAGTTGCACCAGAGCTTCATGGTTGGTCCCCGTAATCCTCTTCTTCACGAACTGCTCAGCTGTTCCCCACTGTCTTCTTCAGATTTCTTGACTTTGTGAGGAGGCTGGTGTGCATAGAAAATCACTTCACCTGGCTTCTCCTGCAGCTCAGGCAGAACCTGGTGGCTGTGTGGACCTGTGCCACTGCTGGAGCCACTTCTGCCTGCTTCTGTGGTCTCTAGAAGCTCTGGATCTCTCCTACTTCTCTGCTGTGGTTGATAATTTCTTCTACACCTTCACTTTTCAGTAGAAGAGTATTTTGCTGTTTTTCTGTTTATTTTCTCCCTAAGCTGCTTGATGTGGCTGCCATGCTGGCATCTTACCCAGAAGCCCCCCAGATATTTTTTTAATGTGAAAAATGGGATGCTTGTTCCCATTTCATAAGACTGTGGTGATAACCAGTGGATGAGGCACAGTGGCTGTGGTCCACTCATGACCATTATTCCCAGCAACATATAACCAGAAGGCCTGGGTCACTAGAGATACACAGAAAAGCTGAGGACAGAAGTAAATGACAGAACAGTGCTGTCCTGAGTCTGGAAGACTTGAAGTGGCACAGCCCATCCACAGCTGTATTTGTTCCACCAGCAGTTAGGAATCAGAGGTTGGACATCAGTTTACTGTCAGCTGGCCTCTGATGGGCTTAGCCTACTGAGCTTGGCACACAGTTCTGTACAAAGTGATTTGATGATGGTAATCTCAAGAATGGCTTCTGGAAAGGATTCTTCCTGAAACGAATCACCATCTGGAAACTCAGGAAAGAGAGCACCAAGTATGAGGCCAACTACATAACAATCACTCGCTTTTGAGAACTGTGGAGATGAATTTTATTCTTGATGGGGAAAGACACTTTGCTGCTATGGGTACATTTCCCATCCTGCCAGCAGGGTATTGACATGCCTTCTCCTTTTGTATTCAGAACAAAGTCGATTAGAGTATTCATTAGATATGGTAGGATTTCTTCTAGGTAACAGCTTCTAATACAAATCAGTGGAAATGAAAAGGAATCCATGATCTGGAATCACCCCTCAATACCTCATCTGCTGGTGATGGTGGGCCTGGTAGGGACAATGGTGGGATGATGTCCTGAGAGCCACTCTTCCTGCTTGAACCTGCGTGGAGTGACTGATGGCAAGAACCATAGCCTCTGCTTTACCCAGTCGTCAGCAGTCCTTAAAGTCTTGCTCCCCCCCCCATCCCAAAGGAGACATAGATGTTTCCTTAGTGATACCATCAAAGATCCAGTGTATCACAATGGAGTATTATCAGCATGAAAAAAAGAATGAAATTGTGTCATTTGCAGGAAAATGAGTAGAACTGGACATGATCAAGTGAGGTAAAATAAGCTAGAACTCAGAAAGACAAATAGCATGTGTTTTCTCTCACGTGTATAACATAGATTTGATTTAAATAAAAAAAAGAAGAAGAAGACACAAAGTAAGGGAAGACTATGGGGAGATTCAGTGAGCGATGGGAGTACAAAAGGGGACCAATAGTTGAGGTACATAGGTCACATGTAAAAAAATGTTATGAGGGCTAGAGAGATGGCTTAGCAGTTATGGTGCTTGCCTGCAAAGCCAAAGGATCTAGGTTTAATTTCCCAGGACCCATCTAAGCCAGATACACAAGGTAGCACATGCATCTGGAGCTCGTTTGCAGTAGCTGAAGGCCCTGGCATGCCCATTTTCTCTCTTTCTCTATCTGCTTCTCTCTCTCTCTAAAATAAAATAAATAGATAAATAAAAATTAAAAAATAAAAATAAAGAAATGTTATGAAACCCATTTTTTCAATTAATCAAAACATCTGGAGTTTGTTTGCAGTGGCTGGATGCCCTGGCACACCCATTCTCTCTCTGTACTTCTTTCTTTCTCTCTTTCTCAAATAATAAAATATTTTTAAAGTAAAATAAACTTTAAAGATATTTTAAAATATGTAGTGTATCAGTATGAAAAACTTCATTCCTTATTGGACCAAAAAAAAAAAAAAAAGATAAGGTTTTAAAAACCAGGCTATGCGCCCTCTCTCTATAGATGATAGATAGATAGATAGATAGATAGATAGATAGATAGAGATATATAGATAGACACACACACACATATATAAATATATATATATACATATATATATATATATATATATATATATATATATATATATATCTTACTTCTCAGTATGAGGGTACTTATCTGTAAAGTGGGAACGGTAATATTTACTTAACATTTCTCACATCACTGCAATAAAGTGAAACTTTGTGGAGTACTATGAAAAGTCTGAGAGGCACTCTGATAAAAGTGACAGCAATTGCTAAGACATTTTGAACACTATGTCCTTATACTATATCAACAAGCTGACATCTAACAAATGAGAATCCATTACTATGTCATACAAAGCCCATTGTCTCTGCTACCCTCATCTTTAGCTGATAGGTAGGCCCAAGCTCACCTATGAGTATACATCCATGGCAGAAAGCATTTCTCTAAAAGTGGAAAGAATTTCAAGCCCTCTTCCGATGTCTTTCCACATACTCAGATAGATAAACAAATGAGACTCAAGGGAGAGTGTGATGACACATACATAATCCCAGCACCCAGGAGACTGAGGCAGGAAGATAAGTTCTAGGCCGGCCTGAGCTGCTTAGTAAGATGCTATCTCAAAACAAAAACAAATGTTACTCAAAATCCCTAAATAAATAAGTAAATAAAGGAAAAATGTCTAGATCTCTGTTTTAGGTTGTCCGTTTTCCAGGTGCTGGCCTAGAGAAGAGGCGGTTTCAGCTATGAAGGAATCAAATCCCTTCATTTTATGGAGTTTGCAGGTAAGGATACTATGTTTGGAATTAAGTCTGTTCTTCAAGTTAAAAGACAAACTCACAGAGATTCTTTGCTGGGAATCTCAACATCTGATTTCGGTTTATACTACAGAGCCATAGTAACAAGAACAGCATGGCATTGGCATGAAAACAGTCACGTAGACCAATGGAATGCAATAGAAGATCCAGAAATAAACGTACACTGTTCCAGCCTGATTTTTGACAAAAGTTTTTTGACAGAGGTTTCCAAAACGTACAGTGGAGGAAAGACAGCTTCTTTAACGAATGATGCTTTCACTAAATCCCTTATCTCTTTCTCTGTGCAAATACAATTCAAGATGGATCAAAGATGTTCATAGAAGATCTGAAATGCTAAAATTGCCAGGGGAAAAACTTCAAGATATATGCATAGGCAAGGACTTTTTGAAAAGGACCCTAGTGGCTCAGGAAATAACATAGTAAGTGTTGAGAGATCAGATTGCATGAAATTAAAAAAAACTTCTATACTTGAAAAACAAAAACAAAACTAAACTTCTGCAGAGCAAACTAAATACTCAACTGAGTGAACAGCCAGCCTACAAAATGGGAGAAATTTTTTACTGTCTTATAGGCACTTGCTTGCAAAGCCTGCTGTCCCTGGTTCAATTCCCTAGCACCCAGGTAAAGCTGGATGCAAAGTGGCACATGCGTCTGTGGCCCCAACATGCCTATGACAATAGGAGACAGAGTCAGGAGAGTTGGAAGCTCAAGGCCCAGCTAGTCTGGCATTTGTTTAAAGTCTGGAAGTTTATTTACAATAGCAAGAAGTTAAGTTCAAAAAAGAGGGGAGCATAGACACCTCAAAGTTATCCTCTGACTTCCAAACACATGGTGGAATTTCTCCACCCTTGCATAATAAATAAATTTAAAAAAGAAAAAACAAAATGTTTCTTTTTTCGTAGGGAACATAGTTGTATACAAAATACTTCTACTTCTAGAACTAAATTTACATAGTCACAGGCCCCAAGGCCAATGTACAAAAAGTAAACACACTTTTATTTTGCATCAGCAAAACACTGTAAATGAAATCGTAAGCAGCAAAGCCAAAAAATGCTTAAATTTAACAAATGATATGGAAGGTTTGAACAAAAAAGCTAGTACATATCATGAGAAAATATTAAATAAAACAAATTAGACCA
This sequence comes from Dipus sagitta, assembly GCA_036346955.1. Taxonomy (NCBI): domain Eukaryota; kingdom Metazoa; phylum Chordata; class Mammalia; order Rodentia; family Dipodidae; genus Dipus; species Dipus sagitta. The sequence continues at coordinate 236,156,598 of CM070770.1, forward strand.
AAACACTGCTTATGAATTGGAAGAGTTAATATTACTAAGATGTCAGTTCTCTCCTAATTGTTCTATATAATCAATGCAATACCACTAAAAATCCTAGAATGGTTGGTGGTTTTGTGAAGGTTTTTATTAGAAATTAACAAGCTGATTATAAAATGTATACACTATGGTTTGAATTTGAAAAGTCTTCCACAGACTGATGTTTTTAAAGGGTGGTTCCTAGCTGGTGATGCTCTTTTGAAGGTAATGCAGTCTTAAGGAGGTGAGGCCTGGCTGGCAGAAGTAGATCATAAGGAGCTGGCCTTGGGTTATAATAGCCCCTCATTCTGGTCTAGTTCTCTCTGTTTCATGACCAATGTCATGTGAATAAGCTGCCACCACAAGCATCTACCAACACAGGATGAACCATTCCCACTGCCATTGCCCTCCTTGCCAATGGACAGAAACCGTGAGCCCAGATAAACTCATCCCCTCTTTAAGCTGCTTCTGTTTAGTATTGTATTGCAGCAGCAAGAAAAGTAACCAACGCAGTGTATAAGAATATAGAAAACAAATAGTTAAAACAATATTAAGAAAAAATTTCGAAAACATACTTCCTGCTTTCAAGACTTACTATAAAGTAGCCAGGCATGGTGGCACACACCTTTAATCTCAACACTTGGGAGGCAGTGGTAGGAGGATCACCAAGAGTTTGAGGCCACCCTGAGACTACATAGTGAATTCCAGGTCAGCCTGAGCTACAGTGAGATCCTGCCTTGAAAAACAAACAAAACAGTACAACAAAAAAAGACTTCAACAAGAATTAAGAAACTGTTATTTACATGAAGATATGAAAGAAGAATATAGAGTCCTGAAATTGATTTTCAACAAGGGTGTATGTGTCTCTGCATATGTGCTCCCACATCCAATGGAAAGAAAGGTTTGAGACAAATGATCCTATTCATTATATCAACAAAAGGAAAACAAAGTATCTCAACCTCTTCCTTATGCTGCATGCAAAAATTTGATTGACATAGGAGGCTTTTATGTGAAATCAGAAAATTTAGCTTTACTGTTTTTTATAGGAAACAAGGAAACATCTATATAAACTTGTGGCTTGCAAAGGTTTCATTTTGATACTGCACAAAAATGCTACTTAATGCCGCCCCCCAAAAAAATCTTAATTGTCTCCACTGCAATCAGTAGGGACTCTAGAGCTAATCTCACTCCCAAGCCCAAGGCAGTGAGTTACACTGGGTGATCAGGACTCAGGGGAGCTTCACCCTCCACCCATACAAGAATCTGGGCCCCCACTTGCCTGGGTTAGGTATCAGTCACACTACACATGGATCTCACTACCTTCCATGACCCCATGGCCTCTGCAGCCAACACCAATAGGGACCTCAGAGATGATGTCATTCCAAAGCCCCAGCCAGGGCCCAAGAGAACTTACCTCTAACCCCCTGCACACACAGTCCCTTACTTACTGGCCTGGCCTGCTTGCTTGCACATCTCTGAGTAGGGACTTTGTAGCTGATTATACTCCACAGCTTAAGCACTGAGTACAACAAGCCTCCCAGTGGCTAGTCTAGACCTGCCTGGAGGCTACACACACAAGGAGGAGTATGCTGAGATCTGAGTGTATGCATCCCAAACCTGTAGATTGACTGACAACCTGTACCAACCTGCATCAAGGCTGACCAGGCCACCCAACACAGGCTCAACACGAGCTACTACTGATGCATTCTTAGCAAGGTAAGAAGACTATCTCAGGATGGGCAAAGCCCAATGCAAAAGAAATAACATAAGGCATTAAGGCAAGATACCCCCACCCAAAATGCCTAGTCCCAAATGGAACTCTCCAATGAAAAATTAGAGGAAATTTTAGACTTGGAATACCAAGATGAAATTTTGATAAGCATATTAAACAAACTTAATGAGGCCATGAACCAATGGCTGGAAAAAATGGAAGAAAATTGACAAAGAGCAAAAAGAACTCAAAGTATGGTTGTAAGCAATGGTAAAAATCAACAAAAAATAATTCTGAATGAAGTAGATGAGAATCAACAAAAAAATGAACTCACTGGTCAGTGGAATAAACTCAGTGAAGACATGATCAAATGCAGGAATGAATTCCAGGAGACAATGAGAAAGTCAAACCAAAAAATGGAATGGAAGTTGAACCAAGAAATGGAAGCCAATTGTAAATGGAGTTCAATAGAGAGATGGAGACACTGAAGGAAAATATAACAGAAAAAAAAATGAAATAACTAATTTAAAAGGCTCCCAAGAAAGCCTCACTAACAAAATATATCATGTAGAGGACAGAGTATCAGAGCTTGAGGACCAGTCAGAGAATAGACAGGAAGCACAAAATCAAGGACAATTTAAAAAAAAAAATGTGCAAACAGAACATAAGGGAAATGAGTGTCACTTTAAAAAGACCAAACATTCATCTCATGGGCATACAAGAAGGGGAAGAACTATAGTCCAGGGACATAGAGAATATCACCAATAAAATTATTAAAGAAAAAATTCCTACTCTTATAAAACCACAACCTATCCAGGAACGGAAGACACAAAGAACACCAAATAGAAGAAATTCCCCATGTTACATTACAGTTAAAATACAAATCACAAAAAAAAAGAGTACTGAAATCTGCAAGAGCAAAACAGCTCATTACTTGGAAAGGTAAGCCATTTTTCAATGGAAATTCTAAAAGCCAGAAGGACTTGGAATGGATTTTTTCAAAATTTAAAAGACCATGGCTACTAACCCAAACTACTGTGCCCAGCAAAAGTATCCCTCATAATAGATGAAATAAAAAATTTCCATGATAAAAACCAGATTTGTGAAAATATGAGCACTAAACCAGCCCTACAGAGAATACTGCACGGAGTACTCCATACTGAAGAGAATAGCAAGCATACTCAAGCGGCTATAGGAACAAAAAGACAGTAATCAAAACTAGAACACATGCAAAAGTAGATGAAAATCAAGGAAACAAACTCTACAAAACTTTGAGCATCAATGGACTCAATTTCCCAATCAGAAGACACAGGGTAACAGGCTGGGTCAGCAAACAGGATCTGTCCATTTGCTGTCTACCATTAAAGATAGATACCACTTTAGGGTAAAAGAATGGACAAAGATATTCCAAGCAAATGGAATTAGGAAACAAGCAGGTGTGGCTACACTAATATCTGACAAAATAGACTTTAGATCAAATGTAATCAAAAGAGATAACAAAGGCCACTTTATACTCATTAAGGGAACAATTCAAGAAAAGGATATTACAGTCATAAATGTATATGCACCAAACAGCAGTGCATCAATTTTTATAAAGCAACATCTACTAGACATTAAATCAGAAGTAAATCCCAATACAATAATAGGAGGAGGCTTTAATACCCCATGATTGTCAATAGACACCACCTAAACAGAAAATAAATACAAATTATGAGACTAAACAATACCATAGATCAAATAGAAAATAGACTTAACAGACATCTACATAACATTATACCCTAACTCTACAGAACACACATTCTTCTCTGTAGTTCATGGAACTTTCTCTAAAATAAATTAGGACATAAAGCAAATCTCCACAAATGCAGGAAAATAGACATAATTCCCTATATTATAACAGACCATAATGCAATAAAGCTAGAAATCAACAAGAGAAACAACAGAAAATATACCAACTCCTAGAGACTGAATAACTCACTATTAAACAATGAATATGTTGTTGAAGAAATCAAAAAGCAAATCAATATATTTCTGAACTGAATGATAATGAAAACATAACATCTCAAGGCTTATGGGACCTAAAGAAGACAGTCCTAAGAGAGAAGTTCCTAGCACTAAAAGCCTACATAACAAAGATAGAAGAATCTCAAGTCAATAACTTAACCACCCATTTGAAGGTTTTGGAGAAACAAGAACAATCCAAACCCAAAAGTACCAGACAGAAAGAAATGACCAAGATCAGAGCAGAAATCAGTGAATTGGAAATAAAGGAAACATTTTAAAATAAACAAGATTAATAGGCATTTGGCCAAATTCATCAAAAGAATAAGAGAAGACTCAAATCAACAAGATCAGAAAGGAAAAAGTTGTTACAACAGATACCAATGAAATTAGGAGAATCATAAATACATATTTCAAAAATGTATATTCCACAAAATTGGAAAACCAAGAAGAAATAAATTCCTTCATTCATATCACCTACTAAAACTAAACCCAGAAGAGATAAATCACCTGAATAGAGCTATAATGTCTAACAAGACTGAAAAACCTCCTAACAACAAAAAACAAAGTCTAAAGCTAGGAGTGGTGGCGCACACCTTTAATCCCAGCACTCAGGAAGCAGAGGTAGGAGGATCGCATTAGTTCGAGGCCACCAGGCATGATGGAACATGCCTTTGATTCCAGCACTCAGGAGGCAGAGGTTGGAGGATTGCCCTGAGTTCAAATCTACCCTGAGACTGCATAGTGAATTCCAGGCCAGCCTGAGCTAGGGCAAGACCCTACATCAAAAAAAAAAAAAAAAAATAGTCTAGGCCCAGATGGATTCTATGCCTGATTCTACCAACCCTTCATTGAAGAACTAAAACCACTTTTTCTCAAGTTATTTCATAGAACTGAAGAGGAGGAATTGCTCCTATGAAGCCAACATTAATCTAATACCAAAGCCAGACAGAGAGAGATACAAGAAAAAAAATTATAGACTGATATCCCTGTTGAACTTAGATGCAAAAATTCTCAATAAATGCTCACAAATCAAAACCAAGAATACATCAAAAGTATTATACTCCTCAATCAAGTAGGTTTCAACCCAGGGATGCAGGAATGATTCAACATAAAGAAATTGATAAATGTAATACACCATACAAATGGACTTAATAGAATGAGCACAGAAAGGGCCTTTGACAAAACACAACATCCCTTCATGATAAAAATACTGAGTGGAGGGATCCTATCTCAACATAATAAGGCCTACATAGGATAGTCCTAAGGCCCATATCATACTAAATGGGTAAAACCTTGAAGTACTCCTCTTACGGTCTGAAGTAAGACAGGGGTGCCCACTCTCACCACTCCTTTACAAAACAGTGCTTAAAGTCTTGGCTGAAGCAATAAGAGAAAATAAATAAGAGAGATGCAAATTGGAAAGGTAGAAGTCAGACTCGTCCTATTGGCAGATGACATGATTCTATACAGAAGTCACCTGAAAGACCAAAACTTCCTAGAGGTGATAAAGTTTTTCAGCAAAGTGGCAGGCTATAAAATCAATATACAAAAATCAGTAACCTTCATATAAACCAATGACAAACATACAGAGAAAGATATCAGGGAAGTAGTCCAGTTTACAAAAGCCACAAAAAATTAAATATCTTGGAATATCCTTAACAAAGGAAGTGAAATGCCTATACAATGAAAGAATAAAAACACTAAGGAAAGAAACTGAGAAACCCACACAGAATCAAAAGACCTCCCATGCTCATGGATCAGAGGAATTAATATCATGAAAATGGCCATCCCACCAAAAGCAATATACAGATCCAATTCCAATTCCAATCAGAATTCCAGCAATATTCTTCACAGAGTTAGAAAAAATAGTCTTAAAATTCATGGGAAGGAACAAAAAGCCTCAGATAGACAAAAATACTCTCAACAAAACTAACACTATGGGTCACCATACCTGACTTCAGGATATATTATATAGCCATAGTAATAAAACAACATGGTCTGACACAAAAACAGACACACAGATCAATGGAATAGAATAGAAGATTCAGGTTTAAGTTCTAGTAACTATAGCTACTTTATCTTTGACAAAGAGGCCAAAAACATACTGAGGAAAAGATACTATCTTTAACAACTGGTATTAGACAAAATTGCATAACCACATGTAGAATAATGAACCTAGGCCCACTTCTCTTACTCTGCACAAAAATCCACTCCACTATAAGACCTGAAACTCTAAAATGACTATAAGAAAAAATAAGGAGAATACTTCAGAAAAACATATTAAGCGAGGTCACAGGAATTAGACAAATACTCAACCATAAGTATCTCATGAAACCTAAAAGTTACTGTACAGATAAACAAACCATCAACATAATTAATAGACAACCTACAAAAGTGGAGGAATTCTACTAGCTATGCATCTGACAGAGACTTAACATGGAGAATGTACAAAGAACAAAAAAAAAAAAAAAAAAGCAATAAGCCAAAGAAAGGATAGGACCCCTTACAATGCACTCTTCCAGACACAAAATGGCATAGATATTCATGACTTCACAGTGCCTGGCACTACCTACATAAGGCCAGTATAATAGGAGGAAAAGATGATGACATCAAAATAAAAGAGGGACTGATTGAGAGGGGGAGGGATATGATGGAGAGTTGTGGAAGGGAAAGTGAAGGGGGAGGGAATTATCATGGTTTATGTCTATAATTATGGAAGTTGTCAATACTAAAATAAATAAATAAATAAATAAGCAATAAAAAAAGCAAGCAGAGCCGGGCATGGTGGTGCACGCCTTTAATCCCAGCACTCGAGAGGCAGAGGTAGGAGGATCGCCGTGAGTTCGAGGCCACCCTGAGACTCCATAGTGAATTCCAGGTCAGCCTGGGCTAGAGTGAGACCCTACCTCGAACCTCCCCCACAAAAAAAGCAAGCAGCTCACTCAACAAATGGATCAGGAAACTGAACAGAGTTCTCAAAGAAAGAAATACAAATGGCCAATAAAGACCTAAAAAGATGTTGAACATTTCTAGCTATCCATCTCAATCCAGTCAAAAGTCTACATTGAGCTGGAGAGATGGCTTAGCAGTTAAGGCATTTGCCTCTGAAGCCTAAGGACCCAGGTTTGATTTCCTAATACTCACATAAGCCAGATGCACAAAGGGGTACATGCGTCTGGAGTTTGTTTACAGTGGCTAGAGGTAGAGGCCCTGGCACACCCATTCTTTCTCCTCTTTCTCTCTCTCTTTCTCCATATATATATATATATATATATATATATATATATATATATATATATATATATATCCATCTGTCTCAGATAAATAAATAAAATTAAAAAGTCTACATCAAAGAATCAAATGAAAACAAATACTGTTGAGGATATGGGGAAGAGGAACCCTCACCCACTGATGGTGGAGTGCATACTTATGCAGCCACTATAGAAATCAGTATGGAGACTCCTCAGAAAGCAGAAAATAGACCTACCCAATCCAGCTACACCACTCCTGGGCATATACCCTAAAGATTCTACTCTTTTCTACAGAGACACTTGCTCAGCCTTGGTTGTTGCTGGCTTACTCACCATAGCTAGGAATTAGAGTCAGGTCAGATGCTCATCAGCTGATGAATGGATAATGCAGATGCAGTACATACATACACAATGTAATTCTACTCACCATTAAGAAAAAAATGAAATAATGAGATTTGCAGAAAAAATTGATGGACTTGGGAAAAGTCATACTAACCGAGGTCACATGGGCTCAGAAAGACAAATGCTGCACATTCTCTCTTATATGTGGTTCCTAGCATGGAACAGCCTGATTTGTTTGAAAGTTGTAGTATGCATCAGAAGTTTTGGCAAGGAACTAGAATGAGGCTAGAAGAGAATGGAACATGGGAAGGATGAAACAAGGAGCTACTTGACAGGCAAGTAGAGGGACATAATACAGGGGTAAAAGGGTTCTGGAGGGGTAAAAGTAAGGGAAGATGTGGGGAGGAATTATATAAAACTAATGACAACATGAAAAAGTACTATAGAAACCTTTTTCCTGGTTAGCTAATGAAAAGATATAATTCTTGAGCTGGAGAAATGGTTTAGCGTTTAAGGCACTTGACTGTGAAGCCTAAGGACCTACGTTTGGCTCTCTAGGTCCCACTTAAGCCAGATGCACAAGGTGGCACACTCGTCTGGAGTTTGATTACAGTGGCTGGAGTACCTGGTGCACCAATTCTCTCTCTCATGCTCTTGCTCTCTCTCATTAAAAAAAAAAAAAAAAAAAAAAAAAAACAGATATAATTCTTAATTAAGGGGACAGGGAGGAGTTGTTTGAGCAGAAGTGACCTGTAGGCGATCTAGCAAACTTAAGCCTAAAATTGATAGGGTTTGGTTGGTAAATCCAAGTACCAGTCTTGGATCAACCCCCAACCCCAATAGCTGTTGGTCGTGGAGGCCCGTGAGGTTCCAAATGCATGCTATTGCCAAAGCACTTGATTACTCACCAGAGCTAAATGGTAAGACCCTATTGTTGAAGACACCACAAGCTGTGAGCACAGGACAAGAAGAGATCACACTGGAACTGTGAAGGAAGCCAGCTCCCTGCTGGCTCACCCTCATAGTGCTGAAAAGTGCTAATAGAGCTGCTGGGAGTGGAGGGGGGGGGTAACAGTCACCAGTAGCATGAATAAGCAGGAGATCCTGCAAGCTACAAAATGAACTAGTTGGGCAAGATGTACACATCTGTGCAATAGTGGCACACAGTCTCTATAGGTTATCAGTGGCTCTATAATTAGACATGATGCCAGCTAAGTGTGAGAAAATTCATATCTTATACTGAGAAACCAATCAGAATCCTATGGCTAGGAAGGTCATAGACTCTAGAGAGAAGCTCCCTCTGTTCTTTGGCTAAGAAGGGAGGATATGCCCATCAAACAGTATTTGAAAGGACTATCCTAATCACCTTTGATCCATGCTGCTCTCATTCCTAGTTAGAGAATCTGCTTCTTACAGATGGAAGTGGATACCCAGGAGAAACAAGATCCATCAATACAAGAAAAGGTAGCTGACTGTCTACCACAAAGCAAGTCATCCTATCACATCTGTCAGGGCCCAAGAGACACTACAGAGGAAGTATTGATTTAAACTTCAGTGCTGCTCACATTGCTATCATGACAACCTCCTCTAGGGAATTGGTGGTAGACACTGAGGACACTCAAAAATTGTCAAAGCAGAAATCTAGGGGATACAGAGAGCTCAACACTAAGGGAGACTTTATAACATGCCTGCCAAGGCTCAGGGAATTATTACAGAAGAGTAGGTGGAAAGATTTTAGAGCCACAGTGTGGGAAGGTATATTCTGAGGCATTGTCTCCACTCCCAGACTGAGAATGACTGGTGTATTCATGACCCCACAGTAAATACCCACAACCCCACAAAGGAGAGTCCTCAGTGAAGGGGTTGGGGGAGAAGGAACATAAGAGCATAACCCAATGGAAATATGACCAATATGCAATAATTTTTAAGTTTATAACAATAAAAATAATTTAAAAATACTAATCATAGAAAAATAACTAAATTGGACATCATCAAAATTAACTTTTTAACTCATAAAACATTCATTATTATTAAGAAATGAAGACAAATTATAAACTAGAAACAATGTTTGAAATTCTATCCTAACAAAAGACTTGCTGCCTAGAATATATAAGAATACCCACAAATCTATTATAATACACAACAAGCCCAAATGGAAACCATCAGATGATCACCAAGTGACTTTACACAAAGTAGTAACATGCTCCTACAATGAACTTCCTCATGGTAGTTAAAAAGGACAAACTATCTGAATCCTGAAAATCCCTTTTAAGCACACAAGAGTACTTCCTGTATGATTCCATGCATAGGAATTTCTGTAGTGGGTAAAACTAACCTTATGGTCATAGAAATAAGAGAAGTGACTGTTTCTTGGAGAGGCCTGAATGAACTGCACAGGAGAGCACTTCCTGGAAAATGGCAGTGCTCCACTTCTTATTTAGTGCACACATAAATGATGCATTCAAATACAGGTGTCCCCTTCTCTGTGCAAGACACAAGCCAAGCCCCCCCCACAAAAATGTGATTAAAACAGTGAATAGTATCACACCCTGTGTGTACAGTGGCTATTCATCCAGACCTGTGATTGTGTTTAATGTATAAATTAGGCATGGTAAAAGATGCACAGGTTTCACCAATAACAAAGTAAGTGACTATAATAATTAAGATTACACTGCCATTGTTTATTTCTGGAATATTCTATTCAATATTTTCAGACCGCGATTGACTGCTGATACTACAATAATGGAAAGCATAATTCTGTCATATTAAAACTCATAGGCAGAGGTAGGAGGATTGCTGTGAGTTTGAGGCCACCCTGAGACTACATAGTGAATTCCAGGTCTGCCTGAGACAGAGCAAAACACTACCTTGAAAGAAAGAAACAAACAAACAAAACAAAAAAAAACAAAACAAAAAAAAAAAAAACCTCATTGAGCTATACCTTTAAAACCTATACATGCCAACTGTATGTGAATTATCTTTAAATTTTTAAAGGGGGCTTGAAAACATCTCAATTCTAAGTGAAAGAAGCATATCACAACAATGTGATACCATTTACATATCATTCAGAAGTAGTCGAAATGGACTCCATCCCCCCAACACACACACAAAGGCAAAATGAATCAATATGTTTCTCACTGTGAAATTATTTTCTAAATAATCTGCCTTAGAGCTGAAAGTAGTTGTCTCTAGGGGAGGCTGTTATTTTTTCTCATAAAACTGGAACTATTTGACACTTGAAACTCTGTGCCTATATAACTGATAAAAAAAAAAAAAACAAAGAAAAAAGGGTGCAATTCACAGGTTGGTGATAGGAGCTTCGACAGAGATTGTTGACATTCATTTCAAATTGAAAATTATTTCTGATGAGTGAGTCTGGCAGAAACTCAGTCTGGGGACAGTCCATTTGCTGTTGGTTGTGTAACATAGGCACCTTGTTATCAGTCAAGCATAAAATACAGTGGAAGAAAATACTGGAAAAGCGTGCATTAAATCAGAGAGGGAGCAGACTAGTGACAGAAACCGGATCTGTACTCCCTAATTACAAAGTCTCACTTCCACTACGCTCCCCACACATGTGAAGTCAAATTAAGTCTTACCTAATTAACTAGCACGCAGGAAGCTTTCAGAGCCGGGAGAGGTATGTATGACTCAGCAGGATCAATGAAGCCCCAGGACTTGTCAATTCCCCCTCAGCCCAGATCTGTCACCCTAGCCAAGAGTTCCCAGTCAGGCCATTTTGTTTTCACACATCCTCCTTTTTGGGGCTCTGCTTGTAATAGTCACAGAAAAGGCAATGCCAGTAAACAGTTTCACACAATGAGGTGTGAGAGTTGATAGGGTCCTATTCAAGCTCTGAACTCCCCTGATGAGCTGCCAAAAGTTTCTCTGAATGGCCCAGCTGACAGGGTGATGGCTGGTAAAGGGAAAGCAAACAGCTCCAGTAATTCAGGAAAACACACAGCGTCCAGACAAATCCTGGTGGCGAGTGACAGTTAAGATAATGGAATTTTGGAAGCTTTTCTTAAAGGGTCCTCTCTATGCAGTCATTGTGTTTAATGGATTTTCCCTTAGTGTAGCAGGGTCTTCAACTTATTTCTACAGAAAACTATTTATGATAATGTTTGGTGAAGTACTGGCTTTGCATTTTTGCTCAGTGGTCAGTTTCCATACTATAGCCTCTTTCTAGCACAATAAGAATTTTACTGGATGGAGACATATATCTGCCATTTAAAGAAATAAAAATATCCTATTTCCAATTCTATTACCAAAAAAATTTATGAAGCATTCTTCCCTCATTTCTTTCATTTATAAACCATTTGCCACAAACCTTTGATTAGAAAGTAAATATTGGCTTACACACTCAACTGCTAATATTTTAAAAGAGAATGATTTAAATGTGGTTGGAGTCAATTTCCAATTCACATAGCCCATTTTGGGTTCATTTCTTTAAATTAGGCGTGACGGAGTAAGAAAGTATCAATTTGTCAATGTTTTGCCTTTGTACCCAATGGTTTTTCATGAAATGCATTGTGGTTTTTGTAAAAATGGCCTATTTCTTAAGGGTTTAGGAAGCAGAGAAATAAAAACATATAGAAAGGAAGCATGCCACGCATACACACACACACACACACAACAAACACACACACGTTAAATACCATCTGAGAAAGATAAGGAAAGAAAGAGATGAAGGCAGCAGAGAGATACCTGGGGCCATATGGTGAGAAGTTTGTGTCCCAAAGCCTAGTGACTGAGGTCAAGCAGCTGGTCAGAAAGGCAAAATCTGGGTCCATCAGCCCCCACCAAAGTCAGGGTCTGCAATTTAACTAGACCTCCCAGGTGATCCGTAAGCATGTTCAGGTTTGGATTAGCTCTGTAATTCAAATGACTGATTCTCTGTAAGAGTTTAAGCTCTATTAGCTGTAAAAGTTTAAGTATTGATGGTTTACAGATTATGAACAGTTTGGAACTGTATCACAAATTATTTAAAGCTCTCTCAACATAAGACAATAAATCTTCATTCAATTTTTTTTTAAATTTTCTTTTCCTTCCCCAGAGAAGTCTTAAAGTGTCCTTGAGCTTCCCAAGCCTTCTAAGGAGGTCCATCGCTCCTCAGTTATTTGCATTCACCCCAGATATTCACAGATTCATTCAACCCAGGGAATGAATGGGATTGAGGTAAGAGAAAAAGCCATAGAGGAGAGATTCCAGAGGCATCACAGTTAACATAGGAAGCACAGACGCAGGAAAACTGAGAACTTTTCCCCACCAGGACTACTTGTAAGTGTCACAGCACGCTGTAGAAACTATTGTCTGTCACCATCCACTAGATATTTCTTTCAGTGCCTGCAAAGAAGTGATATGGAAATACAAACTCATTATGGTGAGTCCGCATGTTCCCATCAGAGTCCCATTAGTGAAAAACAACTACACCTTTCTGTTTTTTTTTTTTTTTTTGGTTTTTCGAGGTAGGGTCTCACTCTAGCTCAGGCTGACCTGGAATTCACTCTGTAGTCTCAGGGTGGCCTCGAACTCTCGGCGATCCTCCTACCTCTGCCTCCCGAGTGCTGGGATTAAAGGCGTGCGCCACCACGCCCGGCTTACAACTACACCTTTCTAAAAGGTCTCTGTCTCTCTCTCTCTTGTGTGTGTGTGTGTGTGTGTGTGTGTGTGTGTGTGTGTGTGTGAGCTCATATATGTGTGGTCACATGTGTGTGGGAGGGATGGCAGGTATGTGCATGTGCTTGTGCAGGTGCCTGGGCATGCACATGGAGGTCAGATAAACATACAGTTTCCTTCTCAATTGTTCTCCACTTTTATTCTTTGAGACACTCAACCTGGAATTTACCAATTAGTCAGTGAGGTCTAGGGATTCCCTGTCTCCCCCTCCCTTACCTGGCATGTTACTTGAGTGTTGGGGATACAAATTCAGGTCCTCATGCTTGGCCACCGAGCACTTGACCCACTGAGCCATCTCCCCAACTCTCAACTTCTATATTTTCAACTGCGATCTTCGACTAGAAATAATTTGTGGCAAAAAAATATAAAATTTGTCTTTTTAAAATCCAAATAGTTATCTATTAGACAATTTATTTTATCTGAGTAGAGAAAGTAAAATTTAGGGCTGGAGAGATGGCTTAGTTAAGGTGCTTGCCTGCAAAGCCAAAAGATCCATGTTCAATTCCTCAGTACCCATGTAAGCCAGATGCACAAGGTGGCATATGTGTCTGGAGTTCGTTTGCAGTGGCTAGAGGCCCTGGCATGTCCATTCTCTCTCCTTCTCTCTCTCTTTTTGCCTTTTTTTCATAATATTTTTTTTTTATTTGAGAGAGAGAGAGAGAGAGAGAGAGACGACAGATAGACTGGGCATGCCAGGGCCTTCAGCAGCTGCAAACGAACTCCAGACACATGCGCTATCTTGTGTATCTGGCTTACATGGGTCCTGGTGAATTGAACCAGAGTCTTTTGGGCTTTGCAGGCAAGCACCTTAACTGCTAAGCCATTCCTCCAGGGCTCTCCCTGCCTCTTTCTCTTTCTGTCAAATAAATTAAAATATTTTTAAAAGAATGTAATATTTATAAAATAACAATCCAAAATACAGATCAGACAGTCCCCTACCTGATCTAAGTGAAGTAGACTCAGGAGAAAGCTCGCTTCTTTTAGGCAGTTTTAGTTAGGGACAGGAACCAGAGAGAAAACCAAAAGACATCAGGCAGCCTTGACAGGAATGCAGCTCATATTTGATCCAGTTTCACCCACAATAGCTGCAATAGCCCCTGCTGCCTCCAGTAGCACACTACTGAGGAGAGCTAGCCTTTGGGTCACCCCCTGATCTGTGAACCAATCAGGGCTTCCTCTTACATACTTGAGTCTGATGAAAGACTCCATTTTTAATTGACTATAAGGTTTGTCCATGCTGGTCTCTGCCATGTGATCTCTGTCTGGACACATGTAAGTCTGACTGTTCCCTATCCAGCCTGGCTGGGGAGGGGAGAGCATTGTTTCTTGGCCTGGATAGTTTTCTGCTTGCCTTCTATCTGTATTTTGCCTTGGGATACCTTCTCACTTTAATTACATGAGTGACTTTTTTCTGATCTCTGAGTCTACCACATATGTGTTTCCTTTGCACTCTACCATGTGGGTATTTCCTCTATACTCTGGGCCTGATACTTGTGTAATTTCTCTAAACTCAGGTCAGCCATGGGTGTAACTCTCCTAGCTACCCATTTCTCATATGAATTCCCTGCTCTTTACTTTGGTACTTTCCCCTGCTATTCTTTGTGAAGTCAGCACCACTTAAGCCCTTGACGTTCTTCCATGTGGACGCTCAGGGCAGATTCTGTGCCTTCCACAGGAGTGCATATGTCCTCTAAATCTCTCTACATGAGCTTGTAGATCCTGCCTTCCACATGCTTGTGAATCTTCTTCAGACTTCCCTTAGAGTCCAGTTTCCCTTAAATGTACCTCACGATTTATGATTTCTTCCTTAGTGAACTTAATAATTCATAATTTATCCATCTTGAGCCCTTTTTTTATCAATTCTTTGTTAAAAATAGAATACAGACCCAAGATTGGAGTTCATAAGTTTGAGAGACCCCCCTGCCCAACCCCCAAGTCCTACATCATAAGGATAGGTGAAGCAACTTTAATGCTCCCTAATTTACTTAGTTTTAATTCAGTTTGTTCTAAAAAACACACGATCAGGCTGGGCATGGTGGTGCACACCTTTAATCCCAGCACTCGGGAGGCAGAGGTAGGAAGATCGCCGTGAGTTCGAGGCCACCCTGAGAATATAGAGTGACTTCCAGGTCAGCCTGGGCTAGAGTGGAACCCTACCTCGAAAAACCACACACACAAAAAAGAAAATCAGGAGCACAAAGGGTTTGTCCAGTGATGAGAGGCCTTCTATTTTACCCATCCTCTGGTGGACTTTGTGATCCAACACTTCACAAGCCCAGTGTAGGCCTCAGACCAACAGAGTGATTGCACACTCTTTCTATGGTAATCACATATGTCTGGAAACTGTTTTTAAGAAGATAATTATCATTTCTGATAATCTTTCAGGAGTTTGCAGAAAATTATTTGACAGCTAGCATGACACCAAACTCAAAGAAAATAAACACTTGTGGGCCCAACATATGTTATAATCTGGTACTGTTGGTCTGGTTCTCAGTGCCATGTCACATTTATGACACACAGCCAAGGAATTAAATCCCTTTTGACATATTACACTGGCCTCTGACATGTTGCCAATGTAAAATGACATAGCATACTGAAAATGATAGTGTTTAAACCTGTGATAATAAATAGATCCAAATAAGCAGAGCTAATAATGAGGCAACTTAGGGGTCACAGGGCCCCCTACAGCAAACTAAAAGTGGCTCAAGATGAGAAGTATGTGATTCTGTAGGGGAGAAAGACCCCAAGCCTGTGAGGGTGGAATCTGGTTTGTCCTTATCTCTTCCTTTCCTAGGAATGAAAGCACGTGGGTTTGTTCCCTTTCCTGGAAGCCTGGTAGCACTGGACAACCAAAGTGGTTGGCGGGGCTGACCTGCTCAGCCCCCCACCCCCACCCCATCCAGTAAATTCCCACAGGAGACTCCAAACAGGGTCAAGGGGCAGGTTGTCCCATTTCCAGGGACTTCCTCCTGGGCAGGAGCTCTGCCTCCTTTCCTTTGCAACCTATAGAGACTCAGCTCTATAAGCTCTCTAATAAAATCTTTCTCAACTTCTCCCTCTAGGGCCTGTGGATTTCACTCATCAAAATTAATAAGATAAGAACTTGGAGACCACCGGCTCCATGGAAATTTTGTGTGGCTGTGGGCTTCTGGCACCCTAATTCTTGAGTTACATACAGCTCAAGCAGAGCTAAGAATAGCTCTGTTGCTCTCAAAGACTCCTCAAATTCCCATATCATTTCAATGACACTTGTGAAAGCTATAGTAGAAGGAGAGCAGCCACTTTTGTGGTGGTTTGAACTAAAATGCTCCCCGTAGACTCGTGTGTCTGAATACTTAGTTCCCAGTTGGCAGCACTGTTTAGGAAGGTTGTAGAACATTTAGGAGATGGAGCCTTGCTAGAGGAAGTGTCACTGAGGGCAAGCCTTAAGGTGTTAAAGCCAGACCCAACTGGCCATTCTCTTTCTACTTCCTCCCTAAGGATGTGAGGATGTGATTGATACTGGTTTCCTGTCCCTGCCTACATTCCCCACCCCTCTACCCTCTGGAACTGTAAACCAAATTAACCCACTTTCCTTGCATAAGCTGTTTCTGGTCAGATATGTTATCCCAGAAACAAGAATGTAACTAGTACACTTTGTGTCATTCGAAAAATGCATCTTTCTTAGAATGATAATCGCATGTGATAATAATAGTGTCCAGTAGATACTGGATGCCTATCATGTGTAGCCGTGGTTATAAGACTTTATGCAAATTGCCTCACACCCACTCTGTACGTGTCATTGACTAAAGGGCCCCACTGCGAGTCTCATCTTCTAATTAAAGCCCCTCAGAGTTCAGACTCTGACATATTAGTGTTGCTCAGGACTCTGTTAGCAACTCTGAATTCACTCACAAGTAGATGCCTTCCTTCATGTGTGTATTTCTTGTGACATCTAACTTTGTTATTTGACAACATAAGAAAAACTTCTGTGTCAGGCTCTCAGAGGTCATCCAGCTGATAACTTGCCAGGACACTGTAAAATCAGAGTTCACTAATACACAGAATCCCAGCTTTCAGAGGAAGATGAGCCACACTGGCAAGCTTTGGGTTATCAAATGGCTTACCCACTAGCATCAATGGCTTTGCAACCTATAGGGACTGCTTAATGCTTAATAAATGTGCAATATTGTGGAGTACATGGGAACAAAGTACAGAATGTAGGCCCTAGAGTGTGAGAGGGAACGTAGGCGCCCCTTTTGCTTCTATGCTTCTAAGCTGGGACTCAAAGCACCTGCTGCAGGAGTGAATCAGGATTGACAGGGCAGTGGCTGGCCACCCTCCTTCTGCCACCACCGTAGAAAACCACTGCTTCCAGAGATGGCTCAGCAGTTCAGCACTCTTCCTGAGCAAGCATCATGAGGGCCTGTGGGGGCCTGAAACTACCTGAGTTTCAATCTGCAGATTCCACATAAACAGCTGGGCACGCCAGTGTGCACCAGTGACTCCAATCCCCAAAGGGGAGTACAGACCAGGGAATCCCCCAGGCTCACGAAAAGCAGCAAGCTCTGGTTATCAGTAAGAGACTAGGACTCAAAAAAGAGTGGGCAAAAGAACAATGGAGTGGGACACCCGAGGTTCTGGTCAAGCCCCTGCCACAGGGGAGTGAGTGTGGGCATGTATTACACACACCACACCACACACCACATTACATACACACAAGCAAAGGGAAAAAAAAATCAATTATACTATTCCTTTAAAGTTTTATTTAAAATATAAAAGTTGAACATAACCAGAATGATGTTGATTTGTTTTTCAATATAGGGAATTATCTTAGAGACTTTAAAATCCCTTTTCAATTCTGGAAACTCTTTTATTTTTTTCCAGGGTATATGTGAGAGACATGGCCTGCGTGTGGGGACTTTTGGACATCATCCTTCACCTTCCACCTCATTTGTGGCAGAGGTCTCCTGTTGGTTGTTCACTGCTGTGACAGCCAGGTGAGCTGGTCCATGAGCTTCCAGAAAACTCTCCTGTCTCCACTTCCCATGTAGCTGTCAACACGCTAGGATTACCCACCACTGCTTTGCTTAGGCTTTCCTATAGGATCGGGGTTTCCAAACAGCTATTCATGTTAGTGCAGCAGGTGCTTTATCCGCTGAGCTATCTCCCCAGCCCCTAGTTATAGAAACTCTTAACAGGCATAGGTAAGCAAACAGGTAAATAAATACATAAACAAATAAAAATTTAAAAATTCACAAGCTAGCCACCTCCAGCACTTCACAGGTCTGTGTGCCCACATAGCTCAAATTCATTCCAGCCTTGTTCATGATGCCCAGATATGCATAGGGAGAGTTGGTAAATGGCACATTTACTATGCTGTTGTGCAAATAGTACCTTCGCAGACTGGCTTTGCCTGTTACCAGCAGGGTTGTCAAGCCGTACACAAGGCTCCAAGCAGCTACTTTCTCCTGAGAGATGCTAGCATGCATTTCTATATAGAATGAAGACTTCCTCCTCGAATTTGCATACCTACTCTCCCAGTCTGGAAACCCCCATTTGAGACGCCATTTAATCATGCTTAAAGCCATGTTGCTTCTAAGAAGAATGCAATCTGTCATTCAAATGTTGAACTTCTAGCACCTTATCAGGGAGAAACCCCTCAAATCCCTTTGCTCTCACCTCCTGTGTGGCTGTAGCAACCAGAAAGTGAAAATATGAAAAATGAACTTGGGCAGCATAGGTGGCGGCTGTCTCCCCATTTCCTCTCCTCTGCAGCCCACAAAAGGACCCCTAAGAGCTGAGGGCTGACTTGAACACCAGCAAGCAGAGCAGTTCAGACACATTTCCACATATGCCAGCTATAGAAATAAAACCAGGATGTGAAATATGCTGACTTCAACTTTATTCTCTCTGCCCTCAAACCCTGTCAATCACCAGGAACTATGGGGGCAAAGGTAATGGATGAGGAAATGTCTTGTGATTTTGGTTAAAAATGTGTGTTAAACTATAAATGCTGGAGCTGCGTGCTGTGGCTTTTACTCCACGTTGTTCTCTGACTTGACATCTGGACAGCCAGTGGTGTGGAGAAGAGAGGGGATTTGGAAAACTGACTGCTGCAATATAGCTGTCCTCCATTCGTTCATTCAAGTCACAAGGAATAGATAAGTTCAGGTGGTGTCTCTCAGGCCAAGCACTGTGGCTGTTTAAGTCACTCCAGAGTAGAGCAGCCACCTTTATCCTGGGGACAAAGGGTAGAGGGCATTGGCCGGAAATGTTGGGGGCCAACCTCTACACTCCTCCATGCCTTGATAAGCTCTAGAAGGCGTCATGCAAGGAGCTTGCTGCCAAGTGACAGCCCTCAGTGACAGCAGCCAATGCTTGGTGGCTGGAAACCTTGGGCTTCCACCTCTGCTTGGTGCCGACAGGAGGTGAAGCAGATTGATGACCTTGACAGTCTTTCCTGCGCTTGAGGTGCCAGGCTCCTGCTAGTGTCTAGTAGGGGGAGAAGCAGCAGAACATGTTGTCCTGGTAGTAGGTCTGTTAGAAGGCAGCTGCAGGTCCACGCCCAGGCAGGCTTTCTGGAGCCCCTACATTTTCCCCTCATCTCCTTCTGGCCTCAGTGTCCTTACTTTTTAGTAATAGCAGAGATAATCTACCTCTTTATGGAAATGAAATAAAACACAGTGGGCTATCAAGGTAGCTGGTGTCAGGCATACTACAAATACCCAATCAATGTGAGTTCTTACTCATTATTAGGTTTTCAAGTTGTGATGGTTTGAATGGAATGTCCCCCATAGGCTCATGTGTTTGGAACAGGCGATCTTCAGCTGGTGGCAATTTGGGAATCGTGGGGCCTTTGCACAGTGGAGCATTGTTGAAAGGGGTGTGTTACTGGGCATGAGTGTAGTCCAGCCCTGCTAGGCATAGCTAGCTCACTCAGACTACTTCCTCCTTCCTATTGATGTGGAGGCGAGATCCAGGCTTTCCGCTCAGGACTGCCATGCTTTCCCCACTCTGACAAAGCTTCCCCTGAAAACAGTAAGCTGAAAGTCCTTTCCTCTCATAGGCTGTTTCTGGTTGGGTGTTTTGTCTCAGCAACAAGAAGGTAACTATTATAGAAGTCAAATTTATTTGTCCACAGACAGTCCTTACATAGAATCTGTTCTTGGAATTCAAGCTTGTTTTTCAGTGGATGGAATCCAGGGTCTTTTTCACTAGGCAAGAGATCCACCATTGGGCTACACACCAACTCTGGAATTCAGGGTATTAACAGACACAGAAATTTTAAGTTGTACAGTGAATACAGTTAGGCAATGAAGAATTGGTCTTGTTGGGCTGGAGAGATGGCTTAGCGGTTAAGCGCACTTGCCTGTGAAGCCCAAGGACCCCAGTTCGAGGCTCGATTCCCCAGGTCCCACGTTAGCCAGATGCACAAGGGGGTGCACGCGTCTGGAGTTCATTTGCAGTGGCTGGAGGCCCTGGCGTGCCCATTCTCTGTCTTTCTCTCTGTCAATTGTTCTCAAAATAAATAAATAAAAATAAACAAAAAATATTTAAAGAAAAGAATTGGTCTTGTTGACATTTTTGACATTATATCTCCACACTGCTGTCTGTCCTCCTTCCTGGGCCAGCATGTCTTCTCCTCCATTCCTGTGTCTATCCTTTGGGGATGTTCTGGCCTTTTCCACAAGGAACATTTATTGAGCACCTATATGCTGAGTATACTGATAACTGCACTTTCCAAAGAGCTAGAACCTGTCCTCAAAGTACACACAGCCAGCGAAAGGACAGGAGCTATATCAAACTTTTAGATGACTGCCAACAGCTATCAGTCCCCTCCCACTCCTGCACAAGCTAGACACACCATATTTTCATCTTTTCCCTGTGCAGGTACCCCATATCCTACTCCTCTAAGATGCACCTCAAAATATTTCATAGCATTGAAGTTCATTTCTGTTCATTTGCTTTTATTTTTCTACAAATGTACCACATCTATAGCCACAGACCATGTCACAGTCTTCTATACGTCTTACAGGTAGTGTATGTTGCCTGTGCTTATCTGCTCTTCTTCCTCTTTATCAGATCTGAGACCCATTCCCTCAGATCCTGCTTGAGTCCCCTACTTCTTGGGCCTGTGACTAGGTGACACGCCTACGCTATTATCTTAAACATGTGCTCCAACTTTATTGATAGAAATGATTATGATCCACTTCCCATACCAGGAGTCAATGGGTACCTTGTGCAGATTAGAAAACAACCTCATTTTTTAAGATGTTTGTTTTCACTTGCTTAAGAACTGTCAAGATCACTGTATGAAAATCCATAGTAGAAGGTTCTTATACAGTATACCACTTGTATAGTCATGCATGGTGGTACTGCCAAAGAAAATGACTTCTGAATGACAGAAAAGATCATCCTCAGGTGACAAACACAGAGTTAGTAGATAGTACACAATGGCACATGCTAAGGCCTTCTTTGGTTCCAAGCTATTTCTCCAATAGTGATATGTATCATAATCATCTCAACTGCCAGTAATTCAGTGAGAATAAGGTCAGTTAAATTGTTTTGTAGGGCTGGGGGTGTAGCATGATGAGAGAGCATTTGCCTAGCATTCATAAGGTCTTGGGTTTGATTCACAGAATGAATAAATAGATAGATAGATAGATAGATAGATAGATAGATAGATAGATAGAATCCATCATGTCTTAATTTTCTCTACAGATCATATATTCTTAATAGAGATTTTATTTTTCTGTTTACAAAGAGAAAACTTGGGCTGGAGAGATGGCTTAGCAGTTAAGGTGCTTGCCTGCAAGGCCTAAGGACCCCAGTTTGATTCCCCAGTACCCATATAAAAGCCAGATAAACAAGGTGGTACAACTGTCTGGAGTTTATTTACAGTGGCTAATGGTCTTGGTGCACCCATTCTCTCTCTCTTCTCTCTCGATGTGGAGAGCTTGACTGATATCACCTTACCTGAGTGGTTGGAGCTAATGTGACCATGTTGAAACAAAGCAAGCTCTCATGCCCTCTGATGACAGTAGAGAAGGGCTCAGTGCCACCTCTGGGGTTTGACTGTGCTTAATTGTAAGGAAGCATCAAAGACACTCAACTGAAAGGGCATTCTACCAAACCATAGTCCTGACCATCACAAATTTCAAGGTCAGGGGGAAGCTGTAACAAAAGGACAATTCCAGATTAATAAAGATTCATAACAACAAGGGTAGTGGATGAACCCTAAGAAGATCTTTAAAAGAAAAACTTTATGGTGATAACCAGTGATATCTGAATTTAGGTTGGTGACTGTATTACTCAAGGTTCTCTAGAGGAACAAAGTGGATAGAATGAATGTGTGTTATAAAGGGGATTTATTGGGTTAACTCATAGGATATAGACTGGACAGTTCAATGATGATTGGCTGTGGATTGGAAAGTCCAAGAGGCTCCACGAGGCTGGATGCCTAAGCAGTCCCAATCTGGCACTGAAGGCCTGGGGGATTCCTAGGGAATCACTGGTCTTCAGATACATTGGAAGGCTGATGAAATCCAGTTCCAGTGTCCATGAAGGATGGCTGAAACAGAGTAGATACACACACAAGTTGAGTAGCAAGGACGGCCAGGCAAGAAGCATGCACCAGCATACAAAAAGGGCAGCAAAGTGTAAGGCCTTGTGTTCTCTCGGATCACCAGAAAGTTCCCCACCCTGGAAGAAGTCCTTTCTCCCTCAATTAATCCTTCCTGGAAACATCCTCTCAGATCCACCCAATAGGAATTCTCTTACTTGATTCCTGATATGATCAGATGACAAGAGACTTTAACTGTTATATTAACTACATCAGTGTTCACTGGACAGGATGATTGTACTATGGGCATACTGAGGTAAAAGGTCATCAGATCTATAAGTGAGAGATAGCAACAGCAACAGAATGTAATTTATTGGTGAATCAAGTGCATTTATGAATTTATTTACTGATTTTATAAGTTTTCCATAAGTTTAACATTTTTCAAAACACAAAATTTGTAAGGAATGTTCTGTGTGGCTTGAATGAATATATTATGTTTCAAGGGAGTAAACATGAAGTTGAAATTCAGGTACTCAGGTTTTATTCAGTGAGCCATCTCCCCAGCCCTCTACCTTATATCACAAAAAATCAAAAGTCCTATGGAAATTTCAAAATGGAATTTACAAAAATTCAAATGCTCATCTGAAAAAGTAAACAGATAAGAAATTAAAATTTCTTTTGAGAAGAGGATTTGCCTGAACATATAACCAAAACCACTCTCATCAATTCTAGATTCAGAAATCCTTTTCCAAAGTTGTTCAGGGGTTACCACCAGTAGTTGCCTGAAGCACTGCAGAGGGGGGAGTAGAAAACGGCAGATCTGATTTTTCCTTTTACCTTAGTATTGGCCTGTTTTTTTTTTTTTTTTTTGTTGTTGTTGTTATTTGTTTGTTTTGTTTTTTTGTTTTTTGTTTTCTTTTTTTGTTTTTCAAGGTAGGTTTTCACTCTAGCCCAGGCTGACCAGGAATTCACTATGTAGTCTCAGGGTGGCCTCAAATTCATGGCAATCCTCCTACCTCTGCCTCCTGAGTGCTGGGATTAAAGGTGTGTTTACCACGCCCAGCTCAGGCATTTTGTGTGTGTGTGTGTGTGTGAGAGAGAGAGAGAGAGAGAGAGAGAGAGAGAGAGAGACCCATGCATGTGGAAGCTAGAGTACAACCTCTAGTATAGTTCCCAAGGCACTGCTCACCTTGCTTGATACAGGGTCTCTCATTAGCCTGGAACTTGCCAAGAAGCCTAGACAGTCTGCAGGCCCCTAGGGACCTGGCTGTTCCCACCTCTTCAGCCCTGGGACTAAAACTCCACGCCCAACATTTTATTGCATGGGTTGTGGGCATGGAACTCAGGTTCTCATGCTTACAAAGCAAGCACTTTTCACTTTTCCTACTGAACTATCTTAACTTTTTTTGTCCTTCACTTTTTTGGGGACAGGTCTTATTCTGTAGCTCAGACTGGCCTCATTGCATTCCTCCTGCCTCAGCCTCGCCATGTGCTGGGAGTATAGAAGTGAACCACCACAGGCAGCTTGAATAGTTTCCCGTTAGTACTGCAATACGTTGGAAATTTGTTACAAGCTTGCCATGCTTCTGCACAAGTGCCTGGTCTTACAGACCAGAAAGCCAATTTGGGTCTCTGGCAAGAATAAGGTATGGGCCAAGCTCTGTTCTCTTCCCTAGGCTCCAGAGACTTCCTCAGCTGCCCACAGTCCTTGGCTTGGGGACACGTTCCTTGAGGTGCAAAGCCAGCAGGGCTCCGTTGAGTCTTCCTTACTTTTTGTCTCTCATGCCGCCTCCCCTGCCACCCTTTTCCACATTTAACCGTTCTAGTGATTACACTAGGTTCACCTCAGTAATCCCACAAAATCTCCCAGGTTTAAAGTCACCCAATTGGTGACTTTCATTCCATCGGTAACCTTAATTCCCCCTTGCCATCTGATGTAACAAACCCAACGGTTCTGTTTGTTCTGTTGAAACAGACTTGCCCTCCAAAGCACAGGCTGGCCTGAATTTTATCTTCCTCCTCCCTCCATCCTGAGTGCTGGGATTATAGGGTGCACCATCACACCTGGCACACTTGCACACATACATCCGTTATCCTTACGTAAAGGGATATGTCAAACCACAGGAACAATATGGACAGTAAGGACAATTTATAAGAGATGGAGATGTAACTGAAGATGTTACTGGACACTAAAGGTTTGATCCCGATTCACACCATACACACAATAAATCTCTTATGGGTTAAAGATTGAAAACTTGTAAAAACACCTAAAGTAGTAGAAAAAGATGTAGGAAAACCTATTTGTACTGTTGGGATGATGAGAGGCTTCCTCATATCCCAGTCTACAGAGTAACCCTGAGTAATACCAACATAAAACACCGTGAGAAGACAGGCAATAGACTGAGGAAAGACCAAACACGCTTGATTATGTATAACAAAGGCAGCCGGGCCAGGCCTCATGGCATAGGCCTGTAGTTCCAACTACTGGGGAGGCTGAGAGAGGAGAATCACACAGTTAAGCCTGAGTAACTTGCTGAGACCATCTCAAAGCAAAAAAAAAAAAAAAAAAAAAAAAAAAAAAAAATGTGTTCAGGCTATAGCTCAGTGGCAGAGCACTTGCTTAGCATGAGGAAGGTCCTGGGTTCAATCCCCAGCACTGTGAAAAACAAACAGGGCTAGAGAGATTGCACAGTGGTTAAAGACTCTTCCTTGCAAGCCTGACAGCCAGGTTTAAGTCCCCAGTACACAGATACACAAAGTGGCACATACATCTGGTTTGTTTGCAATGGCAGGAGGTCCTGACACACCCATACTTACTTTCTCTTTCTTAAATACATTAAAATATTTTAAAAACAAACAAATATCAAGACATCCAGTAGTATAACAGTCAAGCCTGATAAGGATACAAAACTACAGGAAAACGACAAGACATGAACAGGTCAGTTCTCAGAGGATGAAATGAATTTGGGAAACCATATTTAAACTCACTAATAAGGAGAGGTAAATGAGAGAATAAAACAGATATTTCTATAGGCCTAAAATAGTAGCTGAGAGCACAGTCTAATTTCCAAACCTCGTGGTCTGAGTCTCAGACCCTGACTATTCACCATGTAGCCTTGGGGAAGTAAAACCTCTTTGTGTCTCAGTTTCCCAAATGAGTAATAGGGTAATAATATACCTGAATTCTTATTGTAAAGATGTAATGAGTTACCATAGAGTATTTTGAGTAATGCCTAATATAGAGCAATCACTGGATAAATAGTGATTCACTATCTTTTTGTATGTATAGAGTCCCATACATACGTTATACAGTCACACACATAGGAAAAAGCAATATCACATCGTTTGCTGGTGCAAAAAAAATGTATTAGCTTGAATGACATTGATAGACACCAGATAAATATACTTTGTACCTGCAAGATATGAAATAACAATTAGCTGTTAAAAAGCACAAAAGTGCCAGGTATGGTGGTACATACCTTTAATCCCACCATTCGGGAAGGCAGAGGTAGGAGAACTGCTGTGAGTTCAAGGCTAGCCTGACACTACATAGTGAATTCCAGGTCAGCCTGGGCTACAGCAAGATCCTAAGCACAAATGGGCTGGAGAGATGGCTCAGTGGTTAAAGGTACTTGATTGTAAAACCTGACAGCTTGACCTCAATTTCCCAGTATCCATGTAAAGCCAGATGCTCAAAGTGGCACATGTGTCTGTAGTTTGTTTATAGTGGCAAGAGGCACTTGTATACCTATTCTCTCTCTCCCTTTCTCCCCCCTCTCTGCTTGCAAATAAATAATGAAAAATTTAAAAAAGTACAAATGTGCCAGCCATGGTGGCCTTTAATCCCAGCACTGGAGAGGCAGAGGTAGGAGAACTGCTGTAAGTTTGAGGCTACCCTGTGACTACATAGTGAATTCCAGGTCATCCTGGGCTAGAGAGAGGCCCTGCCTTGAAAAACAAAACAAACATACACACACAAAAGTATGTGCATCCTAGCTACAAATGATTGGACTTCTATGTGAGTAGGAATAAAACTCAGTAGCAGCAGCCAGTAAGAAAGGAGATATAAAGGGAATAGAAAGGGAGAGGGACTTAAGAGGATGGTATTGCATATATGTAAGTAGAACAGATTAATGGGGGTGAAAAGGCCTAAGTGAGGTCAGGGGAAAGGAAAGATGGAGGGAGGGCCAATCAAAATCTAAGAGGGGGGCTGGAGAGATGGCTTAGCGGTTAAGCGCTTGCCTGTGAAGCCTAAGGACCCCGGTTCGAGGCTCAATTCCCCAGGACCCACGTTAGCCAGATGCACAAGGGGGCGCACGCATCTGGAGTTCGTTTACAGAGGCTGGAAGCTCTGGCGCGCCCATTCTCTCTCTCTCTCTCTCTCTGTCTACTTCTCTCTGTCACTCTCAAATAAATAAACAAACAAAAATTTTAAAAAAAATCTAAGAGGACATAAATAAGTCAAATGGAAACTTAATTTTTTGGACAATGGAACACTCAGAAGCCATAGATTGTTACTAGAAAATTTTCAGTGTCAGGGATGGGATACCTTCCAGTGAGTTGTTGGTGAGGGAGGTCCCTGATGCCCCCAAAACATTACAGGCCATTGCTGAGGCTCTTGGTTTCCCACCAGGAATTGATGGTAAGATTCTATTGCTGAAGATTCCACATACTTGGGCTGAAAGGTCACTGAGAAATCCTGCTGGAGCTGAGCTGAAAACCCCCTCCATGTAGACCAGCTGACAGAAAGCTGGAAAAAGCCATGCTGCATGCAGTTCAGTGGGAAAGAGAACAGTCATCAATGAAGATACTCAACAGTGGACATTGCAAGCCTTATATTTAGTCAGCCAGGTCAAATGAGCCAACAGGTGCAATAGTGGCACGTCTGTTATGGGGGAAACCAACCGCCCTCTAATTTGACTGTAGGCCTGCTCCATGGGAGGGAATACATCCTTGATACTGAAAATGTACAACAGGGGTAGTATTGAGCCCTAGGGGTGTAATGTCTGCTGGTCTGGCTAAATGTATATACTGTGCTCACCAAACTGCCCAGTAAGCACTTCTCTTAATGTTCATACCCATATGTTCATGCTACTTTCACTTCTGGTTAGAGAAGCTTCTCTTTTCAGATGACAGTGACCTTGGGATGACTCAGAAGGCACCATGGTGCTGAGAAGACGTGACAGAGGAGTGCTCAGCACTGAAATATCACTATTACACCTTCCAAGGCTTAGGATCCATTGCGGAAGAGGTGGCAGAAAAAATGTAAGAGCCAAAGGAAGGGTAGGACTCCTTACAATGTGCTCCTCCAGACACCAACTGGCCTGGATATCCATGACCTCACAGTGCCTGACACTACCTAGACAAAATCATCATAATATGAGGAAAAGATCATGACATCAAATAAAAGAGAGACTGATTGAGAGGGGGAGGGGATATGATGGAGAGTGGAGTTTCAAAGGGAAAAGTGGGGGGAGGGAGGTAACTACCATGGGATATTGTTTACAATTATGGAAGTTGTCAATAAAGTTAAAAAATGT
Source organism: Dipus sagitta (assembly GCA_036346955.1). Taxonomy (NCBI): domain Eukaryota; kingdom Metazoa; phylum Chordata; class Mammalia; order Rodentia; family Dipodidae; genus Dipus; species Dipus sagitta. The sequence goes on from CM070770.1 coordinate 236,184,684, forward strand.
ATAAATGTGATATGGGGCACTAATGTGGGAGATGTCCATGATAAATTAAGTGTGTGGGGGGGGGGCGAATGGTTTCAATGAAATGTCCCCCATAGGCTCATGTATTTTAAATATTTGTTCCCCAGTTAGTGGCAATTTAGGAAAAGTTGTGGGGTCTTTAGAAGGTATAGCCTTGCTGGAGGAAGGGTGTCATTGAGACCCAGCCTTGATGTTTATTTGTTCAGCCCACAGAGTGTTCAGCACTAGGTCATTCAGACTACTTCCTCTTGAATTACTTCCTTCCTGCTGCCTAGACAAGAAGTGATGCTCTGCCTGACTGTTCTGCTATGCTTTCCCTGCAAAGATGAAACTGGAAGCTCAAATAAACTCTTTCCTTCTAGAAGCTTTAAGTCAGGTGCTTTGTCCCTTCAATGAGAAGGTATCAGCTATGGGGGGTGAGAGTGGGCAACAAGACTGCTATAAAATCATATTCATTAAATGTGCTATATGCAATATATGTTTGTCAACCAAATATGTATGTGCATGATATCTAAAAAATATCATACAAGGGACTCCACTGAACTATCAGCAAAGGTGACCAACAGGCAAGGAACAGTACTAGGAGTAGGTCAAAGGAGAGTTTATCATACCAAGTACATGTCTTCCCTCTTTATTTTCTTTTAAAATATACACATATTGCTTTTGAAAACTGCTTTCAAAACAGATAAGAAATCATGATTAATTAGAACAAATTATCAAAACATGAACACAGGAACAATAGTTATCAGAGAAAAGTTGTGACATTAACTTAGATTTTTTTTTAAGAAAAGATAGAATGACTAGTAAAGGAATTCATCTAGTCATGCTTCAAAGATTGTCAGTTTAGGTACAGGCTTTTCAAATTCTGTATATGTGGCCTAAGAATGTCAGTCATGCATCTTTTAATGACAAACATTCTATAATAAGTACCTCCACTCATTGTTTCCAGTATATATAATATTTTATAAGTTTTACTTCTCTGGGAAAGTAATGTTTGCACATTCAAAGCCAGGCCCTCCTATATTACTTAGGTGATATAAACAAATTACAATAAGGCCGAGCTAAGCCACTTGTGTTTATCAACCTGATCCCCTCTGAAAATGAGAAGTGAAGTCAAATACCCTTTAATACTATTTATTAGTGGAGTAATATAATACATTTTGACAAGTTGAACAATTTTAACGGGCAGCTGTTAAAATCTCTACAGGGCCTGTTTAGAATGAAAACATGAGTGAGAGACAGCTCTATAAACTGGGTTTTAAGAACAGCTCAGCCCTCAACTATATCCTAACCAAGTACTTTTATCCAGCTAATTTACGGAGTGAATCCCTTAGGGTCTGAAGCCGTCTACCACCGTAGCTCATTAGAGCCAAGTATCCAACTTTTCTCGCTGCAGCACTGGAAGCATGAACGCCTAAAATGTAATTAAACTTAAAACAAACAAGATCCTTATTTTTTGACAGTCCCACTATTTTTAAACTGACAAAGGCACGAACTTATATAGGATTATTTAGAAAGCATTATGCATTTCAGCCACTTATGGCAAGACATTTGCCCAACTGTTCATCCTGCTTGCAATTAGAAATCTAAATACTTGGGCAATGGGTTTCTATTGGGAATTAAACTTGCAGATCTCTTACAAACGAGTAATGTGGTAAGACTTGCTGTCCAATGAGGTGTCTTATTGAAATATCCCAGGCCGTTTCGCTTGTCACAGCTGTCCTCTCAGCCGCTTGCACTCACAGTGTATAGCTTTCATTACGAAAATAGAAATTTGTGTCCTAAGTGCTGTTACATTACTAATGCTAAATATTTAATTCCCTGGGGTTCCAATTATGGTTGAGCGCTGGCAACACGGATTCCACTTTTTAATAACAACTGTAAAAGCAATTTGAGCATTTTTCAATTAATTAAATACATAGTGAATGAGTAACCTCTTGTCATTTTGCCCTCCAGGACCTGAGCTAATTGGTATAGAATAAAATGTTTTGAAAATTAACTGATATTCTGGCCTGCACACTGTTATACCATTAAATTACAGTTTGTACAATGAAGTTTGCCTCTGATACTTACGCTCCACCCCTCCTGCAGACGGGAAAAAGTACCTGCCTTTTATGTGCTTAACGGTGGTTCCAATTACGGCCAAGTTGAAAGTCAAGTCCAGTCTCCCTAAACACCAATCAATATCACTAATATTTTGCATTGTGTACAGAGAAGTGTAGCACATTTCAACATAGGAAAGTTCCCCAGATTTCATAATAATTTTTTTTACAATCTCGCTTAAACATTTTGAAAAATGCAAAAGATTTATATGAGCTGAAGAGAAATCCAAGTATGCGTAAACATTTTGAATGTTTGCTCAAAAGAATACCTTACATTAATTATATTCACACACAAAAGCTCAAAGCTAAATTTTAGATTTTATTTTTTGTAACAGGAAGTTGCACATGGAATGCCTGGGAAAGTCCTTCTTGTTTCAAATACTTTCTTGCAGTTTCTTGTTTCACTATAGAACAACGTTATAAATAAGCTCCAAGCTGCTATCTCAGCTGAAGAGATGAATCATAAAAGCAGATGTCACATCTTTAAATGAACCTTTTTCTGAAGTACAATGAAACACGATTCAAGAGCCCATCTCCTTGTAGAAAAGCGTCGCTGACAGGTGTTCCTCCGGCTCTGGGTCTTGATTGGCCATAATCTGAAATCCATGCTCAGAAAGCGAATGCCTTCTCGGCAGCTGTCTGTCGAGTAGAGATGATCCCCTAAACAGGTTTCACTGAATTAGGAGCTCCGTAGAAGCATTACAGTACAGGGAGGAAGGCACAGAAAGTGAAATTAATCACTCTGGGAGAGAGGGAAAAAAATAATAGGGAAAATTTAATCACTTCCATACCAATTTTTAGGGTTTAAATCTTTAATATTTCTAAGATTATAGTAACATCTTTGAGAAATGAATCTTAATTACAGGATTAGCATGGTAGTACCAGTCAGTTAATATAAATAGATCAGTCTAAATTGCTGATCTTTTTTAGTCTAAAGTGGATAATGAGGACTTTTCAGAATTCTGGGGTTGAGTTGACATCTCAGGAAGCAATGTCAGGACCAGTAGTGAATACACACGTCCACATAGAAATGATAAGAAAAATGTAAGTCTGCTGAAGGTTTATTGAAGTATTAATCTATGTGGAATGTAGCAATGGTCTAATATACCATTGGCTTAATATAGACTACATGAACAATTCTTTGAAGGATTTATTTTTGTGTGTGTGTTGGGGATCATTAACACTTCTTATAACAATAAACCATGGAATTTGGAATGATAGCTCAAATACATGTATACAAATTATTATTTCCAAAAGACATTTATTTTTTTCTTGCCCCCCCCCCAAGCAGCTGTATTTTAAAATTGGGAAGTAAAGAGAATGTCTGTTTTCAATAGAAGTGGTTCAGATACTGTTTGTATTAAAATGTGTCAGGGGAGAGGGGTAGGTTGAGACATGACTCGGTGGATAAACAGCTTGCTGCACGAGTGTGAGTACCTGAGTTTGGATCCCCAGAATCTGCATAAAAACAGGACACTGTAGCAGGTGTGTGCGACCCTAACATGTCTATGGCAAGATGAGAGGTAGAGATAGAAGAAACTGCTAGAAGATTGTGGACCAACTAACCTGAAAAACAGAACTGTAAACATGAGAGTCTGCCTTACACGGGGTAGCAGGTAAAGACCAACACCCGAAGTGACCCTAGAGCATGGGCCTATATTCACACCATACACTTTCATACTTACCAAATTAAAAAATGAATATATATATACATATATATCAGGGCTGGGGAGATAGTTCAGTAGTAGAGCGCTTGCCTGATATATATGAGGCCCTGGGTCCAATTGCCAAAAGGAAGAAAGGAAGGAAAGAAGGAAGGAAGGGAGGGAGGGAGAGAGGGAGGTAGGAAAGAAGGAAGAGGAAAAGGGAAAGGGAGGGGAAGGGAAAGGAAAAGGAAGACAAGGAAGGAGCGAAGGGGAAGGGAAGGAAAAGTTCATAATTTATTCCCAAATACTATGTACACAGATTTGAAGTGTAATAATTGTATTAAATGACTACAGAAGGCCAAGGCTGGATATGGTGGTATGTGCCTGTGATCCCAGCATTGGGGAAACAGAGGTAAGAGGACCTCAAATGGATGTCCAGCACAGGCGACAGAGCAAGATCCTCTCTCAGAACAAGAAACAAATAGCCAAGACACAACTAACTGAAATAATACTTAGTTCTCAAAAAGCACTGAACCATTATCTTCAGTAATAATTAAAGTCACTATATTTAGTTACCCATGTTCCAAATTTATTTGTACTCAGTTGGCCAGTTGGGAGTTGGTCATTAGATCTCACAAGGGCAATCCTCTGCCCTGTCTCACAGCCGTGGGAGGATGAGACATCTCCCCTTGGGATCACATATCCTGGGATCAAGTTCCCTCCCTTCCCTCTCCCAGTGTGACCCAATACTCCCTGTGCACAGAGAGCTTGGCAGCAGGATCCTCATGGTCAGACTAGGTCTTGCCTATTACTCTTCCATGTGAGTACTTAGGACTCATGGAGAAGCCCTACTGTCCTTGAAACAGAGGATCTGGGCCCAAACCTGAGTGCTATCAGTGAGGTGACCTTGGAGGAGTCTCCTGAAGCCTGGGCATGTCTGTTCTCACTCTGATATGAGGACATGCAATCGCTGCATGTACTGAAGACTCTGGAGCTGACTCAGCAGGACAACATGAGGTCCCAAGTGGTGGAAGGGTCTCTGCTGGCCTGCTCAACAAGGTACTCTTCATGGTGCCTGGGCCAAGAACCTAGATCTAGTGGAAACAAAACTATACATAATGCAGCCATCACAACATGCATAGCAGAAAGCAAATTCAGAATCACCATGAGTTTTACAGAAGCTTTTTTTTTTAATTAGGGGTTTAACTTTTGTCCCAATAGAGTACAAGTCAAAAGAAGGCATGCTTGAGGTTTGTCAGAAAAGGAATATAACTAGAAATGTGGCTCCATGGTAAAAACTGTTGCCTCACGTGTCTAAGGCCCAATGTTCCATCATTAGTTCCCCAAAGAAAATGACAGGGAAGGAATGAATACAACAGTATCACAATGGAAGCAGGCATTGTTTAATCAAGTATGAATTTGAAGTGAAGTCTATTTCAAACTTAATGTTTTTATTGTAGAGTATGTGCAACTAGTTCCCCTAGGCCTGAGGCTTAAAGCTCAGCATACCCTCCCCTGGCTGGAATGGGCTTTGCAGAGTTCTGGGACCCTGAGAAGGATGCATAGGGAGGATAAGGGCAGGTTCTCACCCTGCCACCAGAGAATGACACATTGGCATGGAAACCTTCTCAGGGAGACAGAAGGTGCTGGGAAATACAGAGGCTGGCTGTGAGTGGCTTGTGGACACCTGTTCTCCCCCTGGCTAACAAATTCCATCACCAGGCTTCCAATGCCATAGAAGCTTAGAGAAGTAGTTTGGAGGCAGAAGGAGATCCACAGGAAAGGCCAGTAAGAAATACAGCTGGCAGCAATGGGAAGGGGAGACAGATCTACTTTGAGAAATGCCAAGGAGAACTAAAACGAAACAAAACAAAAACCAAAGACGCAAACTAATGAGAACTGTATAGTACAACTCTTCCATCAACGTTAATGAGGAACAATGCATTGTTTATGAGATGAGAGGTAAAAATTGGGCCCATCTTAGAAAGGTCTCCAACACAAACAGTTAATGCTAATTCTTAAACTTGGCTATCTTGAACAACCCTCTCCCTGAGGGCTGCAGATCACTGGTTTTATTGTACTTAGATAGTTTTATGGTTAATGTACTGCAGTATAAATAAATATAGCTTAGCCTAAGTGTCTCCACTGAAAATATGTATGCCATAAAATGACAAATAAAATAGGTCAATAACTAAACCCATAGTAAATAGCTCAAGCATAACCACGCATAGCATTAGAATCAACTAAGATAAACCTGGTTCTCTTCAAAGTCGGCCATTTTTTTCATAATGGTCTTCCAAAATTAAAAAAAAAATCTAAACTAAATGCCCAAGATAAAAAAGATAATGAGAAAAGTGGCATGAAATTATGAACTCATACACACTACAGAGGTAAGAAAAAGAGGCTCTAGGAAAGCAAACACATTGGCATCTGTGTGGCGATGTTATGCTACACACCATTTAGATTCAATTTTACATCATTAAACACATAGTAGGTGCCCAGTAAGTTGTCTTTGAGCAGGCATGTAGGTTACAAGTTGCTTAAATGTCTGGTAAAATAAAAGATATCAGGTATATTAACAACATCCCTTGAGACTATTTAGAGATAAAGAATATAAAACAACTGAAGAAAAAAGGTCTAAAAATTTAAACCCCCTAATGTCCATAACGCACATGACTACATGACTGACACGTATGGTGGCAGGGGCGGCCGGATGATAATGTCTTGCTTTGGTTGGGTTTTGTAGGAGACTGTGGCTACCTGGAAAATGCTCAGGAGATGACAAGGAAAGTCATTGGCATCCCACCTTCAGAGATCCCCTCAGCCCTAGCTCCACATTTAAGTCAGGCTGGCAAAAATTATCCTTATTTATGGCTTCAGGTAAACAGGGTGGCATCCATAATGCCCACTGGAGTCATAGCTGGTGGCAACAGGACACATGCATTCTTCAGCAAGCCTTCTTTATCCTTCACAACTTTCCTTAGTGCTGCTCATGTCAGGGCCGTAAGTGGTTCAGTACTTTTGGTTTTTGATTAGCATTGTGTCATAGTGTGCACCTAAAATGTTCCCCAAAGGCCTATGATCCCCATAGAGTTGTATTGGAAGGTAGGTGGTAGAGTCTGTGAGAAGTGGGGCCAGAGATCATTCTGTGTGCCCTTGAGGTGCACAGTGATGTAGCAGCTCCATTCTTCTCTTTTCACGCCTTGCTATGACAGGAAGGCTTTGTCCTCTGGTACTCCTACCTTCCTGAGTTGCATCACCACAGGCCCTGTCGCCACAGGCCAGTTGGCCAGACTGCAACCCACACAACTGGGAGCCAAAACAAATCTACTCTCAGCTGAGCATGGGGGCACACACCTTTAATCCTGGAAGGCCAACGTAGTAGGCTCACTGAGTTCAAGGCCAACCTGAGACCACAGAGTGGTTGGCCTGGGCTAGAGTGAGACTGTACTTCAAAAAAAGTAATAATAAAATAGAAATTTAAAAAATCTCTTAATTGATCACCTCAGGTATCTGTTTCAACAGCAGAAAGCTGACTAGCACTAGTACACACAGCTGTTTGGTTTGGGCATTCTGTAGATGGTAGAGTGCCTCAGGAGAAACAAGCATGCTTGCCTCCCATCTCTAATTCGGTGCTTTCTGCATTGTTATACTGCCTTTCACTCACACATCTGTAACCTTGGCATTTGACCAGACCATCCTCATCAGCTAGCCATGCCTTGTACATGGCCACCATTCCAGGCACAGAGATGTTTCAGTCCCACGAGGTTCCTCCTGAGAATCTCCTGTGTCCATCTCCTGAGAAGGTGGGTTCGAGATGTCAGAACTGTGGGGGCTCAGGGATGTCATGTACGTTCCTTTGTCTCTACCAGCAAAGGACATTTCAAGCCTCTGCACCAACTGTAGTGTAGGGATAGGTTATTCATTCTTCATGCTATCTGGGGGAGACAAGATGTGAGGATTTTGGAGATATGGTGGTTTTATTCAGGTGTTCCCCATAAACTTACGTGTTCTGAATGCTAGGTTCACAACTGATAGAGATTTATGAATAAACGTCTCCTGGAGGCAGTATATTGTTGGGGGAGGGCTTATGGGTGTCACAGCCAGTTTCCCAAGCCTGTGTCTGGCACACTCTCCTGTTGCTATTGTCCACCTTATGTTGGCCAGGGGGTGATGTCCACCTACTACTCATGCCATCCTTTTCCCCTGCCACCATGGAGCTTCCCCTGGAGTCTGTAAACCAAAATAAACCTTTTTCCCTTGGTCAGGTGATTTCTGCCAGCAATGTAAACTTGACTGCAGCAGTAAAGTTGATACCAGAAGAGTGGGACCATTGCTTCTAGACACCTGACTGTGTGGCTTTTGGAGCTGATTTTCAAGAGGAATGTGGAAGGATTTGAAACCTTGGCCTAAGAGATGCCTTGCAGTGCTATAAGTACAGCTTGATGGACTATTCTGGTCAGAGTTGAAAGACCTGAATGCAATAAGAACTATGGACTGTGAGGTTTGGCTTATGAGGGTGAGAAAGAGCTTTGCTTGGACTGGGCTAGAAACAGTTTGTGTGGGAAGCTTGCTCTTATGCCCTTATCCTGAGAAGTTGTGCAGGGTTGCTTTGTGTAGAAATGAACTGGTGTGAGCAGAGGGATATGACACAGAAGAAAATGAAATCTTTGGGCTGACAATTCTGCCCGTTCATCTGCAATTAGATGAGAGATTACAACCATTGAGATTGGGCTGGCTGACCTGCATTGGGATAACAGAAAAAATGCAGTTTTTTAGAGGGGCCTGAGTGCTCAAGCAGTGTCCTGTTCTTCAAAGTCTGCTTTATTCCCCCCTCGATTAACAAATTAGCACCCACCTGGTATTATGGAGTATGAGAAATTCAGGAAAGAGAGGGCCATTGAGTTTGCAACGTGGTCTTGTGTTTTGGAAATGGCCATGGGCAATGTGAAGCAGGTTTGCTGGTTGTCTGCATGGAGACCCCATGGAGACGTGAGGATGGACCGTGGGTTGCAGTGGAGACCCAGTGGAGATGCTGGGACCACAAGATGGCTGCTAAGGAGAGCTGCCAGCCCCAGATGAAGTTTTCCAGGACTATGAATAGTCTAGCTAGAGGGGTGGAATTGGAACTGCAGAGATTTGTTACTGGTTAGACTTATCAGACTTGGAGATTTGCCACTGACTAGAGTTGGACTTGGAGGTACAGAGTTTGATGTGTCCCTCCTTATTTTAAATCTTGTATTGGTTGAATATTTCTTTGCTGTTCCCAATGCCATCTTTTGCAGTGTGAGCGTTTATTCTGTGTAATTATGGGTTTTTTGGTATTATGACTCAGTTAAAAGACCTTGGATTATGGGGATGTTTAAACATCATTAGGATTGATAAAAAGAAAAAACACAGGGACTTTTTAAAGTTAGACTGAATGCATTGCATTTTACATCATGTATAGGTTTCAGTTTATGGAGGCCAGGGGAAGAATGTGGTGGTTTGATTCAGGTGTCCCCTATAAACTTAGGTGATCAGCAGGCCAGGTTCCCTCCTGGAGGAGGCAGTTTATTGCTGGAGGGAGACAGGCTTATGGATATTATAGCCAGCGTCCCCTTGCCAGTGTTGTCCACCTGATGTTGACCAGGAGATGATGTCCACCCTCTTCTCATGCCATCATTTCCCCCTGCCATCATAGAGCTTCCCCTCAAGTATGTAAGCCAAAATAAACCTTTTTTTCCATCACAAAGTGTTCTTGGTTGGGTGATTTCTGCCAGCAACGCGAACCTGACTACAACAGGAGCTAGCTTCAAACGAGAACCTAGTGAGGCCCCTGACAGGTACCCAGGTGAAGCACAGGAAGGAGACCACTCACTCTCCTTTAGAATCCAGCTCACAGCCCGTTTCTGCCACTGTACTAGAACACTTTTAAAAAAGTGTCACTAGAACAGTTATACCCTTGTGTACGGCTGTGTTTACATTACAATAACAAAGTTGTTGCAGGAGAGATCACATATCCCAGAAATCCCTATGCTCACTGTCTGGCTCTTTCTAGAAAATGTTAGCTGACCCCTGCTCTGGTGTGTGCTGAACAATTCCAGCAAAACTGCCTCCATCCTCAAAGCAACTTGCTAACCCTGGCCTTCACCCTAGGCTTCCGTCATCCTTCCCACCACAGTCCTCAGAGGCTGAGATGCTGGCTCAAGTGATGACTGGTAATATCTGTTTAGAGGTGTAAGACACATCCCTCTTTACAGGTGTGAAATGTACAATGAAGACACAGGTCCATGACATTATGAGAAGCATGGTTTAACCTGTGAACTTCCTTTCTAGAGCCACACACACAACACTGACTAGCACCTGGGCTTTTGACCTCAAGTGCAGGAAAGTCTTAAAAAGACATTGTTTGGTGGTAAAACTCAGTGGTAGAGCATGTATTTTTAGCATGTCCAAGGACCTGGGTTTAATCCCCAGCAGCAAAAATATTGACAATGTTTACAAAATACGAAAAAAAGAGGAAGAGGTTAAGGATGGGTGACTTTGCCAATAAAGAGTAAAGGAGGAAGGGTCCTGTGAATGGTGAATGTGTTACAGGTGATGTCTAGCTGGGTGTTTACAGGCTCTTGTCGTCTTATTCAAAGACCTGAAGAAAGGCACACACAAACAGTGAAGCAGCAAGAAACTTTATTAAGACCAAAGTGACGATAGTGGTTTCAATTCACTCTAAAGAACAGCAGCAGGCCATTCAAGTGGAGAATACTCAAGGGTCCTGGTTACTGCCCCAGGGAATCTTTTTAAGGAGTTCATGAGAAGGAGGGGTCAGTGGTCAGGGACATAGTTTGGGTGGTTCTCTGGTCTGTTTGACAGGTTTGTGAAACACAGCCTTTTCTCTACTACACATGTTCCTTCTCATGATGCATCTGATTGTAATCATGTATACAGGCAGTTCTGCATAGGCATATGGTATGTGGTGGTAAAAAGGAGTTTCTCCCTAAAAGTTCACTTAGTAGACACAATTTATCTTTTTGAACATGCATGGAAAACCAGTTTTAGCTAAACAGCTCCCTGCAGGGTTTTTTTTTTTTTCTTTTGGGCTCTTTTTAAGTTTTTTATTTGAGAGCGAGAGAGAGAGAGAGAAAGAGGCAGAGAGAGAGAGAATGGGCACACCAGGGCTCCAGCCACTGCAAACGAACTCCAGATGCGTGTGCCCCCTTGTGCATCTGGCTAATGTGGGTCCTGGGGAATCGAGCCTCAAACCGGGGTCCTTAGGCTTCACAGGCAAGCACTTAACCGCTAAGCCATCTCTCCAGCCCTCCCTGCCATTTTGGTCCTAGATATATCTAAGAATATATTTGAATAGAAACAGATCACAAACAATGGCCACTAGAGGAGGAGCAACCTCATTCATGGTTTGCCATGGGGTGCGTGTACAGCTCCATACAGGTGGAGGTCCCAGGCTCCTAACCCATGGACACAGTTCAGGTGAATAGTTTAGGAAAATAAAGTGTTTTATACAAGCCAAGTGGAGTGTTGGACAGCCAAGCTATTACCTATGCTTGCCTACCACCAATGGAAGGGGCTTCAGGTCATTACTGGGCAACACTAGAGAAGGTGCCCAGGCTGGAGGGTACAGAAGGAGCTGGACTAGGCACCTGTTAGACCTTGTGAATGGCACTGAGAAGTGTCAGTCATGTCTTGGGAGGATTTAAGGGCTTGCTATGATGGGATCAATTTCATTTCAGGAAGATCCCTCTGACAGCAAGAATGACATACATAGTGTCACTGAAGACCTCTGTCTTTCCCTGAGAAACCCACAGAGTTTGACCTTCCGAGACTCCTAGGGAACTTCTGAGACAACTGCAGGGAAGGACAAGTCAACCTCAAATCTTCATTTTCATGACGCCTTCCTTATCCCAAGGGGCAGTGACAGACCAACCGTTGGTGGCCACTGCTTTGTTTTGAATCTATTGTAAGTCAGATTTCTGTTTCTATAACAAGATATCTGAGAAAAGAATTTTCAAGGAGGGAAGTTTGTGTTGGTTCTCAGCTTTAGAGGTTCAAGTCCCTGAGCCATTGGCCCAGGCCTGGGGCAGGAGGGCAAGATGAAGTAAAACATCACACGTCAGGGAATGGGCAGGAGGAGGCATGGCTAGGTGTGCCATATCCCTTTTGAGGGGATGGCCTAATGACCTGTAGGCCTATGAGCCACCTCCCAAAGGTCCCACCACCTCCCAACAGCACCACCCTGGGGAAAATGTCTTTAACAGGTCTTTAATGCGTTTGGGGATATTCCAGACACAAATGATAGGAGTTGTAGAGAGATATATTCCACAGAGTCACATACTGAGGTACTAGGGCAATGCCAAGTTACAAGTCTAAATGCTTTGTCCCATTTTCTGTTTTTCTGTTGTTGTTGTCATCACAGGCTGATAAAAATATAGATCTCTGATTTCCAGCCTGGCATATAAAGAACTTGGAAGTTGCACTTGAGTAGGTAAAAATCTGAAAAAATTGAAACCTCAATGACTTTTCTTAAATCTTAGGTCACAGGAAAAAAACAAAACAAAACAAAACAAAAACACTATCCTCCAAATAGAAGATACAAGTCAGTACATACAGAGAACATCTAATCATAGCAGAGACCTCAGTGAGAACAGGGCCAGGGGAGGAAAGCCCTGGTTGTAATTGACCAACTGCCAGAGCTCATATACAATCCTCATAGGAAGAATCCAGGAGCACTCAGTCATTGCAAGCCCCATGCTCTGTTGCAGTCTCTCTCCTGGAGGCTTACTAAGGTATTAGAGGGAAGAACACTGCAGACAAATTTTCCTTGTGTTTCTGGCATGAAGGGGAAGGGGAATGATTTTGGAATATGCCAGAGCATTCTATCCACTCAGTCCATACCAATAAGATCTGCCCACAGGAGAAGCCCCATGTACCCAAGTGTATCCTGCATGGGCTTTATCAGAGCCCAGCTAACCTGCAAGAAATGACATAGAGGTCAGGACCCTGCAAGTTTACACCAGGCTTAAGGGCTCTGGTCCACCTACCCACCCTGCCCTATCTACTGGGGAGAGAGAGGCTAAGAAGATGCAGAGACAAGGCTCCCTGGAAGACCCAGGCCCACACAGCACTCCTCTGCCCATGCCTCACCAGCACCCACCTAAAGGCCTAGTTACAGTGCTCCTTTCACCCGGTCCTTCACTTCAGCTCTCAGGGAAGAATTACAGAGCACCCTGAAGAACAAACAGCTAGATCTGTCTCAGACACGGCAAGGAGGTGGAAATTGTCAGGCCAGAAATAAGGAGAACTGTGATGGCTTGAGTGTTTCTGTTGCCCAAAGCTCTTGCGTTGGAAACTTAGTGCTCAATTCAACAGCATTTGGAGGAGGCTCTGAATGAGAGGATGTCACGAGTATGTTAATGGTGCTATAAAAAGCTTGCAGGAGTGGGTTCCCTTTTCCACTCTGTGCCCCGTGACGAAAGAGTGTTCTGCCATGTGAGGACATGGGCAAGATCCAACTGTGAGTCTCCAGAGCTATGGAAACAGATCTCTCTATAAACTACTTGTTCTGTTGCTCTGCCATGTGAAGACAAATAAGTCCAACTGTGAGCCTCCATAGTCTCTATAAAGTACTCACTTCATGTCTCTGTTATTGCAACACAAACCAATGAAGACAATGATTAAGAGATGAACAATTCCAATGGATAAAGCAGGGGTGTGTAAGGAAAATAAATGTAAACAGAGGCATGAAGATTCTTCCATCCAAATACTAACCAGGTCCAACACTTTCTTAGCTTTGAAGATCAGATGAAATCAGGCACATTCAGGGTGGTGTTGCCATAGACAGAAGCATGAAGATTTTAATAAAGTATCAAACATAAATGCTAAAGATAAAACAGAAATGAAGAGTGTCTTTGATGTGCAAATTAGACTGAGAAAAAAATATGAGCTAGAAGATATCTCAACAAAAACTGCCAGAATGGAAGTAGAAAGAAGAATGACTAAAAACTAACGAAAAAGTCCCACTTATAGACTACATCACTTGGGAAGCTGAAGCAGTGGGATAGGAGGACCAACACAAGGGCCAGGCTAGCCAAGGCTACCAGACAACACTCTGCCTCAAAGACATGAAAGAAAAACAACAACAAATAAATAAAACGCAACAGAGAATTTCCAGGAATTGTGGAAAAACAGCAAAGATAAGTGTGAGGAAAAGAGCAAGAGGAGAAACAGAGGGCTGGAGAAATGGCTCAGCAGTTAAGGCACTTGCCTGGGAAGCCTAAGGACCCAGGTTCAATTCCCCAGTACCGATGTAAGCCAGGTACACAAGGTGGTACATGTGTCTGCAGTTTGCAGTAGCTGGAGGCCCTAGTGTGCCCATTCTCTCAATTAATCTCTGTCTCTCTCTCTTCTCCTTTATCTCTCTACAATAAATAAAACATTAGATAAAAGAGGAGAAACAGAAACACACAAAAATATTAATACAGGGCTGGAGGGATGGCTTAGTGGTTAAGTGCAAAGCCAAAGGACCCTGGTTTGATTCCCCAGGACCCACATTAGCCAGATGTACAAGGGGGCACACACGTCTAGAGTTAATTTGCAGTAACTGGTGGCCCTGGCATGCCCATTTTCAATCTCTCTCTCCCCCTCTTTCTTTGTCAAATAAATAAATGAAAATATTAATATATAATGACTGTGAATTTCCCTAAATTAGCAAGGAAAGGTGGGGGTATGGCAGAGAATATGGTCAATGTACAATATATATGTGTATGAAAATTAAATAAAAAGAAAATTAGAAATTAAAAGTAAAAAAAAAAACAGGGCTGGGAAGTTAGCTTAGTGATTAAGAGCACTTCTTGGGGGCTGGAGAGATGGCTTAGCAGTTAAACGCTTGCCTGTGAAGCCTAAGGGCCCTGATTCAAGGCTTAATTCCCCAGAACCCAGGTTAGCCAGATGCACAAGGGGGCGCATGCATCTGGAGTTCGCTCACAGTGGCTGGAGGCCCTGGCGCGCCCTCTCTCTCTCTCTCTCTCTCTCTCTCTCTCTGCCTCTTTCTCTCTCTCTCTCAAATAAATAAAAACAAACAAAAAAATCTTTAAAAAGAAAAGAGCACCTCTTGCTTACGAATGTAGACCTCTTAGGCCAGAGACCTCCAAGTTCAACTCCACAGAACCCAAGTAAAAAGCTGGACATGATAGTGAGCACTTCTCTTAATGATCATACCCATTTATTAATGATACTCTCACTTTTGGTTAGAGAAGCTTCTCTTTTAAGATGGGATGATTCAGAAGATACTACAGTGCTGAGACGAAGTGACAGAGGAGTGGTCAGCACTGAAACATCTCTATCACACCAAGGCTCAGGGTCCATTGCGGAAGAGACGGCAAAAAGAATGTAAGAGCCAAAGGAAGGGTACAACTGCTTACAATGCACTCTTCTAGACACAAAATGGCCTAGATATCAATGACCTAACAGTGCCTGGCACTACCTATACAGGATCATCATAATGGGAGGAAAAGTTGATGACATCTAAAAGATAGACTGATTCAGAGGAGAAAGGGATATGATGGAGAGTAGAGTTACAAAGGGAAAGTGGGGGGAATTATCATGGTTTATAGTCTATCATTTCGGAAGCTGTCAATAAAAATTATTTTTTAAAAAGCTGGGCATGGCCACACAAATCTGTAACCCCCATCCATGTGGGGTGAAGATAACCTGAGAATTGCTGATTGGCAGCAGCTCTAGGCTGAGGGAGACAACCCATCTCAAGGAATTAGATGGGTGAGCGATAAAGACACCCAAAGGTTCTTCTCTAGCCTCCACATGCATATGGGGTACATACACATGTACACATGTGAATACACACACACAAAAGAATTTCCCCAAATTAGTGTCAGACACCAAACCACATATCCAAGATCTGAGAACATGAGCAGGATTAAATGTTGAACAATACACACCAACGTCTATCATACACAAACACAAGAAAATAAAAAATCAGAATCTTGAAAGGGCTAGGGAGATGGCTCAGTGGCTAAAGCTGCTTACTTGCAAATCAATTCCCCAGTACCCATGTAAAGCCAGATGCACACAAGTACTACAAACAGGCTGGAGAGATGGCTTACTGGTTAAGGTGCTTGCCTGTGAAGCCTAAGAATGCTTGGTCAAATCTCCAGGTCCCACATAGCCAGATGCAAAAGTGATGCAAGTGTGCAATGTTGCACATGTGCACAAGGGAGTGCATGTGTCTGGAGTTTGTCCACAGTGGCTTATAGGCCCTGGCACACCCATTTTCTCTCTCAAAAATAAAATAATGTTTAAAAAGTACTACAAGCATCTGGAGTTTGTTTGCAACTGTATGAGACCCTGCTATGCCCAGTCTCTCTCCCTTAGCAAATACATTTTTAAAAATCTTAAAATAAGCCAAATGACAAGATAGCTTACTGTCTTGTATCAACTCCTCAGAAACTGTCCCAGAGGAGAAGGTGAAGTAGAATACTTTAAGTGTTAGAAGTAAAACTTGATAGCTGAGAATTCTATACCCTGCAAAAATGTCCCTCAAAAATAGAGGAACTGAAGAGGTGGATCAGTGGATCAAGTGCTTGCCATACCTGCATGAAGACCTGAGATCTAAAATCAGAACTCATGCAAGATGCAAGGCATGGTGGTGTGCACCTTTAATCACAGCACTGGGGAGGCAGAGATAGGAGGATCCCCTGTGCTCACCAGCTAGTCTATCTGTGAAGTTGCAATTGGTAAGCTCTGGGTTCACAATGAGTGGAGAGTGACAGTTAAAACTTCTGACAATGGCCTCTGGCTCCACAGGCATAGGCACACATGTAAACACCTGCACACCCATGCACCCACATACATATAAACGTACACACTCATATACTCATGCAGACCACACACACATGCACACAAAAAAAGGTGAAAGAGAAATAAAGCACAAAGCAATGATGGAATGTGTTGCCTTTCTGTCTTGCAAGTAATATTAAAAATATTCCTTAGGGAAAACTTAAAAATTTGACTCTATAGTAAAAGTGGATAATATTAGGAATAAGTGAAGGTAAGATAATGTTTTATTTTCCTTATTTGTAACTGACCTAACAGGTAACACCGAGAAACCGTGACCTGATGACTTGGTTCTTGGGGAGGAGGGATGCTGTGAACCACAAGGACATGTGGAGGAGGGGAATAGAAAGTCTCACACCTATGTTAGGCAATGGGCAGTGCTCAAATGGAGGGTAGTGTGCCAGGGTGTGGCCATCTTTGAGGGATACACAAAGGGAGATGGCCAGCAAAAATGAAAGAGCCAGGGCCAAGAAGGAGCCAACAATAACAGCATCAGAAGCCTGGGCCACCATGATCTGCACAGAGGTTTGGCAGGATGAGATGTCACAGCTTCCTACAAGCTCAGCATCTAAATAGGCAAACTTCCCCACTGGGGCATAGCAAGACTGGCCTAGAGGGCCAAAGCTAGACTTGGAGGAATTGAGGGAAATGAATGAAGAAGGAATATTTTTAGACAGAGAAGAGAGACAAGAATTAGGAGAAAATGGAAAAGAGAAAGCAAATGACTGGCTAGCCAGAAGCAGGAATGCCCATTCCTATGGCACAGATAAGATTGGACCCAGAAAAGAGAAATCACGCATTATGACTTGCTCAGAAATGATTCATTTGGTTGTACAATTCTGTCTCTATTTGTTCAGCCTCCTGGTGGGTTTCAAGGTATTCAGCAGGAAGTACAAAGTGGTTCCAAGCTTCCTGCTAACTCTCCATCCTATGTGACCAAACTATTCTTTGCCCTTGCCCTTTTGAGCAAACAGGTCATACCTCTATGTCCCTTAGTCACTCAGGAACAATCAGGGGCTCCTGTCCCTATCATATCCTGATTGCCACTCAGCCCACTGAACAGGCAGCCAGGCAGGCCAGTACTGAATATTCCTGCCCCACCTAGGAAGGTGGCAGTGCATTCTGCATGCAAGCACTCTTGGTTATAGGACTTCAGAGTCGTAAATCATTCTCATGGCATGTTTTAATTCTACTTAGCAGATGAAGACAAGAATGTCACATCATGCTATCCGTAGGATTTATAGTCGGCCCACTAGAGTATAAGCCCCAAGAGGGGAGAGGCATGGCTACTATGGTCAGCACATTATGCCAATACAATCACTACCATTCCAACAAATAAGATCCAGGAAACTCTATCAAAACTGACGACAAAGAAGGTATGGTGGTAATACACCTATAATCTCAGCATTTGGGAGGTGGAGGCTGGAAAATTGTGAATTCCAGACCAACCTGGACTACATAACCAGATCTTGCCTTCAAAATCATCTCTTTGTGCAACTGAAATTCTTCATCTATTTAAATACTTTTCCTACTTCCTTCCCTTACACACATCTGAACCCCAAACACTAACCAATAATACTGAGTAGTTGATCTCAAGACTTACTTTACACAAAGTCTAATGGCACACACAACAATTAATAAAAACAGTGAAAGAAAGTACATTTCTTGAAAATGCAACCTTTCACAGGAAAAAGAAGTACACCTATATGAAAACCAGATTACGAGTTGCAACCTCCTGGCACTTTCACCAGCACTTCAAAACCAGCTGCTGGGCCCACAATGAGCTTGTATCTTATATCTCCTGGGCTCCATATCAGTGTCATCACCATAACCTTGTTTCTGGACC
Organism: Dipus sagitta; assembly: GCA_036346955.1. Classification (NCBI taxonomy): domain Eukaryota; kingdom Metazoa; phylum Chordata; class Mammalia; order Rodentia; family Dipodidae; genus Dipus; species Dipus sagitta. The sequence continues at coordinate 236,203,139 of CM070770.1, forward strand.
ACTTGACTACCCTTCCCCACCTGTGGCTCCTCTGCCCTCCAAGATGGTCAGTCCTCAAGTCCTTTTCTTCCTGGTATCTGGCTATGCTCAGGAGTTTCCACACCTCCTTCCATACCTTCCCTGACCATGCTGGAAGCTCAAGCAACTGTTAGCCTTATTCCTCAACAACTGTCTATGAAAACCTAACTGGCAGGCAGCAGTGTGAGTCAGTGGTAGGTGCTTACCTAGCATTCCTCAGACCCTGAGTTCCATCCCTACCTCCACAGGGGGAGAGAGGGAGGGAGAGAGAGGGAAAGAGAGAGAGAGGAAGAAAAGAAAGGTCAAAATGGCAAAGGAAGAAAAATAACAAAACCTTACTAGTTTCTTATTATCCAACAATGCTGCCACCTTGCTGCTGGCTTCCTGTGCATTCTCCATGCCAAGACCCAAAGTGACACCTTTACCACAAGACCTGAGCCTAGGGGGAGGGTGTAGTAGATAAGGATCCCCAGCATGCATATAAACATATCAATCTGCAATCCCAGGGTGGAGACAGAATAGGACACTGGAAGGCACAGCAGCAAATAACCCAGAGACCTTGTCTGAAGCAAGGTAGAAGGAAAGGACCAACACTTGGAATAGTCCTCTGTCCTCCACATGCACACCATATGTACACACCTGCACGCACACATGCGCATGTGTACACACACTAAAAATATAAACAGCAGATCTTGTCATATATGTAAATCCTTAAGGGATTTGTTGGTAAAATGTGAAGCCCACACTTCAGATGGTCACATCCAAGCCTCCTTCTGAGCCTTGTTCTGACACTCTCCTCTGCACATGCCCCCACACTCCTCTCAGACTGGACACCAAGGCTCTTCCTGCACAGAAGCCTCTTCTCAGGGATCAGCTTAATGTCCCCTCTCCTCTAGGAAGCCTTCTTGGACCTCTCCCTCCTTCCATTAGGCTTAGAGAATGACTGTGCTTCTGGGCACCTGGCCTTGCTCTCTGGTCATGTTGAGCTGAAATGGTCACTTTATAGCCGGTGACACTAAGCTGAAGCTCTGCAGAGACAAACTCTGCAGCTGCTCTGATCACCATTTTACCTCATGTACTGAACCCTGTGCCCATTCTATGCACCAGGGAAAAGGGTGTGTTCCTGCCTGTTCCTACATTTCATGGAAACACAGTAGCTGAGGTTCAGTTCTGAGATGAACACAGGCATGCTTGCTACTCTGCCCAGATTCAGTGCCAAATGTCTATATGACATGAACAAGGGGGTGGCAGACGCTTATTTCTGAGCATAAAGAATACAGCGTCACTAAGAATGGGCTGTGGCTCAGGGATCTGGTAACTGACTCTAGAAGCCCCAACAAGTGCCTCCAGTCAGCAATGTTGTTTGTGCAGGAGTCAAAGGCCAGCTGGATCCTCAAGGCTGGCTGTAAGTCATTTTCCCTTCCTGGACCTCAGTTTTCCCATCTGAAAGACAAGTCTCCATTTTCAGAAGTCCACAAGTGAAAACTGTCTGCTACATTTTTTTAAAGGTTTACATGTATTTATTTACTTGAGAGACAGAGAAAGGCAGACAGAGAGAATGGCTCACCAGGGCCTCTAGCTGCTGCAAACAAACTCCAGATACATGCACCATCTTGTGCATCTGGCTAAAACATGGGTCCCGGGGAATCGAACCTGGGTCCTTTGGCTTTGCAGGCAAGTACCTTAACTGCTAAGCCATCTCTCCAGCCCTGGTCTGCTACTTTTCTGCACCAATGATAAAAGGTACAGGCTTGAGTAAGACGGCTACTGGGAAAAAGCAAAGGGGGCTGCTAGCATACTACACATACCTCAGTACATTTACACCAAAGTTCAAAGAGGGTAAGTTAGTTAAAATAATCAGGCAGTAAGATATTCTGAAACCATCTTGTGGAGAAAATATAAACAATTAGAGACTAAATCATAAGTGCCTGGCAATTTAAAAGAGCATGAGAAGAATACAGCAATCACTACCGAGTCATGAAGTCTCGTGGTAGCCAACCTATGATTTATAGTATTCCTAAGATTTTTAAAAAGCTGTCTAAAATTACAGTTTTCCTTGTCCTTCATATTTTGAAACTGTTACATCAACAGTATGACAAGACAATTCCACAAAGCTTTGTTATGGTCTCTACTCACAAGTTTTAAGTCACTGGCTTCATGTAGCCCTTTCATAAAATGTGATTTTGTGAAACAATTCATTTTTATCTCATTGGGAAGGCCATATGTTTGGGGGATACTAGAATCAATATTATATCTAAATATAAAACCATGAGTGCCTTAATTTCATTGTCTTGTTACTACTTTGATTGAATCTATGACTCATAAATTTAAAGAAACTCAGCCAGGCCCACTGACAAGAGCCTGTAATCCCAGACACTCAAAAGGCTGAGGCAGAAGTATGCCAAGTTTCAGATCAGCCTGGGCTGAGTTCAAGGCCAGCCGAGCGAATCAGTAAGATCTCATCTCAAAATAGAAGGCTGAGAATATAGCCTAGTGGCAGACAATTGCCTAGCATGTGTAAGGACATAAGTTGTATCCTCAGTATAGCAAAAATAAAATAAATAAAATAAGAGAGAGAAATTTATGTTCTTCATTTTCCAAATTCTCCTTAAAGGGACCTATATCAAAGCTCCTAAAATTGAAAAGGCTCTTAACACTGTCTTATGACCTTGAACTTTTTAAAGAGTAATATGCACTTAAAACACTTCCTTTCCTTTACTTGTTCAAAGTAATTTCTTAGTGAAGCCATCAACTGTCTGTACCCATATATAAGTAGCCTTCATATATAATGTTGTATCTACATGTGGTCTTAGTTTGACTTCTGAAGCTCTTCCAAAAGACCTTGAAGTTGTTATTTTAAGCCTCAAACTAAAAAATTTAAAGTATTATAGCCTTATACATTAGGTAGTTAAGATACCAGAGAAGAACAAAATATTCCTTTCTTTTTCAATATAAACGAAGAAAAATAAATTGAGCCTCATAACCTAAAGGAATCTTCCAAGCCCTGATTTTATGAGGAAAGATAGCTATTGGACTTTCACTCAGGCTTACTTATTTATTGTGGAGCTGGGAATGGACCCCAGGGCCTCACACATGCAAGGCAAAGCACCCTACTACTGAGCTATACCTCCAGCTCACAGATCTGAGCATTTTAATCCAATGTTATTCTGTTAAAGAATCACCTCATTTCTGATAAATACTTGCTAAATAAATATATTTCTGAGAAATGGCATACCCTTTGATGGCCAAGGGAATTCTGGCCAGACCAGATACCACCCCACTTACCTGCAACTGTGCTCCCATCCATGGTCCTCCATGTCTTATGGATGAGCTTCTGGCACACTAGCCTGTCTCTGGCAAGGGCCCCTCCATCATTTTCATCTCCACTAGTGCCTCTTGCCCGCGAACTGTCTACACTTCCCAACCTCAGAGCTACGAGAACCATGTCAAGGGAATAGGGGTTGCAGTATCTTCTTCATTGTGAGGATCCCAGGGCCTACAAGTTTAATACAGAAAAGAGCAATCAATGATGACCCTGGTAATAAAGATTCCATGCACACATTCCATCTTACATGTGTCATTTGTAAGAACAAGGAATATTTAATTATCTTATTCCCTTAATGTCACTATGGCCACAACCACAGTAAGCTAAAGAGGAACCCACTGAAAGACTAGGGTCCCCTGAGCCTAGTTCCTAATTCAAAAAGTTAAAAGATTTTTTTTTGTTTATTTTATTTATTTATTTATTTGAGAGCGACAGACAGAGCGAGAAAGAGGCAGAGAGAGAGACACACACACACAGAGAATGGGCGCACCAGGGCCTCCAGCCACTGTAAACGAACTCCAGACGCGTGCGCCCCCTTGTGTATCTGGCTTACATGGGTCCTGAGGAATTGAGCCTCTAACCAGGGTCCTTAGGCTTCACAGGCAAGCGCTTAACCGCTAAGCCATCTCTCCAGCCAGTTAAAAGATTTTTAATACTGACTGTTGGAGGGATTGTTGGGACCAGTTGATTACACATATTTCTTTCTTTAAAGCTTTTAATTTTTTCTTATTTATTTGAGAGAGAAAGAAAGGAGGAGAGGAAGGAGGAGGGAGAGAATGGGCATGCCAGGGTCTTCAGCCACTATAAACGAACTCCAGACGCATGTGCCACCTTGTGTATCTGGCTTACATGGGTCCTGAGGAATTGAACCTGGGTCCTTTAGCTTCACAGGCAAATGACTTCCATGCTAAACCATCTCTTCAGCCCACATACAGTATTTCTTAAAGGCAAAGAAACTTGTTACCATACAGTTATACCTTTAATAAGTACATATATATGTATATATGCATATGTATGTATATATGTGTGTGTGTATATATATATATATATGCATACATATATTTATTTATTTATATTTCCATGGGAAATCCGAGTAAAATTCTCCTTGAAAATCCTTCCCAGAACTTCATACCTGATTTTGCACAACGCTCATGTCTTATTAAATATATAATTTAGTATAATCCCTACAAGGGCCTTGAATAATATTTCTTCCATTAAACATGGTTTAATTTCTTTAATTTAATTTCAGCTACCAAAAAGAATGCTTATTTCTTTTTCTTTCTCCTTCCTAAGTGCAGACAATTGAAATGAATGAGAATTTTCTTTTTTTTTAACGATATTTATTTATTTATTAGAGACAGAGAGAGGGAGAAAGACAAAGAGAGCGAGGCTGGGTGCATCAGCACCTCTAGCACTGCAAATGAACTCCAGATGCATGCACCACCATGTGCATCTGGCTTTACATGGGGCCCAGAGAATCTAACCTGGGTCCTCAGGCTTCACAGGCATGTGCCTTAACGACTAAGCCATCTCTCCAGCCCTGAATCAGAATTTTCTACAACAACACTGAACCTTGGTTTTGTAGAGCATTCTAGAAGCAAAACTTCACACAAGATGGGAACAGCCAAAGCTAAGGCCAGTCAATTAAAAAATCACAGTGCAACCTTTGATATCAAGTCCCTATTAAACCTTAGAAAACTGCCCCCAAACTTCCCCAAGTAACCTATCAACTTGACAGCATCTCTTCTAGTGTAGTGGACCTTTCTTTCTCATATAGAAACTGTTTATCAAGAAAAGAAGTGACTTCTTAATGAAAAAAACTATGATATAGATTCTGGGGGAAAACGTCTTCTTGTATCTGCTATAAGTAATTTAATATAATCGGCATGGTTTAAAACAAATGCAATCAATGTAAAATATATAACAAAAACATATATGCTTCATAACTTGTCCCTTCCCCCAATTAATTGCAGTCTTAAAAATAAAGTTTGATTTATATCACCCCATCAAAGGCTCAGGAACATTGCAAAAGACCGGGCAGAAAGAACATAAGAGCCAGAGGATAGGGAGGAGTGCTTTGGAACAATGTCTTCTGGACATGAAGTGGTCACTGCATTCATGACCTCACAGCAGCTATCCCTGCCTGCATAAGACCTGCACAATACTGGGCCCATCAACATTCTGTTATGGATGGTGAAGGTCACACACACAAAACAGACATCAAAATAGAAGACTAGTTGGAAAGAAGAAAGGGTTCAGTAGAAGGGGGCGGTAAGGAGGTAATCAGAGGGGACTATGATCAAAATATATACATGTATGAAAATATTTTTTTTTAAAAATAGTCCACATAATTTCACTATAACCCACAATCTTACTATTGGGCATTCCTCCCAGGAAAATGAAAACTTATATTCACACAAAATCTGCTTCAGTAATGTTTACAAAACAGTTTTATTTTTAACACTGAAATCCAAGAAATAACCCTTTTTTAAGTCCTAGCCATAAGCAACCAAACAAATTGTGGTTCACTATGTCATGGACTACTACTCAGGCAAAAATAATAATAATAATAAGTCAAGTAGACACACATTAGCTCAACCTTCATAAAACAAGACAATCTCAAAGGCTGTGTAACAGTGTAACATTTGTGCATGTGTGGTGCATGTGTGCATGCATGGGTGTGCATATGTGTGGAGGCTAGAGATCAACATCGATTATCTTCCTCCATAGCTTTTATTTTTTTGAGATAGTGTCTTTCATTGAACCTGTAATTCATTCTTGAGGCTAACCCAGCTGTCCAGCAACTTGAAAATCATCCCATCTTTACTGACCTAATGCTGGGATTACAGGCATGTGCCATGACATTTGGCTTTTACATGAGTACTGGGGATCTGAACTGAGGTACTTCATCTTTGTATGGTAAGCAAGCGCTTTACTGACCCATCTCTCTAGTCCTACATAACATTTTTAAAGGAGCAAAACAATATAAACAGGACAGACCAGTGGTTGATGGAGTTGGGGATGTAGGGGAGAAGTAGGTGTGGCTATAAAAGGGTAACAAGAGCTGGAGAGATGGCTTAGCAGTTAAGCGCTTGCCTGTGAAGCCTAAAGGACCCCAGTTTGAGGCTCGATTCCCCAGGACCCACGTTAGCCAGATGGACAAGGGGGCGCATGCGTCTGGAGTTCGTTTGCAGTGGCTGGAAGCCCTGGCACGCCCATTCTCTTTCCCTCCCTTCTTCTCTCTCTGTCACTCTAAAATAAATAAGAATGAACAAAAAAAAATTTTTTTAAAGGGTAACGAGGGGCCTTGTGTGGTCATTTCTGTCCTCATTGTTCAACATCAATACCCAGGTTATGATATTAAACATCTACACGATATTAAAAACTAGGTCAAAGGTTAAACACCCTCTCTGTATTGGTTTGTACAACTGTATATAATTCTGCAATTATCTCAAAATATAATTAAATTAAAAATATAACTAGGGCTGTAGAGATTGCTTAGTGGTTAAGGCACTTGCCTGCTAACCCTAAGGACCCAGGTTCAATTCCCCAGTACCCACATAAGCCAGATGCATGTGTTTGGAGTTCATTTGCAGTGGCTAGAGGCCCTGGCATGCCCATTCCCTCCCTCCCTCCTTCTCTCTCTCTCTCTGCCTCTTTTTTTTCTCTCTCTCAAGTAAATAAAATAAAAATATTAGAAAATATAACTAAGAAATATTCTAACCTACTGAATTCACTTTGTTGAGACCTAAACTTCAGAAGTCATCCTGGTACTTGGAGTCTTTGCAAAAGCTGGGCTGCCCACATAAATAACTCACAGCAGGCTACAGGGATAGCTTATAGGTTAAGGCTTTTGCCTGAAAAGCCAAAGAATCCAGGTTTGATTCCCCAGGACCCACGTTAGCCAGATGCACAAGGGGGCGCATGCGTCTGGAGTTCATTTGCAGTGGCTGGAGGCCCTGGCACACCCATTCTCTCTCTCCTCCGCTTTCTCTGCCAAATAAATAAATTAATTAAATTAAATATTAAAAAAGACTAACTCACAGAAACTTCTGTATGTATCAGGCTTTTCTGACCCTCCCAATTCCATGCCTTGGGGACCCCTCTGGACAACCACACCCCTTCACAGTTCCTATCACCAGGTCTGCAGGCCTCCTGTGTAGATGAGTTTTCCTTCTGATATACAGAGGACCTAAAGGGAATTCTTTAGTGGCTCAACAGCCACTGCAACCTCCTTTATGTCAATTTAATGTTCCCACACAGAACTGTCTGCTAGTTAAGACAAGTTTTTTCTTTCTAGTATCTGAACTGCACTAATAGATTTGTTCCAGGAATAAATGTAGTATTCCAGAGGAACTAATAAAAGAAAACTAAAATATACATAAGGATACCTGTCAAGTCTTTGTTCACCCCATAAATATAACTAGAGGCACATTACAAAAGGGTTTTAAAATCTATTCTAATGATACGTGATTGCTAGAAGAATTACTACAGCAAAAGAATTGTTAAAACTTTTTCAAGCATCAATATTCACTCAATCCAAAAAAGACATTTTAGAAGGCTAGGGCAATAGCTCAGTAGTTGAAGGTGCATGCTTGCAAAGCCTGCTGGCCAGGGTTCAATTCCTCAACACCCATGCACAGCTGGGTGTAAAGTGGTGCACACATTTGTGAGCCAGGAGCATTCAAGCTTGTGGGCCAGCTAGTCTGACATTTGTTTGTTTGCAGCAGCAAGAGACCCTGTCTCAAAGGAGAAACACAGATACCTTGAAGCTGTCTGCTCACCTCCACATGTGCACACATCCATACAAATAAAAATATTTTTATAAAGGCATTTTAGAAAAAGTTAACATATAAAATTTATTTTAATTTTTTTCCTGTTTCTTGATGAAAGCAGAAATTGTCAGCAATTGTCTAGGTTATTAAGCATTTTCAAGAAAACTGGTGATCAAGAGAAGCTTAGCTTTCTTCTGCATGACAATGGAGGGTATAAACTGGAAGAGTGCTACAGTCTGTGAATGACAGCATCCAGCACACGCTGGAATAACTCAGGCCTTGAATTCTTCACATTTTTTGCACTAGATTGGAACAGAGCTCAGGACATTTCAAAGATCAGACCAGTAGTTAAATCTAAAATTAAAAAAAAAAAAAACATCAAGTTGCTGTGATGATCATCATCAATCCTTAATATTTTGCATGTCACTCATTATGTGTAACTTAACCATGCCACTTTAAGCTTGGGAGAAGACAAATCACTAATCAATTATGGACACTAATTGAAAATGCTACCTTTTGGAGACATTTTAATAACTTGGTAATAGGGATGAAGTGTTCCCTTGACTTGCTGTTTTAAAACGTTTCAATAACAAGAAAGTCAGCCAAGATGCAGGGAGCATTCACAAACACTCAAGGCTATAGGCTACAGACTACTGAGCTGCCCTCTGAAAGGGGTGGTACAATTCTGCAAGTGGTTGAGGTCACATGGAAAATAGAATTATATGCTAATTTGTTCCTATATTAAGTTATCATAGAAGGTCAGACGAAACACAGTGAAGTGAATTCAGGAAAAAAATTAAATAAGTAGACTGGTATGTACCGTATCAAAGTAAACTGTTTATCTTAATAGACATAAACAAGTCAGATTCTGAAAGCAGGGGACTATTCTCCTTCACCAAATGTTTTAATCAACCCTACCTAATCATGGGCATGATTTAAAAATTATTTACTGTAAGTAATTTTCCCTAAAATAGGGACAGGGGCAGGGTAATTTTTTTTCAAGGGAAAAAAAGAAATGAAAAGGGCATAGTATTCAAAGGAACAATTTTCTCAGAAAAGCTTCACTTTAAAGACAGATTTCCTAAATTTAGCTCACACAAATGGCTGTACATACACTGTAAAATGAACATACAGATTCATACTAAATGATGGGATCATAAAGCACTGACTATAAGTTTTTAAAATTTCTCCCCAAGTACCAAATAATAGTATAAGTGCTTTTCCTTAGCATAGATTAGTCTGAAAACTCAACATGACTGTATACATACTTCATACATAACTAATAAAAAATCCAAATAAGCAAAAAAGGATGCTTTATTTAAAAATATTTATTTTTTTTCTCAGCAATCTAAGTAATTCCATGAAGAGTACACTGATTTGCAAAACTATAAATTCAATTAATGGTAGAAGAATTTTGGCTCTGGGTTCTTATCTGATGATGGCTTAGCCCTCATCTTTCTATATGTCAAATATCTTTCTACGGGAAGAGAGAATCGATTTAGGGGACAGAAGATGGTAGAGAAATAAAATCTTACAGCACATGAAATCATAGGTATGGTATTTTATAGGGTACCCAGCTCACTGCAGGACAAAACAAGGACAAGTGGCAGAGCTCATCTATATCACACCTGTAGGCAAATTACTAGGAAAAGGGCAAACAATAATGTGTTCTGGAGCCTACCTCTTTTTTCCAATGAAAGATTATATATATATATATATATATATATATATATATATATATTATTTTCGTTTTTGGTTTTTCAAAGTAGGATCTCAATCTAACCCAGACTGAACTGGAATTCACTATGTAGCCTCAGAGTGGCCTTGAACTCACAGTGGTCTTCCTACCTCTGCCTCCCGAGTGCTGTGATTAAAGGTGTGTGCCACCATGCTTGGCAAAAGTGATATTTGTATTTCAATTTTACCTTAACATTTCCACTGTTGTGTTATAAGGAAGCTAGCCTCTCAGTCATCCAGATTTCCTTTGAATCATTACTCATTGTTAATTTCATCTATTTATTTTAATGATTTATGACTATTAGTTACCATAAAATGAGTTAGACTCCCAGGAATTATCAATCGGACACTGTTTGAACACTTGTTTTTGGATGAACATTACCAACTGGATGTATCCTACCTTCCTCCTTACCAAGCCAGACACAGCGGTAAGACCTGCATCTTCATGCATCTTGATAGGTAAGCACATGAGTGCCTATACTTACTACTATTATTGTTTGAAAGATGTTAAGCATTGGGATTATATAAAAGAGGAGGAAGAAATCAAACAAAGATGGAAACACGCAGAAGTCAGCACTTGAGTTAATCATCTTAGTGGAAGCAATTTGATGCCCAGAGACTGAGAGCTAGTCTACCATCAAACCCAGCACATTAAATACTATAATAACCCAAGGGAAATGTCTTAATATATTATGATGCCATGTACAAATGGTATCATGCACTATATTTTACTATGGAAACTGTAAAGCTACTAAGCCTGTTAAAGATGGTAATATCAAATTAGCAGCTAGCCTATGACTAAAATGAAGGTTCAAAATAAGACTTGAGAAGAACAAGGGCACATCATGTGGACCCAGGTTTACCACAAGCGATACTACCATTCTTGACAGACATAAAATCCTACATCTCCCAGCTAGGTGAAAAGAATGAAAAGCTTCTTACAACCAGCTAAAAAGACAGTCTTTACCATGCCCCTTGAAAAAGCTCATTTTCACATTACTCAAGCTTCATTATGCTAAATCAATATTCGTTTAGTCACTGGGGTTATTGACATATTTTAAAATAAAAGTATACCCTTCAGCTACTGCACTCATTACAGGTAATTTGTCTTGTCAGAGAGCAGGGAATATTATCCTAGTCTTTCAGGGGCTGACAGCCCATGGAAATACCTCCCCATGGTTACAACTGTAAATAATTTTAAGGTAAAATATTGAAAAATCAATGACTGCTTCCTGCAATCTGTCACAAACAAATCAATCATCATGTGGACCGCAGCGAGTATGATCTGAAGGCGATGGGAGCAGATGTAATTCTTGGCTGGAATCTCTCATTTCAAAATCACTTCACATAATGGTGTCATCATTTAAACACTTAACAGTCAGCGCAACTGCCACTGGAACATCGAGTTGGACAAAACCACAAGGAGGAGGAGGAGAAAATGCCATCGCCATTATGTTAACAAACATTTAATTTAAATGGTTGGTGCATTAGTAAATTTCTGTTGCAAACAGTTTACCTGCCCCCTTCCAGCTCTAAATTAATCAAGGCTGCTGGTCTGTGTCTGGATACCTGGGAATCAGGCCCACGACTCGACTCAACTGTGCTGTCTAAAGCATGTGTGCCTTTTATTTTCCAAGTCCATCACAGAGTACACGATCTGGAATGAACAGAAAGACACTGGATTGCAGAACATTCCATAATTTTATCTGTGTGACAGTGACAAACAGTAGTGCCTCAGACACCAAGATCATACTGTTATGACTTAAAGGTAGGTTGGAAGGTCTCCTATACCCAAATGTTGAATTTTACATTTTCCTTCCATTAATAAATACTACATTTCAACCTTGTAATATTGCAGCATATTCTAAGATGACCAGTAAGACCTAGTTAACTTGAAAATCCCCTGGCATTCCATTCACAAAAGTCAATGTAAAAAACTACAGCAAGTGTGAAAGTTGGTCATGGTTAGAATATCAAATAGTTTTGTAAATGTAAACTGCTTTCTAAATAATCACCTTGATATAAGCATTTTTGACTACATTTTAATAATTTCCACAGATGCTGACAGGAATCTGAAACCAACAGCACTACCTTACAGAGCTAGCCTAAAACACTATTTAACTTGAAGATTAAGGTGCCTTTACCGAAGGTCTGCATTTTTAAATGCACACCAGTCCCTTTCATGGAAGAAATCAATTTGAATTATCATATTTCTTACCAATTGCTTAATTATATAACAAGACAACTCAAAGTTCTTTATTTTCTTATTAATATTCCTCACCAGATATAGGGCAGGGGCCAGGCAGCATGTTTGATGATGAGAAAAATTTCTGTATATCGTTTTTCTTGGCAAGGAAAACATACATGAACGTTACTACATACCTGAAGCCTGTGTAAACATTCATAGACAAATAATTGCTCTTGCTCTTCCTTTGGACCAACTAAATATTGAATGTGGATGGCAACACGACCCTAGAATGCAGAACCTTTTTTAAAGACACACATGTAGCCCCACTTTCATTCTTCAAGAATTTTTTATTTCTTCCATGCCAGCAATAGGTTTGGAAAAGGAAAAGGTGTATGGATAGGTTGTCGAAGACGGCATCCAGAAAGTAGCAGGGCTCTCCCTTCCATGAGACCCTGCAAGAGCTGCAATGTATGCAGTGGCCAACCTAGGCGGGAAGGGAAAGTATGACCATGGCCTAGGATTTCAGGAAAGCAGAGTCCAGGCTGGAGCCTGGTCACCTCAGCCTAGGCTGGGCCACCTCTTGCCAGGGCCCTGTGCCAATGTGCACTTCTTCCCCATAGGAGCTGGGATGGGACTGGCAGGGAGTCAGCGCGAAGAACACATCCCCAGGTGGAGAGCACACAAAGAGCAGAGGCCAATGAGGCCAGCTCCACAGTAGGCTGAAGGCACCTCAACCACAAACTGAAATGTCATCTGCTGGAGCTGTGCAGGACACCAGCACAGAGCTAATTCGCAGAGAGAAGCTATTTTAAGGGCGCTGAGTAGGTCGAGATGCTATTTCTCAGTTCTCCCAACACAGCCTGTGGCCTTGGGAGAAGCAGGCTGGGAAAGTGAGCAGAGGAAACTAGAATGGTTCCCATAGTGTGGATGTAAAGAAGCTGCTGTCTACTGAACAAAACTCTCATAGGCAATAAAGGTTTGGGATTACAGAGGAAAGTGCTCTTTAAAAGAGACACAATTACCTTCTTGTCTCCCAGTCTCCTCCTTCTAGAAGCCACTTCTTCCAGTTGCTCTGATTCTTAAAGAGAAAAATAGCCAGTTAGTTTCATCTCTCTTACCACTTCCTTCCTTCATAGAATTACAATTTAATTACGGATACTTCAATTGATTTTATTCCTAGATGATACATTTCTCAAAAGCATACTCTTTAGCCATTTCCACTGGAGAACATTTAGTATAACCTTCTCAATTAATCAACCATAGCCCAGTACTACTAAAAGGGTATTTCTTCATCTTTCCAAGAGTGCCCCAACACATCTACTTCACATAAACAGAAGAGTTTTCAGGCACTTGAATGCCTTTAAATGAAATATGAATCGTAGTAACAAATTGGGCCCACAACAGATGTGAAACTTGATAAATCTGCACGTTAAGATTTTTTCCTATATTTATATTCCTATATTTATATGTGTGGCTCTATATTTATCTTTAGAAAGAAAAATCAAACCCCAATCTTCTTATGTTTAAATTCAACAACTCTATCATGGCTTAGAAACAAAACAAAACCCTAAGCTTAAAGGTACACAAAGAGGAATGAGATTTCTGCCTGTCTACCATTCTCTCCCTATTTGTGCTGCATGTTTCTAACGTGCTGTAATGCTTTAGCCCTCTGTCATCCGGGAAACCTCATTCCTGTAAGTCCCAATCAGTAATAGGAAAACACAGGCTATTATTTACAAACAATTAAATATTGTTTCACATTACAGTCAAAACCACTTTAGTACTCCTGTAAGGATCTGCTGAGAAGCATTTGTTCTAGTGGAGTCTGAGCTAACTATAGCTGCTGTTCTGCAGAATATCTTGGAGATTTTTTTGTTTGTTTGTTTTGGAATTATCTTTATTACTTACTAAAATGTTCTGAATCTCTTAAGTCCAGTTCCTTGCTCTGTCCATCAGATAACACAAATAGCATGCAAAATAATTCTTTCTCGTAGCTTTTCTGAACCCACCTATATTGACAAGCTCTATTTGTGATGGTAAATAAAAAATTTTGCATACACCTATATTCTGCCTGTCATTAAGACTTTCATATCCATGACTAGAGCCAAAATTATTATACTAAAATTATTCTCAAAAGAACTATATAGCTAAAATAATTTCAATTTGTAATTTAGTATAAATAAATTATTTTCCTTTAAATAATAATTCTATTCTTATTAAATATCACAACCTTGGTCTTGATTTTTATGAAAAACACATTATGGACTTCACTGTGCAATGATGTCATTTGAATAAGTTATTTAAATGTAATCCCAACATAAATTATAAATAAAAATAAATAATTCAGTCGTTCCACAAATAAACAATTTTTTTAGTTTAGTGTGTTAATAGAATTTTAAAATCAAAGGCATCAGGTGGCATTTCTCACCTTCAATACTTAGCCTCTATTACCAACACACACACTTCAGTGAAGCCATCCTGGTGCTATTCTGGGCCATTTCACACAGAAGCACACCAACACCTACCTTGTCGTATGCAAGGACAAATTTTAATCAAAATGTTAAGGAACCCCATAGTTTGGAAGTAAACTTGGAAGAAACCATCTAGGTGTGTTATAGAAGTATTGTATTTATCACCTGTACAGAAAATGGAAACGATTTTGTTTAAGGAAACACAGAAGACTAGAAATACTTTCGGGATATGAGACATGAACATCTAATCTAATTTTTTCCAAGGTATCACTCCATATTATAGTAAATAAACAAATATAAGCTGTATCAAGATGTGGAATAGCATTAGCCTGAGAAAAGGCTGGAAAATGGATTACATAAATGACAACTGTAGGAGAAAATTATATTCTCTTCTCTTGAACAAATGTTAAGTGCATCCTCACTAATAAAGACTGAAACTCAAACCACATTAGAATATACTGGTTTTCAATTGCGAAGCATAAGTTAATTTGCCCAGCTAAATTGGTGTTTAGGTATACAACAGCTATGAAAACACTGCCAGTTTATGCAGAAATAAGTCATCAGTATCACACCTCAGAGTAGGCAGTGCTGAGAAAGCAAAGCAGAGTCATTACTGAACAAGGAAAAAATTCCTGGATTGTCACATTCGTGGACATGCAGCAGCTGCTATTCTATTAAGAAAAATTATTCTTTAGAAAACTGCTAACAAACATACCAAAAGATGCTAAAAATACAATAGTCAACACAATGTGAAAACTGAAGTGAAAGATACAAGGTTGGGAGATACTACACTCAAAGCATGCTATGCTAGTTCAGAATTAAAACACTGTTCCAAGTATGACACCGTGTTTCATAATCTATTTTTAAAACCATGGTTAATTCACTTGGGACTCATTTCATTTATTACCTTATCAACAAAATAGCATTTTGTTTTTCCTATGCTTTCTAAACTATATAAAATACTAATAATTATTTGTATTACTAGTTACAATAGATAATTCCTTCACACACACATTCCATTTATTTTAACATAATGTTTCCAATTTAAAAATAACATATGCATAAAAGCACAATGATGGGGGTTGTAGCTGCCAGAGGAAAAATTCTAATGGGGGTTTGGGGGATAAATAAAGCCTTGATCTCAAAATTAATGCTCTTGTTTTCAGTTCAGCAAACAAATCTAAATAAGTCTTCCTTTGATTAGAGTTTACCATGTAATTCTAACCAGCCAATTATCCTTGGAGTCAAGAATGAACTATGCTCTACACCTGGCTTTACCAATCATATGCCCATAGTCTCCCCCACTTTCCTCTTTCTACACTGTAGGTTCATAATAAGGAAACACACACACACACACACACCTTACACAAACACTGATTGACAGCCAGCTTTCAGGAAATGTGAGCTACAAAGAGAGAAGGAAATTGAATGTAACATTCATGTTAGAGAGTATGAGGGGCTGGATAAGCCAAAGGTAAGTCACCTACAGCATCCCTCTTGTCATTGTTTTTACATTGAGAGGTTAAGAGCAAAGGACAGTAGTATTATTTCAATGGTCACTCAGGTTATGTTCTGAATTGTAAGCTAATGAACTCACTATCTTCTCTGGCTCATAAATTCAACTTTATAATACAACATTTTGGGAGGAATGAAAGTTTTCCTCTATTTCTAGAAATAAAAATGAAGCATTCCATAAACATTGTGGCGAAGTACTTGATGATGTGAGAGATTTTTTTCTGTCACTGAGATACTCCAAGAAATGATTTCTTTTCCAAAACATTAAATAGCATAAATTTCCCACATATTTGCCTTTTCATTATATTCCTTTTTCTGTATATTAAACATCTACATTTTTATTTTGTACAGTAATAAACATTTGCTTAACAATACAGGGCTCTATTTTATGCTTTTCTTTGGAAATTAGAAACTATTATTCCCCAAAGACAGCACAAAGAAAGCCGACATAAGGTACAGCCAAAAAGCCACAAGTAGTACCAGAACATGCCAGAGCACTTAACGTCAAACTACCATTTCTCTCTAAAACTTCTTCTGCCAAATGGCTCACAAAATCTGGAAGCTCCAAGACAGGTTTCAAGTGCAATTAAATTCTCAAAAAGCAAAACTGTACAAAAAAATATGCCGTCCTTCTTACGTCTCCATTTATAGACAACATTTTCTCGGGATCTTAATTAAGATAACGATGCACACCTGTGTCAACATTCTCTGGCAAGACAGCCTTATCAATCATAATCCTTTAAGTACACTCGAAAACACCAAAGTGATATGACAGAAGCAATCTGTTGCCTTTCCTGGTGTTGCTGGTGTGTCTCCCCCACAAGAATGATGAGATCTTTAAAATCCAACAGACCTACTTTTATGAGTCTTTAAAGATTTAACTGTAAACAGCTATTACACTAAATAAACAGGCGTCACCTCCTTTGCACTTGGTTGAAACAATGACAACCCTACTTGCCCAAAACTTGAAGAGCAAGCTCCGTGGCCAAGTCTTGGCAGCACAATCCTGAATCTTATTTTAAAACTCTACATTTTAAGAGTGGTACGTAACTAGATCCGTGCAGACATGACAAACCAGTAAACCCTCGGGAAGTTTTAAAATGAAGTTTAATAGGCCTACATTCAAAACAATCAGAGTACCCCCTGATCCAACATACTCAGAAAAATATAGATATGACAGTAATTCAGTAACTAAATAAGAAAGAAAACAACTGGTAGCTTGTGATGAAAGGAAATAGGACCCACTTCTGCTGGTGGAGAGAGACCAGAGACCCTGAACTACAGCTAACAAGTTAGCAAGTTCCCAAAGGGAAAAGCTGATGGATAGAAAGGAGGAAAGATGGGGGAAGAGAGAACAGATTCTCACCCGGCATCTAGATAAAATGTCAAAACCCCGTAGTTAACAGCGAGATAAACACGGAGAGACCCCACCAGATGCTCTGTGGATTCCGTCTGCTTGCTAACGATCAGTCTTTCCTTTCCCATATTAGCACAATTCAATCAGAGACACTGGCGGTCGTGGCCAGCCAAGCAGCAGCAGAGCCATCAATGTGCAAATAAAGCGGAAAATAGAGACATCCTTAAGAAATGAGTCTTAAATTTGACATAGAGAGGAGGTGACAGCCAGGGTAACAGGGCCATAAATTCTAAAATGTTTCAGTATCTCGCAAGACCCTCCCCTCCCATTCCTTGACACCAAAAAATAAATAAATAAATAAAATAAAATAAAAATAAACAAAACTGTGGAGTGTGGAGGGGGAGCCGAGGGAGAGAAGGTGGGGGAGCAGAGAAAACAGCCACGCGGCCCAGAGTGGCAGGATTATGCAATGAGGATGTCTGCGTGACAGACTGGGACACTCGGTGGCACCAACCTCCGTGGCTCGGTTTCAGAAGTCGTCGTGCTGGAGCAGAGCCGAGAGTCGGTGATGCAGAGGACACGCGTGGCCGGAAGGGACCACGCCCACGCGCGCCGCAGCCTCCCTCTCTCCCCCCACGGGGAGGCGGGACCCCGCGCGGGGGTCCACCCCGCCGGCCGGCTCCCGTGGCGCTCACCTCGGTGCTGCGGCGGCGGCGGCGCGCGGGCCGCGGACGCTCCCTCGTGGCAGGCGCGAAGCCCCCGGCGGGCGGCGCACGCGGGCCGCTGCCGACCGTTAGCGCCACGGGCCGAGGCGGCGGGCGGGCGGGCGCGCGGGCGGAGCCGGGAGGGGATGGGGGCGGCGCGGCCCAAGGAGGCGGGGAACCCCGGGCAACTGGGCGGGGACGGACTTAGCCCGAGAGCCCCGCGAAGGCGAGCTGGAGAGGCCACGTCTGGCCGCTCCGCGCAGCTTCCAGGCTCGGGCCTTCCAGGCAGCTCCACCCACGCCGGGTGTCAGCGGGCTCCGGCGCCCTCACAGCCCAGAGCTGCCCGCCACCGCGGCAGCCGGCTTCTCGTCTCCATGACAATAGCGCAGACGAAGCCCCGCCCACCCCTAACCCCTCCAGCGCCGGGACTGGGAGGGAAGCGGGTTACGTCATCGAGAGGCGGAGTCTATGGCAGGCACCGTCCAATCAGAGGCGAAAGCAGTGTAAGGGGTGGAAAGGGCGGGGCGGGCCGAGAGGTTCATGGAGAACAGAGTTGGCCTCGGTTAGTCCTGGGGGCGGGGGAGCGGATGGAGGGGGGCGGAACCCCGAGCGCGAGCCCACCGAGAGGGAGGAGTCAGCGCGCGTGCGTGTAGACGCGCCGCCGAGCTGGTGCCGGGGTCGGGGAGGTGGAGGGTTCGTATGTGCCCAGGGCCGAGCTCAGTAAATAAAGTGTCTCCCGCGGCAGAGTCGTGGCGAGAAACTTTGTGTACAGTTGTTAGGACGCTTCGGCCCCACTGTAAAAGGCCACAAAAGTCCCGGAGTAGGTCGCGCTCCAGCACTGTGCCCGACATTGTGCCGGCCCTGGTGCCGTCGGTGCGCCGGCGCCCGTCCGTCCCCAGAGTTGCACGGCGTCGGCGACTTGTGCCAGCGGGGCGGGGAGGTGGAGGCCCGGGGAGAGGGTCTGTTTTGTATTCTCACAGTGTGGCCGTGGTGGGCGAGGGCTCTCCGCCTGTGACTCAGTGGTGTGTTTGCCTGGCCAGCGCCTCGCTGAACAAACAGCGCTTGGGTTGGGCACTGCTCCGCCGAGTGTTTGCAGTGGAGCTGGGGTGGGTGAGAGTGAACAAAAGGGGAGAGGGGACCCGCACCCTCCGCTACCCGAGACCTGCCCTTGCCAAGCCGGGCGGGGGGCGGGTGATGGAGGAGAAGAAGCTGCGCCGCAGGAGGGTGGGAGTGAGGGCGATTCAGCCGCGGCGAGACCTCCTTGGACGTAGCTGCTTCTCCGCCTGGTAGTTCTCGCCCTGGGCCTACCCTTCACCGCTCCCCACCCCGCTAGAGAAAGGCCACCCAGCAGTCCCGAACTCCCAGTGTCTCCTCCTTCCTCGCTGTCTGGCGGGTTTCGTGGGAAAGCAGGTCGTGCGCCCGAGACGCGCACCCGTCCGAGCCGAGGCCTAACTCTGGCCCACCTGCTGCAGCGGCTTAAGCGCAGAGGGACCGCTCATCTGGGTTTCCCTGCGACCTGGGCGTAAGGCATCCATACGCTTTCCCGGGAATCTTAATTCCGGGTCTCCAACTCGCCCTGGATACCCCGGGTCAGAATGGAGAAGTCCACAAGGAGTGAGTGGGTGACGAACCAGCCCGGAGCCCAGTGTCCCGGAGAACAAGACATCCTCCTCCAACTTCACTCTCTGCACCAGCGAAGACAGCTCCCGAGCGATCGCCCAAGCGCAGTCCGCCGCCCCGTTCCCTTTGTGCCACCGAACGGCCCGACCCGCTACCGGGGCCCTTTTGCGACGCGACTGCCGCTCGGCCCCGAGTTAGCCGGGGAGGAAAGTTGGAAGAGATCGGGCGCGCTTGGGATGTGATTGTCATCCTGGGGCCGGCGCTCGCGAGTCTGAGAAAGAGAGAGGGAGAAGGAGGAGAGCTGGGGAGAGAAGAGGGGGGAGGCGAGGGCGAGGGGGGCCGCGGAGGAGAGGCGGGCGCTGGGGAGGGGCGAGGGGAGCGCCAGCGAGCGGGAGAGGGAGCCGAGGAGGAAGAGGGAGAGGGCGAGGCGCGCCTGGCGGCCGGGTTGGCTGCGGCCGCCCAGAGGCTCCTGCCGGTCCTCCCACCGACTACACCCCGGGAAGGCGGAGCTTCGCGCGCGCACAAGGCGTCAGAATCCTCAATTTCCAACTTAGCATCTTGGCAGGACCTTTGCGAAGCCAAAAGCAGAGCCCCCCGGTGCAAAGAGCGAGGGGGGAGGAAAAAAGAGAGAAAGCAGCCAGGGAGGGGAGGGGGGGAAAAAGCCTAGGCCGGGCCAGCGGGGCGAGCAGAGGAGCGGGCGCGGCGGTCGCAGCCGGAGGCGCGCGGGAAGCCAACCGGGAGGCGCCGCGGGCTGGAGCCCAGGAGCCGGGGGCTCGAAGAGCGGCGGCCCCGGGCAGCCAAGAGGCCAGGTGCCCGCCCGCTCGCCCTCGCAGGGCGCCGCCCGGCTCGTTGGCGGCCGCGGCGCGGCGCGCCCCATGCCCGTGTGTGGCCATGTCCTACCCGCAGGGCTACTTGTACCAGCCGTCCGCCTCGCTGGCGCTCTACTCGTGCCCGGCGTACAGCACCAGCGTCATCTCGGGGCCCCGCACGGATGAGCTCGGCCGCTCTTCTTCGGGCTCCGCGTTCTCGCCCTACGCCGGCTCCACCGCCTTCACGGCGCCCTCGCCGGGCTACAACTCGCACCTCCAGTACGGCGCGGATCCCGCGGCGGCCGCCGCCGCCGCCTTCTCCTCGTACGTGGTGAGTGAGCCGGCCCGGTCCGCGGTGGACGCGGGAAGCCGAGGCCAGGCCAGCTGGCGGGGGACGAGGGGGGACGTGGGCCTAGACGCCACCGGCTGTCTCACCCGCCGAGCTTCGCGTTCCTAGCAAACTTGCGCGATCGTCTCGCTGGGCTGCGGGCCTCGGGCGCTGGAGTTGCTGGGTCCATAGCCGAGTCTTGCTGAGATCGCTGAGCTGGTGGGAAGGGTTTTGAGGGGGAGAAGTCTTCGCAATTAAAGAGCAACATTTGGTTCAAACATTAAGCGGCGGGCTGACCTGCAGATTTTTCTTTTGGGGGTTTTGCTATTTTGGAAAAGTAGTTCAAAGAAATAGACCCGAAATCCGAACAGAAGCTTGCTAAATCTATGTAAATGTGTTTGGCCTCGCCTTTAATTAATCCTCCAAAATGTTGCAAATCCGTAATCCTATCTTCCCAATCCGATTTGGAGGTATTAAATTTCTGAAAAGTCGACCGAGCTGCGGTGCATCCGGGATTTTTCGGCCGGGTGCACTTTCTGGAAAAGCGCAATGGCTTCGGTTCGGGATAGTGTTTTTGGATGGTCGGCGTGCAGGATAAAGCTTAGCTTGCCGTTTGCGTTTCTTTGAGGATTGAACTAAGGGAAAACAAAGATCGAGCCTTGACTTCCCTTGCTGTGCCCCTTCACGTCTACCACGCCACTGTCCTGGCGCGGAGCGCTGCCCGCTCGGTCTGCCCAGGCCTCTGTGAGAATGGTGGGCTGGGCCGCGGAGGCCAGATCTGTGCACGGGGCACCGACATTCCGGGGCAGATGGGGCCTCCAGGAGGGCGCTAGACCCTGGATAGCTCCAGGGGTCACCGACACAGTAGACTTAGGAATTGGGGGACCTGCTGCCTTCTGAAGAAGGGGGGAGGGGGTGCTCTTGGATCTGAAGCGGCCAGCTCAGCCCCAGGGGAAGCTGGAGTGCGGGCCTCACTAGCGAGCCAACTGCAGGACGCTGGGCAAGTGTGTTTCAGCCTTTCAGGTGGCAGGAGAGTCCAAGGTCCACACTCAATCTTCTGTCCGCCTGTCCTCTGCAGGGGTCTCCCTACGACCACACTCCAGGCATGGCTGGTTCCTTGGGGTACCACCCTTATGCAGCGCCCCTAGGCTCGTACCCTTATGGGGACCCCGCGTACCGGAAGAACGCCACCCGAGACGCCACAGCCACGCTCAAGGCCTGGCTCAACGAGCACCGCAAGAACCCGTACCCCACCAAGGGCGAGAAGATCATGCTGGCCATCATCACCAAGATGACCCTCACCCAGGTGTCCACCTGGTTCGCGAACGCGCGCCGGCGGCTCAAGAAGGAGAACAAGATGACGTGGACGCCGCGGAACCGGAGCGAGGACGAGGAGGAAGAGGAGAACATCGACCTGGAGAAGAACGACGAGGACGAGCCCCAGAAGCCGGAGGACAAAGTCGACGCCGAGGGTCCTGAAGCAGGTTGGTGGACGTGGGAAAGGGTTTGTTGATCAGGACTCAAAAAAAAAAAAAAAAAAAAAAAAAAGGCGAAGGGGGCCTGGAGGGGGCGCGCACGGGTCCTGGAGGTGGGGGCAAGGGTCGCCCGCTGCCTCTGCCTGCTGGTGGGAACGTGGGCCCGGCCGCCTGGCCTGGCCTGGCCGGGGCGCCTCTGACAGTCTGCGTTTCGTTCACAGGAGGAGCAGAGCCGAAGGCGGCCGCAGGCTGCGAACGGCTGCAGGGGCCTCCCAGCCCCGCCGGCAAGGAGACAGAAGGCAGCCTCAGCGACTCGGATTTTAAGGAGCCGCCCTCCGAGGGCCGCCACGACGCGCTGCCCCGGCCCCCGCGCGCCGGCGGGCCCTCCCCAGCTGGGTCCGCGGCGGCGCGGCTGGCGGAGGACGCGGCCGCTCATTACCCCGCGGGCGCGCCGGCGCCCGGCCCGCACCCATCCGCGGGTGAGCTGCCCCCTGGCCCCGGCGGGCCCTCAGTCATCCACTCGCCGCCGCCACCGCCGCCTCCGGCCGTGCTAGCCAAACCCAAACTGTGGTCCCTGGCAGAGATCGCCACATCCTCGGACAAGGTCAAGGACGGGGGTGGTGGGAGCGAGGGCTCTCCATGCCCACCGTGTCCCGGGCCCGTAGGCGCGCAAGCCTTAGGAGGCAGCCGCGCCTCGCCAGCCCCGGCGCCGTCAGGCTCACCCTCTGCGCAGTGTCCCTTTCCCGGCGGGACAGTGCTGTCCCGGCCTCTCTACTACACCGCGCCCTTCTATCCCGGCTACACGAACTATGGCTCCTTTGGACACCTTCATGGCCACCCGGGGCCGGGGCCAGGCCCCACAACCGGTCCAGGCTCTCATTTCAATGGATTAAACCAGACGGTGTTGAATCGAGCGGACGCTTTGGCTAAAGACCCGAAAATATTGCGGAGCCAGTCCCAGCTAGACCTGTGCAAAGACTCTCCCTATGAATTGAAGAAAGGTATGTCCGACATTTAACGCGGGTGTGTCGCTCCCGGACTTTCCTAATTTATTAAAAACATGGCCTTGGCAGTTATTTTTCCATCACCAAGAGTGAGACACACATACACAGAGAATAAACTACCCCTTCTATTCAGAAGTTTATAGTTTATGGAGATGGATGGCATAAGAATGTAAACATCTCCACACACACACACACACACACACACACACACACACACTATGTCTTAACCAACCGAAAAGAAAAAAAATTAAAAAGAGGATTTGTATTAAAGCTTATTCTGTATATTTAATGTAGCATTTTTGTATTTAAATTGATAATTCAATATCTTTGAAGTAAATTATGAAATCAAGACACCTGTACAGGCATTTAATGTTTTTTTGTAATATAAATATATACATTTGTGTTTCCCCCTCAAACTGTTTCATAGTTTAAAAATACAAGTTTAATTTAATTTTTTACACCTATTGATTTTTTTTCTGGGTATGAGCTAAAATATTATTACAGAAAGGAAACAGGTTATACTCTTAGATTTAAAAAGTAAGAGAAACTGCAGCCGTCTTTGTAAAATGCAAAATATTTAATTAAAAGAGATTTTAACATAATCAGAGCCACTCATTAATTTTTTGAAGCCTCAATAAACTGTCCATTGCCTTGGTCCAAAGGTGCGGCTGTAACTTTTTTCGAAGTGGGGTAACGAAAGGGGCTGCCTGCAGTTCCTGTGTGTGAGTAGGTACAGCTCCTGGAAGCGACCCTGCTGGAGAAAGCAGATTTGATTCCTGATGCGGGCTACTCGGGGTAGATAGTACCCTGGAGGAGGGAGAAGAGGCCCAAGTGTGTGCCCAGAAGGGAGAAAAGATGGCAAAGCAAGGCAGAGACACGCACCACCCGAGCGCCATCGCTTAACCTAATTACTTCCAATCTGTGTCGTGTTTTATGCAAAGCAATCAGCTGTTGAACTTTGCTAATGAGTTCGATTTTATGCCGGATTTGGCCCTTATTACTATTTCAAAAAGGTGCTGCTGCCTAATGCGGGCGGGGAGCGTTAGGGGATGCCAAGCGGGAAGGCTTCCCCATCACTGTCGTCTCTACCCCTTCAAAATTGGGCATTGATCTCTTCTTCGGATTTGATTAAATCAGTGAATGTTCCATCCGCGACCGTGCTGTTGGCGGGCGGTTCGGAGGGTGCCAGCGCGGCCTCCCAGCCAGGGGCTGCAAAACCGGCGTGGCGACGGTTCCCCCCTTTCACAGGTAGGTGTCACACTTGCCCTGGATTTCGAGGCTGCGCTTTACAGAGTTGGAGATGGGAGAGTGGGCGAAAGAGGGGTGGGGGTAGGTGAGAGCGCCACGGTCACTTGGGGCTGGGAGCTAAGACCCCATGGGATCTGGATACCCCCCCCCCGCCCCTTTTTGGACAAGTGTCTTCAAAAGCTTGAGTCCATTTGCGGATAAGGAGGTCGTTATAGACTTGATGAGGCTTGTCTTCCACTTAGCACTTTCCCCAGCTCAGGTTCACTAGAACATGTAGCTGGCTACACAAGTGTTTTGAAGGCTTTATTTTCGCTTTTAGTGGGGGCATATTTCATCTCAAAATGCAGGATGCATCTCAGTACTAAATGAGCAAGAGAAATCACCCTGTTCCCGAGGCTGGCCAGCCCTGCTTCCCGAGGGCTGTAGCTCCATGTTGTAGTGGAGTCCCTGCCCAGTTCACTTCGTGGGAAATTTTCGGAGACACGCTTGGGGCTGGGTAGAGAAGGGTGCCGTACAGCAAAAACACCCCGATGAGATGAATTAATTTGCTCTATTAAACCCCAGCCCGACTGTTGAAGTGTTTCTACAGAACTCCGGCTTCATTAGACTAAACCAAATTACACATATTTGCATTCTACTCCATTACTTTAACCTACTCGGTGTTTAAAACGTACCCCAAAGTTACACCGGAGTTGTTGCTGTTATTTAGTTTTTGTTTTTTAACCTGCAAGGAGGTTCCTTTCTTTCACTCATTTGAATTTAAACAAGTTTGAAAGACTCATTAGCCAGACAACAGTAGTGGAAATCAGAGTTTAGTGAGAAAATTCACGCAGGGAAAATGATTTTAAAGCTGGTGGTGTGAATGATTAAATATGTATGAGGCAGTCGTATTTTATTTTGTCCATTTAATTATAAATGATTTTTTAAACAATTGAATTCCAGAGCTGACTTGCCCTGCCGCCCCCCCCCCTTGAGCCTCCTCTACGCCCCCTCCCCCAGCCTGGCTCACAGTCAGCTTCTCAAGGCTGAATACGCAACCCCAGGAGTCATCTCTTGTGAAAAGTAGGGAGAATAAGCCAGCCCCCACCCCCTTCTCTGAAGGGAAAGACCAAGTCGGCGCGGAGGGGTTTTGGAAGCACTGGTTCTAAACCCTGCCCAATTTTCTTTCTAAAAGAAAATTACAGGCGTTCTGGCGTTCCGGGGATATGCAAATGATGCGGCGCGGCCTCCCAGGTCCGCCCGCTAAGGCTGGGGCTCCCGCCGAATGCCCGCGGGGCTGCCGCCTGGGAACGGGAACCGCGCGCCGGGACTGCGCGGCCTTTTTTTCCCTCCGACGGGCGGCTGGAGGAGGGTCCCGGCGGGGCAGCGCTTGCGGCCCGCGGTGGCTGTCCCTCGCCCGCATCTTTCCCGAGCTTGGCCTCTGGAGTGTACTGTGCCTCCGTATTTGTCTCCTGCACCAGGCCCCAACGAAGTCTGCGGTTTCCTTCTCTACAGAACTCGGTTTCGGCGGCCAGTGGTTTTCTGGTGTCTAGAGACTTTGTCATTGTGGAGGTGGCCTGCCAGGCAGATCTGGGTTTGAGAAACAGTTTCTGCGTGGAATCCCAGAAGTAGTTGTGTGTCTAGGATTCCCAAGTCCCTGGACCTCCATTTTGTCGCCTCTGCAGCCATCTGGGTAGCGGTGCATCTTAGAGGCGGGGTGTTGGTGGGTGGGGGTACCTTGTGTAAGTGCCTGGGTCGGGGTTTGTTAGCAGAATTGCATCCCGGGCGCGCTCAAGTTGCGTGCAAGAGACAGTGCTTAAGACACCTAGAAGCTGAAGTTGCACGGTGCGGACCACCTGCGCCCCGCCGAGCCAGTCTCCCACACGGAGGGACACCTAGCTTGACACTTAGGGACTAAGTGGAGCAACAAGGGTCGTGGGAGCACCGCGTGGGGTCTCTGCAGGAGAGCTTCATGGGTTTCTCGCTTACTCCTAGGTGCCAGCCCACTCAGTTCAAGGGGTTTGGTAGTGCAAGAGAAGGAATAGTCCCATGAATTCCCGAGGGTGCACACAAGGGCCTTGAGAGACTGGGAGTGAGTGAGCCTTTTCGGTCCTGCTCCCAGACTTCTGGTACTAGGTCCAGGAGAAA
The DNA here is from genome assembly GCA_036346955.1 of Dipus sagitta. Classification (NCBI taxonomy): domain Eukaryota; kingdom Metazoa; phylum Chordata; class Mammalia; order Rodentia; family Dipodidae; genus Dipus; species Dipus sagitta. The sequence goes on from CM070770.1 coordinate 236,229,840, forward strand.
CAAAAAATGGACCCTCTGCTCAGGTGTGGGTCCAGCTTGAGAGGCCTCTTACTGTGCAAACCCCCTTCGGGACCACTCGTTCATCTTGAGGTGTGCAGCTCTTGGGGTCTGAGAGGAAAGGTCTTGGGCTTCACGCCAGGTCTCCCAGCTCACCTTGTCCCCAACAAGTAGCTGCCGACTCTTGGTAGAGGCAAGAAACAGCTCGCTTGCAAAGCTCCCAAAGTGAAAGGAGCGGCACTGCTCTCCCGAGCGAGCCCGGCTCAGATGCATTTCAGGAAGGGCGCCGCCTACTGGTCCCCAGAGCTACGGGGTTCGCGGGGAGAGGGAGCTGGGCCCAAGGCTGACCCGTCCCCAGCTCCAGCAAGGTCTTAGCTCTACTTTTAAGCTGGACAAACCTCACCAGCCAAGTGTCCTGGACCCTGGACTCCACCGGGGGTTTGGGGAAGGCAGGGCCTTTGACTAACCCGGCTTTAACCCTACGGATTCCCCCGACACAGCTTTCCTACAATTTCAAAAGTCAGGCAGCCCGCCATCTAGGAATGTTCGGGCGACTAAGTAGCCTGTGAGTAGAAGGCTGGTCCACTTCAGGTGCAGGCATTACTGCAGGGCCCTTCAGGTTCGCGCCCTGGACCCCACACGGTCTTGTGTGGCTTAGCATTTTGGGAATGGGACTACCATGCCACTGCTCCCTGGGACTCCGCTTTTTGGCCTTTGGGTGGACATTATAAAAGAAGAGAGGCAAAGAACACAGAAGTCCTCTCGCATTGCTTTCAATTCTCGGCGTGGTCAAGTTTGCTGGGCACTCATTGCCGCGTGCACTCGCCCGAGCGGGAAGCGCTGTCTGGTCCCTGGACTCTCGTTCAGGTGCAGGGCTGGGGGCGGCGTGGGGGGAGAGGGGGTGTTGGGAAGCAGAACTCGCCCTGGGCCAGGATCTGCCCAACCCTTGTGGCTCTTCAGTGGAACTGGACTGAAATCGTTCGGGGCTGGGACCCTGCCTCCCTCCCTTCGCCTTTCTCTAGCCAGAGCTTCGGGACCATCCCTAGACCCACCCTGACGGTCTTCCTCCCAAACAAGGCCAGACCCGCTCTCCTTTTCGTTTTCTGCATAAATGTAACCTGGGACCCCGGGCAATAGGCGGGCCCAGATTGTGGCCTAACAAGAATGCCTCGGGACGGGAAGGGGAGGCAGGCCGCAGCTCTAACCCGCCCACCCCTGAGGGGCATTTGGGGGGGGGCGGGGTCTCCCACCTCGCGTAGGCCACAACTCCGAAATCCTGGGTCCCCCGAGGCCTCCCGCCTGGCAGCGCTGGGTTCCGGGCGCCCACAAGAGGCCAGCGCGCCTAGACGTCACTTTCCCAGTGAAAATCTGCTTTTATTTGCTTGGAGCAAACCCCAGGCTCTCTGCGCTCCCGCCTGATGGATGCAAATGTAAAAGTGCACTTATTTAATTGGATCAGGCCCCAAGATAAAAGAGATAAACGGCTCCCCGTTTGCTAACTTATTTTCCGAGGCATGCAGCGCCGCGTGGGGGGGGGGGAGCTAATGAAGGAGCTATAGCTGCCTGCCCGTGGCTCAGCGCTCCAGCTCTCCGCGGCCGGGGCATGACGACCGGCCCGCCGTGCGCGGCCTTCGTCCCAGCGTCGCCGACCTTTGCAAGCCTTGGTGGGGCTCCTCCCGGACCCTCTGTACCACCAGGCTGAGAAGGCGAGAAGGCTGGGCTCTGACATCCTGCTTGCAAAGCCCCCCTGCCCTCCCCCCTCGAGTGTGAGCACCACGTTCTTCACTTTGCTATTCCCTTCTTCTTTCTCATCCAACTTCAGTGCTTGGATCAGCCTCGCTGAGCGCATTCCACGGAAGACTCTCCTTTCTTCCCCTGGGGCTCCCCTTCCTCCCCAGGTGGCGCTTTCCGAGAGACAAGGCAAGGGCCCAGAGAAGGCCAGGCTCGCCTCTCCTGCCTCCAAGCTCTAGTAGAGCCACTCTCGACACGGACGAAGCTCCGTTTCTGTTTCCATGCGGCCTTCTTTTGGAGTCGTGGCTCTCTTTCAGAACCCGCAGGGATTTCTGGATCAATTCCTCCTTTACAGATGCTGTGATACTCAATAATTTCAAGGAGTCAGGGAGCCTGGACAACCAGATATCAGGGTTAGAAAGGGTTGTCAGGCTCTTTTCTCCTCGGTGATACACTGCACCTCAGCGTCAGCTGCATCCTGCGGCACCTTGAGGTCGCCTCCCAATTTTGGATGCCAGCCTTCTTTTAAAGTTTCTCTTTGGTTCAGAAAGGCTGGAGACTGTTGGGGGAGCTGAACACGGGAGGATGGATGTAAAGGAACCGGGGAAAGAAGGGTTCCCTCTAAGCGGAGACCCTCATCCAGTAGTCCCCAGAGGCCGGGCTTGGCTGGAGAACCGGGTCCAGAGAGGCCAGGCTGGGCAGGATGGACATTGTGGACATGGCCAGTCCCAATTCGCTGATGGATGGGCTTGTCAGGAGAGCTCTGTGCGCCGAGCACTTACCTCGCTAAACTGAAATTACTGTCTTTTCAGGGGCTAATTTGTGTAACTCCCATGGAGGGGCCTGGAGGGGGTTTGATGAGGCATAAAATGATGATTAATGAATTTATTGGCCGCTGTTCATCAAACAAGAGCTTCAGAGCGTGCGTCCACACCCGCGGCCTGGCGGCGGCGCTCAACCCGACAAGCTAGCTCGGTTTCTGAGCCTCCGCGCCCGTAAAGGTTTCTCCAAGTGGCCGACGCCGGACGCTTTGCTTAGCTCGCATCCTGGCCGCTTCCTGCGGGCAGTCCTCGTGCACGTATTTCAGGAGTAGGGGTGGAATCCGGACGGGGTAGAGAGATGCAGTTTCTAGCTGGCCGCCGTCGCCCCCTGCAGGCAGACTGTTCAAGTCTGGAGACGGCCCTGGGGCCGACTGGGCAAGACTGCAGTAGGGACACAAGGAGGTGGAGACCACTCTATGGTGTGGCTGTGGAGCCCAAGGCAGCGAGGCGCTGTGAACGTGGACCGTGGTTCAGAGACGTTACAGCTACTGGGTGGGTGCTTGGGCAGCTGTGGTTCAATTCCATCTCCAGGAAGGTCCCAGTAACCAGTCTGAGCCTCCACTTGAAAAAGGAGCTGCACCCTTGGGGCGTGGCATGCAGGTACCCATCAACATAGTTAATAAGATCATGTTCTCTTAGAGACTGGGAGATGCTAGCCCAGCCTGGGGGTGAAGTCAGACGTGGGAGATGGGGCAGGATCCTGCCAGCATAGTCGTTCCTTCTCACTTCTCCTGGCCAATGTCACTCCTGGGAGCTTGACGGGGATTGTGGAGTGACTCCCGGAAAGCAGTTAGACCCACCAGTGGCCAGCTGAGGCTGACCTTGAAGAGCTAACAGAAGCGGCCTTGCATCTCTGTTTCAGGGTAGTTGATGGGCTCTTCCCACACTTGACTATCCCTTCGCCTGCAGGCTCCTTGTAGAATCCATCCACGGGAACTTTTTGTGGCATTTTCCTGGTCTCAATTAAGAGCCTGCAGTCTGCATGGCTTCGAAGTTCAGCTTGGATTCTTTTCTCCAGATCCAACCCTCTCACTACGTACCTCCCACCCCATCCCCACTGTCCCTTCCAAATCTCTCAGTAATAAGTCCTATCTTTTCTTCCAGGACATCCTGTCTTGCTTGGAAGGGAAGGCAGGAGAGGCTTTGGTACTATTGCTTCAGGGTGTGCGTACACTAGCCTTTTTGCTAGTGCAGCTGTGCTTAGTCTCTTCTGTCCTTCCTCCAAGTACTGTTAATTGAGCATCTATAATGGACCAAGGATGCAGTGGAAACCAAACAAAGCCCCTGCCCTCTGGCAGCGTTCACTTTAGAGGGAAAAAACAGTAGCTCAACAAATAAATGACGATGACTTTCCACAGTGTTCTGGTGATGAGGGGCTTAGGAAAAATTAAATGAGTAATGACTGATGAGGGAGTCTGGGAAGCCCCCTAGGAAGGTAGTATGTGAGCTGAGATCTGAAAGAGGCTGGGGAACTGGCCAAGATGCTGGAGATATTGGGAGGAAGAGAGTTCTCAGTGGAAGGAATAGCAAATGTAAATTTCCTGAAGCAGGAGCAGGTTCAAGGGATACCTTTGAGGGAGACGATGAGGCCTGGGCAAATCCAGGGACAGTGTATATAGGACTTTGTAGGTCCTGCTGATGTCTTTGGCATTTGTGATGAGAGAAAGGGAGGAAGTGGGGAGAGTTTTAAAGATCTAATTCATGTTTTAAAGGCATTTTGGTATGAGCTGAGCTTCTAGGAGGACAGCAGTGGGAGCTGGACTGGGTTAGACAGCAGAGGGAGAAGGCTAAGGGAGAATACCCCTTGGACCAGCGTGGCAGCTAGAGGTTAAGAGAAGTGGCCAGGTTTGAAGGTTTTAAAGGAAGTGTCAACAGGCTTTGCTGATGGGCTGTGGCAGATAAGGAAAGGAGGGAAGTTTTGGATAGCCCAGGAGAATAGTGGTGCCATTTGCTGAGATGTCAAACATTGAAGGAGGAACAGGGATTTCTTTATCAGGGTGGAAGGAAGTCATTATTCTTTGACATGACCTCTCAAACCCTTTGGCTTACAGTAACTGTAATGGATATGCTGGGTTGCCAGTGACAAGGTACCTTAAATGGTCAGGGAAAGATGCTTGTGTTCAGAGAAGTTTCAAAGGGCATCATCTCCTGAAACCATAGAGCTTAGCTTTCTCTGACCGTATCTCCCCTTTCTTTCCTGTCTTTTTATCCCCATGTAGAAGTGGTGGTTTGGGAGGTACACACAACATATCCAAGCTCATACAGTGAGTTCACTGAGAAAGCCCCAGCCCCAGGCCAGGTCTCCTAGCTCCTGGCTTGAGTAGTTCGCTCCTGCCTCACCCAAGCTACGTTCTCCAGGAGATCTGTATCTTAACAGAGAACTCTCAGAAACAAAATGCCTTAACAGAGAGAAATGCATTTATAATGGCAGAATCTCAGACACTGTGACAGGCTGTCAAGGGAGATATTTTTAGGCTGGGCTGGGAAACATCTTAGCTCTCATCAAACGTGGCTGGCGGAAGGCTGCCTCCTCAGGACTCCGTGTGTGAAGTACAGATGAGGGAGAAGCCAGAATGCACCATCTCTCCCTGAGACTCAACAACAAGGAGGGACTGCAGCTGTTTTCTTGCCAGCGAGTGTTGTCTGCTCCGAGTAATCGCTGTCTGAAAAGGGGATGCTCATTTCTCCCATTGGAAGTGACTTCTGCCCGCCCACAATTACCTCACGTCACAGAAGCAAAAATTAATATTCCTTTGCCCATCACCTCACAGAGCAAATCCCATAAACAAAGATTTGAGTTGGGGCCAAGGCTGTAAGTCATGAATCTTTCAAGTAGTTATTTTGAATTTTTGACACTCAGCTTGACTTTTTTTTTTCCCCCTTCAATGCTTTTCTGTATGGTCGTCAGCCTGGGGAATTTTCTTTCCTTTTCTTTTTTTTCTATAAACTATCAGTGGCTTTGTCCCCGAGGGAACCCACAGGCCGTTAGGAACAGTGTCTCAACATCTTTCAAGCAGAGTCAGGCATCGGTTAGCTCCATATTCTAAATACCCTCATGGTTCCAAAATGTTTCAAACACCTTTCTAGCTAACACTGTTTGACATCATCAGACTTACCACACCGTTGCTTCTGAGGGTTTTCTTTAGGTGCAAGCCACAAGGGTTTCTTTGTGTTGTCTGTTTGTTTTGTTCACCCTGTATTCCTATGGAGGATCTACACTGGGATCCTGGAGTGATAAGTAGCTCCGGGATCCGCTCCCCCCCCCCCCCCCCCCCCCCGCCCATGCTCATCTGCACAACAGGCACTGGTAACTGAGGACCAGTTTCCCTGGATCCCAAGAGTCGACTCATGGCCACACGGAGAAAAGGGCTCATTTGGACTAGCCCCATCTCCGCTCATGTGAAGAAGATAGCAGAAAATGCATGGGCTTGGCTTATTTTGGTGGATGGAGCTATTTTTCCTCTCCAGATTTTTTTTTTTTTTTTTTTGGCTTTTTAATTTGCTCTTTCAGTCTGGCAAAGGTGCAGGTAGGAGAAACATCTGAGAAGCTTCTATGAGGCTTAAGTGAACCCTTCTTTGGCTTTGAGCTCCTCCAGCCTCATTCTGGTCCCATCATCCAAATACATTTCCTGGCCTCTCACTTTTGGCACTGATGTGGGCACAATCATTTCCTTCAAATTCTGTTACCACATACTTATGTTTCTTTCCCCCCCTTTTTTTCCCCACTGAGGTAGGGTCTCACTCTAGCTCAGGCTGACCTGGAATTCACTATGTAGCCTCATGGTGGCCTTGAACTCACAGCAATCTTTCTACTTCTGCCTCCCAAGTGCTGGGATTAAAGGCATGTGCCACCACACCTGGCCCCATATACTTATTTTGAGAGGAATATTTGGGGGTGGTAGAGATGGTTCAGTGGTTAAGCAAAGCCTACTGGCCTGGGTTAAATTCCCCAGTCCATCCATGTAAAGTCAGACAGGCATTCATTTGCAGGCAAGAGACCCTGCCAAGTGTGCACACACATGTACACACATATACACAATTTTTTAAAGGAAAGGAATGCTTGTGTGGCTACTATGACTGAAGCAAAAGATATTGATAACAACAACAACAAAAAAAATCAATGAGCTTATTGCTCCTTGCTCTCCTTTTATTGAAGGCAACTAGCAGCTTTCAGAGACTGCTTGCACCTAGGGGCCCATCCAATCCTATTGCTTTTTTAAAAAGTTCTTTTTAAAAGATATTTTTAAAATATTTTATTTTTATTTATGAGAGAGAGAATGGGCACGCCAAGGCCTCTAGCCACTGCAAACGAACTCCAGATACATGCTCCACCTTTGCCATCTGGCTTTATGTGGGTCCTGGCGAATTGAACCTGGGTCCTCAGGCTTTGCAGGCAAGCACCTTAACCGTTAAGCCATCTCTCCAGCCCTTGGAAGATTTTCATACACACAGTACTGAGACTCAAACTCAGGCCTTGAGTATTCCAGGTAAGTGCTCTACCATTGTGCTATACCCTCAGGCCTTCCCTTTCCATGTGATACAGTGTTCTCTCTATTGTCCAGGCTGACTTGGAACTCCTGGGGGTCAGATACCCTCTTGCTTCAGCCTCCTGAATAGCTGAGATGATAGGCATGCCATTACACAAGCCCCAGACGTGTTCTTACCATACTTTGGGAAACAAACTCAGCACCTCTTACAGATATGGAAACCAAGGACCTGAGAGATCAAGCAACTTGCTTAACACAACACAGCCAGAGCTTGGGACAGCTGCTTCTCTTGAGCCCGTTGCTTCTGATACCTCACCAGCTTCCTCTGAGAGCTCTTTGTTAATAACTTCCTTGCAATCCCATCCACATTCCAGGCTGACGTTCAGGGGAGACAGGGCTCATAAGGAGAATAACGTGCTGAGCTTGGGCCCCTCCTACCCCCGGGCCTATGATGTCATCGCCTGTCTCTGTCTGGAGTCACTCTTTGGGGGTGAAAGACCAAGGCCAACATGCTCACTGACCCTAGGAAGGCCTTGACCCATCTTGCCTTCTGCTGGGGGAAGAGAGGGATTAGAGCTCCAGCAATGAGAAAAAAACAAAAACAACAACAACAAAAAAAAAACAACAACTGTGAAGCTGGCGAAGGTCAGTGGTTCTGGGAAGCCCAGAGTGAGCACGAGCACCCAGATACCTGTGCTTCCTTCTGAGAGGGTCTTCTCGGCTTCAGCTCCCCGCAAGTGAGCTCTCCACAGCTTCCCCTTGCTGCAGTCAGCCAGGGTGGTCCGTGACCGCTGGTTAGTGTTGCCAAGAGGGGGCTGCAATGTCATAAAGTCAACCTCCCACCACACCCCCTTGTCTGTTTCTCTCTCTCACTCTCTCTGTCTCTTTCCTGTGTGGGGACCAGGTAAGCCTGTCCATACCTGACTTGGCAGGTCATCCATGTCCACCAGTGGAGCTCCAGCTGCACCTGGCTAAGTGTCCAAGACCTTTATTTCCAGCCCCCCTTACTCTAAGTCACACATCTGACTACAACTCCAACATACATCTTCAACTTGAGGGACCACATGCAACTCCAATTTAAAATGCCCCAAATGGGGCTGGAGAGATGGCTTAGCGGTTAAGCCTAAGGACCCCGGTTCAAGGCTCGGTTCCCCAGGACCCACGTTAGCCAGATGCACAAGGGGGCGTACTCGTCTGGAGTTCATTTGCAGTGGCTGGAGGCCCTGATGCGCCCATTCTCTCTCTCTCTACCTGCCTCTCTCTCTCGCTGTCTGTTCCTCTCAAATAAATAAAAAAGAAAAACTGTTATTAAAAAAAATGCCCCAAATGGAAGGCACCTTCCCCAGCCTCAGGTCGGCCTCTCCCCAGCAGAGTACTTTAGAAACTCAGGCACCTCCCTTTTCCCTATATCTCACCTGCATTCATTCCTAAGCCCCTGGATCCTTCTGAGAGATCTTCTTCCATTTAATCCTCTGCACAGCTCTGGTCTGAGCCTTGTCATCTGTGCCATGAACTGTGGCACGTGCTCCTCAAGGTCTCCATGTTCCCAATGGTCACTGCTGTAGCAGTGCAGAGCACATGGGCTGCTCAGCAAATGCTGATGAGAACGAAGGCAACTGTGTGGATTCCAAGCCGCACATTTGTTTATGCTTTCCCAAAGAGTGTGTCGTGAACTTAGAAAGAGCTCAGGAGCTAGCCTCATGTGGCTTCAAACCCTGACCACCTGCCTTCTGTTGTTTTGGGCATGCTGGAGATGCGGGTGAAGTGCCCCAACACCTGGGCCTGGGGTGATGTGAAGGGCTCTGGAGTTCTCCTGACAGAACCCCTTCCCTATCTAGGCCACATTGTAGCCTGGAGCCTCATGTAGTAAGTTCATCCATCTCTGTGGATGTGGGTATCTGTCTGTAAGATGGGAGGTCATAACAGGACCCATCCCAGAAAGTAAATGAGACCAGGTGTCCAAAGCACATAACTGCTTTGCAGTAAATGCTGGTTGAGAGCTGGAGAGATGGCTAGGCAGCTAAAGCACTTGCCTGCAAAACCTAAGGACCCAGGTTCAATTCCCCAGGACCCACATACGCCAGATGTACAAGGTGGTGCATGTATCTGGAGTTGGTTCACAGTGGCTAGTCTCTCTCTCTCTCTCTCTCTCTCTCTCTCTATATATATATATATATATATATATATATATACCTCTTTCTCTTTCTCTCTCAAATAAATAAAGTATTTTTCAAAAAATGTTGGTTGGAACCATTATTGTCCAATAAAAATAGTCTTCTAGGATGGAAAAATGACTACATCTAAGAATTTCTCAAATCATGTAGTGTTTTCCCCTATTCTTCACTAGTTCACATCTTTTTTGCTGACCTACCATTTTTAAGATGTCTTCAGTTAAAAAAAATAAAAAGAAAAACTTATTTTAAAAATTACTCCTTAGAACATTATTTCATTACTTAAACTCGCTGCTGACTCATCTGTCCCTTGGTAGCTGAGCTTTTCTTTACCAATAACTTTAATTACATCAATCACTCATTCCCTAAACAGCTGAATAATGAAAACTCCCAGAGGTGACACCATGAACTTCTGTCACACAAGTAGGGACTTGTGGCTGCAAAGATGGTTTTTCTTTACTTTTCTTCTTCTTTTTTGAACAGCATTCATTACTTCAAACAGGAAGAATAGGTTTAGTTCTTGTGATTTACTATCTGTTGGTCCAGCTCCCTATCTAAAGCTAGCAATCTTTGTAGTAGGAGGAAACGACAGTTCATAACTTCTTGAATCCAGTCGCATTTGTTTCATCTTCTGACATTTCTAAGTCATGAGTCCCAAGTTTGCCTCGAGGCTGAAACACATGATACTTGAGAGTTCCAACACCAATTCCTTTGCTGAAAGCTGCTAATTGCACAGTTCAAGAGTTAAGATGTTACCTAAACAATTATCTTGTTAGCAAGAATAATAGCTGCCTTATTAAACTCTCAGTACATGCCAGTTATCATAGCAAAGTTTTGCATATATGGCCTCAGCAGAGCCTCAACAAACACTGGGGAGTAGGCACTATTATGGTCCTTGTTTTGTAGATGAAACTAAGACTACTGAAAAGTTTGTTTGAAAGGTGTCAAAGGAAGGGAAGAGCCTGGGAAGGTCTCTGTTATTGTCTATGGCTAGGCCTGAGCCTGGATAGAGTGGTGGGCTGTTTTTGCCTCTTTAAGGACAAGTTGTTGTCCTGGATTGTCATGGTATAGAGCTCTAGGGAGTGGATCACGTACCCACTAAGCTTGAAATATTATTTCGTTCTGCACGGAAGCAGTGAGTATGAGTTTGGAAAGATGGCAGGGACGAGCATCTCATAGAGCCCCGTGTGCTGGCTTCTCTCCTGCAAGCTCTGGTCCTGTCACAGCGGACTGTGACATCAGCCTCCTAATAGGTTCCCATCTCCAGGCCGTGCCTATAACATTCACCTGCATGCTCCGAGCTTGTTAGCTTGGAGACAGAGGTGCTATAGAAGGTTGCAAACTGCACTTCAAAACACTGAAATGTCCCTTGTTCTGTTACTTGAAGCCCTCCACTTGTCTGACTCCACTCTCCTGTGGAGTCTCATGTCCCAAGGCTCCTTATGTTGGTATCACACTGCTTAAACAGCCCCGGGCTAGCCCCTCCATCACACTGCTCTCTATCCCTGCCACTCTTCTAAGCCACCTGTTCTGCAGAGACTCCCCTAGAAGCGTCTCCCAGTGGTCTGGCCTATGCTGTGTCCTTGGGGCAGCAGCTGAGCAAAGGCAGCGGCATGCAGGGGAGCCCGGGTTTGCATCTCACCTCCGCCCCGTGTCAGCCGTGTGACTATGTGCAAGTGGCCCAAGCCCTCAGAGCCCCAGTCCCACTCCAATGAAGATGACACATGCATCCTAGCTGGCGCTGGGCAGAGCCTGGGCATGTCTCGAGAATGTCTTAGGATGTACTCGTTACGGTACTGTCTGTTGAGCCAGGGATACCCACTGGTCACCCATTGAGTGACTGCCCATGTGTAAAGTGGAAAACAAGATTGTTCTAGAAAACATACCCTTGTCTGCTCTGATCTTTGCATGCATGTTCCTGTGCATATGTGGATCTGACACTAGGCTCTTTGTGGCCCATTTTGTCCCAAGCCTGTGCCAGGATGTTTGTATTAAGGTGGCCAGTGGTAGAGCCAGGGTATAAATGTGAGTAGCAAGCATGGGGCCTTAGGTTTGGTCACCAGCATGACCACATAGAAACAACTAAATGCCCAAACCCAAACCAACCAACCAAACAAACAAAAACGACCCATACAGGTTGCTTGCAGAGTACCTGTATCTAAGTGAGCCATCTGCTCACTTGGTGAGTATTGTGCTGGGCCTTGAACCCAGGTCCTTAGGTATGCTAGGCAAATGCTCTACCAGTAAGCTATATCCTCCTCTTTCCCGCCCCCACCTGGGTGAATGGCCTTTATAACTCTGCCCTACTCCCCAAAAACTATTTATTTATCTGGGCCATTTATTCTTCTGCACAAGATTTTACCTTGTTATCTATACACTTTGTGGACCAGACATGTGATGGGCGCTGAGAAGGAATAAAAAGCAAGATCTACCTGGGGCACTCCTGAAGATTGTTTGGAGGGAATTGACAAGCCAGGTGTCTGGCCTTAAATGGAGGCTGGGAGGCAGATGACAGCAGTGCTCCCTGGGCCCATGCTCAGGCCAGGGGACAGAGCAGGCTGTAGGAGGGGTGGCACATCTGCACACCTGGCCCGTGGTGAAACTTTCTCCATTCCCATGGAGCCGGTGGCTCCCGAGTACGTCTGACTCTGGTCATTACTAGGTTCTATCATTTCCTATGGGATGGCTATTGATGATCCAGAACATTCTGAGACTAAGAGCTTGGAGTCAAGCTGCCTGAGCTCCTGGCCTTCCAATTTCCCCCTGTCCACCCCTCCCCCATTCTGGCCCACCTTAGCAAGTGGCACCCAAGAGTCAGCTAGATTTGTCCATGTTCTCCAAATTGCCATCTTTAGCTTCCATATCTGCTTGATGACATCTCTTGCATGTGTGCGCACTCATGCTTGTGCACTGGATTTCCATGGTGATCCAGGCTTGTCCTCTCTTAACCTCCCCTATGGCTCCTGGCTCTAATTGTTTACCCTGCGGTTGATTTTTAAGGGTGGATTGCACAGGTGATGATGCCTAAGATATTCAGTGGCTCTCTGTTGCTCGTGTACAAGGCCCACAGCCTCCTCAGCCTCAAGGTCCTTCCAGATGGATGATGTAAACATTTAAAGTGTCTTTTGCTACCTGTCCTCTGGGCCTTTGCACATTCCTCTGCTTGGGATCTTCTTATAGTCAGCCTCTATGTAGAGAAAGTTCTGTGTTTAAAGCACCCTCTTTTTTCAAGAAAAAATTTAATCAATTTATTTATTTATTTATTTATGAGAATGGGAGAGAGGGAGAGAGAGACAGAGAGAGGGCACCAAGGCCTGTAGCCACTGCAAATGAACTCCAAAGTCTTACTTTTACCTTCTACCTGTATGTGACCTTGGGTACCCAATTCACCCCCAAGTTCAGTTTCTGCATCCATAAAAACTATTACAGTGTTAAGAATCCTTTACAAGGGGACTCCTTGGTGATAGAGTCTTATTATGTAACCCAGACTGGCCTCCAGCTCATGATGCCCCCGTCTCAGTTTCCCGAGTTCTGGGAGTACAGATGTGCTCCACCCACCATGCTCAATGTCAGCAGAGCCCTTTAAAGTCTGTGTGCCACTTGCCGCCTCAGGTTTGCTGCGAGGATTCATGCTGTGAGGAGATCACTGTGGACAATTCTCATGAGTCTGTAGAGGATTAACAGAAGCATAGGCCCAGTCCTTGGTTTAGGGAACTTGCAAAGAGATCCAACTCATCGTGCCTGGCTGTTAGCTCCTTAGCAGCCATCTCCTTCCTTCCATTTTCCTAAGGGGCCCCTGGTTTCTTTAGAGTGACAATACACCCAGAACTAGAGGATAGACTATCTATACCAGGGCCAGCTATGATAATTCTTTATACTTTCCTTTGCATGGTACTTACTTTCCCTGCCTTCCTGGCAGCTAGGTGGCCATGAGACCCAATTTGGCTGATGGCATATATAAAGTCTGGCCGCTTTCTGAATATTGTGAAATAAATGTGGAGGTGGGATCCAGGAGTCAGGATGCTTAAGCTTCTGCTTTTCCTTGAAGTTTTCCCTTTAAGGAAACACTTTTTTTTTTTCTGTTTCAAAGAAATCTTAATGTCACATCTAACAGCATAATCCCCCATCTTTTTAATGACTTTTGCTCATAGAGTATCCTAACATGTGTGAATGTACTATGAATGAACACAAATGCTCAAATTGATTGGAAAATTTGAAGTTTACAGGACAGCATCACCCCAGCTTTTGCAGCCAACCTCTGAAACATGTCTATAGAACAATACCTGGAAAACTACCAAGTCAGATCAGCTCTGTCCTGCCATGGATAAGGGATATTTATTTGCATTTTTCATACCCACATTTCATTCCATTTCTCTGGAAGCAGCTCGGTCCTTTGATGGACCCACCATATATTTCTGATGATGTTCATTCAATTGTGGATCCAGGCCAGGCAGGTGACTGAGGTATGGTTAACATTCTGTCCGTTGAGTTCAGAGATGGGGTCAGGATTGAAGTGTATGCCCCAGATTGCCCCAGGCAGCTCAGGAAGATCCTTAGAATTGTCATTACCATGGGAGAGAAGCAGACTTGTTCTTTTTCCATTGAACTTGAACCTGGGACTCTAACCCCTGTGAATGAAGTTCCAATAGAAGGGGACTGAGCTGGAAGATGGAAAGAACAGACTGAAAAGGCTTTGACTTCTTGCACTTTATTACCTTTGTTGACACTAATCTTGGGCTTTTGGTTTAGGAAGTCAGAATCACTGTTTGTTTAAGGAGCTCCAATTTCACCTTCTATTATTCTCAACCCAAAGAGTCCCAATTAGAACATCTCCACTCCTGATCCAAAATCCTAGAATCATCAGAGAAAGAGATGCGGGGGCTGCTCACAGACATTTCAGTTACTGCAAGTGTGTGGCAGGACTGCACTTAGTGGGCCACTCTGAGTGACCAGAGCATACATGTCTTTCTCTGTCCACACAATGTATGTAGAAGTGATGAGTACCACTTCCAGTAGTTACAGAAACACAAGGAATGGTTCATCTCTCTCTCTCTCTTTCTCTCCATCCCATAATCATGTTCCAGATGGTGGACCTTCTCAACTGAGGACAACATGGAACAGAGAGAGACCTATGCTGACCTTCAATGGATGAAACACTGGACCATTTGCTATAGCATCAGACCTTAGCCTTCCCATACTGGGAATTCTTATTTTGTTTTTCCTTTCTTTACTCCTCCTGCTCTTCTTTTCTTTCCTTCATGGTCTTTCTCCCCTTCCTTCCCTCAACCTCTTTTTCACTTCACTCCCTTGCTTCCTTGCTCTGCCCAAGGTAATCTATTTTTTAACTGTGCTCTGTCAACAGATCATTAAAAGTCTTCCATGATTGCTCATCTCCTGCCTTCCCTGCGATATCCAAGTGGACATTGGCAGGAGATAAACAGACTGCTCTGACAAACTTGTACCCCTGGCATCCTTACCTCTGCCAATCAATTACAGCTGTCAGTCATTCATTCTCCCCAGCACGGGTCCCAGCAGGCCAACTTGCTAATCATATTACTGGACTTACAGGGCTTCTCCAAGTTCCGGAATAAAACTTTCTCTGGAAATTCTAGTTCATTATCTTATGAAAATCCACAAGAGTCTCAAGTTTGTGGCACAGCATTTGCAACATAATATGAAACAGCAATACGAGATAAATCACTGGCAACTAAAAATTCTGTGTGCATGAGCTTTAGGTGGTAAGGAGCCGTGTGTAGAGCTGATGAGTTCGGGAAGCCAGCAGGCACTGGACACTGGTACCTTGTGCTGCCTCTGGCCACGCAAGGCGGCGGGCACAGAGCTTTGGAGATGGCCATGGAAGAAGCGTGCAAGCAATCCGGTCCCAAAGCTTGTGAGTGCTCCATCAGTCATCTATGTGACACTTGTAAACTCAGGGGTCTCATACTCACCTACAGATGAGGGCTGGGAAGGCTATGGCCACAGGCAAAACTGGCCAGAGGGAACAGAGAGAACTGCAGGGGCCTTTACACACCATCTACGTTTAGCTGTAGCTGATTATCACCACATAGGCTCCTGGGCTCAGCACTGCCAGTTCTTTCATTGTTGATATTTTTTTTCCTATGGGGGTGGCAACCCTCAGCTGGCAGCATTATTTTGAGAGATTGTGACTACTTTGGGAGGTGGGACCTGGCTCAGGAGGAAGTAGGTCACTAGAGCAGGTCCTTGGGGGTTTATGACCCTGGCCTCTTCTGGTGGGGGTCTCTGCTTCCTGTCTTGAGTAGGTAAAGAGGTTGCTCTGCCACACGCTTTACCGTCGTCCACTCCTGTCGCCACGATGCGGGCCAGAAACCAAGGATGGAAACCAGGAGCCACAGTAAATCTCTCCTCCCTTAAGTTGTTTCTGTCAGGTATTCTGTCACAGTGACAAGAAAACAAACGGAAACAATTGGCAACCGCAGATAGACAGTTGTTTACTAGTTTATGACACACAGCCACTTTGAGTGTCTTCCCATTCTACAGTTCTCCATCTTTCAGAAAGAGGAAGTGCCTTACCAAAGCCCAGTTCTCAGATGTGAGCCTGCTGTGCTTTCTCTCAGCCAACAGCTTTTTCTTCCTCCCGTGACACAGCTGTCTCCTCAGAGTTCCCTTGGGCGACCCACAGGCTAATCATATGCCAAAGAGCCACATACCCATTTCTATGGTGCAGGCTGCTCTAACAAGGCGGTTCTAAACCAAGAACTGTATTTCCCAGCATCCCTTCCAGATGATGTCCTGTGATTGGGGCAAGAGGCAATGGAGCAAGACGGTATAGCTAAGGGGTAGAGCACTTGCCTAGTGTGTGTAAGACCCTGGGTGCAATTCCTAGCAGTGAGAGAGACAGGGAGGGGAAGAGAGATAGATAGAGAGTGAGAGCGAGAGAGAGAGAGAGATCCAACGAAATACGGTAGGAGTGACCTGTGTTCTTTCCTGCCCCTTGCAGGTGTCAAACAGGTAAGCCCCCTCCTGCCACAGCCTGTTGCAGGTGCACACAGCCACCTGGGGAGCCATGCACTGCAGAGGAAGGGCCACACGATGGGATGAGCATGGCTTCCGGAATCTTCATGTAGAGAAGGACATCTTCACGGGAGCCCTGTTCCATCAGAGACAGATAAATTTCAAATCGTTGTAGTTGAGCTCGTCTACATTTCAGTTTCGTTTATTACAGCAACTGCCATCACCTTCACCAAACACAAATATGAGTGGGTTACAAATCAGTCCTCCCGTTTCTTTTCCATGTCAGCAGGAGGAGTTCGTAATGAGCCGTCAATCATCCACTTGGATCTGATGGCTCTTGGATGACAGAATGACTCAGTCAGGTTTGGTTTCAGTGATGGGGTGAGGTGACCCGAAGTGTGCATCTTTGCACCCCTCCCTAAACCTGGCTTACAGGAGGCTGTTCATCCCTCAGCTGGAGGTGAGTACCCCATCACTGTGCTCCTGGAAGGAGACCACAGACAAAACAAGCACTTGGCCTGTGGAGGCCACACACCCTCTACCAAGATACGAGTCAACATGTTTGGGAACATCAAAGGCAGTGTGATATCTTTAGCAAGGGAGATTAACATTTACAAAGGTTTGCCTGTGGCCTGTTCCCAGGAATCCAGCAGGCACAGCCAGAGGGGACAATTAACATCTTCCATCCACTCTGAGGTCTATGGGCATCTCAGATTCGATTTTCTTTATTTGTTGCTGTGTAGCTCCCTGGCTTGGAAATGGCAATCCTCCTGTCTCAGCTTCCCAAGCACTGGCGTTACAGTTGTGTACCACGTGCCCAGCCAGCCATGAGCCTCCTTCTTGAGGTAAGGTGGGTGATGGTCTCAGGTTTGAGTGAGAGCCCTGCACATCCCAGGAGAGGTTGTAGTGCACTGGACTTGGGATGAAGTACCAAGGAGATGATTTGACCGTCCTCAGTGCCAGGCACTGCCACTCCGAGAGGGCAGGGAGGAGGAAGAGAGGTAGGGGAAGGGAGCGGTACTCAGCTACTTGGAGCCAGAGTCAGCGCAGGCTGCCTCATGGACGGAGGAGGGAAAGGCACAGGCTTGTCTGCAGCAAGAGGCCAAGAATACCTCACCACACGCCAAGTACCAGCAACAGTAGGCAGTGGATGGGGCCCAAAAATCCCTCACAGCTGTTGGAAACCATACCCTATTCAGAGATAATTGGCAATTAGTTAAACAACTCCTGTTTAGAACATGCTTTCTCCCCACCCTCCAAGACAGCTGTGTTTAAAAGGGGGCGGAGCTTCGCACAAAGTATGGAAACCTAATCTCCCCGTTAATAAAGCACCACAGAGCTCATGGAGCTAATGCCTGAGAGAACGGGAAAACTCTAGGCAATGGGACCTCGTTCTAAAGCTTACCACGTCCCTTCTCCCTTGCTGTCTCATGTAGGGGTCAAGAGCACAAACTTTGGGTCAGACAAACGTGGATTTGAGAATGTGCCCCGCCACTTACGAGCTATTTGAACTTGGGCATGTGGCTTAGACTCTTTGAGTCTCAGTGTTTGCCTGTGGAAAATGAGGGTGGAAGAAATAGTCCCGGGAAGATTCAGTGAGATGGAGCAGAGGCTGGCACACTCTCGGGTGTTGAAGCTTACTCAAGCCCAAGCCTTTATCCCAGCACTCAAAGTCCTCGCCCATTCATCTCCAGCCACCTCTTCCAAACTGGGCCTACTTCACACCTCCTGTGATCTAGCAGCCAAGAAGAACGGACGCCCTATACCTCAGTTTCCTCATCAGTGAAATGATCCGCAAGAACTCCAGCCTCTCTTGGGTCCCTGGCAAATCTAGGCCTCGGAAGATTCCCCTCCTGTGCCCTTGTCACAAAAGCCCCTCAGCTGGAACATGCTTCTTCTGCCCTACACCTGCAGGTCTCACCAGGCTTTCAAGGTCAGACTGCGATTGCAATGCCACCAGAAAGCCTTCCTGGGAATGCGAGTCATTTCTTCTCATAAGCCAGAGTTATGGTGGCCCTCTTATTTGACCTGCACTACCGTATATTTTAAAATCTAAAGGTTTCACTTTTTAAGATATATATATTGTTGTTGCTTTTTAATTCTTGGCCTCTCTTACACTCAGAAGGTCTAGCAAGCCTATACTGGCCCCACTTCTGGGGATGGCTAACTGCTGCCCCCTGCAGGTGGGGCGGCCCTCGGAGATGTTCCCAACTGGGATGCTTTACTGAGTGAGTCCTTTGAAGGCCTGAAGCAAAGCAAGCGACTGAGCCCCTCCTCCCACCCCTTCCTCCTCTTCCTTATTTTATTTTTTGCCCAGTAGATGTTATTTCTTGTTGCTCACCTTAGGTTTAAATTATTGATGTTCAAAACTATCTTCATCTATTGGGTAAGGCTAACATCCTTGAAGACCAAACTTTATTTATCTGTGAAGCCCAAAGGATCTGGCCAAAATTCTGGTCGTGAAGGGAATGAACATGGGCCTGGGAGACGGCTTAGAGGATAAAAGCTGGCCATACCCGAGTCACTGAGTTCAACTTCCCAGAACCCATGAAAACCTGCTCACTGTAATCCCAGTGCAACTACAGTGAGAAGGGCCGTGGAGAAGGAGAGAATCCCCTGGATGCTTCTGGTGAACAAGAGACCCTGCCTCAAAACAAGGTAAAAGGTTTCCCTTGTGCCGAAGGCAGCGAGAACAGAGAGATAACCCACCCCTCTCACATCAGCCGTGGCCCAGGTGAAACCACAGAGGGAATGACGTACATGACAAGAGTGCTGCTTCCATGGCGAGCTGACAACCAGCTCCAGGATGAAGGAGACAGACACTGAGGATACTCAGAATGTACCAAAGCAGAGATCCAGAAGCTGCTGGGAACACAACATTAAGTAGACTTAAAACACACTCACTAAGGCTCAGAGAATTTTACAGAAGAGGGGGTGGAAAGATTGTAAGAGCCACAGAGTGGAAGGAAATGCCCAGAGGCACTGATGCCTTAAAATGATTGACTGATGCTCTCACATCTCGTAACTCACAATTTCATGGGGGAATACCAGCAATCCCACTGAGGAGGTCTCTCAGTAGAATGGGGGCAGGGAGGAGGAAAATGATGGTATCAGCACATGATGTCCATACAAAGTTTCTACTTAATAAAAAAATTCTTTGGCAAAGATGAAGAAAAGAAAAGATAGAAAACAAGAGCCCTTTGACTTCCACACGCAAACTGTAGTGACACATATATGCTCACATTCACACGTTCAGAAAAACAAATAAAAGAAATGAAAAGCGCCCTGCCCACATGTGAATGGTATTTTCTCAAGTTGTGAGTGGACAAAAGTTGTGACTGGATGAAAGAATGACAGAAGGGTTGGAGAGATGGCTCAGCAGTTAAGGCACTTGCCTGCAAAGCCTAACAACCCGGGTTTGATTCTCCAGTACCCATATAAAGACAGATGCACAAAGTGGCGAATGCATCTGAAGTTTGTTTGCAGTGGCTAGAGGCCCTGTTACACCCATTCTCCCTCTCTCCCTTTCTCTCTCTCTCTCTCTCTGCTTGCAAATACAATATTCAAAACAAAAGAATGATAGCCATGTATTCCCGTTTAATACCCACTCTGTGGCAGGCAGTGCAGCAAGTCATTTACACACAGTAAGTCATTTATAAAATAAATGCGCAAGCGAGTATGGAGTAACTGACTCCCTGTGCTTGGCGCTGTGCTTGGGACTGGTGGCCTCTCTTCCCAGAAGATAGAAAAAGGCATCTCCAGTTCTGAGCTTGGGGTGGCTTGAAGATTCTGCCTTGGTGTCAGCAAAGTTCACTCAGAGAATGGAGACAGGGAAGACTTAAGTCTGTCATGCATCCAAGCAGCTGTAAGCACAGGTCACCATTGCAGCAGGCAGGCTGCCTGCTTTGTTTTCCTTCAGTAGACCTCAGACCACCTCCCCTGTGAGTCTCATTCCCGAGACTGTGAAGACCACATGTATTCCACCAATTTAGAGTTTCAGTTTTTCACTTTTTATTTACTTAGTTCGTGTTTTTTGGTGGCTTCAGGGATTGAACCTAGGGACTCACAAACGCTAGGCAAGTGCTCTACCACTGAGCTACATCCTACAAACGAATTATCTGCTTCAGTCTTGAAAGATTACCCACGTCTCCCTTCTCCTCTCCTCTCTCCCTTGTGAGGTATGGAAAGTGTGTGTTGCCTTATGCCCATTTTACAGAGGAGGGAACTGAGCCCCAAGTGCAGGGAAGGATGCAGCTCCAGAACACACTTCAAGGCAAAGATGGTGGCTTTGACACTGGCTCATAGCTTTATTTCCTTTTACTTTGAAAAATATTTTTATGTATTTATTAGAGAGAGAGAGAGAGAGAGAGAGAGTGCAAGAGAATGCCAGGACCTTTTACCACTGCAAATGAACTCCAGGTACATGCACCACTTTATGCATCTGGCTTTATGTGGGTACTGAGGAATTGAACCTGGGCCTACAGGTTTTGCAAGCAAGTGCCTTTAACCACTGAACAACTTACCCAGCCTTTTAAAAAAAATATGTTATTTATTTATTTGAGAAAGAAAGAAGAAAGAGTGAGGCAGATAGAGATACAGAGAGAATGGGTGTGTGAGTCTCTAACCACTGCAAACTCCAGATGCATGTGTCACCTTCTGTAACTGGCTTACATGGGTACTGGGGAATTGAACCTGTGTCCTTAGGCCTTGCAGGCAAGCACATTAACCACTGAGCTATCACCCCAGCCCTTCTTTTTTTTATTTTTAATGTTTCTCTGCAAAAATTTTCTTAGGCATAATAAACAAGTCAGGTGGCAGTAGCATGATGCCTGCACAGAGACACAGTTGTTCTTGAAATTGAAGGTGATGGAAAGGCAGCGCAGGGGAGAGGCCTGGTTGGACAAGGCTAAGAACCACCCCACCCACTCCTTCTTGGCCATTCATAGCCAGCAGATATGGCCACCCACTTTCCTAAGCCTGCTGCCCTGCCCTCCACAGTTCAGCAGCATCCCTGCCTCTAAGGCTGAGAAAAGTCAACCGTTGTAGAGCCATCAACAAACACAACAGAGAGAGGGGGGCAGATGCATAATTTATAGACTGGAGGCCTGTGAGTGACAGGTAGCAGCAGGAGGCTCTGCGCCTTATTGATTCTTTCAAAAACTCAAGAAAGGGCCTATGCTGAGGGCTAGGGCAGGCATGGAAGGGCCAGGCGGGGGCAAGGCCATTAAGGACGCAGTGTGACCAGGCCAGCTGCCAGGGTCGGAAGGGGACTCAGGCAGGTGAACACACACACTTTCACGCGTGTGTCACCGATCGAAGACACCGTGTCAAAACGTAAAATGCATGCTTTGGCTCTTAAGCCAAGTATGCGTGAGATTTTTTAAAAGCATTGATTCAGGATGGATCAATGGAAATCCAGACATATTTTTCCCCTGTGCAAAAAAAGGGGTGATCACACTTTGCAGAGAAGTGCCCTGCAGGGGTGACAAGGATAAGTGTTCTGTGGGGGTATATGACTCTCTATGGGCCTCCAGAAAGCTCTGGAACATGTCTGTCTCCTGCTAACCCTTCCAGGTGGAAGCCCCTACCGCTGAGTTCTGAGAGCTGAGGGCCTCCTGGTTCTACCTCAGCCATGTGTCCTCTACCTCCAGGGCATCCAACACTGATGGCACTCTGCCCAATTCTTTAAAAAAAAATTGTGGGTTGAAGAGATGGCTCAGCAGTTAAGCTGCTTGCCTGCAAAGCCTAATGACCTGGGTTCAGTTCCCCTGTACCCACTTAAAGCCAGATGTACAAAGAAGCATACGTGTCTGGAATTCGTTTGCAGGGGCTGGAGGCCTTGGTGCACCTACTATCTTTGTCTCTCTCTTCTCTACCTCTGTGCTTGCAAGTAAATAAAAAAAATATTTTTATTATTTATTTGAGAGAGTCAGAGAGAGGGAGCTAGCTCATAGGCTCGAGAAGCCTCCTGCCACTGAAAATGAACTCCAGACACATGGGCCACTTTGTGAATCTGGCTTTACATGGGTACTGAGGAATTGAACGCAGGCCATCAGGCTGTACAAGTAGGCGCCTTTAGCTACTAAGCCATTTCTCCAGCCTTTCTTTCTGCTTCTTGAGAAAGACCTGTTAGCGCTACCTCCAAAGCACATCTAAGATCTCACACCCACCACCATCTGGCCCATCACACTTGGTCCATTGATTCATCCCCCTCCTGGGCTCCTAGCTGGCCCTGCCTCCTTATTCAGGGCCACAGAGGGGACTAGGAGACCACTGGCTGTCCACCTCACTCCCATCTCACCCAGAGTAACATGGGTCCTGCCTATCTGCCTACACATTCCCTATCTCATCCCCTGTTCCATCCACTCATCCTCTTGCTCACTGACCCCCCCCCCCCTTTATGGTGCTGGACCCAAATGTCCAACCTGGCAACATCCCTTCCCACTCCATGACTCCAGAGATTTTTTTCCACCCCAGTGTATACCTTGTGGGTAAGTGTTGTTATGGGTTGTGTTCTATGGTCCACAGCTTCTCTGTAGAATATGTCACAACAGGGACAGGGGCATTAGCCTGGCTTACTTTAGTACCATATTCCCAGAAGTTAGAAAGGGGCTTGGTGCCAGGGAGCAGGTACTTGTTGAAGGGAGTGAAAAACAGGAGGGAGGGAGGGAGGGAGGAAGGGAAGGAAGGGACGGGTCACGTACAAACAGCACAAGGCGGAGTCTCCATCAGCCAGGTGGATCTCAACACAGACGAAAGCAGCAGCAGGTGTGGTCTTCAGACTCAAGGAGGCAGCTAGATCATCTCTGACTGGAGATGCTCACCGGGAAGTCTGATGCAGGCTTCAGTCATGGGGGAAAGTGCTACTCTCCTGGGGGACCAGTCCATCTCTGTGCTTGATTGTCAAGATACCATGCAGTCTCCTCAGCTGGAGTCCCAGAGGCTTTCAGAGGTCCCTGCTCAAGACACGGGTGGGAGGAACTCTGCTGTCGATTCAAGGAGTCCTAGACTCTGCCAGCCCTGTGGCTGGTGTCTTTGCTCCCACATGTATGTGTGGTGGCAGGGGAGGAGGAAAGGGACGACTACAGCCTGCTTCTACCTCTCTGGTGTACTTCCTTAGTCACAGGTCATTCTTCACTGTCCATTGTCTTGAGCCCTTACTTGGCTGAGATGGTTATGAAGACAGAGAGAGAGAGAGAGGTGGGGTGTAGATGCACTGGGAAAGTAACCCACCCCAAACAGGCTGTGGCTGAACACTGGTGACTTTCCTCTCCCCGCTTTGCTCTCCTGGCCCCATCCTAGAAAGGAAAGTGGGGTGGGCAGAATCATTTTATTTGGCTAGTGCTCAAGAGGACAATTAATTAATTATTTCCCTAAATCATTCTTGGAGAAGCCAGTCTCATTCTTCTTGTTATTTATGGGTCACTTAATCACCAGCCTGGGGGTGGGGACACAGGACATGACTGGAGTCAGGGGTAGGGGGGAGGGAGCAGAACATGCTTGTTCAAAATTCTGCTTTTTCTACTTTTTATTTCAACTGCTTCAACATGTCTCCCCCTTTCCCTTCACTATTAAAACCACCAGTTCCCTCATCGCCCTCCTTTTCTCTCTGTTCTTCTCTCTGGCTTTATTTTAGATGCCTCTCCCTTCCTCTTCCCAACTCCTCTATTGGTCCCAGCCTGGCTCCCAAAATTGACCCTGAATGGTTTTGAAAGTGACATCAGCCCTTCCCAAAGCAAAGTACCCATCTTCCTCACCAGCAGCATCTATGATTGGCACCTCCTGAGTGTTCAGTTATGAGACCCTGCCCCACGAGCACAGCCTCTGATTCAGGGTTCTCAGTGTGTCAGGGGCACTCGTGAGCATTCAGCTTCCCATGATGTTCAGGGTCTCCAAGTCTGTGTCCTCCAGACACCCTCTCTCACACCTAGAGGCTATCTGAACACCCTGTTCTGTGACCTTCAGGCCTACAGAAAGCCCTTGACCAGAGGGCAGGTACCAAAGCTATAGGGCTCTGGAGCAGACTGCCTCACTCACAAGCTGTGCAATCTTCAGTAAACAAAGCTCTCTGGGCTGTGTTTCCTCATCTGTAAGCTAGGACCAGAAGACCAGCCTCATGGGTTCACACAAAGCGCCTACAGCAATGGCCGACAGACCGTAGTAAGAGACATTCAGCACCAGCCACAGTCAGTATCTGTCAGCTCATGCCTCCGCTCTATGGGGCACACCAGGTGCCACCTCCACCAGAGCAAGCCTGTTAGCCATGGGGCACAAGGTTCAACATTGGTCATAACACCTTTCCTGTTGAATCTATTTTTACCAGCAATACAGGATAGGTCCTGATAGTGCCCCTGTCACAGGAGAGCGGAGTGGATGAAGTAAACAAATGCATGTTCAGAGCAACGATCCTAAAGCTAGGCCTTGTGAGATCAAATCCCAGTTCTACCTGTGCGACCTTGGACAAGCTCCTTAGCCTCTCTGTGCCCCAGAGAGTTTATCTGGCTGTAATGTTCTCTGGCCCCACCTCACAGGGTTCCTGGAAGGATGAAATGTGTCACTTCTTGTAAAACACAGAATCAGGTCAGAGCGACACCTGTGGTGTCAGTTATTACTGTCACCAAGTATCAGACATATTCCTCACCTGCATCTGTCCCCAAAGATCTCTTCTCTTACTCAAATGTCAGGGGCAAGCTAGAGCAAGTTAACAAGGAACCAAAACTCCTAGCAACCCTCAGTGTGGCCTTGGATGAGTCCTTGGCCTCCTTCTCGCCTCAGAGTTCTTATCTGTCAAATGTGTCTGATTCCTTGACCACATCCTCATGAAACTCAAATAAGAGCCAGCAAGAAGATGGCCTGCTACTGATACCAGGAAATGTACCACGAAACCTGAATCTGCCAGGGCCATGTGGACTCTGGTAGTGACAAGAAATACAACCCCACTCAGAGACCTCATGCAAGTGAGGGTAGAAGAGCAGGTCCGAAAGAAAGAAGGACAGAATGGGAAGGGCGGTTGGGTCCTAAACTGTGTGTGCTACCTACTTAGATCTGCTTGCCACCCTCAGGGGCTCCTTGGAGACTGAGTCTTTAGCCCTGGAGGAGTCCCTTACTTTGTTCTCACACCTGCTGTTTTCTTAGTTTTCGCTACCTGAAAACAACATGCATAAGGCCTTCCTTGCTCAGCTTCTGGTCCTCTGTCATAGCTGGGGCCACACACCATCCATTGGCCCAGGACTTCATGGATGCCCTAAGCTAGATGGCAACACAGACAGGAAGCACCCTTGTGTCGGCCCCACCCTGTTAACGATGAGGTCCATCCCTCTCCTGGTTCTGGATCAACTCTGAGAGGTAGTAAAAGAGACTCCTATGAGCTACACTTCCCACAATCCTTCAGCAGCTACCTATCTGCTTGGTCCAGCCAATGGGAGGTGCCAGTAAGAGGCTGAGGTTGGGAAGAGAGGCCAGGTATTTCTTCCTGTCTGGTTGTCAGGGATAGTGTCTCTAGCAGCAATTGGAGGTCTGGCCCTTCTCTCCCAGACCCCCAGCTGTGCTGTGGGTCCCGAAGGTTCCAGCCCCTGCCTTCTGCCTCTGTCACAGCTAAGTGCTGACCCCGCACTTCCTCCCTGTGTCCCTCAAGCCCCAGGATTGCCTCACCTGCTCATTGCATTTTCAGCTCTTCCAGCACCTTTGTGGCTTACTCCCTGCATCCAATCTCCTTTCCTTGGATGCACACCTACAAGCAGGTACTGGCAGCCCTGCTCAGCAGCCACTGTGGCCCAGCAGGAGCAGGTGCCTGGACCTAGCATCACCCAGTCATTTCATGGCTCAAGACAAGCCATGATTGTCATAGCACGTTTAGTTCTTAAATGTTAGTGACGAATTCAAATTTTTGTACAGCATTCTGAAGGCAGAATGGACTAAGTATGCAGACCCCAGTTTGCAGCTTTCCTGTGTCAGGTCTCAGCCAGGCCACTGTTGCTTCCTTCTCCTGCTGGATTACATCCCAAGGAAGGGAATAGGGCTGATTGGCTCGCATCATTACAGAGATCCCTGACCACACAGGGTCTCCTTTGGGCCAAGCAACTAAGGGGAGGGTTGCTCTGGTGGGAGAGAACCATGCTGATGAAGGCCACCCACTGGGCAAGATGCTTGACTTTCAGTCCAGCATTCTTTGTACCTCAGCTGGCACTTCCTGTAATTATTCAGGGCATTTGGTTTGGTTTCGAACAGGTTCAAAACCAGGACTATGACCACCTCTCCAGACTGGGATGTATTAATTCTGATCTCTGGGCTTAAGCTTATTTTAATGAAAGGTAGGTGAGAGGTCTGGGCCTTCTTGTGGAGCATTGTTGCAGTCAGCTCCATGTTGCTGGGATGAACATCCAACCAGACACAGTTTACGGGAAGAAGGTATTGACTTCAGGCTTACAGCGTCCAGGGGAAGATGATCAGTAGCAGAAGCTGGCTCCCTTCATAGATACAAGCACAATAGCCAACACCACCAGCAAGCATGAACCACCAGAGCTCAATGGCTCTCTCCACACTTTGGGGCTAGAATTCACATCCACTCCCAAACGCAACTAAGGGATGAACAGTAAGATTCGCCCCCAGCAGCACACACCTGCCTGCTAGGTGCTCAAGTATGAAGTTTAATCAAAAATACCTGAGTTGGGGCTGGAGAGATGGCTCAGCAGTTGTCTATGAAGCCTAAGGACCCAGAACCCACGTAAGCCAGATGCACATGGTGGTGAGTGCATCTGGAGTTAATTTGCAGTGGCTGGAGGCCCCGGCATGCCCATTCTCTCTCTCTCTCCCCCCCCCTCATAAAAAAATAAATGAAAAATAAAATAAACATTCAGTAAATATTAAGAAATGGCTTCCCACACTCTCAGAATCAATCCATAGATCCCTCTCTGTAGCCCAGAAAGCCCTGGAAGATCTGGTCTCTACTGTTCCTCCAACTCTGTCACATCACTCTCCTGTACCTGGACTCCCACCACTCTGACCTCTTCTCTGTACCACCTCCCCTTTCCAACCTAGTACATTCTCTATTGAGAACATTCTCCTTCCACATCCACTTTCAAATTTAAACTCAAATGTCATTCTCACACAGACATCCCCTAACTAAGCAACTGCCTTTGGTCTCATCCATCTAGTTTTCTTATAGCCCTCATCACCATCTAAGACTAGCTGACATGTGCATGTGTCTGCTTCTTCCTTTCTCTTTCTAGAACATAATACTGTCTTCATGGGTCTCGTTGACTACCCAGTCCAGCACCTAGCACCCTGACTAGTGCATAACACATGATTGATAAATACTGCTGGATGGACAAATGGCTGGCTGGATAAGCAGATGTCATGAAAGAGCAGCTCCAAAACCACAGAACACCTGGTCTAGCATGATCCTTGTGGTTGTTTGAATGTTATAGGTTGTATAACTACATAGACTCAGACATTTGAAAAAATATTTTATTTATTTATTTGGAGAGAGAGAGAGAGAGAGAGAACAGAGGAGGGGGAGAGAGAGAATAGAGAGAGACAGAGAGAGAGAGGAGGAAGAGGCTGGACAGCTCAGGGCATCTAGTCACTGCAAACTCCAGATGCATGAGCTCTGTGCAGTACTGCTGTTTTCTGTCTCTGTGGTGCCATCAAAAGTGGGGCTTTCTGGTTCAGGTGGGCAGAAGTGGATGTGGGGTTCTGGTTCCCTATTGGCTCAGCCCAGTCCTCGGTCACAGTGTAATGACACTGTAGCAGTTATCTCTGCCTCTGGCTTGCAGGGTGTTCTCTGGCTACCATGGTATTAGGAGGGGATGGGACTCAGCTCTCGCCTGGAACCCTTCCCCTTGACATCCTGAGCTCAAGTTGAATCACTTTCAGAAGTGGCACTGCGTTGCCGCTAGACCATCGTACTTCTGGAAACCTTGTTGAAATAGAACATCTTCGTTTTAGAGATAAAGGACTGTGGATTGGTGAGATTTGGTGGATTGTCCAATGTCACACAGAAATTCATGTCTGGGGCTGGAGCGGTGGCTTAGCACTTAAAGCACTTGCCTGCAAAGCCAAAGGACCCAGGTTCACGTCCCCAGTGCCCACATAAAGCCAGATGCACAAAGTGACACAAATGTCTGGAATTTGTTTGCAGTGGCTGAAGGCCCTGGTGGGGTCATTCTCTCTCTCCCTCTCTCCCTGCTTCTCTCTTAAATAAATAAATAAAAATATAAAATACTTAAAAAAAATTCATGTCTGAGCCGGGCATGATGGTGCATGCCTTTAATCCCAGCACTTGGGAGGTAGAGATAGGAGGATGGCTGTGAATTCAAGGCCACCCTGAAATGACATAGTGAATTCCAGGTCAGCCAGGGCTAAATCCTACCTCAAAAAAACAAAACAAAAAAAATTCATGTCTGGATTGAATTTTTCTCAGCATCTTTACTGTTTACATCCTATCAAAGCCATACTTATCTCTCATCTGGGGAACCTTGACAGCCTTTCACACTAACCTCCTGGCTTCTAGTTCTGCCTGCCTCAACTTGTCCTTCTGCAGAGAAGCCAGATGGGTCTTTAAATAAACTGAAGCACCAAACTTTGTGTCCTGGGCACTGTCCCAGGTGCTGTATCTCCACACCATACCTGCTACTTTGGTGAGGAGACCGAACCCAGGGAAGGCCTTGCACATGCCAAACACATACTCTATCATGGGTTGACACCCCTGCCAGGCATTTGGAATTTCATCCTATAAGCAGAAGGAAGCCACAGTAATATGGACCTAGCTTGCAGCCTTGGGACTCCATGGCCCTTGAGTGGTCCTCCTTCTGGATCTGCAGGCCATGATGTCTCCTGGGAACTTGACTGAAGTGTCATATCCTCAGAGATGCTCTTGATCTTAGAGTAGGTCTAATCTATGGTTCTTTCTCTTCGTATCTTTTATTACAATGGTCATTGTTCAGTCAATAAAATGGTCACCCTCTCCTAGCAAGCTCTAAGTTCCACCAAGTTGAAGATCTTGTCTGATTTGTTTCATGATGTGCCCCCAACACCTAACACAGTGCCTGGGACATACTAAGCGCTCATTAACCTACTAAATATTGGTTAAGTGGATGGATGCATGGATGGGTAGATGGATGAGGGGTATATGTCATAGATTTGAGATCCAAACCTAGGCTGACTCAAAAATTCCACACTTTTCCACACCCCCCCCCACCGCTATTCTGAGACTGCCAGCCTAGCTGGAAAAGCAGATTATATGAGAAGAGAGCCTCTTTATCCGAGGAGGTCAAGGCCAAGATCAGTGGGAAAGGATCAGTAGAAGCAAGAGATCCAGATGTGCAAATTCCCTTCAATGAGGCAGATGTGACCCCCGGATTCCATGCCAGGTGGAATCATTGCTTCTGATTGCTCACTCCCATTAAAGAAATTGTAGCAGGTGCAAAACCAGGAGATTATCCCAAGAATTAAGATATGAAAAGCATGTTAGATCACTAAACTCCAATTAGGGAAATTAAATTGTGCACACTCCCATCCTGATGCAATATTGGGAGCTTGCATTAGCTCTGGGCTCCAGTTCTAATAAAATTAGAGAATAACACTTTAATTGAATTGTGCTTAAAAGGATCATGCTGACAAATGCAATTGTATCTGGCTGGGATGCACACCTTCTCTAGCTCCAGCAATCATTAAATCCAATGAAATGCCAGTCTTGGGATCTTGACAGGTTTCTGAAACAATCTGTGAACCATGCTGAATCTTGGAATCTAATCAATTTAGAGCCGCCTCATTAGGGGTTGCAGCTAACGGATACGTCAAAATCAAAGCAAATTACTGTGCTCCATGGATAACTAGCTAATCATATTGATACAACATGGCTGGGGTGTGTTGCAACAATTCATTTCCTCTTTAAGAAGTCACTGTCACCTGTAATTCAGGGATTGAGATTCATAAGCCTGATGCTGACAGCTCCAATGTCAAGAATTTTCCTGAGCACAGGACCCAGGGGTGCATCTACCTCATATAATGGGGGTAAAGCCTAAGCCAGTCCCTTGTCTCCTAACAATCTCCTCATTCTCCAGGCTCCCTGCTGGATATAGAGCTCAAGACTGGTGCACAGATGAGGAACTAGAGCCTCTGAGACCAGAAGCATCTTTCTAAGGTCACACAGCAAATGAGTGGCAGGGTCAGAATTGACAACAATTTTTTATAACTTTTTATTTTTATTTATTTATGAGAGAGAGAAAGAGAGAGAGAGAGAGAGAGAATGGGCGTGCCAGGGCTTCCAGCCACTGAAACGAACTCCAGATGCATATGCCACCTTGTACATCTGGCTTGCATGGGTCCTGGGGAATTGAACCTGGGTCCTTTGGCTTTGCAGACAAGTGCCTTAACCACTAAGCAATCTCTCCAGCCATGTTTTAAAATAATTTTTAAATTTTTTATTTATTTATTTGAGGGGGGAGAGAGGATAACATTTTTAAAATGATACTTTTATTTGCTATTTATTTACCAGGCGAGAGGGGAAAGAGAATGAAGAAAATTGCAGCAAGGTCTCTTGCCACTGCAAATGAACTCCAGACACACATGTCACTTTGTGCATATGGCTTTATCTGGGTACCTGGACTGTCAGGCTTTGTAAGAAAGCACCTTTAACTGCTGAGCCATCTCTCCAGCCCCAATTTGACTGTTTTTTTTTTTTTTCGTCATCATATTGTTTCCTTCCTTCCCCTCTTTCCTTTTTTCTTTTCTCTTTTCTTTTTTTTTAAATTATTTTTGTTTATTTTTATTCATCTATTTGAGAACTACAGAGAGAGAAAGAGACAGATAGATAGAGAATGGGCACACCAGGGCCTCTAACCACTGCAAACAAACTCCAGGTGCATGTACCCCCTTGTGCATCTGGCTTACGTGGGTCCTGGGGAATCGAGCCTCGACTAGGGTCCTTCAGCTTCACAGGCAAGCGCATAACTGCTAAGCATCTCTCCAGCCTTTTTTTTTTTTTTTTTTTTGAGGTAGGGTCTCATTCTATCACAGGCTTACCTGAAACTCACTATGTAGTCTCAGGTTGGCCTTGAATTCACAGTGATCCTCTATCTCTGACTCTCAAGTGCTGGGATTAAAGGCATATGCCACCAGGCCTGGTCCTTCCTTCCTTTCTACCTACCTACCTTCCTTTCTTTCTTTCTTCATTCTTCCTTCTCTCCCTCCCTTCTTCTTCTCTTCCTCCCCGTCTTCCTGTCCTTATTCTTATTTTCCTCTTTCTGGGACAAAGTCTGTGTATAGATGCACAAAGTGGTGCATGTATCTGGAGTTTGTTTGTCATGGCAGGAGGTCCTAGCATGCCCACTATATCTCTCTGCTTATAAATAAATAAAATATTTTTTTCTTAAAAAGCTGAGGGCTGGAAAAATGGCTTAGCAGTTAAGGTACTTGCCTATGAAGCCTAAGGACTCAGATTCAATCCCCCAGTACCTATGTAAGCCAGATGCACATGGTGGAGCATGTGTCTGGAGTTTGGTTGCAGTGGCCAGAAGCCCTGGGCACCCATATTCTATCTGTCTCTCTCTCTCTGTCTCTGTCTCTCTTTCTCTTTCTCTCTCTGCCTCTTTCTCTTTCAAATAAATAAATTAATTAAAAAAAAACAGAAAAGCCAACTAACACACAGAGACTCCTAATTGACCCACAGTGATGTTATGCAGCATGATTGAGAAATAAAGTGGTGTGATTAGGAACCATTGGAATTTGGGGGCTGTTTGTTATTGCAACATAGTCTAGCTTATCCTGAGTGATGGAGTCGCCACCCTATTTTACTGATAAGAGAACAAAACTACATAATGATTAAGTGATTACAACCAGGTCACATTCAGATACAGTCAGTATCTGTTAAAATCTTCACACCCCAGGCATCTTAGGCTTGCAGAACCTAAGTGAAGGATTAATGCCAAGAACTACTCTGTAAAGACTTAGATCAGAGGCTGGAGAAATGGCTCAGCAGTTAAAGACATTTGTTTGCAAATCCTGATGACCCAGGTTTGATTCCTTAGTACCTACATAAAGTCAGAGACACAAAGTAGTGTGCATCTGGAGTTAAGAGGCAGGAGGCCCTGACATGCTCATGCTTCTCTCTCTTTTTGTGTGTCAGTCTCTTGCTGTCTCAAGTAAATAAATGAAAATCTTTAAAAGTTACTCAACTTATGACTGGGCAGAGCTACTTTTTAATATACTAATTAATCAATTAATATTTTGCTATGTTGTCTCAAGGCTGGCTTCAAACGCATCATCTTCCTGCCTCAGCCTCCTGAGTGCTGGGCCTATAGGCATGTGCCACCATGCCTGCATTAAGAGGCTCGCTATGAGGCTTCGGAACCATTGGCTAATCTGAATAAGCCCCTCTAACATCTTTAGGGAAATGTCCTGTCAAGTAGCGCTTCGTGAGAGCTCAGCTTCACCAAGAGCGGCTCTCTGGTGGAGAGATTCCAGGGCCAGTGAGGAAAGGACAGGGGCTACTTTGCTGGGCCACCTCTCTGCACTCATTGCCCCCAAGCCCAAGCTGGCACTTACGGATGTTAGTGGGGAGAAGGAAGACTGCAGTTATGCTTTCCTGACCAAGGGCCTGGCAGAACCTCTGAAGTGTGTGTGTGTGGGGGGGCATTACCAATCCTAGGAGCAGTGTGAGGAGTGGAGCTGGAGGCAGAAATCCAGAACCTCCCACCTAAGCCTAGAAGGGAGTGTAGGAGAACACTGGCAAAACTTCTATACAGCTTCAGGGAATGTATACCCTTTGCCCACCCTATGTGAGTGGGCTAAGACAGTAATTGCAGAGCATCCCTGTGCAGAGAGGGCAGGACGGCAGGGCTGCTATTACCGGGTTATCACAGGCACAACAGCTTGTTTACTGGAGGGATGGGGACTGCAGGGTGATTGTCTGGTGGCTCCAGGGCCAGGTCTGCTCCCTCAAACACTCCCTGCTTGTCTCTGGATTCAAGCCTGGCCATCAGCCCCAAAGCTCAATCAAGGGGTACCTTTGCCAGGATGTTGAGGGGAGCAGCTGCTAGAGGAGTAGGCAGCATCCTGGATGCCACTGTCAGCCCCCAGTTGATGCCTCTGCCCCTGGCCCAGAGAAAGTTGTACTGTCTGAGTTGGGCTGATCTGTTGGCGGGCACAAGGGTCCCAAGGGCGAGAAAGTGGAATCCTGGTGTGAACTCTGCTTACCTGCTATGGGACTCTGGGCAGTTTCTTCCCCCAGCACATCATCGGTCTTCTCATTTTAAAAAAGAAGAGTCCCACTAGATTAGTGTTTCTCTAATTCAGTTCCTCTATCCAACCCTTTTAAGTGTGTGTGTGAGTGCACCCTTCTTGTGGATGTCATGCTTCGATACAATTCATTTCACTGTGGCACGGCTTGAAAATTTATATGTATGTTGCAAACAAACAGGAAACAATAGCAGCTCACTTAAGGGGAAATATTAGGAGGGTGTGAGGTGGTTTACTGAGGCTCTTTGAAGATCAGAGAACAAAAATGGAGGCTCCACAACATCAACTAAAATGACAGTGCTGGGCCTGCAGAGCCTGGTATAGACACCAGAGCAGTCTCTACAGACCCCACCAGGCTGCACCTAGACACCGGTGCTTGACTCAAGTGAAGAAGTGAGTGCATGGACGGAGAGATGGCTTAGCTGTTAAGGCATTTGCCTGCAAAGCCAAAGGTTCCCAGTTCAATTCTCCAGGACCCACATAAGCCAGATGCACAAGGGGGTGCATGCATCTGGAATTTGTTTGCAGTGGCTGAAGGCCCTGGCACGCCCATTCTCTCCCTCTCTCTGCTCTGCCTCTTTCTCTGTATCAAATGAATAAATAACTAAATTAATTAAAATAAATAAATAAATAAATAAAAAGTGAGTGTAGCTGCCAACCCCCATGATAGGCTCTTATAACCAATATCATGTTTTTTCTCTTAAAAGTATTTTTTTTAATTTGCAAGCAGAAAGAGGAAGAGAGAAAGAGAAAATGGGTTTATCTGGACCTCTTGCCACTGCAAATGAATGCCAGGTGCATACACCACTTTGCTTTTTACATGGGCACTGAGGAATCAAACCCAGGCCAGCAGGCTTTGCAAACAAATGCCCTTAACCACAGCCCTTTCTATGCTTCTGATCAAAATCATGTGAGAGTATATCTTACAAGTGATCCAGGTCAAGTGACTGATCTCTATCTGCAGGGGAGGTTGGCCAAGCAAATGTCATTCGTACCTTCTCCACAAGCAAGTAGATCTTGATTCATAAGATAGGCATGACATAGTTGGCAGAAAAATCGTTTAATGCTAGGTGATCAAGGTTCAGCAAGTATCCTCTACAAATGACAAATATACAACTGGCTTATAGAGATATCAAATGCATAGACTGGGGCAATGGCTCAGTGGTTAATGGCTCTTGCTACACAAGTCTGGCGACTAGAGTTCGGATCCGGATCCCCCAGAACCCATGTAAAAGCTGGATGCAGTGACACAAGCACCTATAATCCCAAACATGGCCATGGCAAGGGGAGGTAGGGTCAGGATTCAGCTAGTCTGGTAGCTGCTGTAGCAACTAGAGTGACACTGTAGGCGGAAGGCAAGGACAGGTACCCTGAGGTTGATCTCTGACCTCCACAGTACGCAGTATCATGCGCATACTCATGCATACAAACACACCACACGTAACGCGAACACCATAACCAGGTACACACACATACAGACCCAAAAGTTATCAAATGCAAATAAGCTGATGAATTATGCAGACATTGAGTTTAAAAATCAGTAACATTCAAATTTAGAAAAAGATTTAAGATGAATAATATTGTTTTGACAAAAGCAAGTCACCGCTTGGAGAGGCATGCCATGCTGACTGCTGTTCCAGGGCTCTCTTGAGTTCTGAGGACAGCCCGTACCATACTCATCCGTGGGACCTCACTTTCCACTAAGGTATCTCTTCAAGAATTGGGTTTCTTAGCTGGGCGTGGTGGCGCACACCTTTAATCCCAGCACTTGGGAGGCAGAGGTAGGTGGATCGCCATGAGTTCGAGGCCACCCTGGGACTGCATAGTGAGTTCTAGATCAGCCTGGACTAGAGTGAGACCCTACCTCAAAAAACAACTGCCCCCTCCGAAAAGAAATGGGTTTCTTTCCTTATTCTGTTTCCCTTGGTGATTGCACTTGTACTTCTTGACGAAGATACCTTGCCAACACACAGCAGATACGGCGTTGGACAGCATGGCAGCTCCAGGTCTAAGACGGTTGTGCCAGTGGCCGAGAATCAACCGAGAGCTGTGCCGCATGTGAAGACTGCAGTCTCCAACGTGCCCTGCAGTAGATGGGAGGGACTCTCTCAAGGTTCCTCAGGATGATTCCTGCCTGGCAGCTCTGCTTCCACAGACAAGGGCGATCACATTTCATCTCCTTTGTAACTTGCCCAGGCCGAAGAGTTTTGGAAGGAAGCATTTCAGAGTTTCTTCCTCATTATCCATTTTCCCTTCACTCTGTCTTGATAGCCAGGGAAAAGCCAGGTGACCTCTGCCAATCTACGGGAATGAAAGTGTCATATAGCAGAGCCCCTGCCAATGCCTGATGCCATGCAATATAAGTGTGTAGATAAATCTTTCTTATTTGGAATGACTGAGATCTTGAAGCGCTTGTTTAACAGCAAGCAGAATGAAATAATCTGCCCTGACAGATACACTTAAGAAGATAGGGGTTACAGTCCCTGGCACCTCCTTTTCACCATAGCGGACTACTGACCCAGAGTTTGAGATCCTTGCTCAAAGTCTGACAGTTAGAAAAATTCAGATATAACACTGAAATCCCAGACCAAGCTATTCCAAATCTGGTGTGCCCCCTCCACCCAGCTGTCTGTTCCCAGAGCTGAGAAGATGGTATTAGCCTCTGAATCCACGAACCAAGTGCATCTTTCTTCCTTTAACTTCATTTTCTCAGGTATTTTGTCACAGTAACAAAAAAAAAAAAAAAAAAACTGACTAGGAGAGGTAGTGGAGAGCATCCTCACTGTGTCAACATTTGTGAAAGTATTTGACATGGGCAATGAGCAGTCTGGCTGAGTGTCCTGTTGAGCTCACTGTTCTAGAGTATGTCCATGAATCCTGGTAGATTAGCTATT
Organism: Dipus sagitta; assembly: GCA_036346955.1. NCBI lineage: Eukaryota > Metazoa > Chordata > Mammalia > Rodentia > Dipodidae > Dipus > Dipus sagitta. The sequence continues at coordinate 236,266,172 of CM070770.1, forward strand.
TTACAGCCGTCCAAAAAGTTCTACAAGACAGGATTGCAACAAAAATGATACTTGCCCATAACAATGCAAATAAAGTTTTGTTGGTTGGAATGCAATTGATTAGTCGTGAATCTATTTGCGAATTTACTTCAGCTATCTTAGTCATCTGTCTACCATGTCCTTTGAATTGAACAGACCATAAGACTGTAATATCTTTCTCGGCCTCTCATTTAAATGAATTTAAATAAAAATTATTGCCTCTCTTCTTTCTTTCTCTCCTTTCCCTCCTGTCTCCTTCATGCTTTGAATCCAGGGCCTCTCATGCTAGGCAATCACTCCACCTCTCAACTATAGCCTCTGCTCTTAAAAAGATCCTTGGCATATATCTTTGACATTTGTATGTGAGTCACAACTTTGTCTTTTTTTTTTTTTTTTTTTTGGCAACTATAATCCCTCAGAGTAAGAAGGAAAACTTTGACCACGTAGTATACTCACTCTCTTACCTTCCGGGCCCCTCAAGCTCATTCTGGACATGCTAATTCCATTGTCCCGATGAGGGTGGTTCTGGACACCAGAGCCCACTAAGTTAGAAATGATGAAGCTAAGGCTTGAAGCCCAGAGAGGTTTGATCTGTGTTCTTAGTGATCCTACCTCATTTCTTTTTTTTTTTTTACTCTTTTTTTTCCCAACAGATTGGCCTTTATTTTTATTTATTTATTTATTTATTTATTTATTTATTTATTTATGAGAAACAGACAGAGAAAGAGGGAGAGAGAGAGAGAGAGAGAATGAGAGAGAATGGCCGTGCCGGGGCTTCCAGCCACTGCAAACGACCTCCAGACGTGTGCACCCCTTGTGCATCTGGCTAACGTGGGTGCTGGGGAATCAAACCTCGAACCGGGGTCCTTAGGCTTCACAGGCAAGCGCTTAACTGCCAAGCCATCTCTCCAGCCCCCTACCTCATGTTTTATCCAACTATTTCTCGAGGCAAATTGGGAATTCATAGGGTTTCTATTGGTGCATTTCTTGCTTGGAAATGATGTAAATTAGAGAATTTGGACAATTTAGGGATATGCCTGAACCTAGGACCCCTTTATTTCTAGAACCTTCTTATATAACTCATGTGCACGTCACTTTCTAGCTAGGCCTTTCCTTGAACATCTGTTCTAGGTTTTGTTTTGTTAAAATAAAAATAAAAGGCGGTGAAGATTGATGAGCGGTTTTGATTCCTAAAATGCCCTACAGACCTTATTCATAGAAACTCAGGGAGGCGGAGCCTGGGCCAGAGTGGGCCACATCTGCCTGGTCCTGGAAAGGGATGGGCCATGCACAGCTGGCATGCTGCTCCCTGGGGGTCACAGGAAGGTCATGGACCATAGAGGTTCCCTGCTCAGTGAGCCCTGCCTAGAACTCACTAAGGCAGAGCAGGATAAGGATGAGGAGGCATTTAGACTTGTGAAAGATGCACCAGCTTTAGGGCCAGTGGGACCTGTTTCAAATCTGGCCTCTTGCAACTTATTCAAAGTGAGACTTGGGACATGTCACTACATCTCCCTGGGCCTCCATGTCTTTATCCATAGAAGGAAAAGAATCCTTTAACTCTGTTGGGACCCAGTTGCTTTCCCCTCCACCTCGCCTGCTGTTGTCCAGAGAAGGTAACATTTTCCAGGTCCCACTCGCCACATCGACGTGTCTCTTCTGGGTAGTCACTGGTGGCTGGCACGGAGGATGCAGAGGCTGCGGCACGTCCCGTCTTCTACAGTCGCTTCTTCTCATTTGACCGTAGGCCTCCTTTCCTTCTATAAGATGGCTGCCACTTGTCACAGCAGCTGGAGAACCAAGTGTTACTGGCATTTGCTCACAAAGGGGAAACAAGCTCAGAAGGAGAGAGACTGGCAGAGTCAGACTCCAACCTGACATGCTTATTCCCAGAATGGGCTGGTCAGGTTGTGGCCCAGAATCTTATTTTCCCTGTATTCTTCCCCAAATCTGTCCCTTAGACAAACCAAAGTTATGCTCCTATAGACAGGCAGGCTTTTCTGGATGATGGTGTCACCTCAAGCCCTTGTTTTCCTACGGCCCAGGTCCTGTGGCAATCCTCTGTAAACTTTACCTCTGTCAATGGTCCCTGTTCAGGAAAATTGGCTCCTTTGACACCGTTTTAGACAAACCATAATGTGCGTGTGGAGCTGAAAGAGGTTCTATTTACAAGTCTGCAGGAAATAGCCCTGGGCAGAGGATGGTAATTGTAGGGTGAAGGTTCACAGGGGCTCAGAAGAGTGAGGACCTGCCGCCGAATGGAGCTACGACAGCCCAGACGGATCTGGCCCCAGAAGCCCTGTCCCAGTGTGGGTGCAGGTGGAAGAAGTCTGGCAAGGGGCAACAGTCGGCCACATAAAGACAAGGGCATTAGGAGAGGGTGTTGGATGGTCAAGATGGGCCAGCAGCGACAGAATACTACTGACAAGGAGGGGCCATTCCTCTCCTCCCCTTCATGTTTCTCTGCCTCAGCTATAAGACTAGCTCTTTTTTTTTTTTTAATTTTATTTGAGAAAGAGGGAGAAAAAGAGGCAGATAGAGAGAGAGAGGGTGGACATGCCAAGGCTTTCAGCCACTGCAAACAAACTCTAGACACATGTGCCACCTTGTGCATCTGGCTTATGTGGGTTCTGGGAAATCAAACCTGGGTCCTTAGGCTTCTCAGGCAAATGCCTTGGCTGCTAAGCCATCTCTCCAGCCCAAGACTAGTTGTGATATAACCGTCTTTGGCTACCAGTCCTAGATTCTCCAAACATAGCACACATTTACATAGCACACACTTTATACCCCCATACCAGCTTTCTTATTTGTCATGGGACCCATCATTCCCACTTGTTATTTTATTGCTTCTCTCTCTGTCTCTCTCCTGCTGTACCTCAATATGAAGTCCAGGATGATCTTAAACTCAAGATCCTTTAACCTGTGCCTCCTGTGTCCTGGACTCTCAGACATGCACCATCATGCCCAGCTTAATAAGGGATTTATTTTTTGTGTTGCTGGGGAGGAAACTCAGAACCTTGCACATGCTAGACAAGTGTTCTACCACTGAGCAACACTCCCATTCCTTACTCTTTTTCTTCTTTCGTTTTACCCTATAGGTTCTGTGAGTGTATGAGACATTGATTTGCTGTGTATACTTGGAAATGATGCATATATATGTATACATATTTGCATATATATAATAGTACTATATTCCTGGTGGTCCTGAAAGTATTTTTAAGGATTGTATGGGCAAAAGAAGGAAGAAATGAATGAATGAAGGCCTACATCCTAACATGGAGGGTCTGTTAGAATCCTTGCTCTGGCATATGCTATCTCCTGGGTGAGGTGGGTTCCCTTGTGCCGTAGACCCTGACTTCCAAGTAGATAAGTTCAAGCGTCATTCAGGTAGTGCTCCCATCTGGAAGGAGCCAGGGAGAATCACCCTGGGAGCTGCTCATTGCAGATCAGAGCCTAAGACTCCAGGCTCAGGATGTTGGGTAAGACATTGGAAGCCATCCAAGGTCAAGGCAGGGCTTCACCAAGACTCAGGAGAGTCCTTTAGTCCTTGTCCCAAGGGCCAATCCCTTCCAAGGACTCCCACTTAGAGCACACAGCAGAGATAGCCCAGTCAGTTGGAGTGCTCGCTGTAGGAGGTGGCCTTGGGTTGGGAGACCTTTGCTATGGAAACAGGTGAGGGGTGGAGATCATCATGTCAATTGGAATCCATACCCTAAAAAAAGAACATTATCTCCCTCCGGGGACCAACCTACACTCCATGACGAACACCTTCTCAAGCCAACTGTGTGACCTGTGCAGTCACTTAGCCCTTGGGACCTCCTGACTAGTGGTGGTAGAGAGGCACCTTAGCCAGATTTACAAGGGTTCCTGAGTGGTTTGAATCCCAGGAGACAGACTATCAGGTCCTCCTCACTGGCACAGGGAGGCTAGGCCCCTGAGAGGGCCAAGGCTCTTACCTCAGTCTGGCCTCAGTATTTTTAGCACTGTTCCTCCTTCGTTCCTCCCGCAAGCCACTAGCCCACTCCTTGCCCAAATAACAGCCACCAAAATAGCCTTGGAAGTTGACAGAGGGGACTGGGAGTGTCCCCTCCCTCCTGTCCATCAGTCAGGCATGAGCAGATGCCCTAGGCTTGGGCACAATTCAAGCGGAGGAGGCTCTTAATTGCACCTTTAGTCTGAACAACAAAAAAAAGCTCTCCTGGGGGCTGATGGTAGCGCTTGTGGAGCCAGATGCCTGGGCTGAGCTGAGCTGAGCTGAGCTGGCTGGGGAAACCTTTGTGTCTGGACTCCCAGTGATAGAGCAGGGCTGTCTCTTAGAAGCAGGTAGTACTGATGCCCCAGTGACTCACAGTGGGGGCGTGCTGACTGAGATCTTCAGGGTGGGAGAGGAGGCCAGTGCTGGGAGTCACCTGCACAGAGGCTGTCTGTTGTCTCTGGCCACATTTGCTGAAATAGCCCCCACTCAGCAGCCCTCACTTGTCTGCATTGTATTTGTGGTCTCTCCACCCAAGCAGGAAGATAGTCTCCTTGTTCCACATCATGTCTCAGACTAATGACTCAAGCTCAGTTAACTGATGAAGAGGAAGGCTGCTATGGCCCACAGAGCTGAAGAGCTGGCTCCTGCTTACCTTCTGTGGAGAAGCCAGAGGGAGAGGGAGAAGAGAGAAGCAGGAAGGGAGACCTTCACCAATGTAGACTCCTCAAACCAGTCCTCTAACCCAGGAAGAGCAAGTCTGATTTCAGAGCCTGTCCTCCCCTCTCCAAGGCCAGCCCAGGGCAGCCAGAATGGCCCCTGCTTCCTACGGGAATGAAGTCCTTTCTAACTGCTGTGTGTATACAATGACAGGCCAGTCTGGTAACAACCCTAAGCCTGAGACCCATTATTATTTCTGCTACACAGAGCCTGAAGCTGAGACAGACCCTGAGAAAACAAGCCACTTAACCCAAGTCCCTTACTATACAGAGCAAGACAGGAAGTTGGACCTTGAAGCCTGCCCCAGGAGAGCTGTGTAATGTCTCCATGTATAGCCTAGCTGAAATCAGCGAAGGGGCTGAGTGTGGAGGGCTCTGGCTGCCTGTTGAAGTTTCTGGGTTCTCGGGTCCCACGACACGGAATTGTAGCAGAGACACATAGTAAGGGAACAGAAGTAGAGACAGTTTATTACAACGAACTGTAGACACAATCCATGAAAGTATAGTTTTGAGACAGTTTATTAAGAAAGAGAAAAGCACTCCCAAGAATGGGAATGGGCTAGTGAGCTAAAAATTCCCTGGGTCTCGAGCACCATGGCCCTTTATAGATCCTTTACATAGCACCACCCCTCTTGCATTTGTATATTATGGACATTTTCCCATAATGCACTACTGTTACAGGTAGCCAGGAGTGGGAAGGTGTCCAGCCTTCCAGCTACCACAATCTTCTTTTATATGTTAATCTGGATGTGACCCTCCCCAAGTCCCTACTCTCCTGACTCATAAGGAGACAGCAGATGACAGCTGGGCTGGACACCCAGTGCTCCATCTCTACAGTCCCTGTGTCTTTCTTTCATATGGGTTCATGAGCTTCCCTACTGTTATCTCATTGTCTACTCATGGTAATGCTGAAGGACTGTAGTATGATCGATTCATGATGTTCCCATTAAAAAAATATTTTATTTATTTACTCAAGAGAGAGAAAAAGAGGAAGAGAGAGAGAGGAAAAAATTGGTGCATCAGGGCCTCTAGCCACTGCAAATGAACTCCAGACACATGTGCCACCTTGTGCATCTGGTTTTTATGTGGATACTGGGGAATCAAACCTGAGTCCTCTGGCTTCTCTGGAAAGTGCCTTAACTGCTAAGCCATCTCTCCAGCCTGACACTCCCATTTTTAAGAGGCGTCAACAAAGGCACAGAGATGATAAGTGACTTTGGGTAGAGTATTCCAGATCCCTAGCTTCGCAACACACCAGCCCTCCTGGCTCTTCCCGGATCTGGTGCAGGACTACCCATGGCTTTGTATGTCCACAGCCTTGTTCAGGGGCATGCTGGCTGGAGCCTGTGACATCAGTGGGTTGTTGTTACACACTTTGTACTCTTCCTGGGAATACTGGCTTTCTTCTTCTTGCCGAGCAGCTTTCATGGCAATGTCAGGAGGGTGGGTCTTCAAGAGACAATTAGTATAAGGGTTAGGCACAGGGAAGTTTCAGTCAGGAGCACAGGTTGCAGAGGTTGTGTGACACTTCATTTTGGCACATGGTTTCAGCTGCTCACTCTGGCCTGGTGCGTGTCTCTAGTGGTCGAAAGGGCTAGATTCCAGGGCTCTGGATTACCACCAACTTCCCTGAGTCTTAGCTCACGGGTCTTGCTGGCAGGAATACACTTCTGTATTTCTGAATGTATTCTGAATACATATCTGTATTTCGATTCACTTGTAGGGGGTCCACCAGGAAAGAAAGTACAAAGAGCTCTTGCCATGTGGAGGCTAGGAGAGGGTAAAGAGCCCGTGTAAGAAATGAGGGTTTTAGGGGTTCTCCCCTTACCTCAGCCCAGCTGGACCAAAACGAGGAGAAACTCACCAGAAGCTGGAGGTTCACCAGTAGTCAGGCAGCTGAGAGAGTCAGAGGGGCAGGGAGAGGAAGATTGAATGTCCTCCCCTGGCAACATGTATCTATTACCTTATGGTGGTGGGTTTCACCTTCTGGCTCAGGTGAGCCAGATGACTGGACTGGGCTAGAGGCTGGTTCAGGAGAGGCCAGACATGACAGCCAAGTTGTAGGCTCTCAGCTTGGCCAACCACAATGTTAGGATTAGATTTAAATCCTCAGAGAGCCCACCCTCCCGGGAGGCGCCCAGGTTGTTTGTGGAAAAGCAGATCTCCTTTAGGCAAGAGATAAGGAGTCACATCATCCTTGGATCTCTAGCAAGGTGGAGACTGCAAGGATAGGCCCAGAGACATTCCTGCTTCTTACTTTCAGGGGCCCAGTCACCCTAAACTACCTAACAAAGCTACCTGACTCCCTCTCATTGCTGAATGTCAGGTGGGGGGACAGTGGGAGGGAGCTGGGCCTTTCTGTTCTCCTCTATCCCTAACACCTCACTGGGTGTTAACTCTGAGCACAAGTTCAGAATGCAAATAACAAAGGAGCAAATTATGGATTAAGACCACCTCATCAGGAAGGTGTTTCAATTCCTTGCTCAAGGTTCACCCTGAAGACCATGTGGCCATCACTCAGCTCAGCTGTGGAGGAAGAAATCCTTGGGGAGGGTAGGGTGTGGGGGAGATCTTGGGATGTTTGCTCCCCTTCCTCACAGGCCAGACTCCCTGGGGCAGTGTCTGCTCAAGGGTCTGCAAAGGAGTCCTATCAAATAAAAATAAAGTTTAAGAAAAAAAAACCTTTAAAAGTTTTTCGTTTCTTTTTTTTTAAGACAAGGCAGTAATATATTGCATATTGGGAAACAGAGCAGGAATCAGCAAGCATGTAAGGGTCAGACAGTAAATATTTACATACAATGTATGCATATATTTTTGGTGCTGGAGATTCAATCCAGGGTATTTTGCATGCTAGGTAAGCACTCTACCATTGAGTTACGTACCTCCTACCCCAGACAGTAAATATTTCATTCTAAGGTTTGGTTTTTATGCTCACCTTGGCCGTTGTGCCACAAAACAGCCATAGAGAATTAATTATGAGAGACTATGTTCTAATGAAAAAAAAAAAACTTCTCATGAATACTTAAAATTTCATGTAATTTTCAGATGCTGGGAAATAATCTTCTTTTACTTTGTAATTTTGTATTTTTTTTAACTATTCAGAAATATAAACACAGTTCCCAGCTCGCTGGCTATGAAAATCCAGGTGACATATAAAACTGGCCTGGGGGCCCTGGTGTATCCTGGCCCCTGTAGTCATCGGAACACCTAGGTTCGAGTCCAACTTGATCATCAGCTCAGAGCAGGTCAGCCCCGGGGGCTCTGTTTCCTTATGTCGGGAGAAGGGACCTGAGCCTGGTACTCTCCAGAGGCACTCCACAGTCACTGTACAATGTGGCATGGTGGGAATTTCAGGCATTTTGCTATGTAAGTGCAAAGGGAAACACTGATCAGACTGAGGAAGGATGTTCTTCATGAGCCTTCAAACCTCTTGGCAATGCTTGGCCCCTGCGGCCCTTGCTAGCTGCTGACTGGGTCTTAGGTCTGAGGACAAAGGGATTTTGGTTGAGCATTAGAAGCAATCACCACAGCCATCCCTAGCTCTCCCGTGGAGGCCCCTTGCCATTCATGTCTGCAGCTCCCCCCCCCACCCCCCACCAACCACTCTCCTGCTGCTTTGCTTAACAAAGACAAAGACAGCAGTTGACACTGTAATGTTGAAAATTGCTTGTTTCAGGACATCCCAGTAAACAAGCCGGTCTTTGTTTTAATCCCAGCCTAGCTTACTGTAGTTAATTATAGGAATTTGTGGCTATTTATGTGAACCGAGGACAGGCGAAAACATTCATTTGTCGGCTGTGTAAGTGCTGGGTGGGAATGTGCTCCAAGTGCAGAAAGGACATAGGTAGCATCTGTCCAGGGCACTGTGCAAGGTAGTGTGGGGCCCAGGTGTGTAATTATCCCCACTGCTCCCTAAGAGAGGGAAGGCCGCCATGGAAAGTGACACCTAATGACTGTTTTCAGCGCCGTGGGGTAACGGGGAAAGGCCTGGTAGTTAAGACCATTGCCCGAGATGGAGTCTTGCACCTGCCAGGTGAACAGGGTTATTTCTGGGCCTGGCAAAGCCTACCTTGTTCCTGTCCCTGCAGGTCTGGGTGGATGTTGGGGCTGGGGGTGGGGGGATAGACAGGGCCAAAATTCCCAGGGGTCTGCAAAGAGGATGGAGGATAGCGGCTGCAAGGCCTGGATGCCGCCTCTCCTCCAGCCCCAGAGGAGCCACGGTTAGCAAGGAATGTTAACAAAGAGGAGACAGCACTGGCTAAACAGAGGCCCCATGACAATTCCTGGCCCAAACAAAGCTCCCAGGGCCCCCACCCCTATGAGAAAACAAGCCAGGCCTTTGTGCTCACTCAGTCATTAACGTTCACAATTACCAGAGTCAGGGCCATGGGGCTGCGCCCGCCCTGGCGGCTGGGTGGAGAGGATGGCTCTGCTGGAAGCCCCCTCCCCCTCTGCCCCCCCCCCCCCCCCCCCGGCCTGGAGTGGAGTACCTGTGCAGAAGCCAGGTCTTTGTGATGGATTCTGCCTGGGGACCGCTGGCCAGAGGAAGCCTGGAAGTCCTCGGGGTCCTTCTCTCAACTTCCTCTGGTTGGTCTGGGCCTGAATGTTGGTAGTCCAGAAACCATCTCAGGTGGAACCCCCAAAACCATAATAGAAACCTAGCCACAGCATGCAGGTCTGCTTTGTCCTGAGCCATTGTCCCCATAGCTGCCACTAACCAGCTTTGAGCCCTGCTGGGCCCCCCCCTCTGCATCCTGGTTCCCAGCTTTCAGCATACCCCTTTTCCTCTCCTCTCCTCTCCTCTCCTCTCCTCTCCTCTCCTCTCCTCTCCTCTCCTCTCCTCTCCGCTCCTCTCCTCTCTCATTTTTTTTCCTCAAATGCTCCTGGACCAATCGCATCTAAGAAATCCGGCCTGAACTTGCATCCAAACCATCATTCTGTGATTCCCACTTATAGACCTTGCACCCCTGTTTCTTCTGCTTCGAACCCCTCTCCTCTTTCCCACCCAGGCATCCAGGTCCAAATCTGCGTGCAACCCATTCCCCTCCCAGGAAGCTTTGCAGATCTGACAAGCCTGTGGCTTGTCAATGCTTGCCTGGCCATTCACAGGTGAGTAGCCTTGTAAGTCATGTGTCTACACTGCATATAAGGGAGTGCTGATCTACCACTCAGTTCTGAACTGAATAGCGACAGCAGTCATACTGATACTAACTATGCAGTCAGTACACTGAGTGCACTCTAGCTCGGTGCTAGGCATAGTTCTGCGTTTCCCACACACTGAACCATGCCATCATTTTAAGAAGTATTATTGTTTCCCCTGTTTTACACCTGACCTGACCTGATGACCAGAGAAGCTCAAGGTCACAGAACGACCGTGGTAGAGATGAAGCTGGAGGTGCACGGGAGCTTGCATATCACAGCCAGTGAGCGTGGACGGATTGACCCTGTCTTTCCAGCATTATGCCCCTGCGGTGCCTTGAGAGCAGCCATGATGGTAATGTTTACACCATGGGAACCAGCACATCCATAAACGAAAGCTTCCTCCCCTCGCACCGGGAAGTCAGCTGTCAAACATGGAACAGCATCACACGGGCTGGACTCGCCCTGTCTAATCACACAGTCGTGACTCTGTGTTAGGATTTGATGCATCTTTTTAGTTGTCCTCCAACAAACAGCTCTTGTACCTGGAGGGCAGGAGATGAGCCTAACTCTTTGTCCACTCAGGAGAGCGGGGATTGATTTTATTTTGTTTCATTTGATTTTTTTGTGGCAGGATCGTGGTAAGTAGCCCAGGCTTTCCTTGAATTTGAGATTATCCTGACCCAGCCCCTTGAGCTCTGGGATTATAGGCATGCATCACCACACCACTGTGCTGGGTTGAAAGCAGGGATTTATCTCTGCAGCATTAGGTGGGTGAATAGCAATTTATCTGGAGGCCTGTAAGTTGGGTCAGGATAGAATACTCCTTAATATTGCCCCCAAGTTTGCTTGCTTGTCAGTCTAGAGCCCGGGCAAGTCTCTCTGGAGATTTGTGTCCCCTTGGGCCTGACCCTGGCAAAGGCTTTTCACCACTGCCTAGCCAGGCGGAGCTGAGAACTACAGACAGAGCAATTAGAGACTGACTTCATCTTGGTTTCAAAGAGGCCGAGAAAAGCTGGGGATAATGTTAGCAAGAGTCAAAGTTAGCTCTTTGCTGAGGGCCTCGCAGGGCCGGTTATGGAGCGGCTGTTTCGGGAATCTATTTTGGTCTCCCCCGCCTGGTGGCTTAGAGCAATTTGCTGGGCACCCATGGGCCAGAGGGACCATGAGGCTCCTGCCATAGGCAGCTGCCTTTTTACACCAGAGTAATGATGGTTTCTGGGTGAGAGAGAGATCAATAGGGTCTAAAAATCCGTTTCCGTCACATCTGGATGCAGGCTCTGGGCCCCTCGCTGACTCAGGCTCCGGCGAGCACTGGGAGTGGAAACCGCTGCACACTACAGCCCGGCTGACTCCCGGCTTCTTCAGAGTCCAGTGTCCCGAGACCCACATCTTCACCCAGTTCCTTGGAGCAGGTCCTGCCTGCTTCAGCTGTTGGCAAAGCACAAGGGAGGAGCCATGAGGAACGGGAGCCAGACAGTGCTCCCCGCACAGCTCGGGCATAGCCCAGGGCTGGGCATCATGTCACAGTGGGCAGGAGAACATAGACTTTTCTGCCCTCGTGGAGCTCACAATATCAGGAGGAGACAGATAGTACCTTATAGGGAGATGATCCTACAAAGGCCAGTGGAGAGCCTGGGGCAGCAAAACCAAACAAACTTGTGTCCACCTGAACATTTCTGTCTTATCACTCACGTGCTGGACACTTTAGATGCATAATGTCACTTAATCCTTAGGACAACTCCATGATATAATCATTGCAAAGAGGCAGGCGAGGCTCAGAAGTCTACAGCTCCATGCCTTCCTTTAGCCTTATGACCAGGGTTTGGCAACTTTTTGCAATGGGCCAGATGGCGAATACTCTAAGCTCTGCAAGCTACACAGTGTTCATTGCAAACACCTGCCTCTGCTCCTGTAGCATGAAGGCAGCTATGGACCATGTAGGCATGGCTGTGTTACAATTAAACTTTATTCACAAAGTTGGTGGCAGGCTGGGTTTGGTAAACTGGTTATAGCTTTTATTATGATACTACCTTGAGGAAGTAGACCTGGAGTTTGAAAGGCTGTAGAACACTCTACACTCTAGAACAGCTCTGTCAAACAGAAAAAGAAATGTAAGTCACATGCATAAGTAAATAATTTTCAGTAGTTGTATTAGAAAGGAAACAAGAAACAGATAAAAGTAATTGTTGTCAAGTATATGCCTTAACTCCACATATCAGGATAATTATGATGTTAATAGAAAAGCAATACAATAATTTACTAATGAGATTTTGTTTTACATTCTATTTTCCTGCCAAGTCTTCCATTCTGATGGGTATTTTATATTTATAATATGTGGCAATTTCTTCTGGTCTGGTTTTAAGTTCTCAATGGCCATATATGGTCTAATAACTTGCCTTACAGGACAGTGTGTCATCAGAGTAAATATCAGGTATTTTTTTTTAATTTTTTTTTTGTTTTTATTTATTTATTTGAGAGTAACAGACAGAGAGAGAAAGAGGCAGAGAGAGAGGGAGGGGGGAGTGGGCGTGCCAGGGCTTCTAGCCACTGCAAACGAACTCCAGACGCATGTGCCCCTTTGTGCATCTGGCTAAAGTGGGTCCTGGGGAATCGAGCCTTGAACCGGGGTCCTTAGGCTTCACAGGCAAGCGCTTAACTGCTAAGCCATCTCTCCAGCCCAATATCAGGTATTTTTATTGGTATAAAATGAAATTCTTGGTGTAAGATGCAAATCCAAAAACAGAAATAAGAGAGAAATTTCTGGATGGGCCAGTGCATTAGCCTGAGTGTCCAGAGAAATAGAGCAATAAGGTGTATGAGTAGATATAGGAGATTTATTGTAAGGAATTGACTAGGTTCAAGATTTGTAGCTGTCAAGCTGGAGATCCCAGAGAGTCAGAGGTATGGTTCTGATCTGAGTCCTAAAACCTAAAACCCAGTAGAACTAAGGTTTAAGTTCAGTTCAAAGGCAGGGGCAAAGCCCAGTGTGAAAGTACTCAAGCAGGAAAGTCAGCCTTTTTGTTCTATTCAGGCTTTCCACTGATTGGATGAGGCCCAGCCCCACATCACAGAGGGCAATCTGTTTGACTCATTCTGTGGCTTCAAACATCAAGCTCAATCCAGGGAAGTGTTCAGGCAGATGTGTGGGTGTCCTCATGGCCCAGTCACATTCACACTTCAAGTTAACCATCACAGGGAAGATTCCATGGAGAAAGAGTTGTCCATACTGTAATCTGAAGCAGAGAATTTCACGCACAAAGAGGCAAGCACTGGGTACCTTCTCCCTGCTGGCTAGCTGTCATAGTGCTATGGAAAGTGCTATACATCCTGCTGGGGGAGAAAAGTCAACAGTCTTAACAAGCGGTGGATGCTAAAAGCCACACAACTGGCCAGCCAGGCAAGATGTGCCCATAGTCCAATAGTGGCATGTCTGTTATGCGGGTAACCAACTGCTCTCTGATTGGATTTGAGGTCTGCTCCGTGGGAGGGAATTCATGCCTGGTACTGAAAACCTAGTCAAAAGCCTATGGTGGGAAGGCCATAAATCCTAGCAAGGAAGCTTCTGCTGTTGCTTAGCTACATGTTTATATTATGCCCACCCAAATATGTAAGTGCTACTCTCACTTTTGGTTAGAGAAGCTTCTATGTTCAGATGGTGGTGATGACTAGGGAGACTCAAAACTCATCAATGTGCTGAGAAGTCACATTTGAAAGTTGGTCACTAGGTGAGACATCTCTATCTCACCCACTAAGGCTCAGAAACCATTGGTGAAAAGCTGGCAGAAAGGATGTAAGAGCCAAAGGATGGAGAAGAGTGCTTTGGAATGCTGTCTTCTAACACACAGAGTGGCCATTGCATTCACGACCTCACAACAGCTTTTATTACCTGCACCAGACCTGCATAATACTGAACCCATCAACATGTTATTATGGATGATGGAGGAGGGCAAAAAATGACGACATGAAAGAGGTGAGCATTGAGGGTTTATGCAGAGGGAGCATATGGGAGACAAATGGAGGAGTACAGAGGTGGTTGGGCATGACAGGCCGTTCAGAGGACGTCAGGGCCATGGAGCCTGGACCTGGGGATAGAAAGCCAAGGATGGGGCTAGGAATGAACACTGAAGGCTGCCTGCTTCTTGGGAAAAAGGTGAGACCTGATTCTGAGAGCAACGTGATACTGCCCTGGATGTTAGCTTCTTCATCACCTCCATCAGAGCATCTCCAAACACAGGTTTTGTCATGTAAAAAGTGGACACTGTAGGCTCAAGGTAAGCCCAACAGCCCAGTCCCCATAGCCATAACCCCAGCATCATCTTGGAGCTTGCTGGAAATACAGATACTTGTGTCCTGGCTCAGGCTGACTGATATAGAATCTGCCTTTTACTTTAACAACATTCCCAGGGCATGCACTTGGAGTTTGTGAACTGCTGACTCGGGTTTTGGTGGGAACTGACTCTCCACCATCACTCTCCTGCCTCCTGCCAGCCACAAGCCTCCCTGTTTCACAGCCCCTCTGCCCAAAGCACTCAGAAAGCTTCCTGTTGCTGCCACAAATGAGACAAATGGAATGGATACACAGACCCCCAGTTTCCTGTAAATTTGGTATTTTAAAGATTCCCAGGTTGGATCTCCCAGAGTTGTTTCAGATCTTTGCTTTCCTCTCCCAGGGCAAAAAAGGTAATGGTTCCTGCTGCTGGGCTGGTGGGTTCTGCAATGAATGCTGAACAAATGGAGACCTGGTGGCCTCTGGCAAGACTTCAAAGGCACCCACCCGCTGAGGACCAGAGGAGGGAGGGGCAGAACACACTGGGGCACAGAAGTCTCATCAAGGAATAAAGAATAAAGAAAGCATTTGTTTTTTTCTGAATTAATTTTATTTATTATTTATTTGCAAGGAGAGACACAGAGAGAGAATGGGCTCATCAGGGCTACTTGCCATCCTGCAAAGGAATTCCAGATGCACGTGCCACTTTGTGCATCTGGCTTTATGTGGGTACAGGGGAACTGAACTCTGGCCATTAAGCTTTACAAGCAAGTGCCTTTAACCGCTGAAGCATATCTCCAGCCCAAAGAAAGCATTTGATTGGGCCATAATGCATCTTCACATCACTGCTTCAAGACAAAACGGTTTGGAGCATAGCGTATGTGACTCTGTGGTCTACTGTCACAGCACTTGCCGAAGATTCCCAAGATGAAGGAAGACACCTTTCAGAAGTTCCAATACCATAGCCCACACACCTAATCTAGTCCAGCAAAAGGAGTTGAGAAGATGCGAGAGGATGCGTGGATAGCAGCCACACCAGGGGCTTTCTGGTTATGAAGCTTTTAAGCGAATTATATAAAGTACACCCAAAGGGTCCCACTCCGTGTGAGAATTTCTGTTGACTGGGCTGGTCAACATGTTACCATGGATGGTACAGGAGGGCTTTTATTTTATTGATGCCAAAGTTATGTGTGTGTGTGTGTGTGTGTGTGTGTGTGTGTGTGTGTGTGTGTGCCACAGCAGTTGTGTGGAGGTCAGAGGACAACCTCAAGAGGTCCATCCTCTCCTTCCATCTTTTTTTGAAACAGGGCATCTCTGGTTTTGCCACTGGGTGAGCCAGACTAGCTGGCTTGCAAGATTCTGGATTCTCCTGGCTCCGCCTCCCATTACCACAGATTATAGATGCTACTTTGTGTCTGGCTTCACATGAGTGCTGGGAGGATCAGACTGGAGTTACAAGCCAGCACCTTTAACTGCCAAGCTATCTCCCCAGCCCCCAAATTATTTTAAATTATAATTTCCCTGTTTAACATTTGTCTTCCCTTGGGACAATATTCTGGGTAAAATGAAGGAAATTGTGTTGTGACATTCTACAAACATGCCAGGTTCAGGGGTGTACATCTCAGCTGCACAAGAGGGGAAGGCCATATCTTAGGACTAGTCAGAGTTGCCATCAAAAAGGCCCATTTGTTGAGCCTTACATACAATGCACCCCCAGCTTAGGACCTCATGTGTGTTAGCCACAGAGCCCTCTCAACAGCCCATTTGGGAGGGTCTTGGGTCAGACCCCTTCTATAGATGAGAAAAATGAGGCTCAGGAGTTTAAGGGAGTCAGACTCATCTAATTGGAAAGTGTTGTTGTTGTTGTTTTTTGGTATTGCGGATTGAACCTAGGGCCTCATGAGAAGCCACTGAACTCTATACCTAATCCTCTTTATATTTTTTCTTTTTCTCCTTTGTATTTTTAAATTTTGGGACAGGCACGTTGCCCAGGCTAGTATTTAATTCACTGTATGACTCAAGCAGGCCTTGAACATTTGATCTTCCTGCGTCAGCCTCCTGTATATACGGGGTTACAGGTCAGTGCTACCAAGCCTAGACTCAACTGGACAATTTTGAACCCAAGATTTGAAAGCTATCAGCTCTTATGTCTGTACTCTTCCTGTGTGGCTATCTCTCAGCGATTTGCATAGCCTGATCTGTTCCTCACAAACACTCTGAACAAACAGTTACAATGACCTGCATCTAAGGTGTGATTCCAGGAGGTCCTGTGAGCTTAAGAGGGGCAGGTCCAAGTCACTCACCAAGACCTGCTGGCTTCAAATTCTCTTCTCATTTTCTCAGGACTGTGAACTACTGTTGTACAGGGCTTTGAGGGGGGGGGGGGAGTTCCAAGGCACGCATCACAGAGCCCATCCGTGCACTAGATAAAGTATGCCCTGGCCTCCGGCTGTCCTATCTTCTGGTTTTCTCAGAAAGCTGCAAGTTCAGATTTGTGTGTGAAATTTACTTATTTGGAAATGTTGACAAGGAACAGATACTTTTTAAAAGAAAACATCCTATGTTTCTACCAAAGCAGTTTGGAGGTTGGCGGCACCAAGTGGCAGCCCTTGTCTAACCAGGACCCTGTTTCCGATGTAGATGCAATTGCCTTTCTCGCCCTCTGCATCAGGCTGGAACCTCAGCCTCAGAATAGAATCTTCTCTCTTCCTTGCCTGCCCTCTTTCCCTTGGCACTTCTTTTTCCTTACCCTTCCCTTTTTCTTTTTCTACATAGGATCTCATGACATAGCCTAGGCTGGTCTAAAGCTAGCTGTCTTCCTACTTGAGTGACAAGATTTCAGGCATGTGCCACCTCGAATTCATACAGGTATCCCACATAGAAGTTCCTTCTTCAAGGCGTTATTAACTGTGCAATCACGTCTATCCTTTCTGTACTCTAGCCCAGGGCCCGTTGATTGCTAAAATTTTAAAATATATTCTAACAGTGAACACCAAGCCACACTACCTGGAGCCCCCTGGTACTTTCCCACAATCAGCTCCAGGCCCTCTGTGGAAGTCTCAGATTTCCTGCAATAGCAGGTCACAGAGAAAGGCTGACCCAGCATGGGCCAACTGGAATGTATCCCAGAGAGCCTTCTGCGGCCTGTGAATGTCTGGAGTATTCCCCTCATCCTGCTACTCGAAGACCTTTGCTCCAGGCACACCTTCCTCAGACACTTTTGCTTCACTGTAACCACAACATTGAGTCAGCTTAAGAGAGGAAGGATTTATCTTGGCTCATGGTTTCAGAGGGATTTCATCCATCATGGTAGGAAAGATGTAGCAGAGCAGCCCAGATCACAGCAGCGTGCATGCAGGCATGCGTGTGTGTGTGTGTGTGTTTGTTTCCTTGGCTGCTCACACCATGGAGGACCAGGAATCAGAGAGGAAGGTGGGAATCAGGGCTAGGCTGGAGTATAACCCTCAACAGCCCACTCCAAGTGACCTACTTTCCGCAGCTGGGCCCACTTCCTAAAGCAGGTCTTCCCAGATAGCACCACCAGGCAGGCAAAAACCCTCAAAACATGAATCTACAGGGGACATTTCAGATAGAAGCCCTAACAGGGCTCTTTCCTAAAAAGCTCAGCCTTTTCTTGATTTCTCTTCATTCCCTGTCCCCCAGCCTGGGTGAGACCAAGGGGCCTGCATCCCAGCTCAGCCTACTTTTGCTCTCTATTCCCGTTGATGAGAGGGGTAGGACCCGTCTGCAAAGAGAACCCTCTTCCTGCCTCTTTCTGCGCACATGAGCATGAGATAGACTCTTTCTCTAGGCAGAAAGCTGGGGCCATAGCACAGTGCTCATTTTCAGGGAAATGGCAGGTGTGTGGAAATGTGGGAACTAGTTCTTCCAAAACCTTTGGGGGTAGGGAGGGCTCATCATCATGAGAAATCCCTCCTGCAAGCCATCAGGGTGCTCCAGCTCCATCTTAGGAGCTGAGAGTGGTTCTTTTCTATTACTCTTCCTTTCTTGTGTCGGAAAGATTCTGTCTTCATTTGGACAAACTGACAAAAGTGATGCAGATGGGAACGTCTCCCCGGCACCTTTACCCCTTAGGGAGACACTGGCATGCACACTCTGGGGAAGACAGTTCAGGGAAATAACTTTTGAAGTGGCTTGAGATCTGCTCGGAGAGGGAGAGGGAAGACAACTGGGGCAGGTGGCTGTCATCACCCAGGCAGCTGGGCCACAGCCCCGGAGCCATGGGCTCATCTTGCACACAGTGTACTTCATTCTGATTACGGTTCCTGTCTCGCTCCTCCTACTCCACAGAGAATTCACCGAACAGGGATGGGGATCCGTTCAGTTTGCTGCTGTGCCATGTCTCAAGTACCTGGAGCAGTCCCAGTATATCATAGGCCTCCACATTCATCCTGAGGGGCTGGACAACTTAACCCACATCAACCCCTGGATGGAAACTGAGGCCTAGAGAGAGGAAGGGATTTATGGGTCATGTTACAGTATACTCACAGTGACAGAGCCAAGGCCCAAGAGGTCTGCTCCTGGCAGGTTATCCCCTGAGACATTGTTACAGCACCCTATGGCCTTTTCCAGCTACACAACAGCTCAGGGACTTGTGGTGGTAATGTTGCCCAAGCCACCTACATTTCCTGTGCTCTAGTACCTGTGGCTTCCTGGCCCAGGGCACAGGGGTCTTCTGAAGGCTGCTTTGGGTCTTGTTGGATGCCAAAGCTGGTCTCAGAGCATTTTCTATGTAGAAGTGTTCCGAGCCGTGCACTTCTTTGTTCCTATGTTTGTTATGCAGCATTCTTCAGTAACAAGGCCCCTTAGAAGCCACAAGCGCACCAGGATTATGTTGCCAAAGGCATCCTGGGTGCTCTGAGGGGTATGACAGAATTGGTTATGTTATTCACTGACCATTCCTGAGACAGCCTGGTGCTCCTCTCAGCTTGCAACTTGAAGCAACTTACTTAATCTGAACAACTATAAAGTAGACATTAAACAACACCATTTTACAGATCAGAAATAGAGGTTACATGACTTTTTCCAGGGTCGCAACAAAGTTCATATAGAGCCAGGGTTTGGCACCTGATGGACTGCTCCCTAAGCCAGTGGCTCCCCTCCCTCTGCAGTGGCGTTGCTATTCGTGTCACCAGTGAGCTGAAGGAAGCCTAGATATGGCTGTTTCCAATGTCTGGCCAGCAAACAAGGAAGGCTTCCTGAGAGAGGAGATCATGTGGCCAGGTCCTGAGTCAAGCAACGTGCCGAGAAAGAAAAGAAGGAACCCAGATCTTTGCATTCGGGTGTGACATACTTGTCACTTACCTGGGAGACGGTCACAGGCCAGACACTTTGCCAGCTTGTTTTAATTTTATGTACACCATAGCAGGAAGCCCGGAGTGCTGGTGTGACTGAGTTCCATGGCGGGCAAGCAGCATGGCTGGAACCCAGCTGGGGAGCCCCTGGTTCTTCCACGCCCTCCTTAGCAGCCCACTTACACTCCTCTGACCACATGGAGAGCTGGACCCACATCCCATGGTGTGAACACATGGGCCAGGTGGCCTCCTACAGAGATCCCACATTGGCCTGTGGCAGTAGTTTCTGGAAAGGGGCCTCTAGCTTTCCCCCAGCCCTCTCAGAAGCCCAAACCACAGCTCTTCCAGTGCCATGCCTTCCCTTCCCCATGACACAGAGCCCGAGGCTAGTGACAGGCTTCTCCCATGGACCCTGCCACCCTCAGCTTCCAAGACCTCAACTTGCTCTGCCGTAGACTCCTGGGGAATAAAAACCCTTAACTGTGTTTCTTTAAACTGATCATCAATTTCCCTTTTATGAAAATTAACACTGGATAGGAAATGTCTTAAAAAATACATCAAGGTGAGGCAAATGGCCTTTTGAGATCAATGCCAGGCGCACACAGGTTTGGGGAGAACTTCATTCAATTCTGTCTCCAAACCTGGAAGGTGGGGAGGGGCATGCAGGAGCCCAGTGGTAGGAAGACTTCCTCTTTCCCTGAGTGATCATGTCCCCTGTAGCAGCCCTTGGGAGCCCCCCACTTGCCTTGCTCCCCTTCCCCATGCCCCCCCATGTGCCTCGCCTCGAGGTGTTGCTACTTAATTTTGTTTAGAAATTTGAAAAGTGAGTGGGGATATGGCCTGATTACAGCCTTGATTTAAAGGTTTGATTTAGGTTTCTCTCTGTTCTTATATCAAAGATAAAGTGGAAGTGAAACTATCATGCTCAGGTAATGAGATTTTATATTAAAAAGAATAAATTAAGCTCATAAAGCTGAGGGTGGAAGGTTCGGGAGGGGCCTATCCCTTCATGAAGGGAACCTATACATTTATGTAACAACTATCCAACGTGATTAGAAGTCCAGGTTTGGACCTAGACTTTGAAGTCAAAGGAGGCCTTTTTTCCAGGTGCTTTTAAGAAATTGTGGGTCCTTAGGGATGTGGTACTAAGGCCCCAGGAGGCAGAAAGCACGGTGCAATCTCTCCCTGGTCTCTCCGCATCTCAGCTGTGTGACTTAGCTGTGGGGCAAGTAGCTTAAACTCTCGGATCCTTCTTTCCCTCTCATCTCGAATGCAGGAAACGGCTTTACCATATTTGTTGCCAGCCGCAGCTACAGTAGGGGTTACGTGATGCGTATCTATGCGTCACTCCAGAATGCCAGCTACCATAACTTTTGTGTAGCACTCTTCTGAGCAGCCGAATGGGGACATTGCTCTCCATATGACAGAGCGATCACGCTGGGTGAGTGAAATAAGAAAGATCTTAGCACCACCGCAAACAACACACAAGCCCAGCGCTGTCACTGGTATATTTGTATGCCAATTACTGCTCATTCCCGCCAGGCCTTGGGAAACCCTTCTCCATGTCCGTCAAGCAGGGGCTGATCTCACGTAAGACACGCCACATCGACGCAGCCCTTGGAAACAGCCAGAAACCGCCAGCCAGCCATCCTTCTGCCCTTTCCCACCCCGCCCCCTCCCTTCCTTGTGAGCAATAAAACGAAATACAAAGAAACAGGAATCAAATAAAGACCCTGAAACCGAGGCCGTCTGTGGTCATTTTAAAACAGATCCTTTTTGAAAAGCTGGGTGACATTTTCCTTTAACGTCTGATTTTTTTTTAATGCGGGCTGCATTTTTTAAGCACCCGGCTGGCTTGTAACTCACCGAGGCAGTACAGTAGCTGCGCCGACTGTTCCATTTGATCATTAATTTATCACAGTTCTAGCAGTTTGTCTGACAGGTGATAATGCTTTCATCTAATGGTCCACAGCCAGGGTGGGGGCACCGCAGCCCAGGCTGGCCGGCCTGCAGACTGAGGCCCACGCACACACTCTGCTGGTCTGCTCTACTCCAGAACTGCAGAAGACCCAGAAATTAGCTGCTCAAGGAGGTTAGGGGTCCCTTTATGGTGAATGAGGCTTGGACAGCTCCAAATGGGCCAAGGACTAGTAGAACTCTCGGTGCAACTTTGGCCTGGGCCAGTGAGGAGAGGCCACACCAGTCAGTGCAAGCTGCATTGGGCTGTGGTTACAACCACCCCTCTGCTCTACGTTCAGAGGCGTCGGCCAGTAGAGCCAGCTTCTTTCAAACTGTGCTCTTCAGGGCGGGGAGATTGAGCCCCTCTGAGGACCCGCTCATGAAAGTGCCATTCTATAAAGTAGAGAGGAAATCATGTCGACCATAGCGAGGCTACCCACATGTCCCCTTCACTCATATTCCATTGGCCAAAATCACTCATAAGGCCAGAAGCAAGTTCAAGTGGGCAAAGAAGGTGATTCTACCCCAAACAAGGGAGCCAAATGTTATCCACAGCCCTGTCATCTACCCTCTGTTGAAAGTTCTGCTGGTGAGGCTGGAGAGATGGCTTAGTGGTTAAGGCACTTGCCTGCAAAGCCTAAGGCTGCAGGTTTGACTCCCCAGTACCCATGTAAGCCAGGTGCACAAGGTGGCATATGTGTCTGGAGTTTGTTTGCAGTGGCTAGAGGCCCTGGTGTGCCCATTCTCTCTCTCTCTCTCTTTCAAATAAGTAAATAAATAAATGAAATATTCTTTAAAAAGTTCTGCTAGTAAAAATATTCTACTTTCCCAGTGTGTCCCAGGCTGTGCCTCACCCTGTGCCCTGGCCACCAGCCTCTCATCCATCATCTGTTCTCCCTCATTGCCACCCCAGGCTCTGAACAAGTCACATTCTCTAAAGATTCCAAGACCCCTTTGCATGTCTGGAACTGGGGGAGCAGCAGCAGCCCTGGTTACCTCATCTTAGATAGACACTGGGGCACTGGGTTCCATTTCCCTCCTTTGAAGTCTCCACCCCTGCCTGTCACACCTAGGGGTACAAGATGTTCCAAGGAACTCTTGGACTTGCCCTGAACAGATTCTCCAAGGGCCACGGGTTGGTTATGGTCTCCAAGGAACGCCACGCAGTAGGCTACTGAGGGCCATGTGGCATATTTTTTAGGGGATCATGAGAACAACCTGCCTACTGCCAACTCACTGATTTGGGTGACATGGGGAACCTGGTTCCTGTCTCCATCCTCCACTGGCCCTGCTGGGTTTTTCTCAAGAACTAGAACCTTGGGCTGGAGAGATGGCTTAGTGATTGACGTGTTTGCCTGCAAAGCCAAAGGACCCAGGTTTGATTCTCTAGTACTCATGTAAGCCAGATGCACAAGGGGGCACATGCATCTGGAGTTTGTTTGCAGTGGCTAGAGGTCCTGGTGCACCCGTTCTCTCTTTGTCTCTAATCTCTCTCTTTCTCTCTCTCCCTCTCTCTCTTTCTGCTTACAAATAAACAATTACAAAAAAGAAGAACTGGAACCTTGCTGGGAACCACACCTACTGGAAAGCCTTTCTGATATCCCACCAGCTCTGTACCTCCTGCTCTGGAGAGCCACCTGGGGAGCTCTGGAGACACACCATGGCCTGGGCCTCACACCAGGCCAGTGCCATCAGAATCTAGCAGAGCCTAGGGTGGCTTCCACTCACTGATCTATTCTCTTTTCATATGACTATCTTCTTTGTTTTTTACTCTTTTGCATACTTATTTTATTTCCCCTAAAGTCCCCAGCCATCCTCCTTTTATTTATTTATTTGTTTGGTCCCCAGTATAGTTGCCTTTGCTGTTCCCTGTGTTTAAAATACTGTCCTTCCTCAGATGTTGGTAGAGTTCTGTTTCTTTGACACTCACCCCTCACATTTATTTTAAAAAGCTTCATGGGCTCTAATGTGGCATCATCCTGCCCCCGACCTTCCTGGCATGTTTGGAGTTGCATTTAATAGCTCATCTTTTCTTTTTTTTTAATTTTTTAGTTTATTTTTATTTATTTGAGAGCAACAGAGAGAGAAAGAGTGTGAGAGAGTGAGAGAATGGGCGCACCAGGGCTTCTAGCCACTGCAAATGAACTCCAGACGTGTGTGCCCCCCTTGTGCATCTGGCTAACGTGGGTCCTGGGGAATCGAGCCTCGAACCAGGGTCCTTAGGTTTCACAGGCGAGCGCTTAACCGCTAAGCCATCTCTCCAGCCCTATAGCTCATCTTTTCTAACTGTCTGACTTGGTGTTGTTTCTTCATGTAATGTGTCTTTTCTTCTACTAGCACGTACTCCATGTGGGCAAAGGCTTTTCTAGTTCAGCTCATCCTGTAGGCTCACCACTCTGAACACCTGGCATCTTGTTCAATAGTTATTGAGTGAGTGCACGCAAAAACTAATATTTCTAGAACATTCCATGGAGGCTTGCACCTCTGTTGACTATTTTCAGAATTTAATTCCGGGAAAAAGCATGTCTCTCTTGAACAACTGGTAAGAGTCGATTTTCTTCAAACAGGTAATTGTCCAGATTGAGTAACTCCGGAATAATAAATTTAGCTTTAAGCTTCCTGGGATCCTAGGCCAAAAGGGTCAGATTAACCACAGAAACTATGTTAGTCCATGTGGCCGGTCTATTTGCTTCTTCCTCCTCCTTCCCTCATGCTCTTTGATTTTCCATGTCTATTTTCACAGCATCTGATTACAAGCTGTCTCCAATCCTTTTTGGAAGCAGGCAGAATATAAATAGCTGGGAACACAAACAACAGATTCGAGTGTGTAACGCTTATTTTACAGACATGAATACAAGTTCTGGACAGGTGGGGCAGCTTGTCTGAGGTCACACAGCCTGGGCAAGGACCCAGGTCCTTTGAATTCCAGGCCATTGCACCGTGCCCTAACTGACAGCCGAAGGGCCAGACCCTGAGATTGTTTTTGGCTCTTAACACAGTACGTCTTTAAAGAAATGGAAACCCAATGGGATGAGGTGCTAGACTAGGGTGACCCCGAAGTTAGGGACTCAGATGTGGCGTGGTGCTCACCGCATTCAGGGCCTCCAGAAATCCTGGCTGGAAATGCCTTGGTATTGGCTAACGTGTGTAAGCTTTACCTCAGAAATGGGCTTGGTAGGCTGGAGAGATGGCTTAGCTGTTAAGGTGCTTGCCTGCAAAGCCTAATTGCCTGGGTTCGATTCCCCAGGACCCACATAAAGCCAGATGCAGTGGCACATACTTCTGGAGTTCATTTGCAACAGTTGGAGGCCTTAGCATGCCTGTTCTCTCTCTCTCTCTTTGTCTGTCTCTCTTCCCTCTATTTCTCTCTGCTTGCAAATAAATAAATAAAAATATTTAATCAAAAAAGAAATGGGCTTGGGTATTTCATGGTAACTCACTACCTTCCAAGGAATGAGCTCCCACCTGCAGATTTTTGTGTCTCCAGCAAAGGAGCATGAAGCCATTCTCCAACATTCTCCACTTTTCTGGTTGGCAGCCTTGACTTTTTTTTTTTTTTTTTTTCCACAAAGGGAGGGAAGAAGATGCATTATCTAGGCTCACTGGATACACTGATCCTATCTGACAGACCCATGTTCTCTTTTTTGCTGAAAGAAATATTATAAGCTGAAAATCTCCTTCAGCCCTTCCATTGCTGGAGAGTCAGAGAAATGACCTGACAAGAAAGGCAGGGGCCTGAGAGCTGGGATGTGGTTGTCAATAATGCAAAACGAACTCCCACTAATTATTGAGCCCCTGCTAGGTTCCAGCCCCAGTATGCCACACACCAGGTGGATTTTCTAATTTAATCTTCCCTTCTCAGAAGGCATCGCTGCTTCCACTATATCCAGTAGGAAACCAAGTCGAGGACCTTTGGACCCCATGCCAGAAGCAATATTGCAAAAAGAACTAGTTGCGCAGTGTTTCCTGAGTACCAGGGAGTGTTCTAGAATTTTCCAGATGTAACTCAAGGATCTGTCATCAGCCCCATTGACAGAGGGAAGACTCTGAGATGTGAAGAGTTAAAGTGACCTTTTCAAGCCACACAAAGGTGGTGTCTGGTTTTGAACCCAGATCCCAGAAGTTACTGTGGAGTCCACTGCCCTGGTTCTTTTCTCAGCACCGCTTAACAAATGTTCCCTTCTAGTTCAACTTTGGCATCTGTAGCTCCAAATCCTCATTGTTCTTCATTTTGGGGCCCCTAGGGAGAGTTCCCAGCTCTCCAGAGAGCTCTCTCGACTGGTTTAATCTGACAGGGAACTGCTTTCTGGCCCATCCATTTGGTTCCTGAGGCGAATGTGAAGGAGACTCTACAGGTCCCCGACAGCAACACTTAAGAGGCCTCATGTCCATACTGTGACAAATGCCTGAGGCATTACTACCATGACAGGGTGGTGGCCCCACCCTGAGCACCTGACTCTGGGCACTCAGTGGCTTAGGGAGTCCAGGAAGGCGGGCGAAAGACAGCCCCCCCCCCCCAGGGCAGCCGGAGCAGCCTGAGGCAAGCTCTCTCTGAACAGCTGTATGGATTTGTTAATGTTGGGAAACACTGGCCAGTGATGGGCAACCCTGAGCACTCAGCTTCCTCCACTTAGCACCTATGTGGAGGGCTTGTGGGTCCGTGGGAAGGGGATCAGTGACGGGCACCCGCAAGACCAGCTTAGGGCCTTTTCTCCTAGAGCCACACTCCAGGCTGACGCAGGGCTGGACAGTTCAGCCGTGGAGGAGGTCAGTCCACGTGGCTCTGGACTCTAGCCCGGGATGCCCCAGTCCCTGGGTGGACAGCCTTTTTTTAGAATATGTCTGAAAAGCTGTCTTCTGCCTCTCAGGTCACACCCAGAGCATCCGAAGTGCTTAAGACTTACTTTAATAGCAATGAAGAATAATTCATAACACTTCCTAATGAGCACCTGGCAGCGGCGACCTGTGTGAGGAGCCCGGAAAGCGGGGTTTGCCTGCAAGGCTGAACGTGCCCCTGCAGGCTCGGGGCATGGGCTCTGCTCTGCGCGCCCGTTTTCAAGGGCAGGGCAAGAGGTGACCTCATCTCTGTCCTCCCTCCTCAGGGCCACACATTTCTCCTTCAGGCCTTCTTCCTGCCACCACTCCTGACCCACAATCTTGTCAGCAAGCACCTCTAACCACAGAGCCATCTCCCCAGCCCTGTTAGCATTTGTTCACACACAGGTGGTATTTCTGTCTAAATCCCAGCAGTGGTCACCAGGCATGTGGCAGATGACACTCTTGGGGACACCAGCGGTTTTCAACCAGGCCTGATTCTGTATTACAGTCCTGGGGACATTTTGCAATGCCTGGAGACATTTTAGTTGACATGGGGTGGGGGGGTGGGTGGGAATCAAGTGGCTGATGAACCCCCTTCAGGCCAGACGGCCCTTCCCCCACCAACATAAAACCCTATGGCCTCAGATGTCAGCCCTTCCCCCCCTCCACACAGAACCCAGGCCACCTGGATGTCCACAAGGCTGATCTAGTGGCTTTTGCTTGCATTGTTACCAATGTTACTTCTCGCCAAGCTCCTCAGAGCTCAGAGAGATGGTTATGAACTCAGCATGTCAGGTTTGAATTCCACGGGACACTTCTTGTGACAGGTGTCACAGACAGACAGCATCCATGAGTGCCGTCTAAAGTAGCACACTATCACTTGTCCCATAAACATCCCTCAGTCACTAACAGCTAATTGTTCCTCCTGGTTCCTGCCACCGGCTACTCTAGGAGTGTTAGCTTACAAGGCCGCCTGCTGATAACTGTCTGACAGACTTGTGTGTGTGTGTGTGTATATGTGTGTAGTATGTATGTATGCATACACATATACACACACACATACATAGTTTGTATTTTTCGAGGATTTGGGGGTTCACACAAAACTATAGCAAGATTAATTTCCTCTACTTTCCCCAGCAGTTTCTCAGGTGACCAGCGTCCCCTATCAGAGCAGCACACTTTGTACCAAGGATGACTGACCCACACTTTCGGCAGGGGGTGTGTGTATGCTCCATGTGTTGGATACAGGTTCACCACAACAACAGCACATGGAAGAACTCACTGCCTAAGAGGCCCTCTGAACTCACCTGGCACCTCTGTCTTCCCCTAACACCTGGAAGTCATGAAGTTTGTCACTGTCTCCATACTTCTGTGTTTTCTAAGATGCCTTTAGTTGGAAACACACAGGGTGTGGGAGAGGCGCGTGATAATATGGTATCTGTTTGTGGATGGCAGAGAGTGACATGTTTATACTGATTATTTCAATTTAAGATTCTGGCAAGCATTCTTCAAAAAAAATTAAACGGTATTCCCATATGGTCTAGCAATTCCCTTTGGAATATATAGACATGAAATAATTAAAAGCAGGATCTCAAACAGACCATTGCACAGCCATGTTAATAGCAGAATTAGAAGACTCAAGAGGCAGAAACAACTTCAATATCTATTAATACATTAACAGGCAAGCAAAATATGGCGTAGACACACAATGGAATACTATTCAGTCTTAAAAAGGAAGGAAGTTATGATACATGTTACAATGTGGATGAATCGTGAGGATAGGATGTGGAATGACGCAAGCCCATCACAAACACAGCATGACTCTGCTCAGATGAGGTCCAGAGACCAGTGAACTTAGAGGCAAAAGAAAATGGAATGGTAATTACCAGGAACAAGGCAGCGGCAAGGAAATGGAGAGTCGTTTAAAGGGTTTAAAAGGATCCTGGAGATTGGGTGCACAGCACTGTTAATAAATTTGACACTACTGCTTTGCCTTTCATAATGGTTGCAAAGGTCATCTGACGTGTATTTCATCATAATTTACAGAAGGGTGCTGGCAGGCAGGCGTGGGTGCACACTAGCAAGGGTGCAGTGGGGGTGAGCGGAGGAGCGCGGGCCATGGGAAAGCTACAGGACTCCCAGGAGTGCGCTGGAGGCCAACCCTTGGGTCAAGGTATCTTGGAGCTATCCGGACAGAGAACTTCTGTCCCAGGAGTGGTCCACGTCCACAGTCTGCACATCCAGTTGGAGGCTGGTGGCACTGGAGAAGAAGCGAAGGGAGCTGTGCTCCGTGAACTCCCAGCATGGTACCAGGACTCCAACTCGTGAGATGATTCGTACTTTTACTAGCGTCTGTATCACCTTGTACTGAATAACAATAAACCCATGCAGAACACTTCAGGGGTGCACATGGTGAGCAAGTGGATGACATTCTCTCCAGTTTCAGAGAAGCAGGCCTGAGGAGTGGGTTAACCTGCACCAGATGTCAATATCAGACAGACAATGGGGGTGGCTCATCTTTGCCATGCCTCTCCGCCATGTGCCGAGTGGCCCCAAAATGATGTCTATTTTACATATATGACAAGTAAGGCTCAGGGAATCCCTGGGCTGGCTTCCAGCCAGTGAAAGGGCAGAATTGGGCTATAATTTCCAATATGCCAGGCTCAAGAGTGGACCGGCCTATAGGGGACGGCTAAAAAAACAGGAAATACCACCCTGTGCAGGGTGGTAAGGTGGGCTCCTAGCTTCTTCTGACCCCCCACAGCATGTGAGGCAGGCAGATGAGACTCACAAGTGGGGTGCAGGTCATAGTCCCTACTGCAAGTTAGGGTGACCCTGGCTCCTGTCCTAAGAAGCTGAGATGCCATCCAGGGCTGCTCTATTTCGTGCCCTGGCATCCATTCTCCAAGAACCAAGAGGGTACTTGATCCCAATTATGGAAAGTGGCTGGGTCAGCCGACACATTGCAGATCTGAGCACTTCAGAGGGCAGCTGATTAAAACTCAGACAGTCCTCATATGGAACTGGACTTGAATGCCAAGCCAGGACTCTCCTGGGCCTCACAGTGGAGCCTGGATGGGTATAGTCACCCCTGCAAAGCCCTGGCACTGCAGACAGGGGACTGCTCAAGTGGACAGAGGGCCCAGATTCATGGACAGAGACTTGAAGGTCACAGACAAGTCCAGTGAAACTTACTCAAGGAGTGGCCTCACAGTGATGCCTTACTCCCAGGTTCCCTGCCAAGCTGGGATGGAAAAGGGTGGTGAGCCTTGTCTAAGGGACCTGCTGGTCCTCGACTGGGTCACCTGTCATCTTTCTCACAGTTCTGAGGCCTAGTCTCTCTGCTAGGCCAGCTCCCAGTTTGCTCAACAACCCAATGTGACTTGTCCCAGGGGAGGAGTCACTGAGTTTGGTGAGTATGGGGCTGATAATTTCTTTGACAATTTCTTCAGTCCCGAGCAACAAGAGACTTACAAAACCTCATGGCCTGGGTTCAAGTGCCCAGTACCCAAGTAAAGCCAGGACTAGCCTGACTGGTGGCCAGAAATCCAGGCTTCCATGGAGTCAGAGGATGCTGAGGACAGAAGGACCAGTGGACCAAAGGTGGTTGAGTCCCTACCACACCTTTAGGCCCTGGCCTAGTCTTTGCCTCTCACTGGGAGGGTGAATGGAGAGATGAAGAGAAATAAAGAGATTTTTTTCCCCCCAAGTCTACATAGGGAGCTGGGGGCATAGTGGCCTTGGGACTCAGGGTTGCTCCTGCCCAGGCCAAAAGATGGCCTTGCTGTTTGGTCTTCAGCCTTCTAAGTACAGCAGACCTTCCCTCGATTCCAGATACCACACGCTTGCTACCTTCACCAAGGTCATGATTGATGCTTATATTTCTGTGGTCTCAGACCACAGCATGTTCCAATTTCATAAGTGGACAGTGATCCAGCCAGTTGTCTGGGGAGCCATTTGGGGGAGTGTCTGCACAGTGGGAAGGGAATCTTGGGCCCCTTGATAGCTTGTGTGGCATCTTTGTGAAAATCAGTTCACTTCCTCTGGGCAAATGCAAAGCCCACACTGTGCACTCCTCTGGGAGAGTGGAGCAGAGGCTGAATTTGTCCTGCCACTGAGGCTCTTAGGGGCAGCATTGTACAGTGAACCACCTGTACCACTGTACACAGTGGTCTTGAGGGCCAGGATGCCCCTGAGTCCAGAAAGCTGAGCTCTATCATGACCCTAACCTTAGGTTTCTACTATCTCTATACCTCTGTCCTCAGATCTGGTCCCTGTCTAGGAAACCCAGGTTTGTCCAGAAGAGAAGGATTTGGGGAACTGAAGAGGATGGTCATTGAGCAGGACCACCTGAACTCTCCTTATGCTACAGACAGGGAAACTGGGGCTCAGAGAGAGCCACCATCTGCCATGATAGTTCTCACCACTGACACGGCTTGCTATGGCTAGCCTTGGGAAAAAAACAGCTGGGGCCCTGGTCCCACCCTGTAGAAGCAGGTTTTGATCAGTGTTTCTTGCAAGGCCCTATTCCATTCAGAGCTCTGGCCTCCTTCTTCCCCTACCTGCACAGTGGCAGAAGCACTAGTCTGCACCACTTTTGATTACGTGAACTTGGATAGGAAGCCTGGTCTCTCGATATTCCTGCTGACTGACGCAGCTGTTGGGTACGTGACATGCCACCTCTTCTGGGCCATGATAGGCCATAAGAAACTCTCATGGCTGGAGCACATTTGATTTTAGTTTTATTTCAAGTACTCAATAGCTATAAGTGGCTAGTGGCCACCCTGGATAGCCCAGTTCTCAACTATCTCTCTTCTTCATGCTAGTGACCATCACTGTGCCCTCTATACAAAGCATGGACCTAGGTCAGGCATTTGCACCTGTTTGGCCCATCTCTTTTACTACACCTGTTGCAGACATCAATAATGGACAGCCAGTTTCTCATGCAGTCTTCCTTAATGAGTCTGAGCCTGGCCTATGCTTCTTACCTTAGCAGACATTAATAAATGATTGCAATTGGAAAAAATAAAGCAACTCGCTTTGCCATACTGACTCCTAATGTTATTTTGTTTTTTATTTTTGAGACAGAGTCTCAGGATGAAGCCCAGCTTGACCGAAAACTCCAGATCCTCTTGCCTCAGCCCCCTGGGTGCTGGAATTGCAGGTGGGTACTGCCACTCCCACTCTGGAGCCCAGTGGTCTTCATGGGCTTGTGGCACTCAAAGCCACGGAGTGTGTTTCTGCCACTGCATCTCTTTCATGTGCATAAACCTATTCCTGAGTTTTGTTAAATTTGTACCACAGAGACCTCCTTCCTGGGCATCGTCACCTAGAGCAGGGGCCTTGCCCCATTGGAGTCTTAGGCCCAGAGATGGGCAGGGCTGGAGGTGTGAACCAGCACTTAGCTATCACTCACAGCCATAGGGGCATCATCTTCTGTGGGTAGAGGCTGTGTTGGGTCCCTGGGTGGGGTACCAAAGCTCCAGGAGGGCAGAAGCATGCCAGTGCTAGAGGCAGCAACTCTCACCTGTCCTGCCTCGGCTACCCAGAACCACGGGCTTTAATGTGCAATTCTTTTCGAAACATTGAAGATTATCCTTTCCATTTACAATATTTTCTTTTTTATGTGTGTGTACATGTGTGTGGTGTGCATGCATATGTGTACACATGTTTGTATGTGTGCGAGTTCATGTGTGTAGTGGTCAGAGGTTGATGTTGGATATCTTCCTCAATCACTCTGCCTTATCTATTTATTTTAGTTTATTTTTATTTGAGAGGGAGAGAGAGAGAGAAAGAGAGAGAATGGGCACGCCAGGGCATCCAGCCACTGCAAACAAACTCCAGATGCATGCGCTCCCCTTGTGCATCTGGCTTATGTGGGTCCTTGAGAATCAAACCGAGGTCCTTTGGCTTTGCAGGCAAACACCTTAACCGTTAAGCCACCCCTCTAGCCCCTACCTTATCTATTGAGACAGGTCCTATCACTAAACCCAGAGCTCACCAACTTGACTAGACAAGCTTGCTAGTAAGCCCCAGGGATCCACCCATCTCTATCTCCTCAGTGCTGGGAATAGTGGCATGTGCCACCACACCTGGCTTTTTTGTGGATGCTGGGGGTCTATGGTGGTTTGAGTGTACAGTGTCCCCCATATCTTCATGTGTTTGTGATTAAGCCTCATACTTAATCCTTAGCTGGGAGAGCCTTTGTAAGGTACAGTCTTGCTGGAAGGGTTGTGTTGCTGAGGGCAAGCCTTGAGGTGTTATAACCCAGCCCAGCTTGCCACATTAAGCTCACCCTCTCTCTAGTTCCACTCTGCTGCTGTAGAGATGTGACACCTGGCTGTCTGTTCCTGCCACACTTTCCCTTCCATGAGGAAACTTCCCCTCAAAGCTGTAAGCCAGGGCTAGTGAAATGGCTTAGTGGTTAAGGCATTTGCCTGCAAAGCCAAAGGACCCAGGTTTGATTCCCTAGGACCCATGTAAACCAGATGCACAAGCATCTGAGTTCATTTGCAGTGACTAGAGGCCTTGGCGTGCCCATTCTGTCTCTCTGCTTGCAAATAAATAAATTTAAAAAAAAAAACACCTGTAAGTCAAATTAAACCCATTCGTCCCATAGGCTGCATCTGGCAGGATGTCTTGTCCCTGCTATGAGAAGGTAACTTCAACAGGGTCCAAACTCAGGTCCTTTTGTTAGCATCGCAACCACTTCATCCACCAAACAATATTTCCAGCCTGGATAACATTTTTCTTACTTAAAACTTCTTCATGCGAAAAATTTCCAATCTAGGCCACATCTGTCCTCCTTGGAGAACTCCCCTCGCTGGAGCACCTCAGCTAGGCAGGCTTGCTCATTTTGCTGGGATGCTAGAGAAGGAGTATTGCTGGCCTCAATCTGAGTGTCCCCAGGGGGCTGTGGTCCCCACCCCCAAGGATCCTGCTTAGGGTCAGTCTGTCTTTCTTTTAGGATGTGGGCTGTTCCCTTCTGCACACTGCTGAGACACCACCTCTGTCCCATCCTCATTTGTTGCTTCCTTAGAGGCCACAGGACCCCCATTGGTAGTAGGGTTGTTGAGTGACAGTCATGAAGCCCCAAGGAGGTTCACAGACAGATCTGAGGTGGGGGGGTAATTTGCACTGCTGTGGCTGTAGAACAGGGAATGGAGGAGGAGCCGCTCGCTGTCTGTATGGGACAGCCTGACATATGCATAGTTCCTAAGTATTTTTAAGTTTTTAAATTATTTTTATTTATTTATTTGAGAGAGGGAAAGAGAGAAAGACAGAGAGAGAGAGAGCGAGAGAGAGAGAGAGAATGGGCACACCAGGGCTTCTAGCCACTGCAAACGAACCCCAGATGCATGCGCCACCTTGTGCATCTGACTGATGTGGGTCCTGGGGAATTGAACCAAGGTCCTTTGGCTTTGCAGGGAAGTGCCTTAACTGCTAAGCCATCTCTCCAGCCCAGGTTCCTAAGTATTTTAATGTTCTATTTATATCTTTACCTTTATATTTATTCACTTACTTCAATGTGCTGAGATAGAGTTTTACTCTGTTACCCAGGTGGTCTGGAACTTGCTATATAGCCCCAGTTGACTTCAAACTCATGATCCTGCTGCCTCAGCCTCTGGAGTATTGGAATCACAGGTGTGCACTACAATGCTCAGTTCTCAAAGTGCATTTAAAGTTAGCTTTTGTGCTGTTAGCAGATAGCAGATGAACAATAGACACCTCCAGAGCTAGTTTTAGCTCCACTAGCAGAAATAGAGGAAGGTGAGGTGCATTGGGCTGGGCAGTCAGTCAAGGATGTCTTCCTGGAGGAAGGAGACCAAAGGTGCAGACCAGCAGAGCAAGGCAAGGGTTTCATGCAGAGGCCTGTGGAGCCACCATGAATGGGTATAGTTCATCAGTAAGGAACAAGGACAGGGAGGGTGTGACACTCTTCCCTTTCCCCCATTAAACATGTCTCGTGCTGCCTTTTCCTGCCACTCTCTCAGTGTCCCCCTGCCCAGGAGGGGTTTTCAGACTCTTGGTGAGGTCCTGGGATGAATCTCTGTTTCCCCTTGTGAAGTAGAACTCTTTCAACTCTGAGGACTTAAAACTCGAGGATGAGAAATGCTTTGGAAGCTTGCGAGTGCTCCGGGGTGAGAGGAAGAGAACGCTGCTGGTTCCGAAGGAGCATCCGCTCTTCAAGTTTAGGTAAGTTTAACTCCATGACAAGACTTATCTCTACACAGCTAACCCGCTGAGGTTTAGAATTAAGCTCCCTTTGACCACAGTCCCCTGGGTCTGTCCCTCCTCCATTCTCCGGAGACCATCACTGCTATTATATTATTATGAATGCTTACAGACTTGCTTGTGTGTATTTCGTGTGTGTTTTTATACCTGGGACAATATAAAGGTTGTTTTGTTTTGAATTGATATAAGTAGACTTAAATTACTTGTGTTTTCTCTACAACAATGGATTTGGTCATGGTTCTGTGGGAGAACAGAGAAGCAGAACATTCTTTCTTCCCTTCTCCCCCTCTCATCCTGCTTCCTTCTCTCCCTTCCTTCCTCCAGCCCTCCCTCCCTTTTACCCTCCATCTGTCCCTTCTTTCCTCCATCCCTACCTCTTTGTCTCCCTTCCTTCTTTTGCTGGGGATAGGATGGAATGTAAAACTTCATACATGCTAGGCAAGTGCTCTATCATGGTGTTTATAGCCCCAGACCTACATCATTCTTTTGGAAATATTTTATCTATTTATTTTCAAGCAGACAGAAAGGAGGAAAGAGAGAGAGAGAGAGAGAGAGAGAGAGAGAGAGAGAGAGCAAAAATGGGTGTGCCACACTTCTGACTGCAAACAAACTCCAGATGCACTTGCCACTTTGTGCATCTGGCTTTACTTGGGTACTGGAGAATCTAACCTAGGCCGTCAGGCTTTGCAAGCAAGCACCTTCAATGACTGTGCCAGCTCTCCAGGCCTTCAGCATTTTTTTTAATGGCCACATGGTATGGGGCAGTTTTAACCAGGCATGATGTGGGCATCGTGGACATTCAGGTTGTTCTCCATTTTTCACCTTTTACAGACCACCCAGTTGTGGCTGGCTCTGGGCATCAATTTTGACACTTCCTGGGTAAACCATAAAGAGTTGTCATCGCTGGGTCACGTTGTTTATATGCATTTTAGATTTCAGTAGTCAAATTGAGCTGAAAAATCCCCTTGCTTCCTCCTCTCCTATCTGTGTGGCTGATAGAGGCCATCTATCCTCAGCAGTCCCTCCTGAGCCAGTTTCTCAGAGGGCGTAGCTCTGTCCACCTTGCAGCCATGCCTTCAGGGGAGGAACCTTGGAAGCTGAAGGTTTGGCAACCATGTGCTCAGCCACGTGTTTTGGCTCTAGGTGGTACTTTGTGTCCCTGGCCCTCCTGGATTCTTGCCCAAATGGCCCCTCCAGGATGGGCTTGAGTCATCCTCTGCTCCTTTTCCCAAAGGTGATCTACACACCCTTAAGTGCACCCCTAGCCTTGTGGAGGAGCGCTGCGCACAGAGCTGAAGGTGTGGGCTACAGATTCCACACTCAGCTGTATGAATCCCACACATGAGCCACGGAGTTGTGGAAGAACGCCAAGAAGGGGGCTTCTTGTCTCAGTGTTCACAAAAGTCTGAGGTCCACAACGATGTTAGCCTCTACAATCTGCACTGAGTGTTTCCTAGCACACTCAGTTGCAGGCATGTGTGAGTGCATGTACAGGTACACACGCACCAGGGAAGGAAACTTGGCTTTCCCTTCTGACAGCACTTAAGAGCGTCTCCACCCCCAACTCCGCATGTGTGCTGTGTGTGATCTGAGTTGAGGTTTCTGACCCCAAGGTCAAGCTCATCTCATTTTCACTCACCCTAATCTTCAACCCCTTTGTCTCTTTGGAAAGAGCCTCCTGCCCTCTGCATCTCCTGGAAAGACGTTCCCAGGTCTGGGGTGGGGGCTGCCCCCTGGGACTCATTTTCAGCCCTCCCGGAGACTTCAAATGGTATTTTGGTGGAAGGAGCAGCTCATGGAAACGCAGCCAACTAGCAGGGGTCTCCTCCCACCCTCTCCAGACAGAGCTGCTTCCCTACAAGGTGGCAAGGAAACCTTGGCACCACTAGCGACAGCTCCCAGAATTTAAAGGGACACATAATCATCCCTAATACACATCCAGGATAAGAGCCAGATGTCGCTGAGGGCAAGGAGCATGGCTGGCACAGAGGCACGCACAGCCCCCCAGCTCCCCCTGGCCCAGCTCGCTGCTGCCTCCTAAACCAGCTCCTCCCCACACGGGCATCTTCCTCCTGGCCTTTGTCACCACAGAGGCCTCTGTGTGAGGAGAGCTGATCCATGGCCCCGCTGTGGGCAGAGAACCTTTGTGGAGCAGCTCATTCAAGCATCCCAAAAATCCCTTGGGGGAGGAATATATCCTTCCCATTCGCAGACATGGAATTCGAGGCACAGGAACTCTTCCAAAGTTGCATGCTAATGGGGAGCAGAGATGGGGTGCAAACACAGGCCACTGTGATGCCAGAGCAGCCCCTGCTGCATTCCACACTATCCCAGGAGCTGGAGTGCATGAGCAGAGAGCAGCTGGTCTCCCACCCCAAATGACACCTTAGTTCCAGCTGCACTTGTCCAAATAGGATGAGGCGGAGAGGAACTACCTGGGTCAGCCTCTCTATCCCATCTGCCCCACTGTTCCCGCAGCCCACCCCCCAGTGCTGAGACATGTCAT
Organism: Dipus sagitta; assembly: GCA_036346955.1. NCBI lineage: Eukaryota > Metazoa > Chordata > Mammalia > Rodentia > Dipodidae > Dipus > Dipus sagitta. The sequence goes on from CM070770.1 coordinate 236,303,124, forward strand.
AGGAGGCCACAGGCCTGTGAGGTGACACGGGTGTTAGTGTTGACCTAGGACTGGCTCCCACATGTTCCCTGCAGGTTCCTGAAAGGCCACCAATAGCGTGTGGCTCTCAGAGTTGAGCATTGCCTCTCTGGGCATCACTTTGGAAACACAGAGAGTCTGGAGACACATTTCATCTCCGCCACCTCAGAGTGAGCTAATCTGTGCTGACAGAAGCCCGAGGGCAGCATGGCTGCTGCTGAGCCCCTGGTAAGCGTGGGATGTGTGCCAAGAGGGAGGAAGCTGGCTCCTCCATCCTCCTGGGGACCAGGGCTGGGAGGCTCTGTAGTGATAAGACCACCCCACATTGGAACCTGTTTTCTGGGTAGCCTAGGACCAATGGTCAGCAGCAATCACCTATGGTCTGGAAGGACAGGAGGGGTAGCTAAGAGACATCAGGTCCCAAACACATAGCATGTATGGAATTGAATGTAGAGCCCATCCATGCATGCCCTTAACTCTATGTGTGGCCCCAAGCTGCCCCTGCTTAGCCACCAACCACCAGGCCAAGGAAAACTCCAGGGTAGGAGGCAGCATGGACCCCATGCCCTGAAGCAGGTCCTGCTTCTCAAATCTTATTTGCCAAGGGGAAGAGCCCAAGGAATGATAGACTCTCACATCTGCAGGGCTAGAGGCACAACTGGAGCCCAGGTAAAGACATATGTCCCAGGTTCATCTCTGGTTAGGAGACCACATTGTGTCACGCCCTCCCTTCCCCTAGACCCTTTTGAAGGTGGCTATAAATGGCTCCTATTGGCATGTGGGCCTGTGGGTGGGTAAGAAAGTGGCTTTGGTGACGAACAGGATGCCGGCTCCCTTCCCTTGCTATGTTTAGAAACGTGCAGGTCCTAAGCTGCCTGTCGGCGGTCACCCAGGAGGAAATCACAAGTGTGTCTACAACTCTACCACTGACCTTGCTGTACTCAGACACTGGGGCTGCCAGAGCCACTGTGCAGGGATATAAGGCCCAACCCAGGTGGGCCCAGAAGCTCTGCAAGTGGGGCTCTCTTCCCTCCTGCTTCGAGGAACAGGGAGGACCATGAGGTGACACTGTGAATGAGCCTCAGGGTTCATACACACTCACTGTTACAGTCAGGTTCACATGGCTGGCAGAAATCACCTGACCAAGAGCAGCTTTTGGGAAAAAGGGGTTTATTTTGGCTTATAGGCTCCAGGATGGCAGGAGAAAGTGATGGCATGAGCAGAGAGGGTGGACAGCACCCCCTGGCCAACATAAGGTGGACATTAGCAACAGGGGAGTGTGCCAAACACTGGCAAGGGGGAACTAGCTATAACACCCATAAGCCTGCCCACAACAATACACTGTCTCCAAGAGGTGTTAATTCCCAAATCTTCATCAGCTGGGAACCTAGCATTCAGAGCACGTAAGTTTATGGGGCATACTTGAATCAAACCACAACATTTGGCCCCTGTCCCCTGTAAACTGATAACCATCCATGGTGTAAAATGCAATGCATTCAGTACAACTTTAAAAATCCCCATAGTTTTTATCAATTCTAATGATGTTCAAACATCCCCATAATCCAAGGTTTTTAACTGAGCCATAATACCAAAAAAATCCCCCCCCAAACCCCATAGTAGCACAAAACAAACATTCACACTGCAAAAGACGTCATTGGGCATAGCAAAGAAATATTCAACTAATACAGGATTTAAAACAGGGCAAACATCACACTCTGTACTTCCAAGTCCAACAACTCTAGTCAGAGACAAATCTCTAAGACTGATAATTCTAGCCAGCAACAAGTCTATGGAGTTCCAATTCTGCCCCTCCAGCAAGGCTACTGTCCTGGAAAGTCCTTCAAAGTCCTGGAAAACTTCATCCAGGGCCAGCAGCTCTCCTTGGCAGCCTCATGGTCCCAGCATCTCCACTGGGTCTCCACTGCAACCCATGGTTCATCCTCATGGTCCATTGGGTCTCCATGCATGAATCCAGCAAACCTGCTTCACACTGACCATGGCCATTTCCAAAACACAAGACAGCTTTGCAACTCAGTAACCCTCTCTTTCCTGCATTTCTTATACTCCACAATACCAGGTAGGGTGCCAATTTGCTAATCCAGGGGGAATAAAGTAGACTTAGAACAGGACACTTCTTGAGCACTCAGTCCCCTTCAAAAGAGTCTACATTCTTCCTGTTGCCCCAGTGCAGGTCAGCTGGCCCAATCTCAAAGGTTGTAATCTCTCAATTGCTGCCGAATGGGCAGCAATTTCAGCCTAAACATTTCTTTCTGTGCCATAACCCTCTGTTCACATCAGTCTGTTTCTATGCACTGCAACCCTGCACAAGTTCTCAGAACACGGGCAATAATAGCAAGCCTCTCACACAAACTGCTTCTAGCCCAGTCCAAGCAAAGCTCTTATTCACCTTCATAAGCTAAACCTCACAGTCCATAGTTCTTATTACATTCAGGTCTGAGTTTGACCAAATAGCCCATCAAGCTGTGCTTACAGCACTGAAAGGTATTTCTTTCTTTCTTTTTTCTTTTTCTCTTTCTTTTTTTTTTCGAGGTAGGGTCTCACTCTAGCACAGGCTGACCTGGAATTCAGTATGTAGTCTTGGCAGCCTTGAACTCACAGTGACCCTCCTACCTCTGCCTCCCGAGTGCTGGGATTAAAGGCATGCACCACCATGCCCCGCTGAAAGGCATTTCTTAGGCCAAGGTTTCAAATCCTTCCACATTCCTCTTGAAAATCAGCTCCAAAAGGCCAAAGCCACACAGTCACGTGTCTAGCAGCAATTCCACTCCTTGGTACCACTTTACTGTTGCAGTAAGGTTCACATTTTTGTAGAAATCAACTGACCAAGAGCAGCTTTTGTGAAAAAAGGGTTTATTTGGCTTATAGGCTTGAGGGGAAGCTGCATGATGGCAGGGAAAACAATGGTGTGAGCAGAAGGTGGACATCACCCCCCGGCCAACATAAAGTGGACAATAGCAACAGGGGACTGTGCCAAACACTGTCATGGGGAAACTGGCTATAATACCCATAAGCCCACCCCCAACAATACACTGTATAGAGAAGGCGTTAATTCTCAAATCTCCGTCAGCTGGGAACCTAGCACTCAGAACACCTAAGTTTATGGGGGACACCTGAATCAAACCACCACACTCACCCACTTACACACACTGGAAAACTCACAGAAGTATGCTACTCTCACATGTATGTGTCCACACACTAATTCATATTTACACACAAACATTCACACACCCATGTAGCATTATACCCAATACTGCACACCTGCATACTAACATGTGTGCCTATACCCATAAAATACACTCATACAACCTTGCAGAAAAAAGGCAGAAAGATTGTAAGAATGGGGAGGAATATGCTGACATATGGTCGCATGCTACCCCATTGGGACTGGTTGAGGCCTTCATGACCCCATAGTGAATCCCACAGCCCCACAGAGGAGGACCCCAGGGAAATGGAAACAGGGGTGAGGGAATAAAAGAGTATAATCTGTTTTACACACACACACACACACATTCACAGTGGTTTTTCGAGTTAGGGTCTCACTCTAACCCAGGCTGACCTGGAATTCACTCTGTATTCTCAGGGTGGTCTTGAACTCATAGTGATCCTCTTACCTCTGCCTCCTGAGTGCTGGGATTAAAGGCATGCACCACCACGCCCAGCTTACACACATATATTTTAAAATGCACTTATACATACATAAGCTCACAGCCACATTCCTCATGGCATATGTACATGACTATACTTATACACACACACACATAAGCTCCCAGCCACATACCTCATGTCTGCACTTACACATGTGCACAGGCTCACATGTATACACTCATGCATACACATTTAAGCTCATATCCACATGTCTCACACCTGTGCGCTCAGACAGGTACTTACACTCACACACTCTCTGGTGTACACATAAGTTCACACCTAAGCTCACACAGATCACATCTGCATACTCACATGAGTGCTGATGCACACACACACACACACACACACACACACATGCTCACAAACATACACCTCGTGCCTGTATACTCACATGGATATGTGTCCTCACACACACGTACACACATATCCACACATGGACATAAGCTCACACACCCATATTTCATGCCTCCACTCACATCCATACACTCAAACATTCATTTATACATACACTCATATACCTACCTACTGAGACCTGTATATCATATACACTTGAATTCATGTAAACTCACACCCACATAATTCACATGACTACATTCCTACACACATAACCTCAGATATAAATCTCATATGCTCAAACCTCTACAATTAGACACACTTACATGAACACATACTCATATGTGCACACACATCTGCACAGACCGACACATGCACACTAACATGCATACCCCTTACACACCCCCTGTGGACATCAGCAGTCATGTGAAGGGAGAGGATGAGCACAGTGTACATACTCCTGAGCATCTTCTGGGCCCAGTTACAACATTCTGCTCCTATTTAGTCTTGAGTGTTTCAGAAGCTATACTCCAAACATGGTGGCAGAGAACAAAGCTGTCAGGAGACACATGGAGCTTCATTCTATTCTCCTTCCCAGACTTCTGGATACAGTACTCTGCTGCTAACTTATTTTTTAAATTTTTAATAAATTTATTTATTAGACAAAGAGAGAGAGAGAGAGAGAATGGGCACTCCAGGGCCTCCAGCCTCTGCAAATGGACTCCAGACACATGCACCACCTTGTGCATCTGGCTTATGTCGGTCCTGGGGTATTGAGCCTGGGTCCTTTGGATTTGCAGGCGAGCGCCTTAACTGCTAAGCCATATCTCCAGCTCTTAATTATTATTATTTTTTTACATTAAGTTCTTGGTGCAAGCATCTGAATGAAATTTGACCACACATCTTTGCTAAACTGAAGCATGGCCCGTGAGATTTGCAGTTGCATTGTTACTGAAAGATGAAACTGTTCTATTTAACCTACTGTACAACACGAGTTCATGTTCTTCATTGTGAGCATGAGGAACATGTGCTGAGACGAGCCTCACGCTGAAGCTGGCAAGGTCCTGCCTGGGCCAGTGAAATAACTGGCTTCGAGTTTCCATTCATCCTGGGGTGACATTCAAAACACTTCCAGCTGCTACAGCACCAGATGTTTACATCGATGGGATCTGCCCTTCATGTTGGAGTGGGGCCTTGGGGTCCCTTTCCTGTGCCAGGCACGAGCTGCTGATATGGTTGTGGGGTAGGGGCCCTGAATGTGTGGTAGGTCAGAGGACAGTGCTAGCTCTGGGGCTGGCTGCTAAACTTTGTGGCAATATTTCAGTTTCTTAACAGCTGGCAAGCTCTATCAATTCCTTCAAGTTGGATCTCAGGCCTATATTCATTCAGATGAGTTTTCTGGCTTTGGGGACTCTTTATTCTTACTAATAATCTCTGCTTTCTAAAAAATTTTTATTTATTTCTTTAAGTGAGGCTAAGAGGGAGAGAGAGAGAGAATGGGCATGCCAGGGCTTCCAGCCACTGCAAACAAACTCGACACATGTGCCACCTTGTGCATCTGGCTTACGTGGGTCCTGGGGAATCGAACCAAGGTTCTTTGGCTTTGCAGGCAAGCACCTCAACTGCTAAGCCATCTCTCTAGCCCCAATATTTGCTTTTTATTAGTGTTTTGTTTATTTACATTTAATGAAAAGTATTGATATGGTTGGATCAAAGACTAACATTTTCTTGTTTGTGTGTGTGTGTGTTTTTAAATTCGTCTTCTCAGGTTTTGTTTCCCTGCCCCCCTTCTGCTTTATTTTGGATGATTTGACTCTATTTCTAGAACTTAGTTTTAACTTTTTTTTAACTTACTATGTGGAGAATTCTATTTTTACTAGGAGCTGCAATGATTTTTTTTTTTCATAGATTCTTGCTACAGTGTGAATGTTTCTATCCACCTCCAATTCATATGCTAAACTTCTACTCCTCAAACTGATAGTATTAGGAGATGGGACCTCTAGGAGGTGACTAGATGTAGAGGACATAGCCATCATGGTGAGGATTAATGCCCTAATAAAAGAGCCCTTGAACAGCCAGTCCATTTCTTGCAATACAAGGCCCCAGGAAACAGGCCTCCTCCAGGTATGGAATTCACCAGTCAGTCCCTTGATCTTGAACTTCCCAGCTTAAAGAACTGTGAGATGTGTTGGTTGTTTATAAGAACTAGTTTATGATATTTTGTTATAGTAACCCAAGAGGTCTGAGCTAATCCTCTGTCTTCCCAGTCCACTGAGAGTTAATTCTGTCCTTACAGCATATAGATCCACTCACCACCCCAGCGCCACACCAGAGCTTCTAGCCACTACAAACAAATTACTGATGCATAGACCACCTAATGTATCTGGCTTACATGGGTACTGGAAAATCAGACCTGGGTCCTTGGGCTTCACTGGCAAGCACCTTAACTGCTAAGCTCTCTCTCCAGCCCTACTCTCTATAGGCCCCGTTGCAGTTATCTTCTCATTACTAGAACAAAACCCTTGGCTAGAAATAGCTTATGGAAGGACAGGGTTTATTTCAGGCTGACAGTTTCAAGGAGAAGTTTCTTCATGGTGGGGAAAGCAAAGGTTGGGCATGGCATCTTGCATAGTAGCTGGCAGGAAGCAGCAAGAATGAGCTGCTGGCTCACACCTCTTCCAGCAAAGCTCTACCTCCCAACTTGCTACCAGCTGGAGATTGAGTATGAGGCTTAATCACAAACACGTGTAGCTATGGGGGACCTTCCACACTCAAACTATCACATTCTCATCTGATTGGGCCACACCCTCTAAATTTTCTTCCTTCCGAAAATATTTCTATTAGCCTTCATTATTATTCAACGTTATTTCCATTGGATATAAAATTCTGTCGTTATTTTCTTTTGGCATACTGAAGATGTGATTCACTACGTGACCTTCTGGCTTTTATTGGCTTTGTTCAGAAGTTAATAAATAAATTTTCAAGTATTTTCCCCAAATCAAATAACATTTTTTTTCTAGCTTCTCTTATGGATTCCACTTATTTTTCCATTTCCAGGACTCTGATTATGATGTGTCAAGGCGAAGCTTCTTTTGTGCTTACCTGACTGGGCTTTACTGAGCTCCCTAAATAGATTCACATTTAGGGAAATTTCAGCCATCATTTCCTCAAATTATTATTTTTTGTGTGTGTTTTATTATCTTCCTCGATTCTCAACCTCTAATTTCATGCACCACAGATCTTTGGACACTGAGCCACAAGTACTTCAGGCTTCTGTTATTCATTTGCAATCACTCTCCTTGAGAAGAAATGTCTGCTGTCACACCTACAAGTTATTGTTTTTTTTCAAAAAAATGTAATTTTCAGCTCTAGACTTTCTTTTTTTTTAAAATCTTATTTACTTACCAAGATGTGAACATATTTTCCTTTTAGTTCATGAGCATAGTTACAATAATTACTTTTTAGATTTTCTCTATCAATTCTAGCAGCTGAGTCAGCTAAGCAATGGTCTCCATGGGTTATGTTTTTGCTTAAGAATAGTTTACTCAAAGCCAAGCATGGTAGGGCTATGCCTGTAATCCCAGTATTCAGGAGGCAGAGGTAGATGGATCGTGTATTCCAGGTCAGCCTGGGCTTCATCGTGAGTTTGAGGCTGGCCTGGTCTATATAGGAGACCCTGCGCCTCCCAAGCAAAACAGGAATAAGGAGAATGGATCACTATTCTTGCTGTCTCTCTTATGTTGAAAAGTTGTGGCTTATACTAGGGATATAGTGAACATTAGGTTGTAGATTAGGGACTGTTTTATATTGTTTGTAAGTGTTTTGATTTTTTTTAACTTGTTTCTTTTTGCAGGCAGCCTCTTAATTTGACTTAAAGCAAAGGCTGTTCTTCAGGAAGCAAGCCAAATCTCAGCTCTGTCCCTGTATTACTCAAGAGATAGCATGGAGCATTTGGGGCTCTCTGCTGAGCTTCCTCCTTTATAGATATTCCTTTTGCTGGCCAGGGTGTGTAGCTGTCTGACACTGTTTGCTTCCTCAAGCCAAAAGACTGTGAGGTTTTCTATCCGAGATTTGACTTTGTGATGCTTTCCACCACTGGCTAGCTAAATGTCCTGGCAATGGGGAACTCTCTGTGCTGTTGCCTTCTTTCAGGGGCTAACTGTCCAAGATCCACCTGGCTGGCTCACTCTCCAGTGCCTTCAGATGGAAATAATGGGTTTTATGTTTTCTTTGTTTTGAATGTGTGCTATTTGTTTGATTTTTTATTTTGTCCAAAGCTTATATCTGTTCTCTGTAGGTGGGCCTAGGCCTGTTAAGAATTTACTTGATAGTACAAAAAAAATATGTTAAATTTGAGACTTCTGGGCAAGATGGCTGAATAGGAGTCACACCAAACCAGCCTAAGGAGGGATTTAAGCAAAACCACAGAAAAATACACTTTTCTTCCAAAAAGTGAAGGTGTTTTTATCAGCCAAAGCAGAGAAGCAGGACAGATCAAGATTTACCAGAAAGGAGGAAACCAGCTAGAATACCCTATAGGTACTTGCGGCCCATGCTGATCCTCCTTGACACTGCCCTTCCCAGCTGTAGGAGCAGAAACTAAACAAGGTGATATTCCAACCTCATCAAACCTGAAGGGGGGACAGCAGAGATCAGCTAAGGAGCTGCTGAAAGGGACACAGGTGGTGGCAGCTGAGTAGTTCTAGTACGACTCCAGGCTTCCTGCACTCTCCCATCCCCCAACCATCAGAACTACGAACCTCTGGAGAATGCATCCAGCCCATGGCAACAAAGCATCTAGCACAGCTGATCAGAGCAACAGATTCACAGCAAAACACAGAGGGATTTAGGTGGGAACTCAGCATTGGTGAGATTGGAAGCCACCCAAAATGTAACAAGGCCAACTGACAAAAAAGCAGGTACATAGGCCTACACTGGAAGTGATAATCTCTCTTTCCAGGTCAGGGCAGGTTATAGGTTACATATTCTTGGTTGGCTTTACCATTCTCAATTAAACTGTATTTGGAGGTTGACTATTGTTGCCTTTGATGCTTTCAGATTCACAGGGCCTTTGTCTTTTTCTTCTGTCATGATTGGGGGCAGGGTCTGATTCAGATACAGGCTGGCCTGGAACCCATTTCAGAACAGAAATCTCAACCTCCTAGCTGACAGGATTAAGGGTGTAGAGCAACACACACCCTTAGGGATTTTGGTTATCTGTTTGTTTCAATCCCCACACTTGCATACTCTGTGCTGGTTTTTGTTGAATGTATGTATTGCTCAATTGAATTTTAGAATTTTGCCAGTAAATTGCACCACCCAGCTCACTAGAATACTTGAATAGCAGGCTAACTCAACACCTGGGATTATGCCTGTGTTTGGATAGGAGTACAAGAGCTACACTTGATACCTTAAACTCCTACTCTGAAGGTATATAAAGTTGGATTTCAAGTATAAGAGCACCACAGATTATCAGAAAACCCAAGCATCAAATCAACTCAGGATGCAAAAATCACTACATTATAATACAAGAAACACAAAGAATCAAGATAATAAAACCCCACCAAAAATTATAAATTCGTCAGAAATGACCTCTAATGAGATTATTTTTGATGAAATGCCTGACAAAGATTTCAAAAAAATGATTTTATCTATACTCAAAGGAATCAATGGAATCAAAGAAGAAAACAAAGGAAGTAATGAAGAAAACAAACTCCTGGAGGAATTCCAAGAGAATACAGAAAACCAGCTTAATGAAATAAGGAGGTCACTACAAGACATGAGTAAGGAAATAGAAATACTGAAGAAAAACTGGGCAGAAATTCTAGCACTGAAAAACACAGTCAGTCAAATATAAAACTCTATAGAAAGTCTCACCAGTAGAATGGATGAAGGAGAGCACAGAATATCTAAACTAGAAGATTAGGTGGCAGACCTAATACAGTCCAACAAAGAGAAAGATGGGCTAATAGAAAAGTATGAATGGGAATTTCAAGATATTCGGAACACTATGAAAAGATCAAATATAAGAATTCAGGATATAGTACAAGGGGAAGAATTTCAATCCAAAGGCATAGTAGGTGTCTTTAACAAAATCATAGAAGAAAAATTTCCCCAAATTTGGAAAGAGATGCCAGTGCAGATATAGGAAGCTTTTAGAACACCAAACAGACAAGCCCTGGAAAGAACCTCTCCTCATCATGTTATAATTAAACTACCAAACACACAAACCAAAGAAAATATATTGAAAGCAGTTAGAGAGTAAAAGCAAGTCACCTACAAAGGCAAGCCCATCAGGATCACAGAAGATTATTCAACACAAACTTTAAAAGCCACAGGGCTTTGAAAGGATAAACAAGATTGACAAACCCTTAGCAAATCTAACCAGAAGAAAGAGAGAAGAGACAAACATTAATAAAATCAGAGATGAAAAAGGCACCATTACAATAGATACCAAAGAAATTCAGAAAATCATAAGGACATACTTTAAGAATATATACCTCTAAGTTTGAAAATCTGAAAGAAATGGATGATTTCCTTGATTCATATGGGCTACCAAAATTAAATTGAGATGAGATAAGCCATTTAAATAGACCTATAACAAGTATGGAGTCCAAGCAATTATAAACAGTCTCCCTGCTAAAAGAAGTCCAGTCCCAGATGGATTCATGAAAGAACTAATACCACTGGCTCTCAAACTTTTCCATAAAATAGAAAAGGAAGGAATTCTACCAAACTCCTTCTATGAAGCCAGCATCACTCTGATGCCAAAGCCAGACAAAGCAGAACAGAAAAAGAAAATTACAGATCAATCTCCTCCATGAACATAGATGCAAAAATTCTGAACAAAATATTGGCAAACAGAATACAAGAATATATCAGAAAGATTATTCACCCTGACCAAATAAGCTTTGTCCCAGAGATTCAAGGATGGTTCAACATATACAAATCAATAAATGTAACACACTATATAAATGGACGGAAGGACAAAATTCACATGATCATCTCAATAGATGCAGAAAAAGCATTTGACAAAATTCAACATTCCTTCATGGTAAAAGTCCTACAGAAAATGGGAATTTAAGGAACATATCTCAGCATAATAAAAGCTATTTATGACAACCCTACAACCAACATAATACTAAATGGGGAAAATCTTGAAGCATTTCCACTAAATTCAGGAACAAGACAAGGGTGCTCACTATACCCACTTTTATTTAAAATAGTACTGGAAGTCTTAGCTGTAGCAATAAGGCAAGAGACACTCATAAAAGGGATACAAATTAGAAAGGAAGTGATCAAATTATTATTCGCAGATGATATGATTCTATACATAAAGGACCCTAAAGACTCTACCAGCAACGTAGCAGAATACAAAATAAACACACCAAAATCAGTAGCTTTCCTATATACTAACAAAAAACATACAGAGGATGAAATCAGGGAATCTCTCCCATTCACAATTGCCTCAAGAAAAATAAAGTACCTTAGACTAAACCTAACCAAGGAAGTACAGGATCTCTACAATGAGAACTTTAAAACACTGAAATGAGAAATTGCAAAAGATACTAGGAAACGGAACAACATCCCTTGTTCTTGGATTGGAAGAATCAATATTGTGAAAATGTCAATCTTACTGAAAGCAATATACACATTTAATGCAATCCCCATTGAAATTCCAATGGCATTCTTCATGGAAATAGAAAAAACAATCCTAAAATTTATTTGGATGCACAAGAAACCTCGAATAGCCAAAACAATTTTGAGCAACAAAAATAAGACTGGTGGTATCACCATACCCAATTTTAATCTAAATTACAAAGCCATAGTAATAAAAACAGCATGGTACTAGCACAAAGACAGACACATAGATCAATGGAACAGAAAAGAGGACCCAGATGTTAATTCAGACAGCTACAGCCATCTGATTTTTGACAAAAATATTCATTGGAGAAAATACATCCTCTACAAAAAGTGGTGCTGGGAAACCTGGATATCTATATGTAGAAGGTTGAAAACAGATCCTTGTCTTTCTCCATGCACAAGAATCAAGTTGAAATGGATCAGGGACCTTAATATCACACCTGAAACTCTGAAACTGCTAGAGGAAAATATAAGGGAAATCCTTCAACATATAGGCATAGGCAATGACTTTCTGAATATAACCCCAATTGCTCAGGAAATAAAACCACTAATCAACCACTGGGATCTCATGCAATTACAAACCTTCTGTACAACAAAGGACACTGTGAATAGAGCAAAGAGACAACCTACAGACTGGGAGAAAATCTTTGCCAGCTATGCATCTGAAAGAGGATTAATATCCTGAATATACAAAGAACTCAAAAAACAAAACAATAAGAAATCAAACAACCCAATCAAAAAATGAGCTATGGAACTAAATAGAGAGTTCTCAAAAGAAGAAATGTAGATGGAATATAAACATCTAAAAAAGTATTCTATATCCTTAGCCATCAGGGAAATGCAAATTAAAACTACTCATAGATTCCATCTAATTCTTGTCAGAATGGCTATCATAAAGTAAACATTGGCAAGGATGAGGAAAAAGGGGAACACTTTACACTGTTGATTGGAATGTAGTCTGGTACAGCCGTTGTGGAAATCAATGTGGAGGTTCTTGAAATAGCTAAAAATAGATTTACCATATGATCCAGTTATAGCACTACGAGGCATATATGCTAATGACTCTTCTCACTACCTTAGAGATTCTTGCACAGCCATGTTTATTGCTGCTCTATTCACAATAGCTAGGAAATGGAACCAGCCTAGATGCCCATCCTACAGATGAATAAATAAAGATGTGGTAACATTTACACAATGGAGTTCTATTCAGTGGTAAAGAAAGATGAAATTTGCAGGGAAATGGATGGATCTGGAAAGGATTATACTAAGCGAGGTAACACAGGTCCAGAAAGCCAAATGTCACATGTTTCTCTCTCATATGTGGATCCTAGCTACAAATGTATAGTCTTGTGTGTGAGCTGGAACCAAAAATTGGTAGCAGAGGCCAGTAAGCTAGAAAAAGGCTATAAGGGAGGGAGGAGAAGGAAGGACTTAAGGGGATGGTATTGTATATATGTAAGTAAAAGAACAGGTCACAGGGAGTGGAATGACCTAAGTGAGGCCAGGGCAAGATATTGAATAAAAGAAGGGGGGGGGAGGGTCAATAAAAATTCAAGATATTCTGAATAAGACATATAAAAACCCACTTTTTTGGATAATGGCACATTCAGAAGCCATAGATTATTACTAGAAAAATTTCAGTGCCAGGGATGAGATACTTACCAGTGAGTTGTTGGCCAGGGAGGTCCCTGTTGCCTTCAAAACATTATAGGTTATTGCCAAGTCCCTTGGTTTCCCACAAGAAAGAGATGGTAAGACCCTATTCCTGAAGACTTCACATGCCTGGGCAGCAAGGTCACTGAGAAATCAAGCTGGTGCTGAGCTCAGAACCTCCTCCCTGTAGACCCGCCAACTGAGAGCTGGAAAAAGCTGCACTGCATGCATCCCTATGGGATATAGAAGTCATCAGTGGTGAAAACAATGGACATTGGAAGCTTCAAGTTTGGCCATGCAGGCCTAATGACTGAACGGGTGCAATAGTGGCATGCCTGCTCTAGGGGAAACCAACTGCTCTCTAACTGGACTCAAGGCCTGCTCTGTGGAAGGGAATGTATGCCTGGTACTGAAAACCCTATCAAAAGCCTAGGGCAGGGGATGTCATGAGCTTTAGGGGTATAAAGCCTGTTCTTGTCTGGTTAAATGTATATATTATACTCACCAAACTGCCCAGTAAGTACTACACTTAATGTTCATATACATATATTAATGCTACTGTCACTTTTGGTTAGAGAAGCTTCTCTTTTCAGACGGTGGTGACCACTGGGATGACCCAAAAGGCAACATAGTGCTGAGAAGAAGTGATGGAGGAGTGTCCCGCACTGAGACATCTCTATCACAGCCTCCAAGGCTCAGGGTCCATTGTGGAAGAGGTGGCAGAAAGAATGTAAGAACCAAAGGAAGGCTACAACTCCTTACAATGCAACTGTCCAGACAGAAATTGGCCTCAATATGCATGATCTCACAGTGCCTAGCAATACCTACACATGACCCTTATAACAGGAAAAAAAAAAAAAGACAATGACATCAAAATAAAAGAGAGACTAAAGGAAAGAGGGAGGGGATATGCTGGAGAGTGGAGCTGTGAAGGGGAAAGTGGGAGGGAATTATCATGGTTTATTGTCTGTAAGGATACAGGTTGTCAATAATATAATTATACATTAGAAAATAAAGACAAACAGTCACATAAAAAGAAGTTAAATTTCATTAGTGATTAACTTCATATTATTGCATTTATAATTTTACTTTTCTTTGCCATATTGGATGCAGAACTAGGGCCTCTTACATGTTATATAAGTGCTCTACTACTGTACTATATCACTAGCCCCTTTGTGCACACACACACATACACCTATAAATACAATTTTGAGACAGGCTTTCACTTAGTGATCCAAGCTGGCCTTAAACTCAATGCAGCCCAGGATATCCTTGTGTTAGGGATCCTCCTGCCTCATTCTCCCAAGTAGCTGGGATTCTAGCCTTGCACCATCTGGCCTGGCAAGATATCATATGTTGAAAAAGAGGTCATTTTGTTTACCAAGTCGTGAGACCTCCAGGGAGTTATGTATTCTGGAGTTCTCACCACTTGCAGCCTGGACTCCAGCATTTGAAACTGACCTGTGGCAGGTACCAACCCTGAGCTACATCCTGGGCTTTAGCACTGGCCCTCACTCTCGGAGCAGGCATCACCTATTTCCCGAATGGCCTCACAAATATGGCTGCATTCTAGCTGCAAGATATTCCTGGAGTCTGGGTAGCCAGCTAGTACAGCCAAATGAGCCAAATTCAGAAAGAAAAATATCACATGATTCCTGTCATATGTCGAATTAGATAGAAACAAAAGAGTAAAAGTAGAAGGGGGAACCGAGCATAGTGGGGCACGCCTTTAATCCCAGCACTCAGGAGGCAGAAGTAGGAGGATCGCCATGAGTTTGAGGCCACCCTGAGATTGCATAGTGAATTCCAGGTTAGCCTGGGCTAGAGCCAGACCCTACCTCAAAATAATGGGGGGGGGTACTATTTGACAAGAGGAAAGAGACCTGCAGAGAGGGTGGGGAGAAGATAGAGCAGTGGGGAATAAAGATATACATGTATGCAAATGTCATAATGAAACCTATTATTTTGTATAAGGAATATATGCTACCAAAAAAAGAAACATAAAGAGAAGACATCTGGCTAGGCATGGTGGCACATGCCTTTAACTCCAACATTCTGGAGGCAGAGGTAGGAGGATCGTCACGAGTTCAAGGCTACCCTGAGATTACATCATGAGTTCCAGGTCAGCCTAGGCTAGAGCAAGACCCTACCTCAAAAAAAAAAAAAAAAAAGACATTATAAAAATAAAAATGACCAAACCTGATGTGTTATAGTCACCCTGATTCTGCCCAGGTTATTGTTCCTGTTGTCCTGGAAAAATACTTAACAGCGCCCCCTTCCCCTCTCAGGAGCGTTTCAGTTTGTGTGACAAATTGCATGATTACTCCACCTCCATTCCCGCAGGCGGAAGCCCAGGGCTGGGTGTGCAGTTGACATTGCCACCCTAGGAGTGAGGCCAGACGTGCCTTTCTTCTCAGACCCCAAAGAGCCCATCAGCTGCAGGTCTCTCGCTCCCTCCCTGGGAACAGGGGTGCTGGGGGAGAGACGGCCCCAGACACCGTGCTGCTATTTCTGGGCAGATGATGGCTTCCTTCTGCAGCCCAAATGAAACCTTTCCTCTCCCAAAGTCCTCAGCCCTCTCATTAGCGGTTGTGTTTGTGGATAATGGCTATAAGAAGGAGGCAATAAAAAAAAAATTCCAGAATGTGCTGCCCGGCCTCCACTTAACCCTTCCACAGGGAGCGCCTGCCAGCTCTGACTGAGGTCTTAATGACGTCGGTGCACACCCAGGGCTGGAGTGGGCGTTTGTAGTGCTGCTGGGTTATTTAATCCCCATTAGTTAAAAATGCCCGGCCACAGGCCAGGAGCCCAGGAAAATAAGTGGTGACAGGTAAGAGAAAAATAGCCTCCCGGAGGCTCTGTGGCCACTTCAAAGGCCGTGGCCGTGCCAGGTAATTGAGGCCTAATAGACACCATGGCCGGGAAATTGCTTGGCCAGAGATGTCCCTTGAACATAGGGAAGCATTGGGGCAGGGGAGCACAGGGGCTGTGGGCTGCCTGGCCCAAAGTGGGCCCCTTGTAATTAGGGCAGATGGAGTCGATACCTATTCTGTCTCTCAGGCCCTAAGTGGACTTGGATTCTGGGATGTGAGAGGACGCTTTGGGACAGAGGCAGGTCACAGGAAGAGTGGGCGTTTCCACCACACCACACCACAGGGTGGAAGCAGTTCTGCAGAGTGTGCTTTTGTGTAAATATGTGCAGGCGTCAGTGCGCATTTGTACCTTCATGTTTGTGCATACGTGTGTATTGATCCCTCTCTCTGTGCCTTCCTTTTTTCTTTTCCAATTTAAAATCTCACTTCAGGGAGGTACCACAGCACTCTGTATCCTTCTGGGTTCTTTAAGTGCCCTTACTCTGTAGCTAGACTGTCCCATGAATTTCCAGAAACTTGTTGGCTCAGGACTGGAGGCTGACCTGGCTTTGCAGGTAGCAACTCCCATGACGGGGTGCAAAGATGGAACCTCCCACCCTAACAGGTGATGGCCCAGGACCAGCTCTTCCTGTCTGGAAGAGTCATCATGGGACCCCAGTACCCAGGCCTTTGCAGAGTGCCAGTGGCCTGGGCACCCAGGTCTGGACCAACAGCCTTTCCCCTGCACATGTCCTTGGAGGATGCCTGCATGGACACAGACAGCTTCTACTGTTTCCAGTTGCAATATTTTTCATTCAACTAACTCAGTTTAACTTAAACTTACCTCTGAAAAGAAACATTGGACTGCTTCCAGGAGGGACCAGTTTGGTGTCATTTGGCATAAATAGCACATCATGAAGGAAGGGTCACAATTCAGAGAGATGTCCCATGTCCCTGGCCACGGGGTGGGCTCAAAGCTGTGAGTTCAAAGAAACCTTAGTAGAAGGTAAGGAATGACGATGATACCCTGCCACCAAGAACCATCTTCTCGCTGTCACCCCAAAATGAAAGTGCATCAAGACCCTCTGTTTGGACTGTGTGTGTCAATGTCATGTCCAGGTGCCAGCTCAGATGACTGCTAAGCTCACAGGTGGCACTGGTGAGTGACCTCGTGGCTGTGGTTTGAAATCAGTCCGCACCAGTCTGTCCAGAAGGTCTCCCACTTGGTCTCCCAAGTTAGCCTTCCTCCTCCCTAAATTGGGATGGGTGGGGGAGTTGAGGGAACTGGATGGAAGTTTTGTGTGCAGGCACACCACACTGCAAGTTCTTGGCTGGTACCTGCTGCTTGGGCTAAAGTGGGGTGCACGCAGCCAGCTGGAGTTCCCCAGGCTTGACCAGGGCACAGTATGCACAGAGATGAAACAGGTGGGCACTAAGACCTTCCCCCACCTTGATCTAGCAAGAGGCATAGGTGTCTAAAAGCAAATACTGACATGATAGAGGACACACTCATTGTCTGCAGGGCATGAGCCAGGCCCCTTTACACATGAGAAAGGCCCAAGGAATGAGGCACCCTCGTGGTGATCCCTCAGAGACGAGGTAAGACCACTTCCTAGAAGCTAGACACTCTTCTAGGCATCTATACAAATAGGAGGTCACTTAAGCCCCACATTGCTTAAGGACCATAATAGGTGAGCACTAGAAGCTAAGTGTATAACATGTTTAAGCACTCAGTAGCCCCATTTGACAGCTCAGGCTGACTCAGTTTCCCAAGGTCATTCATTGAACAGTGGAACCTGGTGTTTAAACCCAGCCAAGCTTGGAGTTCGTAACCCCCATCTGGGAGCAGTGCTGTCTTCCTTTCAGGCCCATGTGGCCATGTTGAGTGATTAGATATGTGTGTGTGTGTGTCAGGCGGGGGTGTCTGCAGTCTAAGCCACCCCCAGGCCACTTGGACTAAAAGGAGTTTATTTTACAAAACCAAAGCCTGCTCATGTCAGTTTGTTCACATGGCCACTGTCTCTAGTTCCATCTACAAACACCACATTCTTGGAGCTGCTGCTGGCAGGAGCCACTAGAATCACCCAGTTTCACATTCCTCCTACTCACCAAGTGCATCATCTAGACCGTGGCCATAATTCAGAATTCATCACTCGGGTTACAAGAGACAACATCAGGAATGCCACGGCAACCACCTTGACCCCTCCATGGCATGGGGAGGGACTGAGGGTGCAACCGGAGCTACCCCAATGCCCAGCTCCTGCCCAGAACAGCCCAGGCTGGCTGCCCGCCTGCAGCCTAGACAAGTCTGGGCTCTGTGGAAGTGAGGCTGGGTGCTTGTTCGCATGCTACCACCTTGCTGCCCACCATGGGGACAGGGGGCTGGTTTATAAATATACATCTAGCTGGTCACTCATCTTCTTGCTGGGGTTGGGCATTGCTGTGGCCTGGGAAATAAACTCATGTGGCTGAATGCTGCCATTGATGGCACCAGGACCCCTCCATACTGGGACAGTATTCGGTCCTGTAGGCTTCTGAAGTGCCAGGGTGGAGATGACAGGGACTAGGAGTTCAGCAAAACATGCAACTTCTTCTGTGTGTTCAAAGTGGCCTCTGTGAATGTCCTGTGGTATCTCCCTTGGGCCATCACAGTCCTTTCTCCTCCAGTCCATCCTCAGGGACCATGCCTGAAGTCTAGCTTGGCTCTTAAAGGCCGCCATACCCATCAGTTCCTTCTATCCCTCATGAATCTCTGGGCCCTTATTACCCTCAATGTAAAGTTAAAAAAAAATCTAGAGCATGGTTGTCAAGAATTCTTCTAATCCAGCTCCCGTCTTTATTTAGATGAGCAGGGGCTTTTCTTGACCAGGCAGCTGTGCCCACTCCAGCTGCTGGTAGTGGTAGCTGCAAAGACCCTCACCACAGCTTTCTTCAAACGTTATTCTCTGCTGAAGTGCCTGGGAAGTCAGTCTCTCCCTCAGTAAAAACATGCTTGCTGTCCC
Source organism: Dipus sagitta (assembly GCA_036346955.1). Classification (NCBI taxonomy): domain Eukaryota; kingdom Metazoa; phylum Chordata; class Mammalia; order Rodentia; family Dipodidae; genus Dipus; species Dipus sagitta. The sequence goes on from CM070770.1 coordinate 236,322,292, forward strand.
TCTTGCTTTTCAAGTACTCAGCACAAGTCAGGGGGAAACCCCAATACAACCAAAGGGCAGAAATGGGTCAGATTGCTAGCTAAGTTCTATCAGATTAGACAGGAGTTCAGTATTTATTGAACATAGTCATTAGTTGGGATAGACATGCCGAGATCATTCATCCTGTGCTCACACATATAACGTCATATGCAGGCACATACATTTACACACAGTCATAACCTTCCATGTACCTATGTCTGCAGGATTCTATCACATATACACTTTCAGTAGCCTCTCCTTGCCTACCACGTGTTCCCAAAACCCCCAGTGAGTATCAGAAACTGTGGAAAGATAGCACAGGACCCTATATTCATGATTCCCCACAATTTAAAAATTAGACACTGTGAAAAATTAATAGCTAATAATGAAACAGAACAATTATGCCAATACATTATAATAAAATATTTAAAATTTATGAATTATTTATTACTGGAGCCTTCCTCTTTATATTTTTGGGTTTTAATTTCCTGTGGGTTACTAAAACCCTACGAAAAGTGGAACCTTAGATGCGAGAGGGGACAACAGTACATTTAAGTCTTAGCACAGATGCCCAGGCTCTATGTTCACAACCCTGATATTCTGCCCATGTGTCTGTTCCCTGTTCTCATGGGCATAGTTCAGCCACACACAGGATCACATCACACATAGTCATGCTCACACCACATCATACGCATCCTCATACCCAGGGTCATGTCCACCTACACTTCTAGAGTCTCCATCCTGGTTCTTATGCACTGGCACCTCCAGAGTCCCACCCACCTCTGTTCATCTTATCCACACACTACTCATCACTCCAATTTCTTGGTAATGGGGTAGCTTATTTTCTTAAAAGCAACACACAGTTGATTGATTTCTTCCTCCTGGGTTTGTCCCTTGTCAAAGGGGAGGAGAAAGATGTCGTGTTTGTGTATCAGACTCCTTAGCCTAGACAAACTGTCGGCCTCCTATAATGACGAGTGGCAGAACAGAGTTGTTGCTACAAAAATAAGTCATGCGGCGAGAAGAGAGCTGCAGATTCCATCTAACGCCAGGGGATGGCTTATTAATCTCACTTCAGGAGGCATTCCTGAGAAAATCAGTCTCCTTTATTAATGTTATTTCACTCTGCTCTGCGAGACATCTTTTATCCAGCCAGAAGGGCAATTATCTATTTAGGCCAGAAAACAATATTCGTTACCGCCTTGACTCCAAGGCAAGGAGGGAAGCCAAGGAAAAGGGAAGAGAGAAAACACAGAGGGTTCCTGCCTCTACCCTGGTAGCTGTGGTGGCCCCTCATACCTCAAGCAGATTCTTCCCACCACAAGTGGGCTCCAGCATTGTAAGCTCATGTGTGCAGTGTGTGAGTGAGTGTGTGTATGGGGGGTGGGTGGGTGTGGTGATGAGGGCAAAGGGACCTGGGGACCTGGGGACAGATATCTCACTCTCTTCCTTGTAATAGCCTATGCTGGTTCATTTACACATGATTCATTTATTCCATGAACACCTACTGTGTGCGATTCCATGGCCAAGGCATCTGGAGTGCCTGGAATAAAAGTGCATAGCTCCTAGTCTATATCCTACAGTCATTTCTACTTGAAGGTCTCTTGTCATCAAATCCTTTCATAACTGAAGTTTGAGGAAAACAGGACATTAGACCAAAGGCCATGTTAGGAAAAGGCATTATCTTGATTTAAACCACCTCAACCATGACAAGTATCACACAGAGATAGCAAGAAGACAGGGGACATTTATGTAACCTGATTATCTGGGACAGTAACTACATCATCACTCTTCAGAGGGTATTTGGTAAATCCTGATACTTGTCTCCATGCCTTATTAGCTCACCCAATAGGCATTTATGGAACATTCACTGTATATAGTCTCTGCACCAGCTTCTGGGGCAGCAGTGGTCAATCAAGTATGATTCTTGGCAGATAGGAGTTTACAGGTAACAGACATATAAACAAATAGCAACCCTATAGGGTAACAGAAGACCAGCATACCACAGCATAATAAAGTGTAGGTGTGTGTGTGTGTGTGTGTGTGTGTGAGAGAGAGAGAGAGAGAGAGAGAGAGAGAGAGAGAGAATTTTTAGGCTCTCCTATGTCCTCACAGATACAGTAGATATAAGTGTATTAGTTACTTTTCTCCTGGCTATGACCAAATACCTGACAAGAAACAACTTCATGGAGGAAGGATTTTCTTCAGCTTTCAGTTCAAAGGGCTATAGCCTATCATGGTTGAGAAAACATGGGAGCAGGACAATGAAGTGGCTGGCCACATTGCCATAATCAGGAAGCATAGCAGAGAGATAAATGCTGATACTCAGCTTGCTTTCTCCAGCCCACCACATTCAGGATGGCGCTTTCGTTCTAAGTTAAACCCACTGAGCAGTATGACTATGTGGTGATTCTAAATCCTGTCAAGTTGATGATAATTAAGGTTAACCTTCACAACTCCAACCCTTGTCAACTTAACACCCAAACATATCAATTTAAACCATAACATTTCATCCTGTGCTCCCAAAGTCTCATTTTCATCTTATAATGCAAAATACATTTAGTCTATCTCTAATCATTCCTATAGTCTTTAGCAGCCTCAACATTATTCAAAAGTCCAGTCTTTTTTGAGACCCAAGGCAAGTTCTTTAACTATGAGCCTCAATAAAAATCAAAACATAAACAACATATTCCAAGTATACCATGACACAAAATAAACATTCCCATTCCAAAAACGGGAAATAGAGATTTAGCAAGGAACAGACTGGACCAAAGTAAAACTAAAACACAGCAGAACTAACACCAAGTCCTGTAGCTTCATGTCCAGCATGTGGGGCTCATGACGGAATCTTCTGGCCTCCAAGAGTCTTGTGCAGCCTCACTCCTCCAGCTCTACTGCTTTGTAGCTTACCTGGGCAGATGTTTCCCTGGCATAGCCGACATCCTGTGGCCTCCAATGCAACTCAGGCTTCCTTCACCTTTTAAAAAAATTACTTACTTATTTATTTATTTATATATGTGATATAGAGAAGAAGGAGAAGGAGAGAGGGAGAATGGGTATGCCATAGCCTCCTGCCACTGTAAGCAAATGCCAGATGCAAGTGCCACTCTGTGCATCTAGCTTACATGGGCACTGGGAAGTTCACCCCAGGTCATCAGGCTTTGTAAGTAAGCACCTTTAACCACTGGGCCATCTCTCCAGCCCTGAGGCTTCACTTTCACAGCTTCACACAATGTCCTCTCAGGACTCCTTTGTAAGGACTCTTACCCTGCCACATGTTACCTGGCCACACTCTCTGGTATCTTGGTGCAAGCCTCTGTGACTTCCTAAATCTTGCATCTTTCAATCCTGCAAAACCGGTACCACATAGATGATGTGGCCATGTGCTGCTGCCAGCTTGGAATCTAGTTTGACCCCCATGGACCACAGTTACATCACACTCTGTTGGCTGATTCTAATTATTTTTGAGAAAGGAACACCATCTAGTGGCACTCTAAGTTTAGGTGCTCTTCTTTCAAAGGAGTTAACATTTTCACAAGATGGAATCTTTGATAGGTAGAGTCTTATCTCCTTTACTATTGTCTCAGTGCAGTGCATAAAGTTTCTCTTTATTTATTATCTATTTTTAAGGAAGTAAAGGTGTTCTTTTCAATTTTCAGTTTAGAGTGGAAGTTTATCATGGCAGAGGAAGCATGGTGGCAGGCAGTGTCACATCTGTTAGATCATCACATCAGCAGGAAAGAAGCAGAGAGTGATGAATCAATGGTATCTCTTCAGTGAAAGCAATTTCCTTAACAATTACAGCTGCATCTTGTCTCCACTTTTAAACTCATTCCTTTCCACACCGATTGGCCCATTTTCCACAAAACTGTTTCCATTTGTTGTTCTCCTTCACTGCAGACCTAGATAAGAGGAGTGAGCAGGAGCCATAACACAATCTGAATGCTACCCAGTCTTCAACTTTCATCTACCTAACAGATTAGTCTACTACTTTTGATTTCAACATCACTCAAATTCTCAGGGCATGGGCAGAATTCAGTCTGGTTCTATAGAAGAATCTAATTCAAATGTTCTTTAGCCCAGGTCCTAATAGAGTTTTTCTCACTCCTCTGAGACCTCATGAGCTTGGCCTGCATTGTTCACGTTTCTCTCAGCATTTTGGTTTTCCAAATTCCCAGTAGAATGACCCTCTAAGCTCCCCTTACGGTATACTAGAGACATTTCTAGCCTCCAGATGTAAGCATCTCCACATTCCTCCCACAAAACAGTTCCAAAGGCCCAAGAACCAGGTTTATCACAGCAACAGGTCAGATTTATCATAGCAACAACCCCACTTCTGGTATCAATTTTTTGTACTAGTTAATTTTCTCATTTCTTTGACACAATATACCTGACAAAATCAGCCTAAGGAAAGAAAGGTTCATTTTGTGTATACTTTGAGGGGGTGTAGCTCATTGTGGAAGGAAGGCATGAAAGAAGGAGGTTAAGGTAGTTGGCTACATTGTATCCACAATTGGGAAGCAGATAGAGATCAATGTTTGGTGTTCAGCTTGCTTTTTCCTTTTATTTTTATTCAGTGAAGAACTGCAAGCCCATGGGATTGTGTCATCCCCCTTCAGTTTGGGCCATCTCTCCTCAGTTAAAGATCTCTGGAAGCATATTTTCATGGTGATTCTAAATCTAGACAAGTTGACAATTAAGATTGACCTCACAGGAAGAGGTCAAAGATGGAATACTACTGGAAAGCACATGAGCTTGGCAGCAGGCTCTTCTGATGTCACATTCCTGCTTAGCAACTGATCAACTCTTGGACTTTGTACATGTACCTCATTTCTCTGGGCTGTTTACTTCCTTTCTTTTTGGGGGTGTGGAGGTGGGGGGATGGTTCAGTAACTAAATAATTTTATTATCTATTAAGGCTCTTGTTTTTTATTATTGACAATTTTATACATGTATATAATATATTTTGATCATAATTCTCTCCCATTACCTTTCTTGGATCCCTTCCCATTTCCTTTCTACCCAACCCCTTCTTCCCAACTACTCCCTCTTCCTCTTGATATCTTTCCTTTCTTGTATGTGCATGTGACCAGTGAGTTTAATTAGGGGTGCCTGTATGGGCACAGGTTGAGGAATTACTTACCAGAGCATGTGGGTCACACCACTGGCTATACCACTCCAGAGAATGTCTCCTACTGCCCTATCCACCATTAACTTCTTATAGCTCCTCAAGGAGGGATAGGAGCTTTATGTCCCCCTCTATCAAGGAGAAGAGAATGTTGATGGGCCCAGTATTGTGTGGGTCTTGCTGCACATTGCAGCAGTCACTGAGAAGTCAGCAATGCAGTGGCAAAGCTCAGTTTGAAACAATAGAACAGTAATCTAGGCTGGGAGTGTGTAATCCCTGATAGAATCCAGGGTCTATGCTAAGAGCTTTGCATATGCTAGCTCTGGATGGTCCCAATCCTGGGACTCGGGACAGATGGGAAGTTTTTCTGGATGGAGCTACCTGTGAGTGGTACAAACAGAGTGATTGGCCTTTGGGAGAAGGCCTGGGAGGGGAGAACCAGGCATTGCAAGGCCTCAGCACACAACAGACCAGTAGAGCAGTCACTGAGAGTCCATGAGAAAAGCAGATTCATCTGTGGGTTGCCTGCAGATGCAGACCCTGCATTGGAAGATGCCTCTTGTGTTTTATGTGTCTGAGAAGCTCTCTTGGGTGGGTCTGGACTCTCTTTTCAATGGCCTCTCTTGTCTTGGCCAGCCATTACATTCCTTCCTCCTTTAAATCACACCCATCTGTGTGTCTGCTCTTCCCAGGAAGCCTGGGAACAGAGCAGGGAGAAGCCATCAACAGAGGGTGGTCCATGGGGTCACAGCTTGATTCCTTACATGGAGGGAATGGCATGGGGTCTGAGGTCCTGGAGGGGCACAGAAAGCTGGGTGGGCTCCTCATGAGCTGGGTGGAATTCTCACCCAGTGTCTCAAAAGATGTTGTCTGGTGCTGGCCCTGTCTGCTCTCCCCACCTCCCTCGCCATCCTCTCCTCCAGCCCCCAGGGGAAGAGCAGCAGACCCTTGCCTCCTTCCCAGCCCTGCCTCTCTCTTGGGCAGGGGGCTCGTACACATCCTGTGAAGGTTAGTGGCGGGCTCCTGAGGTGGAGGCTCAACTCTGAGTCCGCCTGGTGGACAGCAGAGACCGGAAGTCCAGCCCCTCTTTGTCAGCGCTTTGCTGCGCCCCCCCCACAACCCTCCCCACCTCAGTAATTAAAGAAGTCTCTGGAAGAGGAGCCTGTACAGTATGTCATAAAATCTCTCTGAACTACCTATATTTACCCCTGAAAGTGAATTCTTTATAAGACCCAGGATATCAAAGCGGTCGGGGATCAAAGTCGTTTTAATAAGCCGGGCGAGTGCGCCTGCCCGGGCCAGGCCTCCTCCCCACCGCCCTCCGCCCTCCGAAGGCACTTAGAACGCCCCTTGGGCCACATTGTCACTCTGATTGCTCCCGCACGCGCCTGGGGGGGGGGGGACGACACACCCTCCCGCCCCTCCCACTCCCTTCCACTCCCGGCCCCGCCCACCCCGCCCTGCACAGGCCTGGCCTCTGCTAGGGATCCTCTGGAAGGACCATCAAGAGCCAACTGTGGGTTGGGGCGGGTGGCAGCCCTGGCAAATGCGCCCACCGATGCTTTGGTCTACTCAGAGCTGAGAAAGGTGAGGTATTAAAAGCTGGAACAAAGCCGGTGCAAACGGCTCCCTTGGGGTTGGTTACTGCAGAGGGGAACAGGGCAGCTTTGATTTGGGTGTCAGTTACAGGGGCATGTTCAGGGAAGAAAACTCACCAAGTTGGATCATTAAGATGTGTGCCAGTTTTTTTTTTTCTTTCTCTTGGCGAGTGTGTTATATTTCAATAAAGATTTTAAATGTGCAAGCACTTCCCATAGGGTGTAGCCTGTCTGTCTAGGCTCTCCACAAAACCAGGCCACCCGGGGCTGCTTACTATCGGCATGGCCACTGTCCATAGGGGATGAGACATGGCTGCCTATGGCTGCCTATGGCATGAGGGTGGGGGTGAGGACTCTAGCTTGTCCCAAGCCCTCCCAAATGGTGCCACACACCTTTACTTCCTTGTAGAAATTTTAACATGAGATCTGCAGTCTAGTGTAACTCTTATTTTACTACTAGGGAAGCTGAGGCCCAAGCAGAGAGAGCTAGTAGTTTGAAACTGGACCCAACTTTTCCCTGTAAGTTTAGCCTTGCTCTGTTATATCAAGGGTTATCAAACTACAGCTAGTGGGTCCAATCTGGCCTATTTCCGGCTTTGTAAATAAAGTTTGATTGGAAATAGTCCCATCATATCCCATTATGTATATGACTTTGAGACTATAATGGCAGTGTTGAACATTGACAGAAACTGTATATTCCCCACAACGCACCAAATATTTACTATTTCGACTTTTCAGAGAACACTGACTGACCTTTGCTTCTACAGCAAGTAAAATACAGTGCAAGTTCAGCAGTGTGGTCCACATCTTCTCCCTGAAGCTTGTGCTAGACCACATGGTGGCTACAGAGAAGGGCCACTAGGGCTCTACTTGGCTGGATGGGAGCAAGGATCCAGAAGGGCGGCAGGGATCCAAGGAGCAGTGTGGCCTTGGAGAAGCATCCCAGCCTCTCTGGACCTTCCTGCACCCCATGTGCCATACCCAGAGCTGGGCATTTGGCGTATCATGTAAGGAAAGTGCTTAGGAGTTGCTAAGGGGTAGAGGTGACGCTAATGCAGGACCCTATTTTCTGCTATCACCTACCAATGGCACTCTGGGAACCTGCTGAGCATGTTTTTTTTTTTTTTAAATGTTTTATTTATTTATTAGAGAGAGAGGGAGAGGCAGATAGAGGGAGAATGGGTTGCCAGGGACTCTAGCCACTGTAAACAAACTCCAAATACATGTGCAACTTTGTGCATCTGGCTTATGTGGGTACTGGGGAATCGAACCTGAGTCCTTAGGCTTTGCAGACAAGCACCTAAACTGCTAAGCCATCTCTCCAGCCCTGGCTGAGCATGTTCAATGGATTATTCCATGTCATTCATGTAGCAAACCTTTAAGGTGAGGATATGGTGTGAGGGATCCTTGGCAATAGGTGTCCTAATTTTCAAATACCTTGCTCATCATTGAGGTGGTAGATAATTCTTTCCTGCTCATTTTATGGATGAGGAAGCAGAAGGTCTTGGGATGGGAGAGGCTCAGCCACTATAGAGGTATGCATGGAATGCCTTCCACATGCCTCTCTCTGTGGCTAACTTCTTCAGAACAAGTGAATTAACTGTCCAAGGCCACACAGAGCATGCTGAGATTTGCATGTGGTTGAATGTGGCAGTCATGATGACAGACAGGGGAAGGGAAGGCTACAGCTGTGTGACTTGGCCCAGGTCACCGTAACAGTCTTCTGTCATTTCAAGCCCAATACCCAGTACTTCAAGCTTGGTGGCTGGATCAGCCCTCAGAGGTCCTCGGATGCTCTCAAAAGCAATCTTGTTGCTTGGGGACAGCCAGTAGAAGAAGTGACCCCCTCTTGAGAATGAGCTCTGCCCTAGGTCATCACCTCACCAAGCAGCAGCCTCTGCTGGTTTCTGAGCCCTGTGAAAGACCCTCTAGGGAGATGGCACCAGTAGACTTCTTCAGGGCTTAGGTTGCCTAGGATGACCACAAATGTCCTGTCACTGGGCCATAAAAATAACTTTCTTGGCTTTTCAAGTTATGGTCTCACTCTAACTCAGGCTGGCCTGGAATTCACTATGTAGTTTCAGGGTAGACTCGAAGTCACAGCGATCCTCTTACGTCTGCCTCCTGGGTGCTGGGATTAAAGGCATGCATCACCACGCCCAGCTTGAAAATAACTTTCTTATGGAAGGTAGGAGAGATGAAACTTGGGTTCAGCCTAGGGCTGGGGGAGCAGAACCCCAAACACCATGCCTTAGCCTTGACCCCCCCCCCCCCACCGCTTGTGCTCCAGTGGCATGATTGTGGAAATCCCCAGTCTGGGCTCCTAAGCATTCGATTGCCGGAATCTCCTGCCTTTCTGACCCATAATCAGATGCCTTATCCATGGCACACTAGCCCAGCGCTAATCTGCCTTTTTTGTGTCCACAGCCTTCTTAGAAGATTATCTCTACCAGCACAAACCTTTCCCCTGACAGAATTCTCTGTCCCCAAAAGCTTTGTTCAAGACTCCCCTCCGGCACTGACGCTAATGCTGTTGCCACTACACGGACCGAATTCTCCATAGGGTGCCCTCCTCCCAGGGTCCCACCAGTAGGTCCTTCCTAGGGAGTCCCGAGGCAGGTCAAAGCCCTCAGTGCCACCCAGGACCAGATGAAGAACCAGGAAAAGTTGCTAAGGAAGCAGGGCTTCCTTTTCCTTCCAGCCTCCAGCCAGCTCAGAACTTTGGGGAAGGGAGGGGAGCTTGTGTGACGTGGAGTGAGCTGGGAGCTGCTTGGGGAAGCTGGGCATGTTCCCTTGCCAGGCTCCTCTGCATGCTCTGAGCTTGCCCTGGAGACCCTCACCATGGAGATCCATGCTGCTTCCTGGATCTAGGCTGAAGAACCTTGCAGAGTCCACAAGGGAGGATCTCCTTGGGGGTAGGACGGGATGCCGGCAGCAGCAGGTGTTGGTAGCAGAAATACCTACCGTGTGTGTTGTTGCTGGTTAGCAGGCTCTGTCTTGGACATGTACTGCTGTTAGCCTCTTTGAGCCTTCATGCAAACATTCAGAAAGGGAACGAACTCATAATCACAATGTTTCTTCTTTTTAAGTTTTATTTATTTATTTGAGAGAGTCAGATAGAGAGAGAGAGAGAGGGAGACAGAGAGAATAGGTGTGCCAGGTCCTCCAGCCACTGCAAGCAAACTCCAGATGTGTGTGCCCCCTTGTGCATCTGGCTTACGTGGGTCCTGGGGAATTGAACCTGGGTCCTTTGGCTTTGCAGGTAAGCACCTTAACTGCTAAGCCATCTCTCCAGCCCAACTCACAATGTTTCTTTTTCAGAAACAATGGCTTTAAAAATCAGAGCAGTCAAATAGCTTGCCTAAGTCACATACTAAGAAAGTAGTAGGGTTAGAATCTGGCTTTGGAGCCCAGATGTCCCCCTTCCTGAACACACATACACACACACACACACACACACACACACACACAATGTCTGCATGCACATGTGGACACACATGCACATTGCATCATTGCAAATCATTGACCCATCAGATCAACACAAGCCCAAGAACATGGCTATCTCTTCAAGGCTAAGCTGGTAGTGTGTGCACGTGTGTGTGTTGGGCAGGGGAGACTAAAGGAAGCAGTTAATCCCAAGCGCTGCCCCTGAACTTGCAGGGCCTCCTGACAATGTGTCTGCCCTGGGTGTGCTCTGGTGGGCCTCATAAAGGTCTGTTCCATTCCATTGTTGAGGAAATAGAGAGTCCTCTGCAGGATGGAAGTTTCCAGAGCATAGCACATGCCACTGGCCAAGGTGGGATGGAGGCAGGGTTGCCAGGAAGCAGTGTAGCCTCAAGCCCCTAACAGCATGCGCAGTCCTCCATCCACAGACTTGCTAGCTTTCCTTCTCCTGTGCAGTGGGCTGGGGGCCAGGGTCTCTTCCCCACAGCCTCCTCTGGCTGGGTTCCAGGCCTGGGCCCAGAGGGGAGGCACAACAGCTGGTTGGGGTCTATAGCCTGGATTCCTTCTTCTGCAGGGCCCCATCCAGGTTCCTAAACAAGCAGGGAGTCAAGTACCCAAAAAAGCCCTGGTAGTCCCCGACTCCTCAAGGAGGTTGGAACTTCGATGATTTCCTAGATTGCCCTGTAGGTCAAGGTCACCTGGGAGCCATCACACCATTGTATATACAGGCAGCCACCTAGGCAGCAGGGCTTGCAGCACAGGGGTACCTAGGCACCTGGGCCAGGTCTAGCTGGCCAGATCCCTCCTTCCCTGGGGTGGGTGTGAAAATACTTCCTCATGCCTCTGTGAGGAGGAGTGCGTGGATCTCATTTGAACCCCATCTACATCAAAGTGTGAGATTTTTCTGGTTAGGCTTTAAAAAATGAGTTTTCAAAAGAAAATGCTTTTCTGACTTAGACATCAAGAACTCACTTAAAACTTGGAAAATTGCACCAATAATTCTCCCCCCCCCCTTTTTTTACTGGTCCTTTCTAAATCCTACCCCCTCCTGGGGTTCTGGGGGCAAAACCCAGGTCCATTGGCTGGTTGATCTTCTGAGAGAGCAGATACTCTTCCTGGGGCTCCCTATGCTCCCCACCAGGCAATGGCTCAGGCTTTGTAAGAGGACGGGGGAGACAACTCCCCATGCAGAACAGCACACATGAAGTTCCACTTTCTTAGGGCTCCCCAGGGTATCTCGTGCGTGTTTGCAAGGTCTGGATGAAAGGTGGGGGAGTAATTCCATAGCCTGGACCACAATGCCATCGCGAGATGGGGAGCGAGACTCCACAGATAAATAGGTGGAAACATTTGCTCATTTCGCTTTGCAATACCCATCCCCCTCCCCAAATAGGAAAACGGTAAAAAAATGATAAATCGGGATTTTGTGTGTGTGTCTTGTTTTAAACCAATATGATCTCAATTCTTTTTGCGGGCTTTGAAAGTCCGTGAGGGAATTCCCCCCTCACTGTAAATACCCAGCGTCCTGGCCTTATGGCATGTGATCTGTAATAAACTTCAAAAGAACACCTTTGACATTTTAGATAACTTGCAAATGATGATGCAGAGAGATCTTTTGCCACTACAAAGAAAGAACAAAAGAACCGACATGAAAGAGAAATCAATAAACATATGGCAATTAATAAAACATTTTCTATGAATACCCTACAAAGAGTTTTACAACGGTATAAAAACCCAACAGTTGTTTCAATGTGGATTTAAGAAGTCTCAGCTGGCGTATTAAGACATCCACACTGAGCAGCACAGGGGAAGGCACAGAAAACCCGGGCCATGGCTGCGCTTGTAAATCCATCAGACGAGAAGGTGCTGGTGGGATGGAGAGATGGCCAGGCCAGAAGAATAGAGATGCATATTCCATCTTCAGAGACTGAACAATACAAGGTGGAGGGGACAGTGGCCTTTCAACTGCTGGGACCCACTGGAAGATGAGCTATTTGGAAATTAGGCTGGGGTTCTCCAATGCCATCAGCTAAGCTGAGCCCCAGTCCTGATCTCAGAAATGGGTTATGGTGACCATCTGGGAACTTTTAACATCTCCTCTGCAGTCGCTCTTATTCTCAGAGGTTCAGACCTGAGGCCGGGGTGGGGGGAGGGTTTCTTAGCAGAGGAACTGAGGAGACATGCACATCAATGGCATGTGTGCTCATCCTCAGAACAGGGCCAGTTCTGCATCCCCTCAGTGTGTGCCCCTATCTAGGATTCTCATGGGGTGCTTTCCCCTTACCACAGCCTGAGTTCCATTCCCGCCCCTCTGCCAGCCCACTGGGAAGCCCTTTTGGCTGTCTTTGGACTCACTTTCCACTTCTGTGCAGTGGGAACAATGCTGTCTGCCTATGCCCTCTCCAAGCTGGATACCCTTGGGTATAATGTAGAGCTCAAAACTGTGTGCTGGGGAAGAGGTAGGGTGCAGGAAGCTCCAGCCTGGGCGGGCTGGAGTCATGCAGTCTCTGTGCCTCCTTCCCTGCTCTCCCTCTTCCCTGGGTAGGCTCCATGGCATCCTCAGCAACAGGACAACACCAGAAGCTTCTGGCCTTCATGCATTGGGGTCCTCTGCAGACTAGAGCTGGATGGTCTCTCCTTAGAGGCTCTGACTTTTGGGCTTTGCAGGGAGTTATTAAGTCTTGGCCAGTAAATGTGGCTACTTGGGGCATTCCAGAGGAATTCCAAAGGTGTGTGGCAGCGTGACTCAGTAGGAGCAGCAGAGCAGGCAGAGGATGAAGAAGGAAGGAGGCAGAGAGCAAGGCAGAGCCAAGAAGGCATGTTCCCTTTTGTGGGTTCCACTGCATATTGTGTGTGTGTGTGTGTGTGTGTGTGTGTGTGTGTGTGTGTGTGTGTTGCCTGAAAGGAGGTAGCCATGTGGAGCCAAAAGGCAAAAAGTGACTGACTTCTGGGTTTAAGTCTTTTGTGACTTTGGTCAAGTTTTTTTTTTTTTTTTAACATCCTGGAGATTTACTTTGTCTCTCCATCTGTGAAATGGGCCCTTGAGTTACAGTGTTACGTTCCTATAGAGTCTGGGGACAGGCCTCAACTCCCACGAGTGCCCTCAGCTTAATGATGGCTGGCTGATGGGGGCCCAACCTTTGAAGGGGAAGGTAGGCTGCAGCATCTGGCCTCCACGTTCCTGTTCCTTTCACTTCCTGCCCTCCATCGAGAAAATTCCTCCCAGACACGGCAGCTCAGACTCTTCAATTTGGAGGTTGTAGAGTGCCATCAGCCCCCACCCGCCTTCCCCTGACAGTGCCCATCACATCCTCTGTGAGAAGCAGTTGCCAGCTGGTTCTCACTTGCATGCAGTCAAGTGGGAGAGCTCACTCCTTTCCCAAGCTGGCTGCCTTGTCTGGGGAAGCTTTGGTGGTAGAAAGCTCTTCCTGACCTTGGGTGGAAATTATTCTCTTTGCTCAGAGGGTCTTGATTCCATGTGTGCCTGAGAATCTGCCTCTAGGGAGTGGTCCAGGTCTAGTCCTGCATGTTTTTTTTTTTTTTTTTTTTTTTTGACTATGCTAAGGATGGAAGCCAGGGCCTTGCCCCTGCTAGGCAAGTGCCGTACTACAGAGCTGCAGCTCCAACATCCTAGTGACTGCTGACCTGCGGTAGGCTTGGCTGTTGGCCCTCTCTATGAAATGCTCTAGGGTCCCCTTGGATGTCACCTCTGGAGCAGGCAGAGAGAGCTTCCTGAAGAAGCAAGATCAGGCTTGGAACAGGTCACTGCTCTTGAGGACAGCGGACAAGCCTGTGAGACTTTGCCATGTGTATCCATCCTGCCACTGCGAACACTCGTGGGGCTGCATGTCCCCAGGCCTCACCTCCTGTTCGTCAGAATCAGCAGGGGCAGGACTCCAAGAAGTGGTTTTTGTTTCATTTTAATCGAACACTTCCCTTCCTAGGATTCTTGACACACCTCTGTCCATGGCTTTGGGGTGGAAGAGGTTGTGGTTTGATCACTTAACATTTCTCTGTCTGAGTCTCTTCAGTTATAAAATGGGCTTGGTCACATCTATCATGACAGATAACAGAGATGTAGGAGTCAAGCAGTGCAAAATATATACCCCAGAACCAGGCACAGTGATGCACACCTGACAGACCAGCACTTTGGAGGCAGGTAGGACATTGTAAGTTTGAGGCCAGCCTGGGTTACAGCAAGACTTTGTTTCGACTGATCATTTTCAGTTTTCAAGAATTAGAAGGGAACGAAGAAACCGTACAGGTTAAGCTGTGACTGTCTAGACAGACTGCACTCCTTAGCCAGATGTCACAGGACTTTGGAGACAATGTGTAGGCTTCAATCCCATACCATTGAGCATCCAGGATTCCAGCTTGGGTGGGAGTGGAGGTCAATCAGAGAAACTCCTCAATCCTATGTGAAAAGATCATTGAGCACTCACTCGTGTCTCATATGAAGCTAACACTAAATGCTTCTGACAGGTAAGTGCATAACCTTTTGAACAATTTCACATTTTAGCTGTTAATTTTGATTCCTTGAATTAAAAAAATATTTTATTTTTATTTATTTTGGAGAGAGGGGAAAAGAAGGAGATATAGAGAGAAATAGCATGGGTGTGCCAGGGCCAGGCCTCTAGTCACTGCAAACAAACTCCAGACATATGCACCACCATGTGCATCTGGCTTACATGGGTACTGAGGATTGAACCTGGATTCTTAGGCTTCATAGGCAAGTGCCTTAACCACTAAGTCATCTCTCCAACCCTGATTCTGAGAATTTTTAAAAAATATTTTTATATGGGCTGGAGAGATAGCTTAGTGGTTAAGGAACTTGCTTGCAAAGCCTAAGGACCCATGTTCAACTCCTTAGATCCCACGTAAGCCAGATGCACAAGTTGACACATGCGCATGAGATGGTACACATGTCTGGGGATTGACTGGAGTGGCTGGTGGCCCTGGCATGCCCATTCTCTCTCTTCTTATAAAGAAATAAAAATATTTTTTATGAGACAGCAAGAGAGAGAGAATGGGCATGCCAGGGCTTCTAGCTACTGCAAATGAACTCCAGATGCATGTGCCACTTTGTGCATCTGGCTTTACTGGGGAATCAAACTCAGGTTGTAAGGCTTTGCAGGCAAGCACCTTAACCGCTGAGCTGCCTCTCTGGCCCTGATTCCTTGAATTTTACCTAGCTCATCCCTTCAGATGCTTGCCTGTTCCTTCATCTGGTCAGCAGGATTTAGGTCACCACCTCCTTAACAGATGAGAACACAGGCCAAGCACCCCAGAATGCTGGAGTCTCAGAGCTAGTGCAGGTTCAGATGGGTCCAGCCACCCTTCTCACATGGCAAGCAAAATTTTCAGAGTCCCCCAGATTCTCAACCACGGGTGTACATGCTCTGTCCAGCCCCTCCCCTGGAATGTGGGAAGAAGCCAAGTTCTCACTCCAAGGATTAGTTTGTAAGCAGTTCACTTTGAGCTAACCGAAGGACGAATATCCTGGGTAGGCCTGGCCTAGTCAGGTGAGGATAGAGGTCTGAGAGACCGTTCTGTGGTGAAAGCCTCCATGAGCTCTTCAGCCTCAAGGAACTGTATAGTCTGACTAAAGGGTCCTGTAGGTCAAAGGAGACCCAACACTGGCCAACCTGTCCATAGAGGCCTTGGATCTAAGCTGGGGACCCAACTGACCTGTGTCCAGACTTGGGATTCATGAAAACTGTAAGATTTACTTGTGTGTTCTCACTACACTCTTGCATGAGTCGTACACAGTAACACACAAGTGAATACAGTCCCCAGAGTACACTTGTGGTTTAGCCATCCATAGACCTTCCTCCTCAGGCTACCAAGTGGCACTTCTCAGCCTCAGAAGACCATGATGAGTGACTTCTTATGGGGACAGTTCCATCCAGTTGACTTCTCACTGCTGCAGCCAAGTCTTGGTTGGATTCCAGAAAAAAAAAAGATAATAATTTCCCATATAAAATTCAATTTAAGTAAATTAGCAGGAAGAGAAGCCCCGCCTCCTTCCCCTCCGAGGGAAGAGCACTTGCTCTCACTTCACTGCTTGAATAAAACATCAAGAAAGTGGCCCGTCATTAGTCTTCTCAGGAACAGAGCTTCTGTAAATTTCATACCCACTAAGCTCCTCCTCTGCTTAATAAGTTTACTTTTTCTAAGGTGTTCTGTTCCATGTGGGCCCTTCTCCAGAGCAGCAACTCCACTGATAACTGCTGGCCCGCACGGCCCCTGGGCCGAGCTTTTAGTAATGAAAACACCAGGAAAGGAGCCACTTGCAAGTATTTATGGATTGCTTTGGGTGTCCGTCCATCTCTGGGGAGTCTAGGTCTCTGCCACTAGTGTGGGGCAGGTCCCAGAGGCTCAGAGCAAGTTGGCAGGAGGAAAGCACAGAGAGGAAAGGCACATTGCTGGGAGCAGAAGAGGGCCGGAGGGAGAGGCAGGAGCAAAGCTAAGGCAGTAGAATAGGAAACCTCCACACTCAGGACTGCTGTGCTCCCGGCCCGACAGCCCTGGCTTATGTTCCTGCAGAGCTCCTCTCCTCTCTTCTGGCTTATGCACACTTGTGCCTCAGTGAAGATCCCTGGGTTGCAGCACTGCTCATACCACAGTCCAGACTGTTAAAACCATGGTTCCAGCCCCTTCATCCACATGCGATATGGACTGCAGTCTCTGCTAGACCCACAGAGGACATGAGTCTCATGTTCCTGCAGGGACCCTTGCCCTCTTTGGGTTTCTAATCATCCTGCCTCACCTCCTCGCTCCCCACGCTTCCTGCACCCTCTCTCTACAACATACCTTGCTCTCATGTGGTCTTGGTCTGCGCTTGGGGGAAGCCAGGCTGAGCCGCCCTTTCTGGTCCTACTCATGCCTGTGGCAGACATCACTTGCTCCTCTTGAGATCAGACAAGCTGCAGAATCCTTCTGAAACAATGCTATAGGACGCCATGATGTATCACTTCAAAATACAATAAACCAAAATTGATTCCAAAAATTCTACATCTTATGGGAGTCAATAGAGACAGTGTTGCAAGACAGCCAGAACTCACCAAGGAGGGAAGGCTAGCCCACCATCACACTTTATGATAGATGGTCCTTAATCACAGTGTGCAGTGTGACATACCACAGAGTAATAAGGAAAACTGGTAGGCATTGCGTATTTTCTCGGCACCACCACTGATTTAGGTACTTACCACAGGAGAGGACATTTACTTCCGTAACAGCTAGGAGGGAGATATTTTCACCACCAGCTTGGACATTGGAAGTGAAGCTCAGACAAGGCACCCATGGGCTGCTCTTGCAGACCAACCCTCTCCTCTGGTCTCTCCCTGCAGATGGGCAGTCCCTGTGACCAGTGACAAACCTGAAGGTCACAGTGGTTTGTTGGTTGCTGCCTCCAGTTGTGGGTCTGGCTCTGAAGAACAGGGGAGTTCATCTTTGTCTGCACCATCAACTGGCCCTACAGAGGCATCTACGGGGACAGGAAAGTCAGCGTGGACATCCCACTGTGCCCACAATGACCCTTGTCACTATCTCCAGTGAACACACACTGTTATTTGAGAACATGTCTCCTTACCTGGGGAGAAAAGGGCGCGTGTTTTTCTTTCTACAAACAGCAGAGTTGGGCAGACAGAGTTGTCATGTTCCTGTACGGAAGGTCAAATGTGCATGGCAGGTGCCCACTGGTGCCAGGCGTCATTGGGGCATGTACGCTGCAGCAAGTAAACGGCATACTTATCCCTCTAGACAGACCAATGCAGGGGTTAGGGTTCTGTGCCACACTGCTGGATCCCTGATAGATTTTACCAACAGGGTCCTGGGAGGAGGGAGTCAGAGGGAGTCATAGGGAGAAAGAGAGCTCTCTCCCTTCTGCCTGCTCCAGGTTCTCCAGAGCAGTATCGCAGTAGGACTTCTCCAGAAACTCCAGGGCAGCAGTCGAACCCAGTTTGCAGCTTTTCCAATTTTTGTACAACATGCCTCCCTCACAGTCGCCAGCTCCAGTTGGCATTACCCATTCCCAGATCTCTCTGTTCTTGACTCATGGAGACCCTCTACCATGCTAGCCCCAACTTGCTTGAGGCTCATAAGTCCCAGGTCTAGAGGCTCCACTCTGAGCCTGGGTTTTAATAATTCCAATTACCCCTTGTTTATTTTTTTTATTTTTTATTTTTTTTGGTTTTTCAAGGTAGGTTCTCACTCTAGCCCAGGCTGACCTGGAATTCACCATGGAGTCTCAGGGTGGCCTCGAACTCACGGCGATCTTCCTACCTCTGCCTCCCGAGTGCTGGGATTAAAGGCGTGTGCCACCACGCCCGGCTACCCCTTGTTTATTCCAATACATAGGCACGCATAATGACCCGCATACATAACACACACCTATGTACTATGTATGCACAGCCCAAGCAGTTCAAATATTGTAAGGCACAGATGCACACACGGCTCACACACATATTCACTGTGCATACATGCACAACCACACATACACGCACTCATCATACTTAGACTATTATGCTCAGCATATGTTCGCTGCACCCATTGCATGTGCACACACATGCTCTATGCATGTGCGGACAAACATCACATGCAGGCTGAGTGCATGCAAACACATACCTTGTATGTGTCCATACATCTGCAGATGCGGCATATGTCAACATTGTCACATTTGGTGACCTCACGCTGTGAGATCACACTTACTGCAGAGGTATGCCTCCCACACACTCATGGAAACGTAACGCGCGGGGAGTGCACACACAGTAGTGAGGGTAACTGCACGTTCATCTCTCTTACACGCACCACACGTCTCGTCGGTTCACATGTTGGTGGCCACAGCTCATGTGCCTAGCTCCCCCCCCCCAAAATAATAATAATGCAACTCGAGTGCATGTGTCATCGGCGTGCCCGCGCCGCATGTGCCCGCACACACACATGCCATCACTAGTCGGTAACACCCCCCCCCCTCTGTCTGGCGCGCGCGCACCCTTCGGCATCCCGGCCACGCCCGCCCGCAGGTGCGCGCGCACGCACGGCCACACGCGCTCGCTCCCGCTGCCGGGCCTTTCCTCGGAGGTTCGCTCAGCCGTCACCCGCGGGACGGGCCGTAATTGCTCCCAGCCCGGGGACGGTGCAAAAGCGCCTGGTGGGGTGCGGGCGGCGGCCCTGATTACCACCGTCTCCCCGCGCGCCCCCAGCGCCGCCGCCGTCGCGCCCCGGCCGCACCCCGCACCCCCGGGCCATCAAAAGGCCGCTTTGGGCGCGGGCACCCGCGCGCGGGCCTCCGCCGCCGCCTGGGCGTTTTATCTGGCTCGGTGGTGAATAATTCATGGGCCCGCGGCTTTGCAGTCAAACGCGCGGCGCTGCCCCGCGCCGCCGCCGCCCGCCGGCCGCTGTGATTTATTATTTACCAACGCGCGGCCGCCGTGTAAGGTGAGCATTGTGGCTGCTCGCAGAACTGTTACAATCTGGCCTCGTTAGTGGCCTTTCTTGCTGCCTCTCCAAACAGCGGCCCCGCTGATTGATTTTTTTTTTTCCCTCCCGCCGAACCCGTGCCAGGAAATCCCACCGCTGCTGCTCTCAAAGCGGCTGCACGAAGCTCAGGCTTGGCCCTGCTTCCCCGGAACAAGAGCTCGTGTTTGCACGCGCGCGCCGCTTTCATCCGCCGTCTCCGCCGCGGCCCGGCGGCCCCCATTAGCGCGGCCCCCGGGCTCCCTTCCCGCCTTTCCAGCGCGGCTCCCGGGCTTCTTAAGGCGGCGAGGCCCGTGGGGGTGGGGGGAGGAGACCGTGCAGGGCCTTTCAAGGCGACGTAGAGGCCTAGGGACAAAAGTTTTTCTGCCTTGGAAGTTTTCAAACGCAGGGGATGAGCTGGCTCTTCCGGGGGACTCTCCCTGCGGCGGGGAAGAGGGGTCCCTTTGGACTCTTCAGCCTGGGAAGAGAGAGAATCTTGGCGATGCTTGTGTGCAGACATCGCACCTGCTTCTTGTTTAATCCTTCACAGAACCTTCAGAGCGAGGCGCAAGCCGTGAACAAGAAGGACTCCCAGGCCCAACACGTCCCACACGTTGCTGATTTTCTCCTAAGCCACCCTGACCCTGGGCTGCACTGTCAGGGACGAACTCATGTTGATGATGAGGGGACTTCAGCATCTCAGGTTGTTCTATGTGGTGTGAGCGTCTGGACTCAGGAAAGTGACTCTATCATGTGTGTGTATGTATGGGGGGGAGGAGGGAGGCAGCTGGCTCAGACATCCTCCTGTTTCCCGGCTGCCACCAAGCCTGACATTTACCATAGCCACTTCTGTTCACCAAGAGGGCCTGGCTCCGAACATGCTGATGGTAGAAGAGCCCTTGGATGATCCAGTTGGGAGGTTTCCCGAGGAAAGAAGCTGGGTGACCCATTTGAGGCAATCTGCAAGGGGCTCAGAGGAGGCTCAAAGTTTCCTTAAACAAGACTTTTGTATTTTGGAGTGTGGCTCAGGTTGTCTGTTGGGGCAGGACCCCAAGGACCAGGTGGGAACCCTGGAACTGAACCCTCATCTTGGAGGACTCTGTCATGGGACTACGTGGCGGAGTGGGGTGGGGGGCTTCCTGGATAAGGCAAGGTGGGGGCTGTTCCATCCTCTTTCATGTACTCTCCACAGGGCGCGGGAGGAGGAGATGAATCCCCCATCCCTGTCCTATACTTGGAGTGGATGTGGTGAGCAACAGACCACAGGGACCAAGATACGATGCATCCCTGGGTTCACTTGCACAGTTCTAAAACGCTTTAAAAAGCCACCAATGGCCACATGCTCAGGATGACCTGTTGTGGAGAGGGAGAGTAAGACCAGAGGCTGATGCCCCCTTCCTGGCTATGTACTATCTGAGGTAAACAATAGACTGGGGCTCCTCTGTAGCTGCTATAGCTGCCTGCATGTGGCCCAGAAGCTTTCTGAGTTGTCGGTTCCTGTGGTGTGGGCGGGGCTTTTCAGTGGCCTATCACCCAGGAGACTTGCTGGTGGTCTAAGCTGCCTTTGAGTTACCCATGCTATTGCAAGCAACCCCGCTCAACTCATTGGTTCACCAAGCTGGACCTGAATGGAATCCTTCCTTCCTTTAGTCTGTTGTCTTCTGTTACAGCCATCCTGCTGTAGCTGACACAAAGCACCCGACCAAAAGCAGTTTGTGGGAGGAAAAGGTTTATTTTTGGCTTACAGGCTTGAGGGGAAGCTCCGTGATAGCTGAGAAAAACATGGCATGAACAGAGGGTGGACATCACCTACTGGCCAACATCAGGTGGACAACAGCAACAAGAGAGTGTGCCCAAACACTGGCAAGGGGAAGCTGGCTATAACACCCATAAGCCCTTCTCCAAAAAATCTACTTCCTCTAGCAAGGCTCCAATTTCCAAAATTTCCATTAGCTGGGGATCAAGCATTCAGAACACATGGGGGAACACCTGAATCCAACCACTACATCCTCTCTAAGTGGGGTGAAAGTACTTTGTGACTCCCCAGGAGAACTCATGAAACATGACCTTTCCTACCTGGCCACCACTTCCTACATGCTGCTCTTGCTTATGAAGCATCCCGTGCTCACTCAGTAAGGATGCTTGGGTGAGGGGGGGGCCTCCTGCCAGCACCCAGGCAATCTTCAAGGCGCTCAGAAGCCCAATTCTCATCAGAAGAGACAAAATCCTTGTCCTCATGGACATTCTACAGAACAAATGGTTGGTTCCCAGCTGCCCCTCCCCCCACCCCCGGGCCCCTGGAGCTACCTGGCCTCCTCTGCCTCACTTTGTACTCTAGGAACCTGGGCTCCACACTGCCTTTCAGGCTTACCTGACCTCTGGCTTCTGTAGGGTGTGGCCAGTGATATCCTGTGATGGTTAATACTGTCTACTTGACTGGATCTAGAGTCACCTAGGAGACAAATCTCTGGGCACATATGTGAGGGAGTTCTATTTCTAGATTAGGTTAATGTAGGTACGAGACCTACCCTAAATGTGAGTGGCACCGTTCTATGGGCTGGAGTCCCCGACTGAATAAACAAAAGAGAAGGGGAACTGTTCATCTCTCTCTCTCTCTCTCTCTCTCTGCTTCCTGACTACAGGTTGAATGTGACCAGCTGCTCAATCTCCTTCCACCATGCCTCTCCTGCCATAATGGACTGCATTCCCCTCAAATGAGCTCTAAACAGACTCTCTCTCCCTTAAGTTTCTTCTTCAGGCATTTTGTCACAGCAGCTAGAAAAGTAACAAATCCAGAAGCCCTAGTGGGAAACTGGATGTAGGGAGAGAAAGAGAGAGACAGAAGAAAGAGAGAAAGAGGTGTTGGGGCATTTCTTCCTTGATCTGACCCTGTGGCTCTGGCTCCAATGAGGAAGTTTTCCACCAGACCCTAAATTCACTAAGCTCCGACCACATCCTCTTCCATGCCCCACTTCCTGGCCCCCTTTAGGCCCAAGGATGGTAACAGCTTGCTGTTGCTGGTCCATAGTATTTCAACATCCCTCTCTTATTCCTAAGCCCTGGGGTACAGTCGTATAAATAATTCCCTATTAATGTCTCTTCAAAATTTTCAGCCAACTGTGCCTCCTGGTCCTCCCAAGACCTTGTCTAATGACACATAAATAAATGACATAAGAAACAAAGCAAGCCTAGAAGACAGCGTGAAGGAGATGCGGATTTGGATAGGGTGGTCAGAGACAGCTCTGGGAAGAGAACATTAGACGCAAGAAATAATGTAAGGCTAGTCATGTCGGATCTGGTTGGGGGGCGGGTGGCCAGATAGGGCAGGCAGCAAAGGCCCTGAAGTGAGTACTTCTTGGGGTGCTGGAGAAATAACAGCATGGCTAGAGCAAGTACAGAGAGGGGAGGTGGGAACAGACGATTTGATGTAGACAATGCCTCATAGGCAGGCCAGGGATTCATGAGCACTCTGTTGGATTGGGAAACTGAGGCCTGGAGAGATAAGCTGACCTATGATCACACAGGGACTGATCTCATGAACTGATCACTGTATCCTCTCTCCCTCACACACACTGTTCAGAGGGGTCCCAAAGAGGGACACAGCGGGGGAGGGGCGTAGGAAAAGATGCTACTCCAAGTGGAGTCTGCCATGTGGCTTTATGGCAGTGTTGGCCGCTGAAATCCCCAGGCCCAGGCTGGTTGACCTAGTGTTAGGCTGGACAGTGACCCTCCACAATGTGCATTCCATGATCCCAGGGCGCCATGAACATACTACCGAACTGAGAACAGAAGCTTTGCATGTGTGGTGGATGCAATTAAGGCCCTGAGACACGAGTGTCACCTGGTTTATCGGGTGGATCCAATGATGTCACCATAGGTATCTTACAGCCCAGGCTGGCACCATCATGGAAGAGGAGGAAGGCCATGTGAAGGTGGAAACCCATGAAGCAATGGCAAAGATTGAGGGGACAGCACCACAAAGCCAAGGGACGCAGGTGGCTCCTGAAGCTGGGCCTTCTCTCCCAGACCCTCAGAATAAACCAGTGTGCACCACCGCCCTGTGTCCCACAGAAACTCATCAATTTTGCCTTTGGCCCTAGAGCTGTCAGAGAAAATGTCTGTGCATCCTTATCTTTTAGGCAGCTCAGTGCACTGCAGACTGACAGAAGCCACAGGACAACCAGGCGGCTCCACCCAATCAGGCCACTCCCCTGCTTAGATGCCTTCCATGGCTCCCTATGATAGCATCAAAGATAAGACCATCAAGACCCCTCCCCTGGGGGGGGGGGGCAAGTTCCTGTGACCTCTTCGTTTCCTTTCTTGTCCGTACTAGCTCCCTTGCTCACTCTCCTTTCTCCCCAGCCATATGGGTTCCCATACTGTATGCTTAATGCAGCTTGTTGGATGTGTGGATGAATGAACCTCTCCCTCTGACTCTAATTCTGAGGGTTGTCCTCCAGAGAGCGCCACCCATCTAGCGGCTAACGCACAGATAGTGCAGCAGCCTGCAGCCATTGTGCCAGAGAATGCCAGTCTCAGATCATTCACCCGTCAATGGGACATTTAGTGCTAAAGACCAAAGAAGGAATGAGATCCAGTCTAGCCCCTGTGTGGCCAGGAGGATCACAAACCCACAGAAGGAAGAACCTGGCCAAAGCAGAAGTGTATCTCTTCCTGAGATTTGGGATGGGAGAGTCAGTCCCACTGGGGAGACAGAGGGTGCTTTAAACTCAGTTCTAGCCTCTAGGGCACTTGGGTGATCAAAGTCATTACCCAGCACTGTCATTTATTCTTCTAGCATGCACTGATCAGCTCTCATGTGCTACACCCCAAGCTGAGTGCTGGCTTGGGGAAATGGTTGGGGAAATGGCTATCAAAGTACTTCCTGTGGACATCTGTCCTGCACTGTGTGGAACATTTAGCAGTATCTTTGTTCTTTACCACTGCGGTACTTCTAGTATCTTTCAATTGTAGTTCAACCAAATGTCTCTTGTTATTGCCAGATGTTTCCAGGTAGGTTATCAGTGTGGTTGGGAAGCACTGAGTTAGACCTTCAGACTCCCAGGTCTCTTGCTAGCCAGTAAATACAATAGCCGGTGGCAGTACAGCATGGGGAATGCAGAACTTTCTCTGGAGTGAATCCAGGCTCTGCTCACACACTTTCAATGACCAGGAGCTTATGACCCATGGAAGCTTTACTGTTTCATAGTCTATCATCTTGGTATGAAACCTGCTCCCCGAGGCTCTTGTCCATTGGTTCTGTTAACCCCAAAGGGCTCTGGGTCACTAGCTCTTTTTGAGGCTCTAGCAGAGAAGGCTCTTCATGACCTCAGCTGTGGAGACCAACTCAGTTTGTGGTGGTATCTCTCATTTTTGCCACTGTTTCATGGGCTTCTGCTGTTGTGTCATCTTCCTCTTCCAAAAAGTGCCATCCTGGTCTGTAAGACACTTGTGGTGTCATCGTTGCCCGAGGGCCTGAATGCCAGCAGCTGACTTGGGCAAGAATTGACCATTTTGTAGACTACCCAAGGGTCTCCAAAGTGACTTGCAAATCTGTATGACCCTGGATAGTGACAGGTCATCTTCGCAGTCATCGGGGCCATGCTCCTGGTACAGATGTGTAAGTGGAGGACCTAGGAGGGAAGGAATTGCTTTCAGTTACGCAGAACAGTAGTGATTCAGACAGGACCCAGAGCCAGTGCTCTGTTGTGAATAAATGATTTTCACCTTCTCTGTTTGTCACAATTTGCATTTTTCCTTTCAGCCCAGAATATGCCAGGGAGATGTGCAGAAGGCCAACAGATAAGTCTCAAAGGCAGAGTTGCTGTCCCACCCTGCTGCCACCATAGGAACTTCAAAACAACTCCAGCCCTCATGGCTCAGATTTCCCACTTACCACCTCCTCTAGGCACTACTTACCTTTCATTAAAACATTACACATGAAAGCCAAGCTTTTACAAAGGCCAATATGAACTCTTCTGATGGCTTCAAGACAGAAGGGGAAGTCCCTCTGTCCTAACATTCCAAGTGGCTTAGCTGTGAACAGTACTTGTAAAATCATAGACAGGTGAATATGGAGAGTTCTTTTAACCAAATCAGTACTGTGACTGGGAGAAGGGAAAGGAAGTGGAGATGGGAGAGGGGCAGAGATCCCTAAAATTGAACACATCCACAAATTAGCCAAAGGCTTCCTTTTCCAGTTAAAGCAATGGAAACTGGATGTAACCTGCATCAGAAATGATGAAAAACCTAGACAAAACATATTCAATGGTTTTTTTTTTGTTGTTTGGTTTTTGAGGTATGGTCTCACTCTGGCCTAGGCTGACCTGAAATTCACTATGTAGTCTCAGGGTGGCCTAGAACTCATGGTGATCATCCTACCTCTGACTCCCAAGTGCTCGGATTAAAGGTGTGTGCAACCATGCCCTGGCTCATATTCAGTGGTTTTGAAGACAGTGTTTATGCAGTAGGATGGGAATCAAATGTGGTGAGTTCTGTAACTGCCTTGCTCCTTGGGCTTAAGAGTTTCTGAGCCATGACACCAGGAGAGTGAACCTTAGCAAGGTCTAGTGGATCCTCTAGCTGGGAGATGGGCAGCAAAGTCCAGGGAGATAGTGATGGAGATTCACAAGGCAGAGGATGGGAAGCCCGCAGAAGCTTCATACTTTCCACTGAGTGCTGAAGAACACTGCATGTGAGAAGACTGGGAGGCAGGAGAAATCCACTCAGAAAAGTAAGCAGGGAGATTTGGAGCTGTGATTGAGGACCACTTCCCCCGGCCAGATCAGGAAGACCCAGTGATTCATGGGCACTCAAAAGACTTCTCAGAAGTATTGCCTTTATAGAAGTAATAATTAACTCACACTAAATGCTGCTCTGGTCCTTCCAGAGACAAAGCAGGTCATTTCACAATGATTGTAGTAAATCAAGTTCTCCAGAGGAGCCAGTAGTATTAAACATGTATGCACTTAATAACAGAGCTTCAAAAGACATAAACCAAAATTAATTGAACTGCAGGCAGATTTAGAAGAATGCACAATGTTAGTTGTAAATATCAGTGTTCTTATCCCCATAGTTGATAAAAGACAGAAAACCAGTAAAGCTTTGTCAAAGTTGGTATCCATATCAACCACATTGAATTGACATCTATATATAGAACACTGCACATAATCACACTAGAATACACATTCTTCACAAGTGTGCATAGAACGTTTACCAAGACAGAACACCTCTGGGCCATTACCCAAGTCTTAGTATACCTAAGAAATCAAAATCTAAGAAGATATAAATAATTCACATGGAAACCTACTTTTTTGGACAACGGAACACTCAGGAGCCATAGATTGTTACTAGAAAATTTTCAGTGCCAGGGATGGGATACCTTCCAGTGAGTTGTTGGCCAGGGAGGTCCCTGATGCCCCCCAAACATTATAGGCCATTGCCAAGGCCCTTGGGTTCCCACCAGGAATAGATGGTAAGACCCTGTTGCTGAAGACTCCATATACTTGGGCTTCAGGGCCACTGAGAAATCCTGCTGGAACTGAGCTGATAACCTCCTTCATGTAGACCCCCTGACAGAAATCTAGAAAAAGCCATTCTGCATGCAGTTCAATGGGAGAGAGAGAAATCACCAGTGACAATACTCAACAGTGGACACTGCAAGCCTTATAGTTGGCCAGCCAGGTCAAATGAGCCAACGGGTGCAATAGTGGCACATCTGTCCTGGTGGAAACCAACTGCCCTCTAATTGGAATGGAGGCCCACTCCATGGGAGAGACTACATCCCTGATACTGAAAACCTACAACAGGGGTAGTCATGAGCCCTAGGGGTGTAATGTCTGCTGGTGTCTGGCTAAATGTATATACTATGCTCACCAAACTTCCCAGTAAGCACTTCTCTTAATGTTCATATCTGTATATTAATGCTACTCTCACTTTTGGTAGAGAATCTTCTCTTTTCAGATGGCAGTAACTTTGGTATGGCTCAGAATTCACCATGTGCTGAGAAGTGACAGAGGAGTACTCAACACTGAAATATCTCTATCACACCTTCCAAGGCTCAGGGTTCATTGTGGAAGAGGTGGCAGAAAGAATGTAAGAGTCAAAGGAAGGGTAGGACTCCTTACAACATGCTCCTCCACACACAGAATGGCCTGAATATCTGTGACCTCACAGTGCTTGACACTACCTACACAAGACCATCATAATAGGAGGAAAAAATTAAGACATCAAAATAAAAGAAAGACTGATTGAGAAGGGGAGGGGATATGATAGAGTGGAGTTTCAAAGGGGAAAGTGGGGGGAGGGAGGGAATTACCAGGGGTTATTGTCTACAATTATGGAAGTCTTCAATAAAAAGTAAATTAATAATAAAAAAGATAGCTGAGTTGTGACAGCTGAGTAAAGAGCCATGATGATACTTAGGTGGCTGTAGCACTTGTCTTTATTTGTGTTGTGAAAGTGGCATTTATATGCAGTCTCTTAGCAAGGTAAACATATAGGTAAGTATTTGACCCAAACATTTGACTTTACAAATACCAGGTATTTACTCAAGAGAGATGAAAGCCTGTGTCTATACTACAATCTTCATAGGAACTTTACTTTTAATGGTCAACACAAATATTCATCAAGAGGCAAATTGACACAATAGGCAAATTGACAAAAAAAGGAATAGATGGTAAGACCCTATTGCTGAAGACTCCACATACTTGGGCTGCAAGGCCACTGAGAAATCCTGCTGGAACTGAGCTGATAACCTCCTCCATGTAGACCCCCTGACAGAAAGCTGGAAGAAGCCATTCTGCATACAGTTCAATGGGAGAGAGAGAAATCACCAGTGAAGATACTCAACAGTGGACACTGCAAGCCTTATACTTGGCCAGCCAGGCCAAATGAGCCAACAGATGCAATAGTGGCTCATCTGTCATGGTGGAAACCAACTGCCCTCTAATTGGAATGGAGGCCCACTCCATGGGAGAGACTACATCCCTGATACTGAAAACCTACAACAGGGGTAGTCATGAGCCCTAGGGGTGTAATGTCTGCTGGTGTCTGGCTAAATGTATATACTATGCTGACCAAACTGCCCAGTAAGCACTTCTCTTAATGTTCATATCTGTATATTAATGCTACTCTCACTTTTGGTAGAGAATCTTCTCTTTTCAGATGGCAGTGACCTTGGGATGATTCAAAAGGAAAGAGGGCAGGGGGTGGGAGGGCATTACCATGGGACATTGTTTACAATCATGGAAGTTGTCAGTAAAAAATAAAATAAATGAAATGCAAAATATATTCTTTCAGCACATGGAATTGCATTAGAACAAAAAATCTGGAAAATACCCAATATTTGGAAGCTAAATAATATACTTACTTAAGAAAAAAAGAGAAAGGGAAAGATATAGAGAGAATGGGCATGCCAGGGCCTCTAGCCTCTACAAACAAACTCCAGATGCATGTGCCATCTTGTGCATCTGGCTTTTCATGGTTACTGCGCAATCGAACCTGGGTACTTTGGCTTTCCTGCCAAGTGTCTTAACCCCTAAAGTATCTCTCAAACCCCAAATAATATACTTTTAAATGAACCATCAATCAAAGAAGAAATGACAATTAGAAGAATTTTTTGAAGTGAATGTAAATGAAAAGACAACATATAAAAACATATGGACAAATTTATACTAAAAGGAATAAGTCTCAAATGAATGACCTCAGTTTCCATTTTAAGAACCCAAAAAAATTTTTATTTTATTTATTTATATATTTTCCAGAAAAAAAATTAAAAGGACAAATTAAACTCAAAGTGAGCAGAAAAAAAAAATCTGAACACTTCAGTGCAATATAGAAATAGAGAAAACTAAAGCCAACACAATCAATGAAGGCCAGCACTTTGGAATTGTGACCAAATGAGGTTTATCCCAAGAATACAAGGCTGGGTTAACATTTGAAAATCAACCAATGAAATTTATGATATTCATAAATATCCTAAACAAGCATTTCAGTAGATACATGCAAGTCAATATACTCATCCCAATATGCACATGCATATGCATACACATGCACACACAGAGAGGCAGACATAAAAACATAGCTAACACTTATTGGTAAAATACAATTGCTCTCTTTCTTCTCTTTTTTTAAAAAACATTTTATTTATTTTTTTTATTTATTTGACACAGAAAGAGAGAGAGAGATAGAGAATGGGCACGCCAGAGTCTCCAATCACTGCAAATGAACTCCAGATGGGTGCACCCCCTTGTGCATATGGCTAACGTGGGTCCTGGGGAATTGAACCTGGGTCCTTTGGCATTGCAGGTAAACACCTTAACCACTAAGCTATCCCTCCAGCCCTTTTCTTTTCTTTTTTGAGTTAGGGTCTCACTTTAGCCCAGGCTGACCTGGAATTCATTATGTGGTCTCAGGCTGGCCTTGAATTCAGGGCAATCATTCTACCTCTGCTTCCTGAGTGCTGGGATTACAGTCATGTGCCATTGCGCTTGGCAATTGTTCTTTTCTTAAGATCACAATCAAAGCTTATCCACATTTCGCACTGGCATTTAATAGTGTTGTAGAAGTTCTATCCAGTGTAATAAAGTAAGAAAAACAGCTAAAAAAGTATCCAGTGGAAAGGAAGAAACAAAGCTCTTCACAAGTTATATGATTATCTATGTAAAAATTCCAACAATGTCTACAAAATCTTACCAGAATCAATGATTGACTGCATTCAAGAATAACACACCCCAATCAATCATATTCCTATACACTATCAATGAAAAATCAAACTGGAAATAAAATATACCATGCATCAAAAAAAAAAAGTATTTAAGGGTAAATCTAAAAAGTGACATGGAAGATCTGTAAAATACTGCTAAAAATGGTTAACTGGAGGGATATACTATGTTCATGGATCAGAAGATTCAATATGGTTAAGATGTCAATTCACCCCCAAATTCAATTCTATCAATTCAGGGCAAACCTCAATCAAATAACAGATTTTTTTTTTTTTTTTTAGAGATGGATAAACTCATTCTAAAACTCCCACAGCAATGCAAAAGACCTGGAAGAGTAAAATCACTTTTGAAAGTGAAGATCAGAGTTGGAGAATTCATACCACCTTCTGTTAACGAATCAATATGGTATCCAGCATGGTGATCAATACAGTATGGTGCTGCTGCTAAGACAGAAAACTAGATCAATACAAAAGAACAGTGTATAAACAGACCAACAACCAAGCAATTTTCTTCAGAGAATTGAATGAAAAAAGGAGAATCTTTCGATAAATGATTACAAAATAATTGGATATCCACATGTAAAAAAGACCCTTCCTCCACATACCTTTCTTTACATAGAAAGCTTAGTCATAGGCCTCAGAATGTGTCATCAATCATTCTAAAATAGAAGGCCTAAAGCTACAAAATTCTAGAAGAAAACAAAAGAGAAAAAAGTCTTTGTAACTTTGGGAAGAAATAAATATTCAAAGCATATTCCATGAAAGACCAAATTTGATCAGCCAAATATCATAAAAATTAAGGACCTCTGCTGTTTGAAACCCTATAAAGAATGACAAGATAGGATACTCACTGTGAGGAAATGTTTACAGATCTACATCTGACCCATCCAGAACATACACAGAACTCTCAAAGTTTAATAATAAGACACATAGCCCCATGAAAAAAAAATTGGGCTAAAGGCTCAAAAAGAAGATACAAAGAATGTCAAGTAAGCACATGGAAATGTTCAGCTTCCTGTTCTTAGGTAAAGCAAATTGAAATTGCCATGTAATGCTGCCACAAACTCATTAAAACGGCTAAAAACTGAGTGCTCATACCAAGTGTCAGGGCAGACTTTTCCAATGCTGCTAGGAGGTGAAAATGGAAAACTGGTAGTTTCTTTAGAAAGTTCTGCACATACTTGCCACAGGGCTGAACTGTTGCATGTCTGAGTATTAAGCCGAGAAAAGTGAAAGCATATGCAAACACAATCTCCATAGAAACTTCATTTATTTTTATTGAGAATTTTCATCCATGACCATACTGTGATTTGTTTCCAATCCCCTCCCATCACTTTCTTTAGTTGGCCCTCCTCTGCTCCTGCTTCATAGAAACCCCTCCTCTTTCTGATTAGTCCTTCTATCTTGATGTTTCTGTCTTTTTTGCCCTCCATCATCCATGTCAAAAAGTTGATGGGCTCAGTCTTGTGCAGGACTGCGGAGGAGATGGCAGCCAACAGACACATAGCAGTTTTATTTATAATAGCTAAAACTGAGAAACTTAGTGGATAAATAAATGTTGACTTATCTGCCCATCCAATGGTATATGGCTTAGCAACAAATGTAACATGTCTGTTAAACCAGCAACGTAGGTGAGTCTCAGAGTGATTATGTTAAACCATAGACCATATGGGTGCATTAATAGACGACATTAGAAAATGCAAACAAATTGGCAGAGACCGAGAGGAGAACACTGGTTGCTTGCAAATGGATAGAACATGTACTAGGAAGGAATAGGAAAGAGAAGAAACTTAGGATGGGTGCTGATATGTCCAATATCTTTCCTGTGGTGATCATTTCATGTGTATACATCAAATGTATTAAATTATGTATATGAACTATCTTATATCACTTATATCCATGAAGGTCATTACATTTATATAATAGCAAACGTTACAGTCAGTGGTGGAAGGAAGAGCTTCAAGAATAGCAAATGGATTTTTTTTTTTTTAGGGAGTGGAATTGGCAGATGGGGAAGGGTAGCACAAAGGACTTCTGCTCTACTATAGCCTTCTAGAATAGTCTGAGATTCAAAACTGTGTATGCTTATTAATTTGATACTTGTTCTTAAGGACATATATGAACACATACATATGCATGTGTACTTTACACATACACCTTCATTCCTTAAAATTTTTAGTGTATAAAATAATGGGTTTCATTACAACATTTTCATAAATATAGATCATTGTACTTTGCTTGAATTTGCTCCCAACCACCCTTCCACATTCCTCTTGCAGGTTTCTTTCTTCTCTGAAAATAGTTCCCTTTCTGCTTTCATTGAGTGTGTGTATCTAGACTATGCATGATAGAAAATTTGTGATATTCTGTCATTCCTCTCCCACCACCCTTTCTTATTCCCCTTTACAGTCCTTCTTTTAGTTTTATGCCACACACACACACACATCTATATCCTGCATATGAAAGAAATATGCAAACATTTATCTGTCTGAGTCTGACTTAATTCGTTTAACATGAAACTCTCCAGTTCTATCCATTTTTCCACAGACTATATAATTTCATTCTTCTTCATGGCTGAGTCTAACACCATTGTGTGTCTGTGCCACATTTTCTCTGTCCATTCATCTGTGGAGGGTCATCTGGGCTGGCTCTCTAACTTGGCTGTCATAAACAGTGCAGCAATGAGCACTGATGTGTAGGTATCTCTGTGCTAGGCTGAGTTAGATTGTCTGTGGCACATATATAGGAGTGTGTAGCTAGATCATGTCATAGTAGTATTTTTGAAGAAACTTCATGCTGATTTCCATGGTGGCCAAGCCAGTTCACATACCCCACCAATACCTCTTCCCTTTTCTAGGAAACTGGCCATAAAACAGGCCACACGTAGGGATTTGAGGCCCTTCTCCTCGGGGATTTTCAGTGTGGCTGTTTGCGGTTCTTGAGAGTGCCAACATCCCACATGCAGATCACCCTGAGTGTCTGAGATCTGCTGTGTGGATGGGGACAAGCTGGAACTTAGAAGAATCCTCTGGACACTAGAAGAACCTGTGTTTGAGGTTCACCAAGGAAAGCAGAGAGTGTAGAGCAGAAAGAACAGGATCATAAGTAACAGGTAGAAATGCAGGTCAAGATCCGGGAAGCAGGCAGAGGCTAGAGCTGTGGGGATTGTCTGTGTGATTGGGGCTGGATACCCTGGCACTGGCCTTGGGAAGCCCCAGCCTTTCTCTAGGGTGCTTGCCTCAGTCTGCCTGTCAATACTGAGCTCCAGGCACACAACAGAAATTTCATAAGTCGTAGGTGAACACACTGTGCACTCCAAACCACCTGAGCTTCAACATCGGCTCTGCTTCCCTGGCCTGGGGGCTTCCCCTCTTGTTGACAGAGTTTCTTCCTCTGTCAGACAGGTGCTGGCATGCACACTTCAGACATGGGAGGACTCTAGGGACATGAAGTCCCCTGAGTCTTGCCCATCAGAGT
Source organism: Dipus sagitta (assembly GCA_036346955.1). Classification (NCBI taxonomy): domain Eukaryota; kingdom Metazoa; phylum Chordata; class Mammalia; order Rodentia; family Dipodidae; genus Dipus; species Dipus sagitta. The sequence goes on from CM070770.1 coordinate 236,356,136, forward strand.
TGGGACCCAGGAAATGGGTGAGGAATCAATGGCTTGTTCATCAGCCTGTTGGCTGAGGACTTGGTCCTCTCTGTCTTCCACCCTGAGTGTGATGCCTGCCCTTACACACCCACATTGACTTCACTGTTGATATGCCAATTCCTGTCACAGAAATCATGACATGGTGGAAAGACCTGAGATTTTGGGGGACTGTGTGACCTTTGGTGAATGACTTATTCTCTCTGAAACTCACTTCCATCATCTGTATAGGATTCAAGATTCATGATGCCTGATGACACACCCTACATCACAGGGCCCCTTTGGAGAACAAGTAAGGTGATAGGTACAAAGATGCCTAGCACACATAGGCTTTCAACAAACACTAGTGCCCGCCTGACCTCTCCTCACTCTCCGCCTTTTCTGAAGGACAGGAACCAAATGGGGTTCCACAGAGCAGGGCCTGGTGTGTGTGGTGTCTTCCAGGTGAGTTGTTCACTGAGTGAACAGGGTGACACCCAGGAGAGAGGCCACCCAGATTTCTCCCGCGGGCCTGCGAGTGGCTGGCATATCTATTATGAATGTCTCACATCCCAATAAATATTTCAATGCAAATAAATAAAGGATGCTTCGGGCTCTCAGCCAGTGACTCCTTGCAGCTCACTGCATATAGCATCTACCCCCCGACTCTGCCAAAGTCAAAGCATCCCCGGGGAGCCTCCCCTGCCTCTCACGGGACACTGTAGGACAGAGTAGGAGCAAAAAGAAACAGTGTAGCTGACTCGTGGCAAAGGGGCAGTGACTTCTCCTTAATGGTGGCCTGGGGAACACTCACAATGTAATGGAGGTCTATGCCCATGTGCCATCTGTGAGTGACCCTCAGCAGAGGCAAGGGGGCCCATGCCACATGTCTGGTAAAAGTGACCTCTGGAGGTCTTTTCAAATCAATGAATCTAGGAGCAGCTTTCTGACCAGATAACTTCATTCCATTTCTCTCCTTTAAGTAGGAGCTGGAAATCCATTAGAGTCATTCATTCATCCACTCACTCATTAATTCATTCACTCACATATTCAATAAGAGCTACTCAGCAGTTCACACGCTTTTTATCTGCTAGTGGCTGGAACTAGCAGTAAGTAAGGAACTCCCTCTTAAGACAGGCAAGACAGAGCTCTAAGATGGCCCTGGCTATGGGCTGGAAAGGGTTTACCTCCAGGGCTCACATGCCCTCAGGGTAGTGCTGTTGAGATTCAGTATGGGATCTTTAAGAGGTGAGAACCAGTAGAGGAACTTAGGCCAATTGGAGGCCTGCCCTTAGAAGGACCTGGAAGATGCAGCCTCCCTGGATTCCTGTTTTATGATGAGATCTCTTGTCATGCACACTGGTGTCATGGTGTGACAGCCAAGAGAACACTCACCAGAGCTGAGCTGTTGCCAGCACTGAACACTTGCATGTCTCCAAGCTGAGCTCAGTAATTCCTACTGCTTTATCAAGTTGCCTCCTTTGGGCATTTAGGTATAGTGGCAAAAATGGACTAATACAGTCCTTGCTGTCCATGTCCTATAAAATCTTCTCCAGATACTGAGTACTCCTAGGCCTGGGAAATATGACAGGATTTCACTTTGTGATGTGGTTGGGTTTCATCATATGGCAAAATTAAAGGGCCAATACAATTAATGTCTTGAATCTTTTGTTGTTAAGTTAGGCAAAAGGGAGATCATCCTGTGTGAGCCTGGTGTAACCAGGTGAAGGAAGCTTCAAAAAGTGATTGGGACTTTCTGTAGAAAGACAATGTCCCTTGCTGGCCTTGGCTGCCAAAAGGTCACTGCAGGGCTAGAGAGATGGATCAGCAGTTAAGGCATTTGCCTGTGAAGTCTAAGGACCCAGGTTTGATTCCTCAGATCCCACGTAAGCCAGATACACAAGGTGATGCATGCATCTGGAGTTTATTTGCAGCGGCTAGGGTTCTTCCTTCCTTCCTTCCTTTCTTTCTTTCTCTCTCTCTCAAATAAATAAACAAAATATTTTTTAATTAAAAAAGGTCAGTGCAGGTGGCCCCTACCACAAGAGGCTGAGGATCTCAGGTCTACTATGGCAGGAAGACAAATTCTGCTACCAGCCTCCATCTCAGCTTCATGGAGCCCAGAGACTCTCTGATGATAGCTACAGCTGAGGACGCAGCTCTGCTGTGCCACCTCTTAGAAGACAGTAAGTGTGCCATATGGTGATCTTTAAAGCAGTAATGGGAAGGTAATATGCCATTCTGATTCCCAGAGTCCCATGGTGGAGACACACAGCCCCAGCCTCATGGGGATGGGTAACCCTGGGCAAAGACTCAGCAAAGGAGCAGAACTCGGGGGCAGTTCCAGAGGGGATTGCAGGGGGTGAAGGAGAGGACAGGAGAGGAGGGATGCTTAGCAGATAGAAAAGAAAGTCTAAAAGTCAAGCACCTAGGCCTCTGGGCAGGTAGAAAAGGGAAGGGCTGAGGAGGACACATTGGCAGAGGTCATATCCTGATGGGCTGTGAGGGGGGCATGCTCAGCCTTGTCTTGGTATTCACCTTAGGGCCATAAAGGCACAATTTATGTTCTCAAATGGGGTGTAGAGAGATGGGAGCCCTCTGGAGGTTGTGATATCGGGAGGGATGTGGGAGCTGATTGAACCCGAGAAGACAGAGGAGGAGGCAGGCCAAGAGGTAGATGAACACTTCTGAAAGTACTCAGCCCGGCAAATGCCTGTCCTGGACAACGGCCTGGGTGGCGGGAAGCAAGGCAGGGAAGGGCACACAGGCTGCAGCTCAGTCTGTGCTGGGCCCTGGGCTGGATGAAGAGAAGGGCGAGGAAGGGAAGGTATGGGAGTCTGAGAGACAGCAGTGGTAACCATAGAAAACATCCTGCAAGACATACCACGAGCCAGGCCTGTGCTGGGGGTGGGGGGTGCTTCCCCTAAATGAAGTCTTCTGACCCTCCCTAAGACTGCATTATCATGCTATCACTTTACAGACAGACACACTAAGACACAGAAGGGTTAACTAGCTGGCACAAGGCCACACAGCTAGCTAGTGTCAGGACCAGATTTGAATCCAGATATTCTGGCACCAGAGTATGTGCTGAGAGGTCTCAGCAGATACTGAATGCTTATCTATGGTGCATGGGTTGATGAAAGCCTATGGGGGTAGCTAGGAAGAGAGTTAAGTAAGAGGAGAAGGGAGGGAAGGGGAAGGAGAGAGAGAAAGAGAAGGGAATGAGAAGGGGGAATATGAGGGGAGGAGGCACTTTGGAAGATGTGGAGCAGGGTCAGCAAGAGAATGCTACCAATGCCCCAGAGTGAGGAACGTGGGCAGGCATGCTGGGGGGGAACTGAGTGATCCACTGGGTCAAATGCTGTCAAGGGTCCCTCTCAACTAAGGCTGGGAAGTACAGAAGTTAGGCAGATGTGGAGAGCTTTCAGGCGGCACAGGGGCCATCAGAGAAGTGCGGAACTTCTAGAAGGGTGTTTCTGGAGGAAGTTGGGAAGGACCCATAGGGGAGATAACCTGAGGTGGACAGGGTCCCTGAAGAAACTCAGGGAGCCTCAACTGAGCCAGAGTGTCCTTCAAGGCTGTACAACCCCCAATAGAGGGAAGCCCAGGCCTGGGGGACTATTGGGCAGGTAAGAATATGGCTCTTGCTTGTCTGTAGAACCTGATAGTCTCTGCGCTTGCCTCTCTCTCCAGGGGTTCCTCCACAACTGCCATGCTGGCTCCCTGTAGATGTTAGGTACCCCTGGGCAGAAGACACACTGTTTTCCTTGGTTCCCTTTTGGGGTCATGTGGCTTGGCTCAAGATGAGTCAACACAGCAAAGATCACATAGAGGAGGGATAAGGTGGGTATTTCTTCAAAAGAAAAAGAAATGAATTATCAAAAGAAATGAAAAAAGGCCATGAACAAAAGCCAGCTGTCCATGGAAGACGTTGCGGTGAGATCCTCCCAGCAGCCAGTGTAAGTACACCAGTATGGACCAGCTCCCGACAGCCTCGGTAGCCCTCTCTTGATTCCTAGGATTTTGTACCTTGAAGGCCCAACATTTGGCAGACCCAAGGTCTATGTCTTCAAGTGTTCCTTCTCTGGCCATCAGCAGTGGCCTCAGCTCAGTGCCTCTCAGTAGCTTAGAGCTAATCATACTGAGGAGGCCTCGCAGGCTCCCAGAGCAGGAGCTGGTTTCCAGTTCAGGCTTCTGCGTGAGGCAAGGCCTCCTTGTGAAGGACTGAATTGCAGGCAGAGCAGCAAAGAGGAAGGAGGACTTGGAGAGATTTTGAAGGCCCAAGGATGTAAAGACAGCCAGACGAGAGAGCCTCTCCCCTGCCTCTGGTTCCCCCTTGAGAAAGATGGCTCTTCCAGGAACTCAGGGACTCAACGTGCTCAGTCATTATCAGAAGTGACTTTGTACTCAGCTGTCAGCCAAGTAGGTCAGTGCAGACTACAGTTATGAGCCAGAGAAGACATGTCTATGTCAGAAGTCCCCGAGGGGTGGACTTTGGAAGCAGGCAGGTCAGGCAGACCCACTGGCAAAAGTTTATCCATCCTCCCAGCCATTGTCCATTGGTGGTCGTCTTCATATAACAGCTCCTAGCTATACAGGCATCAATCCCCTGCTCCCCAACCTAGCCAGGGATCACCGTTGGCATCTATACATGTCCATCCATCCATCTTTCATCCATCCAGTCATGTAACAGAACTGCCATGGGATAGATATTGTGTGGAACACCAGAGCTGAATCATTTTACCTCCCATCTTGAGCTCTCCCCGTAGAACTGAGGAGCAGGCTATAGACACCACTCACCATGTGATGCTGTAACTGATATGGGGTGAGCTTCTAGAAGCTTGTAGCTGAAGGTTGAGGATCTGCAGGGTTTAATGGGAAGAAGGGCCGTTCCTAGAGGGAGGGCATGGTGTGGGTAAATGCTGGGAGGTCTAGATGAGCAGCAGAGAGCAGGGGCAGAGGTGACTGTCCAGACAGGACAGCCTGGGATGCGGGTGTTGGGTCTGATCTCTACATATCTCAGTCAGGTCAGGTAATAACCTCTAGAGGGCCCAGTGGTGGTGGGAGGGCAGGCAGCTGGCTATCCACAGGAAGGACTCAGTTCTCTGGGGTGAGGGGAGATGGGGTAGGTTGGGTGGCCATCCTGACCTTGAGGTGGTTTCTGCTTGAGGTGGTGATGCTGTGGGCATGCCGACTGCTTGCTTTGTGGTTGGGTTGAGAGTCTGGAAAGTTTGGAAAGACAGGTTGTTCCCCACATGAAGTATCAGAGAGGCTTCCCAGAAGGAAGTCAGAGCCTAAACCCCACCAGTCAGGGCAGGACAGAAGCAAAGTTCACCTCTTGTGAGTCAGACCCCCCAAGTTCATACATCTTACAAACTCAAAACTACAACTCAAAGAAAGAAAAAAAGAAAAAAAAAAAAAAAACCTAAACCTGAGAATGAGAGCAATTTAGCAGAACTGGGACTAGTCTTTTCCTCAAGCCCATACCTGCCAGACTGGACAGATAGACAGACGGGCTGTGCCCATGAGCATAGGCAATTACAAGCTGAGCCCAAAGCCACTCTGCACACTTCTGGGGGGTGTCAATTATTTAAACCCTAATTAACATAGCTCTGCATGTCTTTTTTGGGGCGCACTCAGAACACTCGGCATTGTTATCGCGGAAGAAAAGGGGGAATGAAATATTGATGGGGGCCGGCTTTGTTCTTGGCTCAGCCGGAGCAGGCTGGTTGTAGGAAGCGGATTCCCGCCGTTGCTGCAGCTTTAATTAGGAAGGTCGCTGGCTTTTCGGGCGTCTTGGATTCCTTTAATTTCCACTGAGGGAAGAGGCTTCCGAATTTTATTGAACTCAGTTGAATTTTTATTTTCAAAAATCAAAACAGAAACAGCTCTTGGCATCTGTTATGAGCGCTGGGTGTTATTTGCTCTTTAGAGATAAAGTTGTTTTTATAGGAAGAGAGAGAGAGAGAGAGAGAGAGAAAGAGAGACAGAGAGAGAGGGGGGGGGAGAGAGAGAGAGCGCCAGGGAAAACGGGCTGGAGATTTGTCCTGGGAAAGGGCTCAACTGGGAGACAGTAGTCAGCAGAAAAACAAAGCTCTGCTCACCTAGCTCTGCTGTCTTGGCCTCACCAGCTGGCCCAAGCAATCCATTTGACAGCAAGCAGTTTAAACTGGGTTGAGACAGTTAACCCTTGGGGCTCTTGAGTCAGACCTGGCTTTAGAAGTTTCTGGAGCAAATGATGAAAACAGAAGTGGCTACAGTCCTAGACACTTAGGGAAGGCCAGGGCAGGCCACTAGGAGGAGGGCACTTAAGAAGGAGGGTCCCTGGGTGACCTGGTTGCTCAAGCCCTCCTGGGGTCATGGGGTAAGACCTTGGGGTTAAACAGGGTCTCTTCTCTCTCCTCTCCTGGTAGAGCCATGTATGAGGTACATGCCATACCTGGAGAGGCCAGGCACTCAGAAAGCACTGGGGTCACAGAGAGGAAGCAGTGATAGGTTCCAGGAACATCCTTGGGGTAAAGGGTAGCTAGGGAAGGGTTTCCACCAAGGCGTCTATTGGAGGAACTCGAGAAAATGCTAGAGAACAGGTTGTGAAGGTTTGAATAGATGGGCCGCAATATATTCAGTGTTTTATTTGTTTGTAGTTTGCATCTGTAGCTACCTGGATGGAGGCAGTGTCACTGGGTGGATATTAAGGTGTGGTGGAGGGTTTCAGATTTCAATCTAAAGATATGCAAAGTGTGCCTAGCTGTTGTTCCTGAAGTTTGCTGTGGCTTTTGACTTTTAGGCTTGTACCTCTCTCTCTCTCTCTGCTTGGTCCTGTGAAGGCAGGCCAGCTTCTTCTGGCACTATGGAACTTCCCCTGGATCTGTAAGCTTCAATAAATCCCTTCCTCCATAACTGTGCCTGGTCTGAAAGTTCATCTCAGTGAACCAGAAGCTGTCTGCTACACAGGTCCACGTAATTGAGAAGCAATACTTGAGCTGTCCGTGCTTGGAGAACCAGGGTGTGACAGCCAGAAAGGAAAGTTGAGTGTTCCAGATAGAAGGGTTCACACAGGCATGGAGGCATACAAGGGTGGCTTTGGAGTGAGGGGAGAAGGGAAGGTAGACATGGGGCTTAATGGCAGTGGCTCCATGGCTCAATCCCACAGCTAAAAGTAGATAGAGCAGCAAGACCACTCTGCCTAGAACTCAAGAGCCCCGTCTGGCCTCAGAGAGAGGCCTGCTTATGCGTCCTGAAACCCTGCATGTGGGAGCTGTGTCCTCATCTTGATAACAGGCATGAGTGGATGGGGCTGGTCAAGGGATGAACTTCTTCAGCATGTTTCCCATCTGTAGCAGGCTTGGTGGCACATGCCATCATCCTGGCACCTTGGAAGTTGATACAAGAGTGTATCAGTTATGTTCTCCTCACTGTGAGCAAACACCTGGCCAAAAGAAACATAAGGAAAGAGTTTATTTTTGCTTACAGTTCCAAAGGGCACAGTTCACCATGGTGGGGAAGGCAGGACAGACTGGAGCAGGAGCAGAGCTGGTCACATTTCCTCAGGGTCAGTAAACACAGAGAGAAAGGCAAGTGGGAATCAGATGACAAAAAATCTCAAGGATCCCCTGTGATCCATTTCCTGTAGCAAAGATCTACCTTTTAAGGTACTGAAACTTTCCCAAATAGTACCATTGGCTGGGGAAGCAAGTGCTTGGACACATGAGCCTGCTGGGGACATTTTCCATTCAAACTTCCACAGGAGGAAAGTGCGTTCAGGGCCAGCACAGCTGAATAGCACAACTGATTGTCAGAAAACAAAACAGAAACAACAAGCAACTGAAAGCACGAAAGTGTTGCAGATTCAGCTGAGCAAGGCTGGAGGTTTGGATTTATTGGGCAAATGATAGAGTGCTGTTGCAGTCAGGTTCGCATTGCTGGTAGAAATTACCCAACCAAGAGCAGCTTGTGGGGCAAAAAGGAGGTTTATTTTGGCTTACAGGCTTGAGGGGGAAGCTCCATGATGGCAGGGGAAAACAATGGCATGAGCAGAGGGTGGACATCAGGTGGACAATAGCAACAGGAGACTGTGCCAAACACTGGCAAGGGGAAAGTGGCTGTAATACCCATAAGCCTACTGCCAACAACACACTGCCTCCAGGAGGAATTAATTCCCAAATCTCCATCAGCTGGGAGCCTAACATTCAGAACAGCTAAGTTTATGGGGGACACCCGGATCAAACCACTACAAGTGCTCACTGTGACAGATGTGGTGTGATGGTGAGTTTTTGGTTGTCAACTTGAGAGGGTCTGGAATCCCCATGGGAACAAATCTCTGGTCACGTCTGAGGGATCTTCTAGATTTGGTTAGTTGAGGTAGGAGGACCATCCCATGGGCTGTATAAAAAGGAGAGAGTGGCTAAGTGAGTATACAACAGTCATTGTTCTCTACTTCCTCCACGTGGGTGTGATATGAGAGTGTGACAGTCACTTCTTGTTCCTGCAGGGTTTTGCTGTCATGGTGGACTTCCTCACATATCCAATAGTTTCATGGTAAACCCTTTTCTTCCTAAAGCTGCTTCTGGTCAGGCACATTGTCCCCGCAACAAGAAAGTAACCGTCCATGTGTCAGAACTCTCATGCAGACCCTGCCATCTTTTCTTGTCTTGCTGCACAGTGGATTCTGAGTCCAAATGTGCCATTTCCCTGATAGCAGCATCTGGATGTTGTTTTAATTTTTTTTGCCTCTGCCTTCTGGCTGCTGGAAAACACTTTGTACGAATGCAAAGCACCATCGTTTGAACCTGAAACATACCCCAAATAAATAGCTGTGGCATCAGAGTGTATGTGCCACATGAATCACATACTCATGAGTTAAAAACTTGGTCTCCTGCTGTGGGAGGTTCTAAAACCTAGCTGAAGGAAGTAGGCCACTGAGGATAGGTCCATGAGGGTATGTATCATGGGTCACATCCCATCTCATAGTTTGCTTCCTGGTTTGCTGTGGTGTGAGCAGCCTCCCTCTTCCATCACAGCCATTGTCACCATAAGCTGACTGCTCTACTGACTACCTTCCTGGTGTGGCCAACTGAACTGAAATCGCGAGCCAAAATAAATTTTTCCTCTTTTAGATTGTTTCTGTTAGGCGTTTGGTTAGAGTGATGCAAAAATAATGAGTACACAGGGCATGCCAAAAGAGTTTGGGCTCCTATACCCACCTAGAGCAGCCTGCTGAGCATGGGGTGGTCAAATGTCTCCTTGCTGGCCCCTCAAGTGGAACAATGATGTGTAAGCTGTGTAGCCGCCAGCCCAGGACTCTGTGTGAGGTGTGCCACTCTTTGCCAGTCCCATGTGGGTGGGATAAAGCTCCTTAATAAATGCCAAGGGAACCTAATGTAATCAATCACCCACTGTGCTCCAGGGGTTGTTTTAGGATCTGGCATTTCACTGTTAAATAAATCACACCCATGCATGCAAGCCCACGCACATGCCTGCAACCACTGAACCTTGCAAAGAAGACTGCCTGCCCTCAGGAGACTGACACTTGTAGGGAAGGTAAACACCACAAACACTAACAGGACAGGTCAGGAAAGAGTTCCCCACAGAAGTGACTTTTGGGTAGAAGAGATGGGAAGGTACAGACTATGAACAGAACCAGTCTCACGGGCAACAGCTCGTGCAAAAACCCTGAGGCAAGAGATGCTTGGGGGCTAGTACGGCAGGAACCCAGCTTATAAGGGAAGGATAAAGGAGAGGAAAAGCAGACAGATGTGGGGTTTAGGTCATACAGGGACTTTTATAGTCTATGTGCACATGGTGGTTTTTATTCTTATACTGTAGGAACCAGGAGAGGCTCTGTAACTGTGTCATGCTGAGTGGCTTCAAGCCTATTTGGAAGGCCGGCAGGGAGCTGACCTGGATAGGCCGAAGGGATGCCTTGCTGTAGGGGACCTGTGAAGAGTGGTGCTCTTTAGCCTCCCCCGGAGGCTTTTTGCACCTGCAAACACTCTTCTACACAACTTTTACACATGTGTGCACATGCACAGAGATGAGATCGACTGGCACACACACTCCCGGATGCCACGGCTATGTTTTCTCACCTACTCATTTATTCCATAAGCATCCGTGGGCTTCTGTGCAGGGCAGGTGCTACTCTGGGCTAGGGGCCACCCTGGTGAGCAGGGCACCCCCAGTCCTTGGATCCGTGGTCCTGTCATTGCAGCGAGAGCAATGGCTGATACCACAGTGATCAGCACACGCAGAAGGAAAATACATTTCAGGTGGTTCAGAGCTCCACAGAGCAGATGACATCAAGTTGGATGGTGGCTTCTCCACCGGTAAGATTTCTTCTTTCCTCAGGGTATGTTTGGCAATACCTAGAGACAATTGACTGTCATAACCTTTGGGGAGAGGTACAACTGGCACTGAGTGGGAGGAGGCCAGGAGTGCTGCATAATTTCCCACAATGCACAGGGCAGCTCCTATAACAAAGCCAACTATCAATGGACTGGGCTGTAGTTAAGATACCTGGAGCCAGCAGGGTGGGGGGAAGGAGGAGGAAGAACCAGAAGCTACTGCATCCATTGTGGTTGTGGGAGGAGATGTTTCATTCAGCTGGGACATAAATGAAAATGGGAGAGTGGCTGAGGCTGAGGGCACAGACCTGAGGTGGGAAAGTGCTTGAGGTGGTTAAAGAATACTTGATGTGGCCAGGTGTGGTGGCGCACGCCTTTAATCCCAGCACTTGGGAGCCAGAGGTAGGAGGATCACCGTGAGTTCAAGGAGGCCACCCTGAGACTATGTAGTGAATTCTAGGTCAGCCTGGGCTGGAGTGAGACCCTACCTCGAAAAACCAAAAAAACAAAAAAAAAAAAAGAATACTTGATGTGGGCTGGAGAGATAGCTCAGTGGTTAAAGCGCTTGCTTGCCTGCAACATCTAATGACCAGAATTTGATCCCCTAGTACCCACTTAGAGCCAGATGCACAAGTGGTGCATGCACCTGGAGTTCGACTGCAGTCGCTAAAAGGGCCTGGCACACCCATTCTCTTTCTCTCTCTTTGCAAGTAAATAAATAAATAAATAATAAAAAGAAGAAATCTTTCCTCATGCTGTGTAGGAGACACCTCAAGGAGCCCAGAGTTCACCCAGGAATCATTTCTCAATGTCGTCTTCCAGTGAAAACAGGGCACCTCCTGGCCATCAGAATGTTGCTGTTCTTTCCACACTGCTCCTTCCTCTAAACTGTATCCTGGCAGAAATGCACTTTCCTTAGGACAGACCCTCCAGCCAATAAGCTTGGATTGAAGGTGATTTCCTCAGGGTGGGGCATAGAGGACTGGAAGGGAGGCTGCTAGGCTCAAAACCATCCCCTCCTGCATAATAAGGACAAGACATTTAAAAAGCATTTGAAGGCCCCTACCATAGCCTAGACAAGTTACCAGGTCTAGAATCACCATCCCAACCTCCATTTTAGAAAGGAAACTGAACCTCAGAGAGCAAGTGGACTTATCCAGGGTTTCATAGACAGCAGGTAGAGGGTCGGGGTGCAGATCAGGACTTCTGAGCATCCCGCCGCCTTTCACCCCTTCTCTCAGCCCCAGAGGCCTGCTTGCTCCTCTCTGACTTCATAAACAAGGCTTGGTTCCTAGTCTCTTCCTCCCTGGCCCACACCCTCTTTGCCGTGACATTTCTTCTTCCCACCCCGAGTCTGCCTCCCAGGACCCAGCCTCGCTGGAGGCTTTGATTAAAAATTCACTCCTAATCTCATCAGAGGCCAGAAACATGCATATATGCAAATCAACATCTGCTCCTCTACTCAGGGAAGGATCTTCCCAAAGTGCTCTGGGAAAAGGGGCCCAGCCCAGTGAACTCTAAAGGGAAGATTCCAGAACATCCGAAAGTCACTGCAAAATCCCCTGGTCCCCAATGAAGCCTCACTGTTAATGTAATTGGAGGTTCTACTTGAAGGAGCAATAAAAGAGCAGTCCCCCGCGTGGCCTGCCTCAGGCTGAGGCTCTTCGCTAATCAAAGCTCTTCCCGTGTGATGGAGCTGCGAGCGCTTGGTCAGGACACAGGGGGAGCCCGGCCCTCTGGTTAACAGGGGAAGAGCAGCTGGGTCACTTACTTGCTTTTGGGCATCTTTGCCAGGTTGCAGGCTTGTGAGTCACTGCACACAAGGTTGGCTGCTAGAATCAAGTCAGCCCTTGGAGCTCTCTCTGTCACCCATGGAGCCCGGGGAGGCAGGAAGTGGGGTGAAGATGGTCCCGTCACGCCAGCATCCAAACCCCGACTTCCCTGGACTGCAGAGTGCTCACCATGTTGAACAGAGAAGGTATGCCAGGCAGAAGGTGGCATGTGCCACTTACTGCCATACCCCAAGGGCCAGAACATACCCTTACGTGTAAGTGAAACTTGGGAACACAGACAGCCGTCAACCTTCCATGGCTTGACTTCTAGAAGGTGCCAAGCTGATATTCACTGCCTAGAAAGTATACTTTGCATTTTGACCTTTTCTAGGGTCTACAATGTGTGGGCAGATGCCCCTCCATGGTGTTGGACTGTGGCAGAGCCATAGCTGCCATGTGACCACGGGGGCCTCAATAGAGACTCCAGAGGGTGGAGTGGGAAGTATCCTTTGGATACTGAGCTCCGTGCTTTCACAGCCTGTCCTGTCTACAAAATGCCCGTGTGTATACACAAGCTAGTCAATAAATAGTACAGATAGTAGACTTGGAAGCCAGCTATGGTGGTGGCCACCTGTAATTACTCCACACAGGAGGCTGATACAGGAACGTTAGAGGTCCTATTCCACCTTGAGGTATATAGAGAGACCCTGTTTCAATTATGAACCAGCAACTAAGAACAACAACAAAAATTAGGTGTTATATCAGACGGCTTTGCCCCACTGTAGATACATGTAGTGTTCTGAGCGTATTTAAATTAGGCTGGGGTGAACGATGCTGTTTGGTACATGAAGTGTGCCCTCAAGTCCTGACATTTTCATCTGGCAGTGTGAGCCTGTTGGAAGTCAAGGAGATCTTCCCAACCCACTGGGTGACAGGGAGGGTATATGTTCAGGAGCGGCTCCTCCCTCCCTCACCTTTCAGATGACCCTAGGATTGAAAGGGCTGTGGTTGGACTAGACCCATTGGCTGTAGGCAGAGGATGCCAGATAGCACTGGGAAGCTTTGAGTAGGGTGTCAGAGTTGCTGGCTTCCATATGGGAGGGGTGTTCTGGCAACCTGAGGAGCAGTTGCCACAGCCATGGGGTCACAAGAGCACAGAGGGCCACAGCTGGGGAACTTCATCTTTGCATGCTTGGTTCGATGAGCAAAGTCCCCGTGAGGGCCCCTGATTGGTGATATAGAAGCCATGGGCCTGTTTTTGGCTGCAGGGGTCTTGTCCTGTTGGTGTCCTCATAGGTGCCTACTGGGCACTAGTGTGGAGAAGTCAAGAAGAGGCAGAACTGTGATCTTCTGACAGTTGTAGGATCTGCCATTTACTTCGTGACCTTGAGGCCCAGCGTCTCTGATGCTTCTGTGTGTTGGGGGATTTGATTTTCAGACGTGATTCATGTGTAGTTAGGAGGTGCCTATGAAGGAAAGTCTGCAATTGGATAGGTGGTAAGCATCGACGCCTCTCCAAAGCTTCATACCATTTGATCATATCATTTTAGGGAAGAACAGTAGATGGTTATGTCAAATGCCTGGTAGATATGAGCTGTTTTGTTTGCCCAGTATCTCATGCAGACTTCTATGAAAGAATCCCTCAACTTCCTTTGCAGAACTGGACCTCCTTTTCTTTCTGGCTAGACTTCAGCATGAACTTGTGAGCTGGCTAATCCAAACCATGGAGGTTGCTTTGGAAATGGGCACATAACCCAAGCAAGGCCAATCAAATGAAATTCCGAGACTTTTGCAGGAGTGATAGAGATGGACTTTCTGGCAACCATCATTTCTGCAGAAGACTTAATCACAAGAGGAACACATGGCCAAAGACAGTGAATGGTTGATCCCTGGTGACATTTCAGATTGTGTGGGCCCTCTGCCTGATTATCTTCTTCTGAGCATGTCTCCTGAACATGTGACCTCATCAATCCTCTTTTGTCTTCAACTCTGAGTAAGAAGTTCTTTATTGGTAAGTTGTAAATGAAAAAAAAAAAATCCTGCATACTATGACAGAGTACCCTGGTAGTCTCAGGTTTCTTCTTTTATTTTACTTCTGTGAATCCCATAAAGTTCACTTAGATTACTTTTTTTAAATTTTATTTTATTTTTTGAAAGATTGTACTTTTACATCCCCATCCCCTAGCCGTCATTGAAGAAAAACCCTTTTGTGTAAAAAGATGTTCATGCACCTTGCCCAAGCAGAGTTGGGCAAAGCAGCCCTCCCTTCTGTAGGAAAGACTGAGGGAGGAGAGGAAGTTACAACAGCAGTTTCTGCCTCTGTGTTTCAGGTAAGGGGTGGATTCTGACAGCTCTTTCATCAGCCCCATGTAGCTTTTCCTCACAGACCAGGAAGCAGGCTTCAGGTGACATCTTCCCCAGGATTATTTATGCCAACAGTGACTAGCAAGGGAGGGGCAGCACCACAGTCCATAGCGCTCCTTTGCTGTCCAGCCCTACATTAGGTCAGTGAGGCTCAGTCCTAGTGGGCAAACCCTGGGTGGTCTGAGTACTACGGAAAGAAGCCCTTAGACTACCGAAGCCCCTGGACCTCATCAGGATTTTAATGTGGAGACAGGATTAAGGCAGCACAAAGAATAAAGTTCAACAAAGTGTGTGTGTGTGTGTGTGTGTGTGTGTGTGTGTGTGTGTGTTGGAGGGAGTGGCTCAGAACCAAGTAACTCAATGACTATTGCATTGCTCAACTTACATGTCTGGGTGTTCATCATTGTCTTGGTCATCATTAGTTTTATCTTGATAACATGGAGTTGACAAAATCAGACCCTTTTTGAACTGTAATAATTGCCTCTCAAATAGTTGAGCCTAAGTCGAGATCTGTACTTGTGTCTGCTTCCCCATCTGTGTCCACATCTACTTCCATATCTATCAAATCCCATATTATTCAAGTCTCTTATCTATATCATTTCTGTCTACATATGCTTTCACTTTTCTCACAAAAGAACACAGATCCCTTTAATTCTGAGTTTTGGAGTACCTCTCCCATCACCATCTCCCCCAGAGTACCCTGAGACAGAAAGCAGGGCATTAATCCAGTTGGTCAAGAAAGCCCCCGTTGCTGGTCAGCATCTTTAGTGACCCTGGCCTTCAGGGAAGCAGCTCCCCTTTGCTCCATGCTGATGGGGATAGGGGACTAACTCACTAGCCATTATCCTCACAGGAGAGAGAGAAAGAAATAGCAGTGCATTTACCATGAGGTGCTAATGTTGGGCAAGACTGGAGCTCAAGAGGCCTGGTTCCTCGGATGAGGTGGGGCTACAGAGTCAATGGAGGGCAAGAGGCCTATAAGCCTTTCTTGGGGCCATTATAGTCTCCTCCAAGCCTCCTGCTTCAGCAAGAGCCCTTCTGTGGCAGGCCTATTCTCTCTGACTCTGCCTGCCTCCCTTCAAATTCCTCCCAGGCTCTGTTAGCCTGGCCTTCGGGCGCCCTCCTCAGTCGCTGTGGCCTGTGGCTGCCCAGCGAGGCCCCTGGCCTCCTGCTTTGGCTGCTGGCTGTTTGTGGAACCATCTCAGGCAGCCCTAGCCCCTGCCTTCATATTTAGACAAACAAACAAAAGCTGATCTGGTTACCACGGTGGGCTGTGAGGCGTCCAACACAAACCAAGGCCGCCTGCCTGGCGTCAACACATGCCCGGGTTCGGTTAAGGCGGTCCCAGGACATTTGCCTCATTACTGTTCTTGTTACCCAACTCTCCACGCCTCAGTGACACGCATGTCCAGGCCTGTTCTGAGCCATGGGAAGTGGGCCTGAGCAACCCCTAGACTACAAAAGAAGAGAATGCGAAGTCTCCAGTACCAGGAATGGCTGGAATCCTAGGACTTCAGGATAGCCTTGTCCAATATGCATTCAACAGACAGGAAATGCAAGATCAGAGGAAAAGGACTTCCTGTTTGTTTGTTTGTTTGAGACAAGGTCATGCTATGTAGCCTAGGATGGCCTGGAACTCTAGAGCTTCCTGTCTTGGCCTCTAGAGTACTAGGATACTCTAGAGTGTGCACCCCCATCACTTTCTTAGCTGTCAGGAACCAAGTGTAGGCTGTGAGGAGCACTGCCAGGCATGTTCCCTGGAGCTGGTATGTGGGTGTCTGAATGTCCTGGAAATGTCCTCTCAGAACCCTGTTCCTGGAGTCTAGATGTGTTGGTGAAAATCTCTGTGACACTGAGTTCAGGGAGAAAAGCAAGCATCTAGAAGTACTCAGCACTCTGCTGTAGCTCTCTATTTATTTAAGTTGATACATATGTGTAAGTTTTAAAATCACATGCACATGGGCTTGTAGCAACATTTACGTTCCTGGATCTAAGAAGTGACAGCAGAGGTTGGCTCTGGGGAGATCTAGAACTTGGCCAGGTCTTTATCAGATGCCCTTCTCTAACATCTTTGCCAGGTGCCCTTGTAATTTGATGACATAAAAATAAGGGCACTGGGGGCTGGGGAGATGGCTCAATGGGTAGAGTGTTTGTTGCACAGGCATGAGGACCTGTGTTCAGAGCCTCGGGGCCTATTTTAAAGCTGGGCCTGTAATCTTAGCACTGGGGAGGTGAGGAGAGGAGAATTCCTTAGCTAACTTATCTAGCTAAGCCAGTGAACTCCGGGTTCAGTGAAAGACTCTGTCTCAAAAAAAAAAAAAAAAAAAAAAGGTGGATTATGGTTTCCTTCACGACCCCATTCATATTGACTGTCCTTACTTGCACAAGGCCTGCATAATATTGGGTCCACCCATGTGTAGTCATGGATGATGAAGGCTGCCCCCCCCAAAGGCATCCAAATGGAAGACAGACTAGCTGGAAAGAAGAAGGGGTTCAGTTGAAAGGGAATGAGGGGGACACACAAAGATAAAGAGTGACTTACTGAGGAGGACACCTAATGTTGACCTGTAGGCTCCACATGCAGATGCACACATGTGAACATGCACTCACACACACGTGTCCACACAAATACACATGTATACACACAACATACATACACATGCATGCAAACAGTTTTTAAAATAAAAATACTAGAGCAGAGTGCCCCAGAGTGATAGAAATTAATAAAGCGTGGGGTGTCAGGTGAGCAAGTATTGTTCTTGCTCACCTGAGCCTCCCAGCAGCCCTTGAAGGAATGTCTTCCTGTTCCCATCTTGCAAATGGAGACTGAGCCATTGAACAATCAGATAACTCTTAAGAAAGCCGTACGGCCAGTAGATGGCAGAACTGACATCTGAACCCAAACACCTGAGCTCTGACACAGGACACACCACCTGGGCATGAATCTGTCACTCTGTAAGATGTCACTTTGCAGACAAAACAAGAAATGAATAGGAACCTTCTGGGTGGACCCAGGAGCAGGTGTGTAAGTGGGTCACAAGCAGTGTCCTCTGGGCTGCAAAGCCTTAAGCAGCATGTATATCAAATTTTCATGGGTTGATGTGGGAGCAGGGAGTGGTAGGCATGGCAGGGAACCCCTTATGGAGCATAGCCAGCAGGATGGCTCTGGAGCTGTGGGTACTTGGAGGACAATAGGGTATGAGGTACTTGTCTTCAGGGTCAAAGTATACCAAACAACTCCTTATCATGTGCCATCATACTTGACCCAAAGGGGTGGACAGGAGCTAAAACCCCAGATTAGGGAAGATGCCAAGGCTCACCACTTATTCCTTCCAGAAGGGCAACGAGGAACTTGGCTTCATTGCTGCCACCTTAACTGTCAACCCATTTGATAATATGAACAGCAAAAGTAACAACATGAGCAGTAGTAGACTGCAAAGATAGCCACAGAATCTTTGAGACTTCCCATGGGGAGTTGAGGGCCCATGGCTCTCCTACTTGGATTTGGGTACCCTTGTGGTGAAGTTTCATGGAGCTCTGAAGAGTAGAACTGTACACCCAGGTCTAAGGGGACCAGCAGCATCCACTGCCTATCTCTCTGATCTTATTTGAGTTACCTTCTTCTCATTGTTGAAACAAACACAAACTAACAGAAGCTGGTGGGAGGAAAGTTCCATGATGGCAGGAGAATACATGGCATGAGCACAGGCTGGACATCATATCCTGGCCAACATCATATGGAGCATATCAGCAGGAGAATTATGCCAAGCACTGGCAAGGGGGAGCTGGCTATAACACCCAAAAGGCCACCCTCCAAAACACCTCCTCCACCAATGCTTCACTTCCCAAATTGCCACCAGTGGGGAACTAGCTAGCATTCAGAACACTTGAGTTTAGGGTGGGACATTTAATTCAAACCCCCACAGTCCCCACTATGCAAGAAATCCAACCTCCCTCTGGAGAGACTGTATGGCCTGGGTAGGGTCCAGGTAAGCCTTGTCCTGCCATTATTCTTACAGAGTAACCAGATATGTGCATGAGGGCATCTTGGATTCTGCAAACCAGCTCGTCACGAGCTGACAGATCGCACCATAAGACCCAAGTCAGCACCACTAGGAACAAAGGAATTGTCAAATCAAGTCCTATGGGAATTGCTGACTCAAGTAGTTTCTGCTCAGAAAGGGAATGTTGTTGTGGTAGTTTGAATTTATGCCCCCAATAAATGCAGGAGTTTAACACTTGTAACTTGGATTTCCAGGCATCTGGTTGGAAGAACTGGGCACATATCCTGGGGTCCAACCCAAAGGTGTGTTTAGGGGTGGATCTGATTTCCAGCCTAATGGTATGCAGCGTTCTTGAGCTTTGCCTAGGTTCCCTGATGTCTGGCTACCTGTTTTCTCTTACTTTTGGTGTGCATGGCTGGTGGTTATTGTGTCTCTCTGCTTGGACCTATGAAAGGAGGCCAGGCTCTTCTGCCATTATGGAACTTTCCTTGGGATTCTAATAAATCCTGTTCCTCACACTAACTGTGTCTGGTTTGGAGGTTCATCCCAGCAGCATGGAGCTGATTATGACAGTTGGCCAGCAACTATTACCACAGACCATTGCCTCTACACCTAAAGAGAACCATCCCAACCTCTTTAATGTTCTTCCTCTTATCTAAAAGCCACATTAGCCATCTTTCAATAAGTAGTTTAATTTTACTCCTTTCTGAGTCCTCCATACATGGAGTCCTATAGCATGCCTGCATTGTGTCTTGCTTCTTTTACTCTGGATCATCCATGTTGTTGCAAGTATTAATATACTTTTTATTTTTATTGCACAATGCTACTTGACAACATATTTATCACTTCTACTATATGTCTTGTTTTAATGCATATCTCCATCCAGGGCCACCATGCTCACCCTTGACTGGGTCATTCAATGAATATTGTCTTAGTAGCTGCTTCTTAAACTGTGTGTCATGATCCCAATATGGGGAGGGGGTTAGCTGAATGGGGGGAGTCACAACAAATCTGGCAACAGTAAGAGGCTTCCAAATACACAATGACAAAAAATTAATCGAAAATCAAACACAAAATGAATCTGAGGTGTTTCTGGCAGTGCTCATCCGTGTTGCATCACATGACTTCCTGCACCCGTGGTGCTGAACACACAACAGGCACGCTTCACACTGCGCATGCCATCACACCATACAACACCAGCAAATGCTGCCTAAAACACCTTGCCTCAGCTTTGAGACTATTATGCATTATGAATTGCAGAGTTTTGTTGAACATACCAAGTTTTTCTGTTCTCACAAAAACAACATGGCTTAATTACAGAAAACATGAACTTTCAAGCTTCCCATCTTCATTCCTTAGCATGTAAGTATGAAATTAGTGTATCTATGGAGTGTATTGAGTTAGAATGTTTGATTTTAATAGCTGCTATTTGAGTTTCTGATTTGAGTTTCATTTAAAAAAAATCAAGTAAATTTTGACTTGGGATTAGGACAGAACTTTCAACAGTTTTCTGAAATGGCCCTAATTATTCTTCTGCCATTTTGCATTATATATTTATGTGAGATAGCATTACTGGAATTGACTATTATAAAATCAAAAGATCAAGTACCTCTGAGAAATGTTGAAGATACTCTGTGTCCAGTAATATCAGATTATTAAGCCAAGATTTAATACTTTACGTAAAAGCAAACAAGTACATCCATCTCATTAATATGCAAATTGTTTAGATTTTATTTTATTGTTTTAGATTCTAATAAGTGATAGAATTTTATGCATACCAAATAATTATTTTAACATAAATTTCTCTAAAATTTATTATAAGTAAAATGGTTGATTTATTTAGCTATGTTATATACATATGTACCTTGGGTCATGTAAAAATTGGTCCAGTGTAGGGGTCAAGAGTGGAAAGGGATGGGCAGTGGGAAGGGGTTAGAAATCACTGTTCTGGATATTGGCTCTCACTCCCTTGTACCTCACTGTGTTTCAGTTTACATCACCAACAACTCAAGAGCCATGACACACTTGGTGTCTTTGTTACCCATCTGTGTGTTTTACTTCTGGGAAGTGCTTGTTCAAACTCCCTATTTTGTTACTCACTGCATGGATTAGAAAAAAATTAAATTTACTCCCAACCTTCAAACACTGAGAGATTCTACACAAATACACATGTGTGACTTTGACAGGGAAATGGACCATGGTCATCCTAGGCTGGTAGATGTGGCTCAGAAGTACAGACCCTTTAGTCACCATGCGTACCTTTGGGTCCCCCAATGTCCAACTTTAGTCATTCATGTGCCAAATGCTCCAGGTGTGTGAACTGGATACATCTGGCTTGATGTTTCAGATCTGTCCCAACAACATACTCCTGTTCTTCACCTAGCTAGCTGTGGTGGGGTCAGTACAGGAACAGCTACCTTTAACTCATCCTTTGGCTGAACCTGTCACATGACCCCCATAGACACATGACTAGTATTTGAGCCCTGAGGCATGCTCTCTTGCAGCTCTTGAGACTCTTCAAGCCAGGCTAGACTAAAGGAAGGCAAGCAAATCCAGTGGCTCAGCAAGACCATCACCACGCAGCCTAGCCCCAGCAAGTCTGAGAGTTCACCACAGACACTTGAACAGCCAAGCCAAGATGAGCCAAACCTACCCAGACCCAAAAAGAGGTCTGACTAAACTCAGCTCGGATTTCTGTCCCGCAGATAGGGAAATAATCAAAGGTTGTTTGGAAAGCCACCAAGTTTGAGGGTGTTTTGTTACACAGCAAATAGCTCATACATTTGCCAAGTGAGTATTCCACAAACCCAGAAACGAGGGCAAAAAACGGTGTATCTGGAGCCAGCTTCCACATGCTCATTCCTGCAAGAAGTTGCTGCTCGGCCAGGTCCTCTTCTCCAAGTACCTGGTTGGCTGACTTGCCCTCCCCCTTGGTCCCAAGCCCCACTGCCACCCTCATTCCCTCCCAGGTCCTTGTATGCCTGGTCTACTGGGACCTTGCCATCCTCCAAAGAGCCTAGGCAATAACCTCATACAACCTGCTAGTATTTCCTCACCTTAATTAAAAGTTCAGATGGGAATATTGGCAGCTTAGGCCCCCACTGGAAATTGAGCCACAGTGCCATTAATAGGAATGTCTAATTAAAACATCCGTTAAAAGTCCATAACATTAAGTTAATGGGAGAAAGCCAGGAGGAATTCAATTAGATTTTATTTCTGTAAAATTAATATTAGCAACTTTTTAAAAAGTCCCCAATGCTGCTTGCTATTCATAAAAGGCACTGCGGGGTGTGGGGAGTCTCATTTCCACCATCCGAGAGCTGGGGCAACTCCAGTGGGATTAGAGAAGACAAAGGACTGCTCCTCTGCACCACATCCTGGCTGAGTAGATGGAGTTCTTGGCTTCCCACCCCAAATCTCCTATTCATCCCAACACCAGAGGCATCAGGCTGGGAATCTGGAGCTCTGGGCCCTGGCTGAGGGACTGGGTTAAGCCATTTAGTCTGCATTCAGCTCCCCTAGTGTGGCCTTTCTGAGCTCTTGCTTCATGGTGGGGTGGGGATGGGGCTGAGCCATAGTTCAAGGAAGATGGAGACTCTGAAGGAGATGAACTTAATTCCCAGTGGGCAGGAGACCAGGGTGGACCCAAGTGACCCTTTAATGTGCTCTGGGGAGGAGGAAGCTGGATGAAGTGGGCACTTGATGAATGGCTGCTCTTGTCATCCTTTCACCAGCAGTTAAGGTTTTGTTAGAAGTACAATAACTTGATTTTTTTTGATAGAATTTAAAGTGATTTGTGCCAGCCAGTGTGGTGGCTCATGACTGTAATCTCACTGCTTGGGAGGTTTGAAGCTAGCCTGGGCTACATAGTGAGATGTTGTCTCAAGAAACAACATAACAACAAACAAAACAGTGATGGGTTTGTTGAAGAAAATACAAAAATGTAAAAAATGAAAATAAGTACAAATTACTTTAAATGATCATTGTTCTCATTCATGCTTCCCTCTGGTCCCAACATGGACCACCAATAAGGAAGGGGCAGGGAAACGATGGATGGAGCAAAATACAAAGCTAGAAAACCAGCCCTCCACAAGGGACATTCCTGTAAAGAAAAAGCTATTGGATGGTTTAGCTTAAATTTAATGGAAGTAAATTAAACCAGAAAGACTGAAAAGAATACTGACTGTTTCCTTTCAAGAGCTGCTCATTCCACAAAGAAGCAAAACTTAAGAAAAAAGACTTTCATGAAAACCCTACAGGGCTGAGTCTTCCTCAGAAGAGAAGTTCTGAATGAAAGTCATAGCAAGGCTTCCACAGCACCTGATGTGTCACAGAAGCCCAGCAGTTGGGGACTTCTGGTCACTAGATGGGGCCAGCCAATAAGCCTAACAAAGATTGGATTCTTCCAGAGCTTTCTGCTAGCCTAGAGATGGCTCTGCTTGAGGCTATAGGGCTTCCTGTGCTGAGATTCTCATAACCACCACGCAGGAAACTGCCAGTTCTCTTTTCTTTCCTTTTCTTTTCCTTTCCTTTCTTTTCTTTTCTTTTCTTTTCTTTTCTATTCTTTTCCTTTCCCTTTCTTTCCCTTCCCTTCCCTTCCCTCCCCTCCCCTCCCCTCCCTTGCCCTCTCCTCTCCTTTCCTTCTCTCTCTCGGTTTTTGAGGCAGGGTCTCACTCTAGCCCAGACAATCAGAAGGATCAAGTTGTACTGTTGCCTCAGATTGCTCACCCTTTGCCACCTGACTTCACAATACCTCAGTAAAGAGTTGTCATAGCATCCTAATCAAAAGAAGCACTGTATTTTCCCATTCTTGATTTTGAGCTCAAGTGTAGAACTTCTTTTGGCCAAGGCCCAGAAACAGAAGCGACACTGTGCTGGTGTTGCGTGTCACTCTCAAGAACTTCATATTTCCATGTGCTTTGCTTGTAAGAATATTCCCCACAGGCTCATCAGTCATTGCCATGAGAACATGCCCTACTTAGCTCGCTGGACCCAGAGGGTAACAGTCAGTGGACCAGACTTACAGACCTTTAGAGTAAGCAGAGCAACTCCAGCTCCATGGCCTGAGTCAGCTCCTACCTAGTTGATCCCACATAGATGAGCAGACCAACCAAACATCAGCCAAGTCATTCTAGCCAACCCACATAGCTGACTGGATGCTTTGGGGCAGGAGATTTTTGTGGCTGGTTGTTACGTGGTAGCATTGTGGTGGTAGCTAGCTGATAGAGCCTGACTCCAGAGCCTGTGCTTCTAACTCTTGCTCCATGGGCCTGCATTCGACTCTCTTTTTCCTCCAGCCTTGAGCTTGGAAACTGCCAACCCTCCTGCAAGCCAGGCTCACAGCTTACAGCTACTTGACCTGTGGCTTACTGTCCAGCCACTCCTCTGTGGCCAGCCACCTGGGCCTGTGGCTTGTTGCTCTCCCAAATGGCCCTTTTTCCCTCAAAGACTTTATGCATTCAGTTCTCTTGGTCTCCTGATGTCTGAGTGTAACTTCTCCAACAGATCCTTATGCAATGGCTTTCTGAGGAAAGAGTGGGAGCCAGAGAGGGACAAATCAGTGAAGATGCTGAGCATGGCTTCAAGTTCTATGAGAGGCTGGCCTCAACATGACCTCGTGGGAAGCACTGGAAACTGGCTGTAACCAGAGTTGTCCCAACACTCACCGAAGCGGCCACCTTCTGGACAGTGAGGAAAATGGGGTGAAATGGCTTCCTCACTGGGCAAGCATGGGGTTCTCTGGAGGGGGCAATGGTGGACATTAGCAGTCTCTCCTGTAACACGTAGTAGGGATACCAGGGTGGCTGCCCTTGCCAAGCCCTCCATGTCCTTTGGGATCTGACTCAGAGTCTCCTCCTATAGGAAGCCTGCCCTGGGTGCTTGTTGTCCTCTGAGCTTGTGTGTGTCTCCACTCCTACAGCTCTCTCCACCCTGGACATATTGAACTAAGAACCCATTCTGTGACTTTGTCCCCACTAGTGTCATCTCTAGGAAGGCAGGGACTCTGGCAGCCACAATCACTGCTGTCACTTGAGTATCCAGCACACCACAGTCACTAAGTGAATGCTTTTGCAAGAGAGGGAGAGGAGGAAATGCCAGGAGTTCAGGGAGAGAGTCACAGCCAAGTGTTCTTAGAATGAACCACTGAGCTGTCAGTGTGGGGAAACAGGGTCATCGACAGGCTGGGCTTTGAGCCAGTGTTGGAAGTGACCACCAATTGTTCTGGCTCCCTGATGCTCTGGGAGTCATTAGGGTCCCCCCCCCCCCGGGGTGTCATGTTGCCTAGACTGGCCTTGAACTTGCTATGTAGTGGGAAATGACCTTGGATTTCTGATACTTCTGCCTCTCTGTGCAAACCTCCTTAACCACTCAGTGCTGGAATTGTACGCATGTGCCAGCACTCCTGATCTAGGTGGTGGAGACTGAACCCAGGAGCTTTGTGGTTGATAACCTCTGAGCTACATCCCCAGCCCTTGGGGTCAGGCTCTTGACCAGCATGTGGGTCTGGAAGAGGGGCTGGGCCTTCATAAAGGATCCCCTAGTCCCCTGTAGTAGTACAGCCTACTTTTTCCAGTCCACAGACCAGGAGTCCTGACTTTAGTTTCCCCTGCACCCCCTCCTGGACCCTCATCTTGTCTAGCCCTCTTTCTGAAAAAGTGAGATGATGAGGCAGAGAAGGGGCAGGCAAGTCAGGTGTGCGCTGCCTTCTTCTGTCTCCCAGGGAGGGGGTGCAGCTTTCTACCATCAGCCAGGAAGACACAGATTCTGGGGAGAACCTGCCCAGATGCTTATTTCACTGTAAGGGTGCAGGAGGCAACAGTAGACAGTGGCCCAGCCTCCTCCACTGAGCTGCAGGGACGTCCTCCTTCAAAGATGCCACTGCTGAGTCACCGTCTCAGGTCACCACTTCGTGAGGTCCCTCAGTTTCTTGTCCCTGGCTGTGCACGTACACCTGACCAGAAGCAACTTAAGGAAGAAAATGTTTACGTGGGCCTACTCTTCCAGAGGGTAGAGTCCATTGCAGCAGGAAGGTGTGGCAGGCTGCAGTGGGAGCAGAGCTGGTCATTGCATCAGGGAAGAAGCAGAGGGCAAACAGGAAGAGAGCCTGGAGGCAAAATCTCAATGCTTGCCCCTAGTGACCTACTTCCTCTGTCAAGGCTCCACCTCCTAAAGGTTCTACAACCTTCCCAAACAGTGCCACCAGCCTGGGGACCAAGTGTTCAAACAGATGCATGTAAGGGGTCATTTTATATCCAAGCTACACGACAGCATCCTTCAAGATCAGCGTGCACTATTCTTACCTGGTACAGAAGGTAAACTGAGGCCTGGGGAAGTCAAGAGACCAAACTGAAAGACAGGATGAGAGCTAGAGCTCAGTTCTTCTTGCCTCAGTCTGTGGTTCTATGGCAAACAGTAAGCATTGCCTATGCAAAGCCCTCGCTCATGCCCCCTTCCTTCCTGCCCTTTCCGCCAGTCTGCTAGGGAATGACTTATCTAACCAAACACAGATATGAAGCTTCTCTCTGAGAAAGCTTCTGCTTTAATCTCTTATATTTATTTATTTATTTATTTTTTCTGCCTTGGATGTAGATGTGAGGCTAAAGAGCCAGCAGCCATTTTGGAACCAGGAAGCAAAAGCATGCAGTCCAAAGCCAGCATGCCCAAAATGGTGAAACTAAAAGATAAACCAGTCCTTGGGCCTTGCTCCCATCATTGAATAATGAGATCAGTACCTCATAGTGCCACCCTCTAGCTTTCCTATTAGGGGAGAAAACAAACCTCGGTTCATTTAGACTACAGCCAGTGGCATTTCCATTCCACGAAGGTGGGAACATTCAGTAACTGGCAACGCAATTTTTTTTTAATTGTATTTTAAGCTACATTTTGAAGGGGGCAGGTCATGTACCAGTACACGCATTTCACGAATGGAATGCCTGTGAGTCTATTTGACTTCAAACTGCCTTCCTCTGACCCTCTGTCAAGTCTGGACTTGCAGGAAAGGCATGCCTTTCATTGGATCCAAGGCTCCTGGTACAGAGAGGGAGGACATGTATTCTCCAAACAAATGCTGTCCAGTACATCGTGTGGGTCCTGGGTTGGAAGGAGTGTCAGGTTGTGCTGAGTTAGGTCATGGTTTGGAGAGTCCTACCCACCACCTCCCTGGCTCTCCTAGGGCTTTGGAGAAGGAGAGAGGTGGCAGGCCATAGCTGAGGGGGAGAAGTGTGATGGATCTGATACTTAGCTGGAAGTGGCTCTGTGTTAGGGGAACAGTGGCTTCCGCTGTAGGAGAGTTAAGTTAATCACCGCAGTCGGGAGGGAGGGCATTGGACTGAGTGTCCTGCGCGTGGAGCTCTGCAGGGTGCTGCTGCACCAGAGGTCTTCTGCTAAAGCCATGCCCGGGTCTGGAGGACCCAATCTGTGCCCACACCTGGGTCTTTGTAGATCAGGGTCCTCACATCACAGAGACCCTCCCCAAGAGATGCCTCATCCTGGGCTCTCTGATGCTGCAAACACCCAGACTCCCTCAGAGAAAGAGGCAGTCAGTCCTGTTCTGCTGCAGCAGGTGCTTTTAAGAGTTGGGGCCCCTCTTGGGGACATTTGAGCTCTCCATTTTGCAGAGCCTTCTTGGTTCATACACAAGACCTCTGTATGGTGTTAATTCTAGCTATTATAACAAACACCCTAAGATGCAACAGGTCGATGCAGACTTAATTCTCTCACTATGCTAGTCAGTGTTCTGTACTGTGACAAAATACCTGAGGTTGTCAACCTGTAATCAGCTCATGGTTTCAGTCCAGGGCCAGTTGGCTCCTTTGCTTTTGAGTCTGAGCATATCACGGGAGGTATGGCAGGGAAGCTGCTTCCTTCGTGGCAGCTAAGAGGCAGAGACACAAGAAGGGGCCAGGGCCCCAATATCTCTTTTGGGGGCACACCCCAATGACCTAACTTCCTCTTTCTAAGCCCACCTTGTAAAAGTTCCATTATCTCTCATGGGTTTCTGGGAGACATTCCCAACTGTCGCGGTAGCATCGGGCTGAGATGTGAGACCCTGGGAGATGGATGGCGATTTCCACATAGTTCTTGGGCACCAGCTTCTTCTCTCTCCAAGCTTCACCTTCCCAAGCTCTTCCACCTTAACCCACAGAGGAGCAAAAGTAACAGCACACAGCCCTGCTTCTTTGCCTTGGGATTCAGAAGTTTTAAACTTGCTCAGAGCCTCATGGAGTCCAATAGGTGCTGGACACATTTTTGCGTGTTCCATAGGCCCCTCAAAAGGACATCTCTAATTCCTCCCCTCCCCACTCTCCACTCTACACAAGTCATCCCTGGACTGGCTACATTTGCCAACACAAGTCTCCATGCACTGGGGCAGCATGACTGGCTGTCTTCTTACTTCCAGAGCTCATTAGCCTGCAATGTCTTCTCATCCTCACTCTGCCTTCTACCTTCCCAGGGCTGGCCATTCCAGCCTTAGCCCCTTGAAGCCAGGATGGAGGCTTCACCATTGTCCAATGCTTCAGGAAGCAACCCACTGGTGCTATGAACAGAATAAGGACAGGACAGACATCCCTCTCTCTCCCTGAGAGGCAGCCCTGCTCCAATAGTCTAGGCTCCTACATATAGCCCCTGCCCTTCATCCTGCCTGCCTGCCTAAGAAACCTAGCCAGCCTGTGGATGAATGTCACTATGTGCTCATCAGTCCCCCAGGGCACCAGCTCCCTGCTCCAGGAATGGTGAGGAGACCAGGAGACAGTCCAGAAAAGTGCTGCTGTGGGGGACCACACTCTAAAAACAGGTGGCTGTTTGCCACAGGTGGTCTCAGAGAGCTTCTATATTGCCCCGTGGTGGGCCACCTTCACCCGGCTCCCCTGTTGCTGACTTAAGAGAATTAGGTCCCTTCCTCTGTAGCTGCTGCTGGAGTTTGGCCAGCGGCCAGCTCTACAGGATGGCAGAAGGTTTGAGAAGAAGACCCTGGGGAGGTTGGTTCATCCCACATCCTCCTGGAAAAGCTGAGACAGGAGGACCTGGAATTTGAGTCTAGCCTGGGATACATAGAAAGGTCTTGCCAAAAAGAAAAAAGAAAAAAAAAAAGAGGTGAGCGCTGGAGAGATGGCTTAGTGGTTAAGCGCTTGCCTTGTGAAGCCTAAGGACCCCAGTTCGAGGCTCTATTCCCCAGGACCCACGTTAGCCAGATGCACAAGGGGGCGCACGCGTCTGGAGTTCGTTTGCAGTGGCTGGAGGCCCTGGTGTGCCCATTCTCTCTCTCTCTCTCTATCTGCCTCTTTCTCTCTCTATCACTCTCAAATAAATAAAAATAACAAAAATAAATTTAAAAAAAGAGGTGGGGAAGGTGGCTTGTCTGCATCCCAGTGGCAGGCCCTACGCCAGCTTTGCATGTGCGAGGGTCTGTGACCTCCACAGATATCAGCCTGCAGTGCCATTTGCTCCTTCCACAGAGTCCTCAACTGCCTGTGTCTTTGAAAGTCACTGCAAACAACACTCCCTGCTCCCAGCTCTCTTTTCACTTTGGGGCCTTGGCTATCATCATACTCATCCCCCCCCCCGCCTCTTTGGTTTCCAAGACAAGGCCTTTCTATGTATCCCAGGCAGGACTGAAACTCCAAATCCTCCAGTCTCAGCTTCTCTATTCCTGGCATGACAGGCATGTACCACCATGCCTGGTTTTGGCAATTACTTTTATATGCCGCTTGATATTTCCCAAAGATTTTCCTCATCTTTGATCATTGTAAATTTCCTCGGAGGTAGGCAATCCCCCACGGGGCAGCAGAATAATCAAACATCAGAGCAGAGCTGCAGTGCGCCTTGGCCTTGCTCGAGGTCCCACAGCCAGCAGGCAGGAGCACAGTGAGCCACCGGATCCATTTCCGTTTCCTCTGTTGCTTGTTCTGGCCTGAGCAACACTGTGCGCTAACAAGTTTCCTTCCTCCTGTGCAGAGAGAGGAAACTTTGCGGCACCAGCGATCAGAAGCACCGGGCTTTGGGAGAGGCTTCAGGCAAGAGCCAAAGAAAAGGCAAAGATTATAAGCTGAAGTTGGAATGTTCAATAATAAATAAGTGTCAAGATCAGCCTCCACGCGGAAGCCTTGGGGGCTGCAGGTGGCGGTGGGGTGGGGGAGTGTCGGGAAGCTGACCACCCTGGCCTGCAGGATCCTCTGGTCATTGTCCAAATGGTGGGTGGGACAGGGCCTTGGGGAAAACTATCTCCAAACCCCAGAGGGGAGGAGAAATGAATATTTTGGGACAATCCCCTTATTTCACACAAGAAATGAGGCCCTCAGAAGTCATATCAAATGTCTGAATTTCCTGACTGTATATTAATCCGCTTTCATGGGAATTCTGAACTCTGGTCATGGAGGGAAGGAGCAGCAGGATGCTGGATGGGCAGCTCCGGAATCAAAGGGGACCCACGCTGCGCTGTCGCCTCTGCAGAGAAGCGTCAAGGCTGCGTGGCCCCATGGCGCCACGGGGCCACATGTACCCAGACATAGCTGGGGAGGGAATGGCAGGCTAGGGTGAATTGGGGAAGAAGTCTCAGGTGCAGGTCAGAAAGGGGTGTGGTTGCTATGTTGACGTGCAGCCTAAGGGGGTGGAGATGTGATGTTGCAGAAGAAACCAGAGCCCCCAGCTTGCATCCGCAACTGCCCACTCTTTAAGTATGGATGGCACACGTTCATCTCCAAGAATGCCCGTGTGAGCCAAGCAAGAGCTACTCTTGGTTGCTGAGAGTGACCTCGGCAGAGTCAGTGTGCTTAAGGTGGGTCTGCTGTGGGGTTTGGGCTGACATTAGACAAACATTGCCAACTTCTTCCTTCTTTAAATACTTTATTTTTATTTATTTATTTATTTGACAGAGAAAGAGGGAGAGAGAGAGAATGGGCGCTCCAGGGCCTCCAGTCACTGCAAACTAACTCCAGAAGAGTGCGCCCCCTTGTGCATCTGGCTAACATGGGTCCTGGGGAATCGAACCTGGGTCCTTTAGCTTTGCAGGCAAGTGCCTTAACCGCTAAGCCATTCCTCCATCCACAGCATCCTTCTTTAGTTCTTGTTCCACCCTCCTCAATTGTCTCTTAGTCCTGCATTCATTCTCCCAGGGTGGGAGAAATAGCACCAGGCTAGTCTGATGGACTGAAGTTTTGTAATCCTCTCACCCCTGTACTGAGTTCCCGTACCACCCCAGTGTGCCTGTATTCAGAGATGGGGTCTGTAAAGAAGCGATTGGGACTACATGACGTCCTACAGGCAGGCCCTTGTGAGAAGAGACCCCAGAACAACCTTTCCTTCACGCTTTCCCATGGGATCAGCATTGTCCATGAGGGTCCCTCTGACTATGGAGACCCCTGACCAGGTGGGAGGCAGGCGGTCTCAGAGGAGTACCTCACAAGCATGCATCTAGTCCCACCCAGTTTATGTGTTCAGCATGCAATGGGCTCACTTCGTTTGCAGAGTGGAATTTAGCATCCATTCTTAGGGGCAGAGCTTACTCTGAGGTGCTTGGGTTTTGTCTCTGGTCTCCCACAAGGTTCAGCACTCTGGGCATGTCCTATAGGAAGGCATGCGTTGCTTGGGAGCCTGTGGGGGTAGAAGAAGCAAGAGTCATGGGTTAGCCACAGATGCATGACTCTCCATACTGCTAGGCAGCCTTGAACTATGAGGAAGCTGCTGCCCATGAACATGACGCTGACAGCCCTGTGTGAAGACAGCATTCATTCAGCAGATGTCTGGGAAGCCAGCCACCAATAGGCTCACACCGGGGACATTCTCCACGCCCCTCTCTTCTTACTCAGTGGGTCATCCTGGCCCTCCAGGTCTTTCTGTGGACTTGTGCTCTGAAGCTATAAAATGTGGCCTGAAGCTTGGCATGGTGGTATATACCTATAATTCCAATACTCAGGAGGTTGAGTCAAGAAGATTACTGTGAGTTGCAGGCAAGCCTGGCTACATAGTAAGACTAGTTTCTAAAAGAAAGACAAAATAAACAAATCTATTTAAATGATCAATCAATATGATATGTTCTGGTGCAAAAGTCACAGATAAAGACCTATCCGACCAGGTTGCCCTTCCCAGGACAGCCAGAGGAGTCTCTGGGTTCAGGTAAGGTCTATGCTAGGGATCTTCTGGTCCACCTCCATGCGTGGGGGCTGGTTTTCTTCACAAACTCGCCTCTCACCACTTTCCTCCTACCTAGCAATCCATGGAGAACCCCGGTGGCCCACTAAAATGTTGCCAGGTCTCTCGCTCCCTCTGCCTCTTCTTATTTTTTTTTTCTCTCTAAAAGCCAGTGTTTGCAGAGGAGACTGCATGAGGCTGTGGGATCCCAGTGCTGGAATAAGGCATGTGCCACCATCCACGGCCAGGTGAGGATTTGGATATTGGCTCTGACCCTGAAGTTGGGCCTTTAAATCCAAGCTCTAGTTCTGCCAGTAAAACTTCTCACTGAAGTTGGGGAGGAGAGCTAATGGGGGAACCATCGCCACTCTC
Source organism: Dipus sagitta (assembly GCA_036346955.1). Taxonomy (NCBI): domain Eukaryota; kingdom Metazoa; phylum Chordata; class Mammalia; order Rodentia; family Dipodidae; genus Dipus; species Dipus sagitta. Next base: position 236,388,113 of record CM070770.1, read on the forward strand.
ACCAGTGTCTTCCTGGGGTTGCTCCCTCCCTCCAGTAGTTAAAGCAAGGGAGAGGACACTGGGGACGAGGGGCAGTCCTGGCCTCTGTGAGCAGGCTCCCCTAGCTCTCTGCCATCATCTCAAGGCATGATGGGAGATTGGGAGGCTGATGTGCAGGAGCTTGGACAGGATCCCTGCCCGGCAGCATTGCAGTGCTTTGTGGGGTGTTCAGTGCCGAGGAGTATGAGCCACCCGCATGCTGCAGCCTCAGAATCTCCTCTGCCTCCCCAGCAGGGGATCGGGGCTGCTGGAGTCAGATGCAAGGGTCACTTCTTGGTTCTGCACTTAAGCTCATTGTTATTGGATGCTCAGGCTGGCGTTGGCACGGGTAACCCCAGAGCTAGAGAACTCTGGCCAGAGGGGAGATGGGAAAATCCCCAACATATGTCTACTGTCAGACATGACAAAGCCATCCTCATTGCCACCAGGCCTTGTCACAGTGGAATCGTGTTTGTCAGACATGGATTGCAACCCTAGGGTTATCAGTCAGGGCCAGGGGAGAATTGGGGGCACTGGCCCAAACACCAGGATTGCTCCCTGCTGGGAGCTCAGCGTATTGTGGCAAGGGTAGGGTGTGGGGAGGAAAGAAGGCTTAGAGACAGACCTTTTCAGGTCCAGCCCAGACAAGAGGCTGGTCCTGCGGCAACTAGAGCCCTGCCTCTGCTCCTTCTCCGAAAAGGTGATGGATTGAGATATAGAATTAATATACATCTCCCTATTTATATATAAAACCCTTACAGATCACATCCCTCGAGCCAGGTCTTTAAATAATGGAAGAGAGTAGATTACAGCTTTATTAGTCCCCTCCAAAAGCTTATAAAAATAATCTTTTGCCGCTGGGAAGACATTTTATCAGAATTTATGGCAACTTAGAGAGTCTTGAGCTATCAGACTAAGAAACTAAGAAGCTTTCTGCTGCTCTCTTCCGCTGCACAGAGACCCTGGTCTTGGCTCCCGTGTAAATTAAAATCTCACACTATCTACTTTATGAAATAAGACACTTGGCTCTCCTATCCTGGGCCTACTCTTTAATTAATACGGACTGGAGTAGGCAGCAGCCATCACTGCGAGTGAGTGGCTCTGGAATGTGGGTGTGTAGCAGACAGCTTCAGGTTCGCTGAGATGAACTTCCAGACCAGGCACAGTTGTGGAGGAAGAGATTTATTGAAGCTTACAGATCCAGGGGAAGTTCCATAATGGCAGAAGAAGCTGGCGCCTTCACAGGACCAAACACACAGAGAGAAGCACAAGCCTTAAAGCCACACAGCACAGCACACTGCAGGGACTCCTGCTAGGCACACTTTGCATATCTTTAAATTGAAATCTCAAACCCTACCACCACACCTTAAAATCCATCTAGTGACACTGCCTCCAGCCAGGTGGCTGCAGATGCAAACTTCAAAGTAACAAAACACTGAACATATTGGGGGCCATCTATTCAAACTACCACAAGGGTGTGAGGTGGTAGAGGGAGACCCCTGGAGTCTGGGCAGAAGAAAATCCCAAATGTGCCCCTGAGCACTGAGGCTGTGTCTTGAGGTAAATGTTTTGTTCATAGCTTGGAGAGGTTGTTCTTCGCACTTTCAAGAACTAGACTGAGGGTCTCTCTTAGTCAACAGCCAGCCTGCTTCAGGATCTTAAGATACTGTTGTATTCCCAGGTGTCCTTTGCTAGGGACTGAGGTTCTCTGACAAGAACTCCTGTGCAGATCAATGCCTCTCAAGTGTATCCATACTGAGCTATGGACTTCTATAACTGGGTCACTATGACAGACATATAGGAACTGAGGGAGGGCCACACTTGATATCATTTTGCCATGACATCTGAGAGTTTCATCAACGGACACATCTCACTGGATGGGATCCAAACAAACTTAGATACACTCCATTTCCTTTTCCTAGCCATGCCTTTCTTTTAAGTCACATTTGGCAAATGTCTGCACCAAATTGACCTCTTGAATTCAGTCCCTGGATGTTTCTAGATTGTTTTATTGACATCATTATTTTCCAGGAGGATTGAATATGGACTAGGTTGTGTTCTAGAATATTTCATCTAGCCTGCTTTCTCTATTACTGTCTCAGTTTCCCTTGCAATGCATTTTACTTTGTCTTTCAAAAGCCCAAGGCAAGCTGGAAATTAGTAAACAAAAACAAATCTGGTCTCTTGCCACAGTTTGAGAGAAAGAGATCCCAGCTGGCTCTGGTGGGAGCTTTAGGGTGCTGGTGAGCGCCTAGGCTGAATGCAATGACTGTGGGGGCCTGATGCTAAGAAAGAGGTGGGAACACTTTGGGACCTGGCCATATTAACCAAGTAGAACATGCATGCTGAGGGGCTGTTACTCCTCCCGCCCCCAGATTGCCCACTGAGGTTTGCTTTTGATTCTTTCCCTCCCTCCTGTCGCAGACAAGCTGGACCCTCATCTGTACCACTTGCAATTTCCCTGCTCCCAATCAAAATGTGTCAGAGACAAAAAGTTGTTCCAGCTACCAACATTCCAAGTGACCCAATACTAGTTGCATTTAAGTTGCAGAGTTCTGTGCAGCGGAGGCAGCCACAGCTAACCAAGTGATCATCACTACAGAGCCATGTACTCACTTCATCAATGGGCTTTGAGTACAAGTGATGTATGGAATCATAGCAGGGCCAAAACCTTTAAAGGTCATTTGGAGTCATTGGATCTTATCCCCATCCCCACCCCAGGCAACACACACAGTGATGTGGAAAGCCTGACTTGAGATAGCCAAGGCAAAAGAATACACAGGAGAACTTGGCATGAGAGCAAAACCATTACGTGTAAAGCCCTTAAGATTTCAGAGTTTGACACTATAGTGAGGTCTAAACCAATGTGATTGATACAACCCCACTTCTTTTGAGGCACTTTCTTAAACCATGATCTCACAAGGTTCCTAATCACATTTTTACCTGTTTACTGACCGTTCTCCCAACACTGCTAGGGAGTTCCAATCTATATTTCTGTACAAACCATCTCATCTGCCTATTGGCTATTTTTGTATCTTCTTAGAAAAAAAATGTCAATTCAGGTCAATTGTCCATTTTTACACATTTTGTATACTGTATGAGTTCTTTACACATCTGAATAGTAGCCTTTTAGCAGAAGTATGATTTGCAGATATTATTTTTTCTAGGCCACAGGTTGCCCCTTCATTGTGTTGGTTGTTCCCGTTGCAGTGGCCGGCTTGCATAACCTAAGGTTGGTGTGGTATTAAGGGGGAAAAAAAAATCACTGGCAAGACCAGTGTCAAGAAACTTTCTCCTTACATTTTCTTGCAGCAGCTTCATGATTTCAGGTCTTACACTTAAGACAGCAATAGCAAGTATTGGTGAGGGTATAGAGAAAAAGATATCCCTTGTACAATGCTGGTGAGACTCTAAGTCTATATGGTCACTATAGAAAACAAAATGGAAGTTTTAAAAGAAATTAAAAATTGGACTACCAGTCGGACGTGGTGGCACATGCTTTGAATACCAATACTTGGGAGACTGAGGTAGGAGGATTGCTGTGAGTTTGAGGCCACCTAGAGTGACATCCAACCTTGAACCCCCCCAAAAAAGTGAGGGATGGGGACTACCAACTGACCAAGAAATCCTTCTTGGGATTAAATCCAAAGGAAGTGAAGTCACCACCTGAGCTCCCACATTCCCTGTCTCTTCATTCATATTGGCCAAGATGTAGAAAGACCCAGAGCGTCTTGACAGATAACTAAGAGGTTCTAGCATTTGTATATGTTACATGATGGAATTATCTTTTGGCATTAGGATGGTCAGGAGGTTGAGGCAGGAGGATCATGAATTGTTTGATTGGTCCAGCTAAGCTACAAAGTAAGACCCTGTCTTTTAAACACACACACACACACACACACACACACACACACAGTAGAAAGAGAGGGGGAGGAGAGAGGGGACACAAAGAGATGGAAAAGAAAGAGGAAGAGAAGAAGAAAGCCTGTCCATTTATCTCAATGTGGATGAACTTAGAGGACACTAAATTCAATGAAGGAAGACAGATTCAGGAGAACACTTTATATGTGGAATATAAAAAGCCAAATATACAAACAGAGAATAGTACAGTGACTAGCAGGGACACGGTAAGGGAGAAGAAATGAGAGCTAAAGGAGTGTCTAAGGAGAGAACGTAGCAGATATATAGAACAGACAAACCTAGTGGTCCAGGGTACAGCACTGTCATCAGTAATGGTGTATTGCACTCAAGATGCTTTGCTAAATGAATACACTGTAGCTGCTCCTGCCACAAAAGAGTAACTTAAATGAAAGATAAGTTAATATGCTTCATTTTAGCAAATTTCACTGTCGACATGTAAGTCACAATTCTTTTGTATACCTTACATACATACAGTATCATTTTTTTCATTCACTCATTCTTTCATTCATTCACTCAGACAGGGTCTCACTATGCAGCTCTGGCAAGCCTGGAACCGACAGTGATCATCCTGCCTCTGTCTCCTGAGGGCTGGGATCACAGTGTGCACCACCATGCTCACCTGTTAAAATTTATTTTTAAAATATATTAACAAACAGAGAATTTGCTAAAGAGTATTTGAGTATACTTTGCATGACTTATGGAAGTTTTCCATAAACATAAAATCGTTTCCAAATAAAAAGTTTTAAAATTTAGGACTGGAGAGATTGCTCCACAGTTAAGGTACTTGCCTGCAAAGCCTAATGACCCAGGTTCAATTCCGCAGTGCTCACGTAAAGCCAGATGCACAAAGTGGTGTATGTGTCTGGAGTTCATTTCCAGCATCTAGAGACCCTGGTGTGCCCATTCTCTTTCTCTCTCTCTCTCTTCTTAAAAATGAATACATTTTAAAACTATATTTTTTAAAGTCTTAAAATTAAAAAAAAAACACTAAAAATAATCTTGCAAATGAACCCCAGGTAGGCAAACCCAGCTGGTCCCATTCCCCAACTGAGCCATGTGGACACCGGAAGATACAGCTCTGGTTCTTTCTCCTGGGACATCTCTGGTTTAGAAGGGCAGCCTGCACAGAGCGCCCAGAGGGAATACATAAGGTGTGTAACCCTATGCTGACTCACCAAGAGGACAGGGTTTTGAACCAGGCTGAGGACAGGTGGTGGTGATGGACAGCTTTGATAAAGATGGCCCTGGACCTTGTGACACCCACTTCTGAGCAACTCTGGCTGCCGTCACACTGAGATGTCAGGCCTGGTGTCTGGCACGTGGCCGTGGCAAGAGCACAGGCCTGGCAGATGAGTGTACTGGAAGACTTACACAAACTCCATCTGACCTTGGCCAGGACTGCTTGGTGTCCGGTCCCACCCAAAGAAGGTGTCGGGCAGTCTTCCAGGAGAGATTTCTATCCCTTTTAATAGGGCAATAGGAAATGAGTCTTAAGAGAGAGTGAGGAGTTATTGCTACATTTAATCACTCTAAAATTGTCTTGCTGGCATTGCCTGGGAAGTCACTCTCAGAGCTGATCCTGGAGCTCCAGGGAGACATGACCAGTCCCCTGCTGGGGCTTAGAACCAGGACAAACCAAGTTGAATCCTGAGAAGGGTGGGCTCACCTGGCCCCTGGCATGGCAGCCATGCAGACGGACCTCATGATCCTTCATTTCCAGAGAGCTCAGTGACACAGTCCTAGTTACTCTGCAACCCACCACCACTGCCCCTGGCTCTGCCCAGGAAACATGTGGTGAGGCGCCATGTCAGGCTTCAGGACTGTGGGATGGCTGTGACCACCTGTCTCACACTGCAGAGCATCAAAGACAGAGACTTCCATGGTTGAAGCCATGTGGCTCCACAGGTGGCAGGATGTATAGTCATGACAGTGTATGAAGAGGACCAGGTTGGAAAGCTGTGCGATCCTGACCAGCTGAAGGGGTGGACTTTGCAACCCTTGGGCCCCTCAGTTCCTTTATGAGAACTAGCACATCCCTGGTTGGGAGGTGCTTCGAAAGCCTGTCCCCAGAGTGGGAGCAGGGTCTTCCCGCAGCAGTTGGCCCATTTCTCCAGTGCCTTGTCTGGTTAACATGGAGGTCAGAGCCCAGCATCACCAGAGAACCTGAAATATATGGCAAAGGACCAGGCCAGAGGTCCAGGGCAAAAAGAGGGAAGGATGTGGCCCTTGTAGGAATTAGCCCTAGGCTGAAGATCAGGGAACTTGGGGGCTCCTGGGTTTGCGATTAAGAGTTCTTATTCTATGAGCCAGGGAGATGTCTCAGTGGGTAAAATTGTTTGCTATGCAAGCCTGAGGATCTGAGTTCAATCCCTAGCACCCACATAAAAAGCTGGGTGTGACTGTGCTTGCCTGTGACCCCAGTGCTGACATGGGTGGAGACAGGAGAATCACTAGGGTTTGTTTGTTGGCTAGCCAAACTGGTAAATGGTGAATTCTAGGGTCAGGGAGAGACTGTCTCAGAAAAATAAAGTACCCACTTGAACTCATATGCACATTGCATCTGAGTACACATATTCATGAACCACACACACACACACACACACACACACACACACACAGCATACGCATTACACACTACATATGCTATACCACATATGTACCCCCCAAAAATCTTATCTTCCTCTTCTCCTCTCCTCCCCCTCCTTTTACTTGATTTTTTTTTTTCTTTTTTTTTTTTTTTTTTTAGACAAGATCTCATTCTAGTCCAGGCTGGCCTGGAACTCAGTATGTAGCCCAGGGTGGCCCCAAATTCATACCAATCCTCTTGCTTTACCTCCCTCCCCGACAAAGTGCTACCATTAAAGGCATGAGCCACCATGTTCAATATATTAAGGGTTCTTTTTCAAAGAGGCTGAAACAGAAAACTAGACTGGCAAGAATTTATTGCCTTGAATACACTTTCTTGACATATGAGTATTTAAGACCCTAGAAAAAGACCCTAGGGATGGGACAAGTTCACTTCTGGAGTGATAGTCAGAAGCCTAGGACAAAACAAGACTGACTGCTGAAGGTAACACCTGAGTTCCCCAGCAGAGAAGACTGGGAAGTGACTTGCTGGAACCAGAGGCTGGAGGCTAAGAAGCCCACCACAGATTGAATTCTACCACTGCCCAGAAGGCTCACAGCCTACCACAATCATGAGAAATGCTTGAGGGAATCTCTCTCCTTCAGACCTTAACTGATAGACAGAAGGCACAAATGCCTGCACCCTAAAATTCATTACCACCTCGGTCCTCAGGCCACTCCTCCCAAGGGTTGCTCCCAACCACTGAATAAAGGGAGTGGGGCTACTGAGGCAGGCTGATCCTCACGGAGACACTGGATTCATCCAAAACTGGCCACCCTAGCCCAAACCTTGTTGGGCTTCCTCTCTCTGGCCCACTTGCATCCCCATCATAATACCCTGAGGAGGAAGTCTGAGCAGAGGGGTCCCGGAAACCCTTCAGGAGCTATTGTGCTGCTTGGCCCTGGTGCCCATCTGTCGGAGCTCCCACTGAAGTGCCAAGCAGCTCCAGGTCACTTGCTAGCCCTCTGCATAGCAGCTGAGTCAGCTGTGCCCACCATGATCTGTGGAGACACCTAGGCCCACACTGCATATTACTGGGTCTCCAGCCCGGCTCCTTGTCTCCCACCTTATAACTATTTTCCCTAAAAACACAAGGCTGCTCGAAACGGTGATTTTCCAAATGAAGAGTCTTTCTGCAGCACACGACACACAATTCTCTAGACAAACAGCCACTCACTAATAAACCTGATGACGCACCGTGGCTGCTTCCATTTAGTATTTATAAACGAAAATTAGCACGTTGCGGGAGCTCTCTGAAGACTTGAATCAGCATCTGGCTGAGCAGTGGGGACACTGTACCATGCTTGGCAAGGCAGCAAAGTGCTCCCACATGTTCCCACAGGCAGGGATACCGGAGGGATGTTTGGGCAGGATCCTTCCAGACCAGGGCACTGCTGGGCTGGCAGCATTGGGTTGGCCCCTCTATTCAGTCATTGCTACTCTTACATTTTAATTATGAATCCCTACTGGTTTGGTTCCTCGGTCACAGCTCAGCTTGTGGTGGGTTGTTGGTTAACCCCATAGCATGTAGGGGTGCATGTTTGTAACAACAGAGTGTGAGACCTATCATTGTCCAATAACTACCAGACTCCAAGACATGTAGGTGCTATATCTTGGCAGTGAGTCAGTCTTGCCTGATTTCTGGAGCAGAGGTCTGCGTGGGGCTGACTCAAGTGCCCCTGTGGGATTGTCAATGTCTTTGCTGTCTTCATTTTCCTCTGGCAGTATTAGGGTGAAACTGGGGGTCTGGAGGCTTTGGTTTGGCCCATGAGGGCTATGGAAACAATGGTTAGGGAAACAGTATGTCCAAAGATGAAAGCCAAAGGACTGAGGTCCTGAGGTGGAGGAGACGGGAGGGAGGAGAGTGGAAGGGCAGGGTTCTTGAGCTTTCATTCCCACTCCCACGAGACACCCACCACAGAGGCTCACTGTTTGTGCTCTCAAGATGTGGGGTGGAGTGGGATGGGAGATCAGCACTTGGCAGTAACCAACAATCATTATCCCTGTTGCTTGCTGGGGAGGTGACTGGATCTTGTAGGATTAACCACATTTCTGCAGGAATGGGGGGTTTGTGGCAACTATAGGACTCGACTTGTGCTTCCTCAAGTAACAAAGGAATGTTTAGTATAGATACCAAGGAGTTCACCAGAGAGACAGGAATGAGGAGAGTTAGTGTTGCAGTAGGACAGTAATGGGAACTGGGATAGTGTAAAACAGCAGGCAGAGAGAGCTGATCCCAGATTGTTACTGGGATGCTAAGGGCATCACCAGGCAGGTTTCATGGACATCCTCCACCCACTCCACATGTCTTTTATCTAAGCCTTGATGACAAATCTATGAGGCAGGAACCAATCTCTTCCCAATTTGCAGATGAGTAGACTAAGGTGCTGTTACATTAAATTGTTTGCCCAAGACCACAGAGCTAACAGAACGCAGAGCCCATAGCCTGTGTTGGTGGTGATGGTCATTTACTGAAGGTCATTGCTTCTCTGCCAGCTCTCCCTTTCTGGCTTCTGCTGCCTCTTCCTTGAAGCACAAAGACTTGACACTTTGTGCCCCTTGCTAAAACCTCTTCAAGCCATCTTGATTTGAATGTGCCATTGGTTAGAGCTTCCCTGGCATGCTCTGTAGACTCCTCACAGTCGGTTCTAAACCACATTATTTGACATGCCACTAAGACAGACAAAAAGATGACCAGTTAAATAATCCCATACTACGGAAGGCAAGAACAGCGTCGAAGTGGAAAAGTGCATATCTTGCAATCCGGGAGAGAGACTATTCCTTCTAACTTTCACACAAGGATAGGGACACCTGAAAGGTAAGTAACCCACTCAAGGAAAGATTTGGTTTGGTTCTAGATGTACCGGAACTGTCCTCTTGCTACTGTTCTGGTGTGATGAACTAGGGGCTAGAAAAGTGCTGCAGGGCTAGGATTTGTGATCTAGCTGGGGCATGCAGGTAGGAGAGGAATGGGTGGACCTTCCCTCTAGCATGCTAAGCCTAAGGGCTACAGACCATGCTCAGGGGTCTGAGCAGCCCAGGGTGGTGTTAACCAATGACACATTCAAATCAAGATGGCTTGGAGAGCTTTTAGTAAGGGGCACAAAGTGTCATGACTTTGTGCCTCAAGGAAGACCCAGCAGAAGCCAGAAGGGGAGAGCTGGCAGAGAAGCAATGACCTTCAGTGAATGACCATAGCCACCAAGACAGGCTATGGGCCCTGCGTTCTGTTAGTTCTGTAGCCTTGGCCTTAGGACAGTGGAAAAGCATCACCCCCTGGAGGAGATGTTAGGCTCTACCCTAGGCAGAAAGGAGGCCCGAGATGACACCCCAGCCTCCCTAAAGAGCCCCTGCCTTCCAAGTTCATCTTGTCATCCTTGACAAATATAGACTAGGAGAAACCTAAATACGTGAGTGGCTGCTTGAAGCCACAGGCCAGCTAACCATAATGGGGGTTTTGGGTTTTCTGCCTGAGACAGAACATCACATTCCTCAGCCGAAATAGCTGGGTGGAGAAACAGGGCATCATTGGATGGGAAACACCCGGCCAGAATGAGCCATATGGGACAGAAATAGGTCTGGGCCACCACATGAAGGGAGATTGTAGGTGTGTGCTGGCTCCTGCCCTGCCCTGCCAAGGGTGCTGCTACCTGTAGAGGCTCTGGTTTGGTCCCTAAAGAAGGCAGTGACCTTTAGTCCCGGAAGCAGCAGCCCCTCTTTAGACCAAACATCTTTGGGACTTGAGGAGAGTCATGAATCTTGGTAGCTCTGCCCTCCTCCCCAAACATATAATCACTCACTCTCCCACACAGAGACCACACTCTCCTCATAGACAGATGACTGTGAGGTGTACACATGCAGAGATTCTTCTAGCTACCTTTGAATGTTTTTCCTTAAGGGACACACACACACACACACACACACACACACAGCCAGAGCAAATGTATGCAACCTTAGCATATATCCATGAGCTATCACATGTAAACACAGGCGCATGCATAGGCATACTCTCATGTGTACATGCTAACATCCATTTTGGTTGGGGTGGGGGTTGGCCTACCCACGACCACAAAGTCTTGGCACATTCACACTGATCCTGGCCCCTTGGGTCACCCTGGAGGGGACTTGGTAAGGGCCCAAGCCAGAGTGATTGTATCCCAATGGGCATCCAAGGTAAGGTTTAAAGGGTCTGGAATAGAGGGCGTTGCCAGGGTGTAAGAATCTCTCTTGCTTTTCACCTCCCAACCTCTGATCGGGGCAGCTTCTCTCCCTCTCCTACCTCCTGAGTGTCTGCAAGCTGAAATAAATAGCAGACCAGGCCCGGGCCCTCCCTGTACATTGTACCTGTGTGTGTCCACAGTGTTGTTCTGCAACTACTGTGCCCTGTTGTGTGTGGAGGACTGGGGTCCTGGGGGATAGCTCTTCCTTTCCACCCAGACCACCATAGGCCTGGGGCTCTGCACTCATATGGATAAATGAATGAAGTAGAAGAGAGGGCTTGACATCCCCCCTTAGGATCTAGGGAAACTGAGGCCCAAGAAGGGGAGGGCTTCACCAAAGCCACACCTATCTGCCTCCTGCCCCGCTCAGGACTGCCCCATCAGTGGTTTCTAGGGTTCTTTCATGGCTTTTCCTGTCCCTATCCCCTTGAAGGGGGGGATAGGTTCTCTGGGACCAAAGCTTGTTCAGTAACTCCTCTCCCCCTAAAGCACCAGTCTGAAGATCCCCTAGCATCTCCATGTCCCCCTCCTCCTCTAGGTATCCTCCAGATCTAGGCAGAAGCTACGGTTTTCTATCCCTGAAACCAAGCAGGAGGGAGGGAAGAGAAAGGGAGACAGCAGGGGTCAGTGTTTGTTCAGCTGAGGCCACAGAGGGCTGCAGGCAGGAAGAAATATCCTCAGGCAGGGCACCCAGTGACTCTCAGACACAGTTTCAGAGCCACAGACTGGCCAGCCTGGACCCAGCGGGCCAGGAAAGCTGGTGACACTTCCCAGGAACCCAGGCCTCTTGGAAAAGACCTTCAATTTGCTCCACTTCGGGGACAGCAATACAATCTTTACTCTGATGATTTCTTTTGAAGTTATAAATTAAGGTATAATTTGCATTCAGGGAAATTCACCCTTGTAAGCACACATTTCTGATATTTCCGTAAGCATGTTATGGTGTTAATGCCCCAGTCGAGATACGGGTGCATTCTGTCCACCCTTGGGGTCAGCTTCTTCAGAAGCCACTGATCTGTCATCTTTCCTTGGAGTATTGCCTTTTCTCAAGTGTTCTGCAAATGCTAGAATCATATAGAGTGTAGACACTGCATTAACCACAGTGTGCTCAAGAGACACCCACACTGCTGTGTGTCTCAGTAGCTCATTCTTTACTGTTAGCTATGTTCCTTGTAGCAAAGGACTCTTGTTCATTCCTGCCTCACAGGAGAGACATTTGGATTGTTTCCACTTTGGGTGTCTCATGGATAAAGCTTCTGTGAGCATATGTGCACAGTTGTCCATGTCCTTATTTCATTTATTTAGTTAAGATAGAAAGAGGCAGAGAGGCAGAAAGAGATGGCAAAGGAGAGAATGGGTGCATCCGGGTCTCTAGCCACAGCAACCAAACTCTAGACACATGCAGCACCTTGTGCATCTGCCTTTATGTGGCTACTGGGGAATGGAACCTAGGTCCTTTGGCTTTGCCAGCAAGTGCCTTAACAACTAAGCCATATATCTAGCCCTTGTTTTATTTTTTGCTGAACATGTATAGATGGACTCTGGATAATATGGGAAGCATATGTGTCCAACTTTCCAAGAAACCACCAAATTGCTTGCCAAAGTGTAATTTTGTATGGTCCCACTTTGCTTCCCGCCAGTGTTGGATGAAAATGTCCGTTACTCACATCAATGCCAGCCATGGCTGTGGCTGTGTGTCTCCACCATCCCAGTGAATGTGGAGGAAATGCTATTTCTCTAGAAGCCCCAGAGTCCAGACGAGGCAAGTGGAGTCACCCTGGGCCAAGTCAGAGCTACAGCAGGGTCCCTGCACACTGCCCCTGTCCTCTGCACTGCACGTGTGCCCCTGAGGCCCTCCAGGAGACCAAGGCTAAATCTGGAGAAGGGATGACGACCACCCAAGGTCACATAGCTCAGTGACAGAGACCACTGGGTGAGGGCTAGCAATCTATACCAGCAGAGTAGCCCTTTCTGAGCACTGTGTCACTTCTGAAAACCATGGAAGCATGGCTCCGAAGCCAGGCTCCAGGGACTTGTGTGGGACTAGGAGCTAATACCATGTTGGGATTTCTGGATAAACAACATGGAGCAGAAGAGTACCAATGCCTTTGGTATCACAGAGACACATTTTTTTTTTTGAAAACCCAACAATACTGTTTTTTAGCTGTACAACACTAGCTAGACAAGTCACTACCTCTCTGAACCTCCACTTCATCACAATAAAGTGAAAGTATGTCTTACTATTCCACTGGATTTTCAGGCAGATTCCAGCTCAGAACACAGTTTTTATTGGACACACTTATTTAGTGAGCCCTTACCTTGTTCCAGACACTGTAGGATATCAGTAGTATTACAGAGAACAAGGTAGGAAAGGTTCCTAATCTCAGAGGGGACTAAGGGAGACAGAGAGTAATAGAACACCTATGTCAACTGGTGATATGTGCTAAGGTGAAAAATAAACTCACTCAAATTATGGGTGTATGTAGAGAAAGGGGATGCCTTTGTAAACAGGGAGATCAGGGAAGGTTTAACTGTAAAATGCCCCCATAGACTCATGTGTTTGAATATTTAATCCCTAGTTGGCTGTGGTATTCTGCAAGTTGTGGAACTTTTGGGAGGTGAAGCCTTGATGGAGGAAGTATGCCACTGGGGGTGGATCTTGAAATCTTATAACCCTACTTCTTATTCTCTTTCTGTACTTCTTCAATGCTTGTGTGACAATGTGACACTGACTTTCTGCTCCTGTCTTATTTCCATGCCAGAATAGACTTCCCCCTTGAAACTGTAAGTCAAAAATAACCCCTTTCCTTCACTTAGCAGCTTCTAGTTAAGTATTTTGTTCCAGCTATGAGAAAGCAGATGAACCAAAGAATTGGTACTGAGAAATGGGACCATTGCTATGATAAAACTGTGATTCACAGTCTTTTGGAACTGGTTTTCAGAAAGAATATGGAAGGATTTGGAGCTTTGGACTAGAGGAGCCTTATAATACAGTAAGCAAAACTTAGTGGACCTTTATAGTGAGAGTTTGGAAGAGCAGAAGGCTGAAAATAATGTGAACCTTATAAGTTTAGCTCATGATGCAGTTTAAGGGGGAACAAAGACTATTGGGAACTGGGCTAGAGGCAGCTCACGCGATATTCTGGCAAAGAAACTGGCTGCATTCTGCCTGAGTCCTGAGAATTGGAAAAACAAAATTTAAAAGTGTTTAGCAGGGGAAACTTCAAGGAAGAAAAATATTGAATCTGTGGTAGGGATCTTCTTTGCTGCCATAGTTGAGATCTACCATGACAGAGAGGAAAATACAGAACAAAAGATATGAAAAATGTGAATTTTGGTAGGGAAATAAATGTGAACAAGTTTAAAATCCCAGATACATAGATCGAAGCTTCATTGTTTAAATAGATTTACCACTATTAAAGGTAAGCCAACTGTTCTACACTGGGACAATAGGAAGGATGCCTTGAAGGCAAGACCCAACCCATTGGAGGCTTTATATCTAGTAAGAATGTGAAATCTTTGAAAAGGAAAATGTCTGAAGGGAGAATACTAAAGGAGGTCTCTGATCCCCAAGGTCAGCACACAGAGACTCTACAACTGATAGCTAAGGCCAGGTTTCGTCATTAATCTGACAGTAGACGTTGGCAATGTCACCCATGTTGCACTGGTTTTGCAGGGATGGAAGATGTAAGACATAGTAGGTCATGGAATATTTCACCACTGTTATAGACAGTTTCTATGTAACTGGGACAATCATCTTACCAAACAGTTTCATGGGAGGAAAGGATTTATTTCAAGCTTACAAATCCAGGGGAAGTTCCATCAATGGCAGAAGAAGTTGGTTCCCATTTATAAATACAAGCAGAGAGAGAAAAACTACCACCAGCTAGCAAATACCAAAAAAGTAGCAAGCAGGGACCCCACCAGAAATCAAACTTCTTTGCATTCCTTTGGGCTGGAATTCAGGTCTGCTCCCTATGACACACCTCTGGTAGCCTGGTAGAGGTTGAACCTGCAAAGTCAATTTTAATTAAAAAAAAATCCTGAGTATATGGGGCCATACATTCAAAATACTACAACCACCACTCCATAGTCCCTCTGAGACTAAGCAATGTGAGGCATGGTTGAAGTCCCTGTAAGGAAGCCCCGTGAGTCTACTTTGTGAAGCTGGAAAGGTGAATTCTAATCTACAGTGGAGACCTCATAACATTAAAGGTGCCAGGACCATGGGACACATACCAAGAAAAGCTGTGAGCTCAGGGATTCCTGCCTATGAGAGAGACTACAAGAAGCAAAGGTGTAGGAGTGTAACTACCCAAGTCTTGTGGAACCCAGAGGATTTCATCCTAAGTCCCAGATACTGGACACAGAGCTTCAGGATTTGGTGTTTAGCCTGCTGGATTTCCTTCTTGCTTTGGACCAATCATTCCTTGCTATTCTTCTATTCCTGCTTTTGGGAATGGAAATGTTTATTGTATGCCGTTTTATGTTAGAAGTATATGACTTGTGTTTTGATTTTTCAGGGCTCACTTTTAATAGACTACTTTGAGACTTTGGCCTTTTGAACTATGTTGGGATGGATAAAAACTATGGGAACTTTTAAAGTTTGATTGAATGCATTTTACATCATAAGATTACAGTGACTCTATAGGGGCTGGACACAGAGTGTGGTGGTTTGAATGGGAAATGCACCCTGTAGACTCTTGTTTGATGGAGCCTTACTGGAGGAAGCGTGTCACTGGGGGTGGGCCTTGAACTTTTATAACCTGGGCCTAGTTTCTGCTCTCTCTCTCTAATCCCTGCCTGCTGATTTGACAATGTGACATCAGTTTCTGGCTTCTGCCTTCCTTTCTCTGCCATGATAGATTTCCTCTCTAAACTGTAAGCCAAAAATAAACTCTTTCCTCTCTTAAGCTGCTTTTGGTTGACAAAGTAACTGATACACTTTAGAAGGTGATATTTCAACACATATCTGAGTAAAGAAAGAATATCATCCAGGTGTTGATACACTCCAAGAAAGTTATTTAACTCCTGTGAATCTCAGCATCTTCATCTATATAATGAACTGAATTAAAGCCCTCTGATTTCAGGCAGGAAAGAAGGCTGGGTAGATAAAGGAGCTTGATTAAGAAGCCTGATGGCCGAGGTTCAATTCTCCACTACCCACATAAAGCCAGATGTACAACGTGACAGATACATCTGGAGTTCCTTTGCAGTGGCAGGAAGCCATGGCATGCCAATACTTACTGTCTTACTTTCTCTGCTTCTCTCTCTCTCTTTTTCTCAAATAAAGCAATAAAACTTTTCAAAAACCTTATGATTTGGACATCTCAAAGGCTAAGTGCAAGTGTGTAAAGTGACAGCATGAAGCCTGGTGCTCAGGAGTTTCTCAGTTCATGTTACTCTCTTTTCTTCTTCATGGAGTTCAAATGTAGCTGGGATACCTGCACAAGACCATCATAATAGGAGGAAAAGATGATGATATCAAAATAAAAGAGACTGGGAGGGGGAGGGGACATGACGGAGAGTGGAGTTATGAAGGGGAAAGTGGGAGGGAGGGAATTACCATGGTTTATTGTCTATAATTATGGAAGTTGTCAATGAAAATAATAATAAAGTAGCTGGGAGTGGACACCTGATGCTTACAAGATTATATTTCAACAGCTCTACCCTATCACCTGGTTTCACTGTCTCGCAAGTGCTATAATAGCTGGAATTCTCAGCGTCAGTCCTTGCCACTTCCTCTCAGCAAGGCTTTGATCATGGGACTTGGTTGTGCACTCCTCCCTTGACACTGAGCCCCACCATGTGACCAGCTTCAGCCAATGGGCTGTTAGCACATGTGACACAATCAATAACCCTTTGTGTTTCTGCCATCACTAGGAGGCACAACCAGCTTACTGGATCAAGGAAGAGGAGGGAGAAAGAAAATATAGTCCTATGTACTGCAACCTGAAGACAGGTTCAGCCCAGCCTAACCACAACTCCCAGCCAACCTCCCAATTCATGAGAAAGAAAGGGTATTGTGCTTAAGCCACTAAGTTTCTGGTTAGTTTGTTATGCAGCAATATGATGATAATAGCTGATGGATACATATCCTGACCATTTAACCCCTGCAAAGTCCGTATGAATTAGTCCTATGGATGAGCCCAGGAAGGTTAAATAATAAATGTTGAGTCAAGACTTAAATGCATGCCATCTGATTTTAGATCCCATTCTATTAACCATGACATGAAGGGAGAGATAAGATGTGTGCTGAGGGATGAGTGGATTAAATATTGTGTGCATCCATAGAGACTCACACTTGCCATACTTTGTGCAATAGATAGGGGCCATGTCACTATGGGACATGGAGAAGCTCACATGAAGAAGGCTGGGCATGGGCCAGCACAGTGCAGCTAAAAGGATGTTAAATAGATGTTGGGTAAAGGGAAAACGATCCTGAGGAAGTGCCGTGGAGGGCACTCACAATGTCTCGATGTCTTCCTACTTTGGAGGTCCTCCTCCTGCACCTCCCTAGTTCCTGCCCTGCCTTAGCTCCAAGATCACTGGGACTTGCTAGGGAAGGCCTTACCTTCCTGGCCAAGGCCATTTTCCCTGTGGTTTACCCAGAGCCTGGGGTCCATCATAGGCTGCACAAGTATGGGGACATTCATGTGGAGGTCTGCAGTATAACATCAATGTTTGACACACCATCCCATGTGCAGCTACACAATGGAGCAAGTATATTAGCTGTGCATTGCCAAGTGAGAAATTAGTCAAAGCGCAGTGTCTGGGGACAACGACAAGCATATGTTCTTCTCCACAGTGATGTGGACCAGGTGGCTGCAACTCAAGGCCTCCCATAAAGCTGTGGTCATGTTGGGTTATAGTCACATCATTTGGGATTGGGCAGGGGGGCAGTCTTTGGCTGATAGACAGACTCCCAGAATTGAGCAGTTTATGGCGGTGGTGAATGGGAGGCCTCAGGTCCTGCACGCGTAGACCTCGTAGACCTCTGTCTAGGGCTGCTGGAGTGTTGTCCCTTAATGGCAGCAGCTGGCTGCCCGAGGGCAGGAAAACTTGCGTGATCCAAATGCGCAGGGGGTGGCTCTCATGACAGCCTTGGAAGTCCCATGCAGTAGGTTTCACAGTCACAAGAAGCTTCTGTGACACAATGTGAGAGATGCGGGTTCCTTGAGGGGAGCCTCCTAGTTGGGCATGTGGAGGGCCTAGCTCCTAGAAGAGAAAAGCAGTCAGGTGCAGACGGGGTGATGGGCGCACAGTCACCTCAGTACTGTGACACGGTGTGACGGAGATGACTTGGTCCTCTCCCGATAAGGCTGTTGGTCCAGGTGGATTTTCTAAGTGCTGACCTCAAGAAACAATGAGGAAACAAGATGGGAGAGGAGAGATAAAAGAAGGGTGTGCAGGAGTGTGTGCAGCACCATGGGCCCTGGCACTCACCCCGCTGTGACCCTGTGAAGCATGTGAAGCATGTGCATCCCCAACCACACCTCTGGAGGATATGGAGGGTATCATTTGCCTGTCAGCCCCGCATGCGTTGGATGGGGCATCAACACCTCTCAACCTTGCTTCTGAGCCCCCTCAACACTCACCAGGCTACGAAGGCTGCCAAGGCTCTGGAGAAACCTGGACATAATGGTGCAGGGAGGTAAGGTGTCACTCTGCTCCAGGATTGTCATTGCCCATAGCTGCAGCCACAGTTCGTGCAGCCTGGATCAGAACCAGGGACCAGGCTCAGAACTTTGAACATAGCTGCTGAAGGCTTCTTAGAGAGGGTGGTTTGGGAAGGCCCCGAGGACTGGACTATGGGAGACAAGAAGGAATCAGCCCTGAGGTAACCCAAGGAAATGGAACAGCAAGGGAAAATCCCAGGGTGGGGGGTGGGGAGGTGGACTGGTTCTGAAACCCTCATGGAGAGCCACATGAATGATGGATAAGTAGATGAGCTACCTTAGAAATCGCCAGCTTTCTAAGAAATCTACAAATACTAATTCTTAAATTCTCACCATTGCCACTTATAAGTGGGTGGAATCATAGCCCCTTCAAAGGTTCATCCAAGTCCTGAGCTCTGGGGGTCGGTGAATGCAATCCTATTTGGAAAAAGGTCTCGTATTGTATGTAATGTAATGTAATGTAATGTAACGTAATGTAATTTAAGTTCAGGATCTCAAAGTAAGATCTTCCTCTGTTACTCAAGTGGATCTAGTGACAAGTGTCTCTCTAAGGAACTGAGGCGGGCAGGCACAGAGGGAAAGAGAGGCCCATGGGACACAGGGGTGGGAGACTGGACAGGTCCAATTCCCCCCTTGCCCAAAAGTGCTTCAGAGGCCCTTGCTCTCCTGCTTTTGGAGCTCCGGCTGAACACAACTCAGTGGCAGAGCAGGGGTGTCATTGCCCAGGATCTGGATTTACAGTCACCCTAATCTATGGTCAAGTGTGGGGTTCCATCATTTATAGGTTTGGAGTAGTACAAATACATCTGTATTGTTCGCCTCCATTTCCCACACCCAACCCTGTGAAATGGCCCAGATTAAATGTGATAATATATGCTAAGGGTTTAGCTTGTGAGGCATTCCACACAAGTTCCCTGCAATGAATGAATGAATGAATGACTAATAATAATAAAGTCCTCATTGCATATCACACTTTGAAAGTTCTGGGATGTTTTGGCAACCAGCAGTTGTTCTGTGATAGACTTTGGTGTATCTTCACACAAAGGCCTTGGGACAACTGGTCTTCATTAGGGCTCCTGAGGTCCGGTCTGGCCCTCAGTGGAGGTGGGGTGAGCAGAATAGTCCTCATACAGCTGTCTCTTTTCCAGCCCCATGGGCCTGCGATGTACTCTCATGGCTGGGACCCAGAAGAGTGTCTGGGCAGACCCCTGACTGATATTATTTCATCCTTGCACAAGCCTAAGAACCACATCTTTTGTCCTTTGAAGACTTTTCCCTGCTATGGAAGTTAGGATTGGATTCAGCTTGGGTAACTTGAAATCCAGTGGCTGAAACTAATGGTGTGATTCCCAGATCAAAAACAGTAGCATCCAGAGAACAGGTAGGAGTCAAACTTTCAGGCCTCATTCCAAACTGAGTGAGATAGACAGTGGCACCCATTAATTTGTGCTTTCACAATCCCACCAAGTGGTTCGAATGCGTGCTAAAGTTGGAGAAACAGTGGCTTAAACAAAAATAGAAATTAATTCTCTACCTTCAGAAGAAATCTACAAATAGTCCCAGGCCAGTGTGATAAGTCCATCTTTTCGTTCCACTGTCTTCAGTTCTGGGTCCATTCTCAATGGTTGCCTTACAGTGAAAACAAGCTCCTGGCATGCCAGCCATCATGTTTGCTTTCCAAGCATGAAGGAGGAGGAAGTGGGGAGTGAAAGACTTGTCTCTTAGTGGAGCAGTCCTAGAAACTTCACTACCAATACCCTGGAAAGGGTACTACCTCCATCCAATTTTCCATTCATAGCTCATAGGGCATCCCATAAGAGCTGGAAACCAGTAAAGTCTTAACTTTCTGGGTGCATTTTGACGAGTGCCTAGAGGAGGAAGATCAGAAAGTACAGTGGGTGGTCCTCTAGCTCTTTCCTCACTGACTCTTCTTTTCGCTGTTAGCCTATTTGTCACCCTCATGGATCAAGGTGGTTATGTGTCCCACTTTACAGGTGAAGGGAATGACCTTTAGAGAGTTCAAGTCATGAAGCTAGAAGAGGCTAATTAGCCTTTTCTCACCCCTTCCCCAACCTGGTTCTACCTGCAGCCTGGAGGTAGGCATGGCTTTCCATAAAGTCACCCCACCAAACCCAAAGATTTCTGGCATCACTAAAGTCTCAAGGGCCAATGTGGGGTGGAGGATGAGAAAAAGAGACGGGAGGGCTCGGGCACTTTGCAAGTTGCAAGGCCAGGAAGCTCTATGCCTTTGCAGAAGTAAACAGCGAAACTTAATTAGCTGCTCACACACTCCAGGCAACTAATCTTCAGGCTTTGCCAGGCATCTGCTCTGTGGGCTCCTGGGAACATCTGCAGGCCCAGTAGAGTGGGCAACAAAGCTCAGGTCTGTAAGTCTCCCAGGTCTCCCATGGGGCTCTGCTCAGTACATGGTGGGGTGCTTTCAAATGAATCCGTCTGACCTCATCGTCTGATGGAGCCTAAGGTTGACATCACACACTGAGGTCATTCAGGGTCCTGACATCTCAGGCTTCTCTCTCATCACAGAGGGAGTTGCTCAGATATTTCAAGACAATATTTCAAACTGAGGACCAAGGAAGGGAAAGACAGTAGATTCCAGAAACAGAAAACAAGCTTAATAGTGCCTCAATTTGAGTGGAGGGTAGTGGGGAGCCCCATGGGTGTGTGCTGGACTTATGGAGTTATGAAGCCCCAAGACCATACCTCTGAGCCTTCTCCCCTTCCCTCCTCTGGGTTATGCCAGCTTTGCATTGACCCCATTAACCCCTTCCCACTTCCTCAGAGTAGCAGGTCATGAGCCCAGAGGGGTGTGTGTGTGTGTGTGTGTGTTGTGGGTAGGGGAGAATGAGTTTGGTTCCTCTTTTCTGGATAGGAAGACTTAGCTCCAGGGGTTCTAGAAGGAGGAACCTGAGATGGGAGGGATGCCAGAGACAAGAGTGAGACAACAGAAGGCCCAGCTCAGGTAACTCCTGTCTCTCACCAGCTCTGAGCCTGCATCAAGTCATGTCTCTAGGTCCGCACTGCCTCAGTTTCCTCTTCTATAAAAACAGGGAAGCCCCACTCATGTCTCCGAACTCTTCCAAGCTTTGATCACTTGCTTGAACTAGGATATCTTGAAAGAGCTTCCCAAATGCTTCCTCCAGCCCTTCAGCCTGACAGGATGGGAGGGGCGCAGCGGGGAACTTGCCGCCAGCAGAAACTTGGGTGGAAGCTTCTGGCCTCTGCTTTGGCTCTAGAAGACCCAGTGGGGACAGATGGATGTGGAACTGGGGCGTATGGGTGGCCTAAGGGTTATTCCTGGGCACAGAAGTGTGAGACTAGAGCTTGCCAGATGGTGACCAGAGTCCATCAATCACTCAGCTTTTCTGGGCTTCAGGTTTCTTGGCAGTAAATAAGGAATGCATAATAGTAACCTCCTGCTAGGGCCATTCAGGGGCTCCCATGAAACAAGGCATGTAGAAGTTAAGCACATACCAAACGCATGTTGGCTCTAAGGCTGTTCTTAGGGCTGCCCCTTCCATCTCCCCTGTGATCCCACATTGCAGTCCAGAATGATAATCAGTTCTGAAGAGGCATCCCCATGAATGACACAGGGAGAATGAGTCCCTGGGTAAGGCCTTTTAGTGACCATGAGGGTTCTGAAATGGGAAGAGACAAGGACAAAGAAATTTCCTGCTCACTGATTCTCCACACACACCCTTCTGTTTTCCCAATCGCTTGAGGTAATCAGGGCCATGTGTCAAGTTCTGGCCACTGGGCTGTGAACAGAAGTGGTGAATGTTATTTTTGGCCAAAGCATTTCAGTGATAACATCTAACCAATGGGTGTTGTCCCTACAGTGACCATGGGGCCATACCCTGAAATGAGAGGTGCTGCCTATATCTCTGTGTCATGGCATGGAGACCAGATGGCTTGAAGAGCTGCATCACATGCATAACACTCTGCATGGCTGACTAACCCCTTGTGGTGGTTTGATTCAGGTGTCCCCCATAAACTTAGTTGTTCTGAATGCTAGGTTCCCAGCTGATGGAGATTTGGGAATTAAAGCCTTCTGGAGGCAGTGTGTTATTGGGGGCAGGTTTATGGGTGTTATAGCAACTTTCCCCATACCAGTGTTTGCCACACTCTCCTGTTCCTGTTGTCCACCTTATGTGGGCCAGGGCGTGATGTCCACCCTCTGCCATCATTGTCCCCTGCCATGGTAGAGCTTCCCCCTCGAGCCTGTAAGCCAAAACAAACCTCTTTTTTGCCCCACAAGCTGCTCTTGGTTGGGTGATTTCTACCAGCAATGCAAAATTGACTGCAACACCTCTGTTGGGTTAACATGTGATTATTTTGTTATTGTATGTTACACTGTGACAAAGCTATCTGACCCCAAGTTGGGTATTGGCCTCTATGCTCACTGGTCACCCAGATGACCAGTCTTTAACTAGAATAATGCATTGAAAATGTTACTAAGAACAGCCAAGTTTGCTTAACAGAGCCTGTCTAGTCCTATGTTCCAAAGGATTAATATCACCAGGACCCTGTGGGGAAAAGGTCATGAGGTAAGATCACTAGCAAACAAATCCAAGGACAGGATGCCAATCATGCCTGAGAGGCAACCTGGAGGAGGAAAGATGCCCATGTTTTCAGAGGGTTTAGTCTTGCTCCATTTGAATGGTCCTGGGGTAAGGCAGTGACCTCATGGTGGCACACAGGTGTGGCAGAGCTGAGCTGCCACCTCATGGCAACTGGGAAGCAGGGAGACAGTCGGAGGATGGTGAGCCAGGGATACAATATAGCCTAAAATTGCATGCTGTCAGTACCCACATCCTCCAAGTAGACCTTACCTCCTAAGAATTGCTTCAGAATGGATTGATGAATGGATTAACCCATCGATGCTCTCATAATCTGATCATCTCCCAATACCATTACCAGCTAGAGACCCAGCCTGGAGCACACGCACCCTATGAAGGGTATGTCATAGCCAAACATAACAGGAAGACTTGTACTTCATGGGGCTGTGCCTCCACTAGGAACAGAACAGGTGACACCTCTGTCCTCTGCCCACTCTTTCTTCACCGCAGGTTGCCAATTGCCTGAGTGAGATGTGACAGAACATACCCACACCCAGGTTCCATGATGTAGTCTTAGAGTTTGCAGGTTGGCAAGAAGGACAAAAGAAGCCTAGAGCCCACTGTAATTTGGTCCTCTGAGACTCAAGAAAGCTGCCCAAGGTAGATAGAGATATAACATGCCCCAAGTGAACAACAGCTGAGAGACACTAAAAGACAGCACTCTGGTGTGTTTCCAGATGTTTCCAACAGTTTGGGAAATACCTGAAACAGGAAGGAGGGTTTTCTTCTGGCTCATGGGAGTTACTGAAGTTTCATTCTATGCTCAGGTTATGGTTTCTTAAAAGTGGTGAGACTGAGCATCATGGCATGACTGCCTGGAAGGAGAGAGAGAGAGAGAATATGCCTGCACAGAGGGCTTCCTCCTCCTTTTATTCTGCCCAGGCCCAGCCTTGGAAGTGCCACCTCCATTTTCATCTCTGGAAACACCCCCACAAACACACCCAGAGGTGTAGTTTACTCATCTCCTAGACATCCCTCAATCCAATCAAGTTGACAATCAAGATTAGCCGTCACATTGGGTTGTCTACCTCAAGAGTAATAGGTATTCCCTGGGCTAAGTGTTGAAGATAGCCTACTTCCAGTGGAGAAGACAAAGCCTGGAAAATCTTGGGAATGCCTCCCTTACTGTGACATCCCTAAGAGAGTCAGAAGCAAAGCCCACACTGCCCAAGGCAGATGCCTCACAGTCCAGAGTCATTGTCCAAACCGCACACAAGAAAGAAAGGGCGAAGAAAGTAAGTCATCCTAGACTATCTGCCACAGAAAGAGGTCAGAAAAGGTGAAGGGAAGCAGGGATAACATAGACCACCAAACTCTCATCTCAGGAGGCCATGTGACCCAAAGGACCCCAAGAAGGGCAGGAGCAGCAGCCACAGCCAGGGCCTGGGGTCATGGTCAGTCTTGGCGTACTTGCTACTGGCGCGTAAGCTGAGTGGATACAACCCTTATTTCACTTTCTTCCCGATGTGGTGTGCCGAACAGAAGCAATGCAAGGATGTCCAATGTCCTCTTCTAAGAGCAGACTCTGTCATTAGAGTCTGAGAAGAATGCAACTTCCAGCTCAGGTCTTATTACCAGGGGCTGCTCACCTGGTCTTGGTTGGTGTTCAAGCCAAAACCCGCCCTGAAGCCAGCAGGGAGTTCTGCAGAGGCCACCAGCCAAACAGAGCTCATTTGTTTCAGAACCTTAACAACAAACATACAACCTCCCCAAACCCACAGGCCTCCATCTCCCTCCTCCCACAGCTGATGAGGGGAACAGCAAGGGGCTGAGGTTATTGAAATGCTATTTTAAACTGCATGTCAATGTTAGCCAAACCTTGAGGCTGATTAAACACGACCTTCGGGCCACAGGGCTCTGGCTCAAAGAGGCAAACGGCTTCCACCTTCTTAGCAGCTCCAGGCTTGTTTATTGGTTTGAAAGCCCTTATGGAGCCCGCCAAGCAGAAGGGCAAGCAGGGGGAACTTTAATATCTAAAGGGGGAGATCAAAAGCAGTTGACATTTCTGGCAGAGAGCAAGTGTGTGTGTCTTTGTATGTATAATGTTATAGCTGTGCAGAAGGGAAAAGGCATTTCTTTTTCTGGGTTAAATCAAATCAGGCCACATGTTCTTGATCTTGACTGTGTTGTCATATAATCCAACCACGTTTAACTGACATTGAGCATTTCTGATCTGAACAGTTAACATGGAAATTTGGCCAAAATAACTTTATACACATTCTAAACATGAACTTGGTTTAATCATCAGAAATGATGGGAAAGGCCCCTCCTTGTCCCCTTCAGGGAGCCAGGCAGAGCGGGGGTTTGTGGGTAGAGCTTCTGGCTCTTCCACGGCTGATGAGGATGCTGAGGAAGAGCCGTCATATCTGGCATGTCAGTTCCAAGTCTGCCATGGGCCTTTCTTTGTGCCCCCTCCAAAGAAGAGAGGTAACCTTGACTTGTCAATGGCATCTACTATACCCAGGAAGTCAAGGCTAATTGCTGGAAGGTGCTCCTGGATTTATCTACCTTGAGGATCTAGGTGACCTTGCAGTGGGAAAGTAAGTCAGTATGACCTTAGACAATAGGAAAACCACCTTCCTGGCAGCTAGCATGTGGCCTGGAATACAGCTGGTGCCCCAGCAACACGAATGGGATTGGTTTGAGTCATAGATGTGGTATAGCTCAAAGCGCTGGCTCCTCTATCTCCATTTGCTCCCCTCTTCCTTGAAGACTGAATCCTTCCTGTGGTGGTTTGGATGTGAAATGTCCCTCAGAGCCTCATGTCTTGAGTGCTTGGTCCCCAGTTGGTAGCAATTTGGGGAAGGGGTGGAGCACTGGGGAGGTGGAGCCTCTCTGCAGGAGGCGTATACTAGAGCTGACCTTGGGGTTTATTACTCTAGCCAACTGCACATTCAAGCACAACTCACTTGGACTACTATTTTCCCCCTGCTTCTGTAATAAGATGTGATACACCGTTGTCTGCTCTGTCATTCCTTTCCTGCCAAAATGAAGCTTACCTTTAAAACCATAAGCTGGGGCTGGAGAGGTGGCTTAGCAAGGTTGAGGTGCTTGTCTGCAAGGCCAAAGGACCCAGGTTCGATTCTCCAGGTCCCACATAAACCACATGCACAAGGTGGCACATGCATCTGGAGTTCATTTGCAGTGGCTGGAGGCCCTAGCACACCCATTCTCTCTCTCTCTCTCTCTTTCTCGCTCTGCCTATCTGCCTCTTTCTCTCTCTCTCTCTTTTTCAAATAAATAAATAATTTAAAAAAATACATTAGCTGAAATAAATGCCTTTCCCCATTAGCTGCCTTTGATCTGGTGTTTTGACCCAGAAATGAGAAGATAACTGACACACTGTCTTAGCTCAGGAAGGTGACACTCCAGGTGATGGGCAGGGCAATCCCTGCTGGCATGTGCTCCCACCACAATGGCATCCACCCTGTGACACAGCCAAACAGTCTGCTCTGCCCTCCCTGATTGCAGATGGGGATGGCCCTGGGATCCTTTTCTGGCCACTGAACCCTGAGTGGACGTCTGCTGGAGGAGTCTGGGCGTTCTGGGTTAGAGAGGACAGATGATGCATTACTTCCTTCCTGTCTCCACTGAGGATTTATGTGGCACAGTTGGCTAATTGTATCTTAAGATCATTCCTTCTTAGTGCAGAGTTGTCCTTGAGAAGTGGCAGCCTTCTGCCTGCATCTAGATTTGGCAACATTCCCAATTCTGCCCAAGGGGACTTTCAGAAGTCCCCTTTCTGTCACTGCTGGAACCAAACTCTAGGAGTACTCATGCCTGCTCCGTGCCTCCTGCTTACACTGGGTACGGGTACATTGACAGAGGCAAGGCCCCAGGGGGTAGCAGAGCCTCAAGGTATGAGTCTGGTCCCCAGAGCCCATGTAAAGATGGTACTGAGTGAACAGTAACATCTGCATGGAGCACTAGGGACTCTAGATGGGAGCTGCTATTGTGATGCACGTTAACATTTGGGGGCTTCTTGATATCAGCTAATATGCTACCCCCAGACACTTGCTTTATGTGTGATTTGAAGCAAACCACTGTCCATGCCTCACTTCTCTAGCAAATTAGAGATATTTATAGCATACAAAGCACAGAGTAGAGTACCTGTTACAGAGTAAATGCTCGCGATATCTGTATTACTGTTATTATAGTTATCACTTCTAAATTTAAGCTGATTAGATGCCCCTTAAGGTCCCTTATAGCCTTGAGACAGGAGATGAGATTCTCTATGTGGCTCAGATCTCCAGTGGAATCAGCAAGATATTAAATCTGAGGTATTGATCTTCCAAAGTGGCGGCAAAAATCTGTATTAGTACATATACCACTGCTGGGCCTACGTGGCTCAGGTTGAATGACTTGTCCTTCCTTGGGCTTCTTACACAAAGCACACTGGAGAACTTACAGACATGTGTCACTCAGGCTGAGCTGTTGCCAAGGCTTTCCTCAGACATCGGAACCAGCTTCATCAGCCTCCCAATGTGGACTGAAGACCAGCAGCTCTCCAGAGATCCTCCAGGCCTTTTGTGCCAGACTGGGGCTGCTGAGACATTCAGCCTCACAGACTGAGCAGGGCTCTGCCACCCTCCCGCCTGCAGCCAGCCCTTGTTGGACTGCCCAGTCTGTATCCTGTAAGCTATTCTAATGCATGTGGTTTATGGTACATATTCATCCCATCAGTTCTGTTCCGTGGTAGCAGGACCATGCAGGGCAGCTTATCACATCCTGGTAGACCAGGAAGAAAGCTCAGGCAGGAACCAGGAGCAGATTTCACCTTCAAGTCCCACCTCCAGGGCCCCATTCCTGCTCATTAGATTGTATGTCTCAAATGTTCTATAACTTCCAAAAATACACAGTAGCTGTGGGCCATGTTCAAACACGTGAGTCTGTGTGTGCGATGGTATTCTATTTTCAAACCATAACAGTATCCCTGGGTGGTTTTTTTTTTTGTTTCTTTTTTTTTTTTTTTTTTTTTTTTTTTGAGGTAGGGTCTCACTCAGCTCAGGCTGACCTGGAATTCACTATGCAGTCTCAGGGTGGCCTCAAACTCACAGCGATCCTCCTACCTCTGCCTCCCGAGTGCTGGAATTAAAGGTGTGCACCACCACGCCCGGCTTCCTGTGAGTTTTTTGAAACAGAATCTCACTACATAGGTCAGCTTGGCCTGGAACTCATCAGGATCCCCTTGCCTCTGCCTTCTAAATGCTGTGATTAAAGACATGAGGGCCCACACCCGCTCACAGTCTACCTTCAAAGACTGTGTTGATCTACTTCAGCCATGGTGCATACTGTTTAATGCTTGCACCACCATTTTGAGATGAGATTCTGTAAGACAGATGCACAAAGTGGGGAAGTGACTTGCTACAATGAGCAGACACTCTTCAAGTGGCTTAAACTCGTGTGAGTTTATGTCTATCACACAGTAGTCTATGAATAGGCAGCTTGGGGCTATAAGGGACTCATTTGCAGCATGGGGAACCTTCCCTGCACCCACCTTCTGCTCCATAGTACTTAGCCTGTTAGCTATCATCTTTCTACTTTGCAACCTCATAGTCATGATATGGTCGCTGAACCTTTAGAAGGAGGAAAAGAGAAAAGGAAAAGGGGAAAAGGTGGTACACATATCAGGAAAACACATCCATCCCTTTGAAACCTCCAACTTCTGTCTCATTGGTAGAAATGACATAGACAACCCTAGCTCTGAAAAACAAGAAGGCCATTAATTTTCAGTGCAATATATTGCTACCCTGAAAACAAATTAGGGTTCTGTTGGCCAGCAAAAAGGAAGAATAGATATGGGGCAGGGAACAAGCAGTCTTGCCTTAAAGATGTAAGTTAAAAAAAATAATTAACCTCCTCCTAACATGTCTCCCCAAATTTCAGTGACAACAATCAACAAAATTGAGCCCCGAGCCACGAATTGGAGTTAGGGCTACACAGTTGCATGTTAGAGAAGCAGCTCATTGCTGTCTGTGCCATTAGCTAGTTATAGGAACATATTTCTAATAAACTCAGATTGGCAGGTGCCTGTTGAGGGTAGAGGTCAACAGTGCACCCGCACGCCTTTATTGATACCTTGTCAATCAACTGCCCTTACTTTGTTGTTTAATTTTTTTTAAGTGCATGTAAGCACTTTCCCCGCTAATGGCTGATTTATTGAAGAGATCCACAGAACAGTTCATCTCTCCCACAGACTGAAGCAGCTGCTTATCTACTTTGTGGCTCTGGGTTGGAGGCTAAATTGACCTCGCATCTATGGCCTCTTCCAGAGAAATTACAAGGATCTGAGAAAATTCAATACTATCCAATCAAGTGTGTCACCTGACCCATTCCAGGACCCATCACGGGCTTCAGCTTTGCTGTCAAAGCAGAGGATGTCATCTGACAGATGGAGTATCCAGGCATGTGGTCATTTAGGCCACATTTTGTTAAGACCAAAGGAGAATCTCCTCACCTGGAAGTCTGGCCTCTCCTAGAAGGCGGCCTGATCCTCCTGGGCATGCACATTTCATTCTCATATCATGTAGGTCTAGGTAGAAATCATGCAGGAGGCCCACCACCAGTACCTATCTCCTCCATATCATCTTCCTCTGCCTCACAAGTCCACTCCAGTTAAAGGTGCTCCTTTCCCTAAATAGCTCTGACCTTTCTTTCCTTATATCATCCAAAAAAACCTTCCTCTCTCTGACACGCTACTACCCATTGACTCCATCAGTCATCCAGATTCTTCCAGACACCTTCAAGAGCTCATCATTTAAGGCTTCCTTTGAGCTTTCTCAGTGGATGGTGGTCAGGCAGGCATCTTCGAAAAACATTTTTCAGAGCTCAGATTGTGACTAGGGTGAGTATGCTGATCATGAAGGTGGCGACAGTTTTGGCTGTTAAGGTTTGAATGTGTAATACCCCCCTGCCACAGGCTCAGGCTTGGGGGTTGGTAGTTAGTGAAAGGGTTTGGAGGAAGCGATCAGATCCTGAGTGCTCTGACCAAATCAGAGGATGACTCCCTTGGTGGACTCTTAATATGATGGCATTACTGGGAGGTGGTCAAAAAGAGGAAGTATGCCCTCACTAGAGGAAGTGGACCACTGATGGTATGTCCTTGGGCAGTATAATTTGCCTTGGCCTCTTCCTTTATTCTTTCTCTGTTTCCTGCTCCCTATGAGGCAAGCAGCCTCTGCCACATGCTTCTGCTGCCATGATGTCTGGCCTCAACCAGTCCCTCACCTGGGGCTGTGCACCGAGACTTCCAAAATCATGAGCCAAAATACATCCTTCCTCCCCTGAGTTGTTGATGTGGGACACTTTGTCGTGGAGATAAGAAAAGTAACTAATATAATGATCATGATGATGATGGTAAGGGTGAGGGTGATGATGGTAATGATGATGATGATGTTGAAAACAGTTCCTGAGCCTGGGGAGATGGAACAGTGGTTAGATGCACTTGCTTACAAAGCAGGCTGGCCTTGGGGCTTGATTTTCCAGTACCTGTGTAAAGCCAGATGCACAAAGTGATGCATGTGTTTGGAGTTCATTTCCCTGCTGCATCCATATTCTCTCTCTTTCTCAAAAAGCAAGTAAATAATAAATGATTTTTTAAAAAAGAAAAAGAATAAAGAAAACAGTTCTCATTCATTAAGTTCTTACTGTGTGCCAGACAAGGAGCTTCTCATGAACTATCTCATTTTATAATAATTTTTACAAGTTTATTTTTATGACTTTAACTCATTTACAATAACTCCCCATGGAAGGTGATATGCCATACTTTAGACAAGGAAGCAGGGACAGAGAGAAGTGAGTGGCTTCCAGCTGGCAGGCAGTGAAGCTATGTGCTTCTTGAACTGAACTTCAAAGCCATGCATTTTACTTCATAATTTTGCATTCTTGCTCGTTTCCCACCATCCACCTCTTCTCAGTGTAAGTACATACTCTGGAAGGCAGCAACTCTTAGCCCCAAGTCTTAGTTTATGGTTTATTTTGGAAAGGGGACAAAATGAGGAAGGGTCTGAAAAAGTTCACCTGGTCATGTAGGAACTGCAGTCAGCCGTGACAGCTGCCTGACATGATGGTGCAAAGCTATGAAGGTATATCTGAGCTGCAAAGTCCCAAACTGAAGCTCCTTCCAAAAAGAACTATCAACAGGTCTGCACAAGATTACTGGACAGAAAGGGATGAAGCTGGTCTCTGGGGAAGATTAACTGATCTCAGGGAGACGTGCTCATTGTGCAGATAACCAGCCCTCTGCGTTTCTTCACGTTTCTTCCTTTGCTGGACAAAGCAAGTCAGGAGCCATGGAGGCTCTCCTGAAGGCTCCAGGTGGGGTGACTCTGAGCTGGAGGTTTGACTTAGGGAAGGAGTGTTACCTCCTCCTCTCCAGTTAGTCCCTCCCATAAAGTGTCATGGCAACCAGTTAGCTATTTAAAATTACACTTGACAGGGGTGTAGTTCACATGGGGAATTAAAACTTTCCAGGAAGAGTGAGTCACACTGGCTGGATAGAGGAGAGAGAAGGAGAGGACCCAGGAAACCTGGTGTGTGTTCCCTTGAGACCCCACCCAATCTGAGGATATGGGGGCACCAGACCCAACAACCACACAGTTGGGTAACTTTCCTGTTGTGGGATAGCAAGTGACTTGCCAGGGTCTAGATCTCCATGGAATCCAGAGGCAGCCACCATGATTCCAATACAATACTGCAAAGAGATGGGGCCAGAGAGGACTGGATTCAAGTCTGTGGCTAAAAGAGGGGCTACACCCATCAAAATTTCCCTAAATTAATAATCCTTATCCTATTTAACCTATGCTGACTTCACTTTCCATTGGAGAATCCGTTTTTCTTTTTCAGAAGATAGCGAGACCTGAGGAGATAAACTACCCCTCCAGTTTCAGCCAAGGTCCAGGTGAAACCACAGAGGAACTGGGGAGATGAACAAGAGTGCTGCTTCCACAGTGAGCCTGCCAATCAGTGCCAGGGTGAATGGGATACTCAACATACGCCAAAGCAGAAATCCATCACTGAAGTTGACCTTAAAACACATCCATCAAGGCTCAGGGAATTTGGTGGAAGAGGAGGTGGAAAGATTGTAAGAGCCATAGGTTGGGACATCATGCCCAGAGGCATTGCCTCCCCCTAGATAACTGACTGCTGTTATCATAACGCATAACCCACAACCCCAAGGGGATACCGGCAACCCCACTGAGGAGGGCCCCAGTAAAATGGGGACAGGAAGGAGGGAAAATGGCACCAATACATGATATATCCCTACAAAGTATGTTCTTAAAAAAAAAAAGAAAAAGAATTAAGAAAAGTGGGGCCAGAGGTGGCTCAGTGAGTAAAGTACTTATCGCACAAGTGTGAGCACCTAGCTTTGGTCTCCGGAACCTACTTAAAGCTGGTCACAGTAGTGTGCTAGCATCCCTGACTGCAGAGAAGGGGGGCAGAGACAGGAGAATCTTTGAAAGCATGCGGGCCAGCAAGCTTGGAAAACACAGCAATGAACAAGAGGCCCAACCTTCAAAATAAGGTGAAAGGTGAGGACAATACCCAAAGTTGCCCTCTGACCTTATGCATGCACCTGCACTCACACACATAAGAAAACTTGCACATACCTCCATACATCACACACACACACACACACACACACACACACACCCCAAAAGTAAAAATGAAAAGAATGGTGATATCCATGGTACCTACCTTGGGGTGTTCCTTTAGATGAGGTAAATTCATGAAAATTAATTTGTTAAGAGTATTATAAAGTGACATCATTCATTAAAAACTCCTTGCCTGGAACACAGTAAGAGTTTGACAGATAAGAACTATGATCAGCATCATCATAGCCACCATCAGTGTCATCAACACCACGGTTGTGGTCGGTGGGGGGGAGGGGACTGGACAAAATGGTTCCAAGCTGGGCTGGAGAGACGGCTTAGCAGTTAAGGCATTTTCTTGCAAAGTCAAAGGGCTCAGGTTCGATTCCCCAGGACCCACGTTAGCCAGATGCACAAGGGGACACACGTGTCTGGAGTTTGTCTGCAGTGGCTGGAGGCCCTGGTGCACCCATTCTCTCTCTCTCTCTCTCCCTCTTTCTCTGTCAAATAAATAAATAAATAAATAAATAAATAAATAATTAATTAATATTAAACATTAAAAAATAAAAAGAAATGGTTCCAAGCTGTTATAACAAGAACAAAGGTTTCACAGATGTCTAAGGGACTATTGTGGTTTGAATGTAAAATGCCCCCCATAGGCTTACGTGTTTGAATATGGCCCCAGGTAATGGCACTGTGTGGGAAGGTCCTTTAGCAGGTGGAGCCTTGCTGGAGGAGGTAGGCCACTAGAGGTGGGCCTTGAGGTGTTGTAGCCCAGCCCTGTGTCCCATCTGTCCTCTGCATCCTCCCTGACGATGTGACCAGCTAGTATCTGCTTCTCTCATGCCTTCCTTACCATGATGGACGCTACCCTCTGGAATGATAACACAAATCAACTCCTTCCATAAGTTGTTCTGGTCAGTTATTTTAATTCACAGAAAGAAAAAGTAGCTGACTCTGGGCAGGTCTTGCCATGTCAGTGCTCTGTGATCTGCACGGTAACTTTCCATCTCCTCTCAACATCCTTTCTGTCTTACCCTCCCAGCAGATGCCTAAGAAACTGGGTCTTTGTGCTTGTGCAGCCCAAAGATATGAGTCACGGGCTGGTGGGTAAATAACCCAGATCCCTTTTCTTCCTGTCTTACCCTACCTATAAGGAGGCTTTTATGATCACCTGTAGAGTTAAACCTTTGCTCTGCTTTCGTAGCCTTGGGTTCTGCTCCTGCAGAGGGTTCATATGGCAGTGGTGGGCAGCACTGAAGGTGAGCCAGAGAAGAAGGTCGGGGTGCAGCTCCAGCTTACCAACACCCCAGGAGATGAGGGCCACATTCACAGATCCAAGTTCACAGAAAAATGTGAAAACACTATTCCTTAGATAAAATCCTTTGTTTTGTTTTGATTTACTCTTTGAAGGGAACTGATGAAGTCACAAATTAAAAACAAGAACTGATCAAACTAAACAGGGTGAGATTAGGCTGTGAGAGCTGCCTTTGGCCCAAGGTGGGAAACAGAGGGGGATAAGCTGGAATTTTTTTAGGATAGTGATATATACATGGTGGAACAGCCACAGAGTGACAACGGGGCCATGGAACTCTTCATAGAGGTAGTTAGACCTCCAGAGGGTGTCAAAGCTGGGGCCGAAGTGATAGACAGTCCCCTGTGGTCTGTCCCTCTGGTGCCCCGCGGTGCGGGGAGGACTCTGTGTGCTTCTTTACCAGCTCCCTTAGAGACTCCAACCCCCAGACTGGTTACTATGTGCCTTAATGTTTTTGCTGACAGCGAGTACATCGGTGTTGTTTGCAGACCACCAGGGTCATTCCTCTCGTGAGCCGGTGCCCAGCTGTGGTGAGTAAAGTACTGAGCTTCCCACAAGATCCTTACTCACTAATTCCTGAACAAGGGTCTTTACTCAGAGGCCCAGCAGACAGGAGGGGTCTCCCATCAATTTCTAGGCTTTTACAACCTCTGCTATCTTTTGTCTTGGGGTCAGCAAGAAAAATTCAGTTTCCTGTTTTGAAAAAAATAAAACCCTGAGTTACATAAATGTTACATATAAATATTATATAATATTATTATGGTCAAGATTGTGACCAAGCAACCAACACCCATGTACTTCAGCCTGTCACTGTTCTTGGCCAGCTGACAGGAAGCTCAAGTCACTGGGACTCACTGTAGTCAAAGTCGATTCACCCCCGCGGCTGGATTAGACTTTCAGCCTTTCCTTCTAACTCATCCACATGGGCTAGATGTGCCAGTGGAACGGCGTATGTGAATCATGTGGAGGTGGGGGTGGGAAGGTGAGCAACGGGGTTGAAAGCACACAGCTCCCAGTAGAAAATTTAGAGCTGCAATATGGAAAGTGGCACTGTTTTCTATGGTACAGATCACAGATGGAGGCCAAGGCAGGGTGGCACACACCTACAAACCAGGCCTCAGAGTCAGAGGCAAGAGGATCAGGGATTCAACCCCTGGGGACTACATAGTGAGACACTGCCTCAACAAACAAACACCAACTCCTAGCTTGATGAAGGTGGGATACCCAGAGGATAGCCATCTGTGTCCTTCAAGGGACTGGGATCCCTGAGATGATTAAGATGGAAGACACTGGTCTGATCTGTGCTTCAAGTTCCCCTTTAGATATCTGGTAATACCTGCCATGTCTGCCCCCCAACCCTTCCTCTTGGGGATAATCACCCCACTCCTTCTGGCTACTTCTCAGGCTCAGATTGTAGCTCCTTCCCTGTTCTCATTGCCCTGGGCAGGTGACCAGACATGACCAGGAGACAGGCCATTTTAAATGATAATGATTTTTAGTACTAAAAACTACACAGATCTGGGCTGGAGGGATGGCTTAGCAGTTAAGGAGTTTGCCTGCAAAGCCAAAGGACCCAGGTTTGATTACCCAGGACCCACATTAGCCAGATGCACAAGGGGGGGGCACATGCATCTGGAGTTCATCTGCAGTGGCTGGAGTCCCTGGTGCACCCATTCTCTCTCTCTCTCTCCCTCTTTCTCTGTCAAATGGATAAATAATATAAAAAACTACACAGACTTAATGTTCATGTGAACGACAATACCAAAATTAAAGTTTTAAGGAGTTCAAGAAATCTCAGATATTCTGCAGACATTGGGAATGCTCCCAGGTCCTGAGGATATCAACTCATGGATCATGGGAGTCCCCAGGCTGTGTGACCATTAAGGGGGGATGACCATAGGAGAATGTGAGTGGAGGGCCATGCCTTCCTGGCATAGGACATGAGCGCAGACGCCAGCCCTACCCCCCTTTAGTAATGGCCTCCATCCGTGCAGGCTGAGCCAGCTGTGGTGCAGACAGAAGGAACCATTTATATTGTGAACCTTGAAAGCAAAACCAGTGGAAACTGCATAGTTAAAATCTGCGATTTCCGGGCGATGGTCCCCTAGGTTCTGGATGGAGTCAGGTCAGCTCATTTTTGTTTGGGCCTCAAAATATAACATTTCTTAGAAAAACTTCTATAATCCAAAGAACATGTGGTGAATTCTACAGTGACAATATGTTCATTTATTCATGAATTCAACAAATATTTATTGAGCCTCCACCATATGCCAGCAACAGCATTCAGCACACAGAGGTCCCCACAGAACTACTTTAATGACAAACTAAAATCCAATGTATCATTAACAAGCCACAGTTGGTGTGTGTGTATGTGTGTGCATGTGTGAATTCATGTCTGTCTGTGTACAACTGATTCCCTTAAGCAGGCTGTGAGAGATCCTTTGCAGTCATATTTACATTTTGCCCTATTGAACCAAGTCATTTCTTCATAGTTTGGGAATATTTACAAATTCCCACATTGAGTCCAAATGAATGAAGAAGAATGACTGGTGGATTTCAGACTGCCCACTCTCGTGTGAGCTCAAAGATATAGGGGAAAAGTCTGAGCTCGCCTGCCCCAGTTACCCTGATCTTTCATTGACTCATCCCGGGAAGGCACTCAAGTTCATTCTCAGTGCTCAACAGTAAAGATCCAACATTCTCCATCTCAGCTCACCTGTGCTCTCTCCAAAGAGCAGTGCAATTCACCCAGCTCTGTGCTCTCAATCTCAGGTAGCATCTTGGAACCATCTTAGTCACTCTGTTTTTCTGGAAACAGCCTCACTATATAGCCCAGGCTGTACTGGAACTAGTGATTCTCCCACCTCTGTCTCCCAAATGCTGGGATTACAGGCATGTATCACCATGCCTGTCACCAATCTTGGCATCTTTGTAAAAAGAATGAAGGCCAAGTTCCAAACCTAGTCACTGATCCAGTTAGTTGAGAATATGAAGTATCTACTCTTTTCTAGGAAGTTCCTAGGTGATGCTGTGGTAGGTCTGTGGTGGGGACCACCAGCAGTCATTTCAGACAGGCCACAGCTTTGCTGATGAGACAGTGAGGGAGACTGAGCTGGGTCATAGGCGTCAGCAAGGTGGGGATGCTAAGCTTTATCAAATATAAAGGATAGGTGTCCACTGGGTGCCAGAGCTGTAAAGTGTAGTCACACTGTGAATGCATCGTGTCACCATGGGATCTCCCCTCCACAGGAACATCCTGGGGTGACCTTTACATAATGATATAAGGACACAAGACAAGTGGGCAGGGCTGCTTTTCGTCATGGCAGATTTTAGAGTCATCACCTCAGAGTATATGTCCCACTTCTCTGGCAGCAGCCCCAAATGGAAGCATGCTAGTTTATTCCTGATGCTATAACATTAGCATAAAAAATGTATAAATGGCATAAATATACTGCTTACAGCTTTGGAGGCCAAGAAGCCCAGGGTCAAGATCAAGGTGCCACTACTTTTGGAGTCTAGCGAAATTAACTAGACTCAGCTTTCAAATGGCACCTTAAATACGGAGTCCTCTGGAGGAGGTGAACGCTAAGTCCTCACATGGCTGAAGGCCAGAGAGGCATAACCAGTTCCCTGCAGCCCTTCTAAAGGGTGCTAATCCCGTTATCTAGACATGGAATCAGCCCATTTCCAGACCAGCCCATACCATTTGCGAGACTCACTGTCATCAAAACTACTTTGTGTGTGACCATAGAGGGCACCAAGTGGGCTGTACATGTCCCCTTTGCTTGAGAACTGCCTTCCCTTCCCTCCAGACAGGCTCTGGCAGCCATATTTATAGGAAAAGATCCACATCACCAACCTAGCAGAGCCTTCATGATCATCTTACCTCCAATAAGTCCCTCTTCCAAATATGCTACTTGTCTCTGCCAGACCCCTCTTCCAAATATTGTTGCATTGGTGATTCCATTTCAACAAGAACTTAGAAAGGAATACAAACATTCAAACAATAGAAGGAAAAATTAAGAGCCACTACATAGATGTTCCTTAAATTGGAGTAGATACTGAAATCACTTTTGTCTAGTTCCATTGCACACACACACACACACACACACACACACCCCTTAGGCCATGACATAACTGCTGGTCTTTTGTCATATGTTGTCATACATATGTCAACATGTCATATGTTGTCTTGGAGGCAAAGCCCTCACATTTGCACAGGAAGTACAAAGAAGGGCTGTTTATCAGATTCATGTCTCAAACCCCAAGGAAATCCATCAAGCTTGAGAACCTTAAGAGGGACGAGAACCAGGGGTCATAACCAGGTTCTCTTCTAGCCCCACAGCTTTGAATCACACCTTTCTTTGCCGTTTTCATCTTTCTTTTGCTGTAAACTGGCTTGGCTGTGGAAAGTAAGCAGATAGTATTTTGTCATATGTTGTCTCGGAGGCAAAGCCTCCAAGCATGAGATTCCATTGGTCAGGCAACAAGTTGAAACTGATTAGCATCTGCTGATGCCAGTTCCAAATGCTGGGGAGAGAGAGGGATCCTGATTGGTTCAGCTTTAGTCAGGTGATCATCCCAGGCCAATCAGCTATGGCCATAGGCTCGACTCTTGCCATTAAATATGGCTGCCAGAGATCCTCTGTAGGAAAGGTGAGGCTGTTCTGAGACTTCTTGTAGTGCTCTCTATGGTCATACACAGTGGCTTCATGACAGTGTGTTTTGCATATGAGATGAGCTTGTCTGAGAATAGTGTCTAAAGCCAAACACTGCCAATCCGGTTTGTGTAGCCCCTGGGGAAGGAGAAAGGAAGATGGAAGGTTCTCCTTTGGGTGCCCCACCTTCCTCACATCCCTTCACATTGCTTTGGGGCACGTTTGGCACTAGCACGCTGCAACCTAATTACCAGCCGGAGTTAATCACAGCTCTTCCCCACTGCAGGAGTGATACTAGCCAGGAATGTCTCCAAGTTGAAATTCTCAGAATACTTTTGTTTATGAGGAACTTTTACGTGTTCTCTTTCCAAACGCCAGTGAGGGGAGCAGTCCCCATAGACATCTGAGAGCACTTGGCTGTCTTAATTCACTCATGATGTTTCATTAATATCAATTTTCTCCCCGCATCCCAGGCTGGCAGGTTCTTTTTACAACTGTTCTATTCTCTCAACCTCCTGATTTTTGTTCTTGACTTTAACTTCTCCCTGGAGTTCTTACTCCATTTCCTAAGAAATTCTCCTAAATCTTCTACATAAAACATGAAGGGCACCATAGACTTTATGGATTTTTTTTTCCAATTCAAACTTATTCCACAAGAGGGAGGTTTGAGGGGAAACACTAGGGAAATAGACCTGAAGGTGTTTTTTTTTTTTTTTTTTTTCTTTAATCCTGTCCTTGGAGTTATCTCCCATACCAAACTTTAGAAGCCCAAGTGAATGCCATATTACATCTCAACAACCAAAGATGGAGGTGTGGACTGAGGATGAAGTGCCCATCTCACCATGGCTGGGAGTGGAGCCGAGTCAGCTCCATCTGACTTGTGTCCTACTCTCTAATTCAGTGAGGAGGATGTGGTACAACTAAGACTCAAGAGTCAGGGATGTCCATGGGGAGCTAAAGCTATAGCCAGGGCTGCCCAGCTGTGAAGTTCATAGAACAGATCACGCCCTCATTATGTTTTCTCTCAGGTCCATCTTCTCCACTTCTTGCTCCCTATTCCACCACTCCTTTGTCAACTAGAAGAAGACTGGAGACTGGGAGGAAAAGAAAATGCCAGGAATTTCTCTTTTTCATTCTTGGTGTCCAGTAGCATCTCTGGTACTGGCAAGGTCTCTTCCTCCATTCTCATGGCCGGGCAGCCTTAGCCATAGATCCAGCCCCTTCTAGAAAACTCTGGTTCCTGAGTTTGTTTGCATCACATCTTGTTATCCCTTCAGGCCTGGACATTATAGAGCTCCCTTGTGAGAAGGAAATGCTTTCACAACTCTGAGATTGCTTTGTACTTTTGTCCCTTAGTTGGCTTCCCAGATCTTTTACTACCCATGGAATTCCTTCTAATAAATTCTCTATGTTGGGTTCAGTGGTTAAGGAATTTGTCTGAAAAGCCTAAAGACTCAAGTTTGATTCCTCAGTACCCATGTAAGCCAGATGCACAAGGCAGTGCATGTGTCTGGAGTTTGCAATGGCTGGAGACCCTGTGCATCCATTCTCTCCTCCTATTTGCCTCTTCCTCTCTCCCTCTCCCTCTCTCCTCTCTCTCTCTCTTTCTCCCCCCTCCCCCCTCTCTCTCTCAAACAAATAAATAAAATATAAAAATTCTCTCTGTTAAAATCATCCAGGACATTTTTGTTTGTTTTTCTAAGGCAGAATAAATGTGTATCTACCCACTCAACCTACCTGCTTTTTAAATATCTTTTACAAAACCCCCTGTTGCAAAAAAAAAAAAATCGAGAAAATATTTCTAGTTTATCTTAGATTAACACATGGTTCTGTTTCACATGTTTGGTGTGGGGCTTGCATCACCTGCAATTTTCAGGTCCACCAGTAATTGAACAGATCTATACCCTGTTCAACGACATAAGTCTGATAAGCATACACATAGCTGTCACAGCAATGCAGAATTGCAAGAAAAGTTAGTAAACACTCACCCTCAGCCTTCATCACTTTCTCATCATGGATT
Source organism: Dipus sagitta (assembly GCA_036346955.1). NCBI lineage: Eukaryota > Metazoa > Chordata > Mammalia > Rodentia > Dipodidae > Dipus > Dipus sagitta. The sequence continues at coordinate 236,428,797 of CM070770.1, forward strand.
TCTCTTTAAAAGTTTGGAAGCTTGTATGGGGGCACGGTCCACACTTTGAGCTGCCATCTCTGGGAAGGACATTCCATGGTTTGGAGAATCTGGATGCAGCATGGATCTTCTGTCTTGTGTGTGCCATGCAAGTCCCTGCCAGCAGCTGCATTTCTCACACATATCAGGCTTCGCATTATACGGGAGCTGCAGTGACCATTCCTTATCAGGGCCTGACTGGCTTTCAGTCTAGATCATGTCATCTTGCCCATAGCATTTACTAGTGCTCACTAAGTAACTTGGCCAGGATCACACTGGCTTGAGGGTGATAGTGTTGGAATCCTCACCCTAGCAAGACTAACTCAGGACTCAGGGTTTCAGCTACAACACTGCGTCACCAAATTCACCTTGCACCCTGACACACTGAAGGAGTCACTAGAGATTCAAACATCATGTGAAGCCATGCCTGATGACTTTCTGCCTCACTGTGGGCAGGACTCCTTGTGCTGACACATGCTCCTCCCCAACACCATTGCCCTTCCTTCCCCACTCTTCAAGGAGGTCACCCTTCTCCAACACCCTGCCTCCCTGACAGTCTACAAAACACTCTGACTCCAGGTCACCTATCATTCACCCTACTGTCCCCAGACGGTACGCTAGAGGCACTCCTTGTCTGCCATACATTTAGAAGCTCTGCAAAAACACCTGGGCTTTGTAGTAACAGTGGCTTCTGGCACATAGCTCATATTTACTGAGCACTTCTTGGCACCAGGCAGTGCGTGAAGCATTCTCCCTACAATAACTTGTTTAATATGCACAGCAGTAGGAATGAGGCACTTTTATTATGTTCTTTCCACCATGTTTGAGCAAACAGAAGGGAGGTTAAGGAAGTTTTCTAAACTCTGAGTCACTCCAGGCAGCTGTCACAAAGGTAGGTAGGTTTCGACAACAGGCATTTTTTTTCTCTCTCACAGCTTAGGAAGTTGAAAGTGTGATCTCAGCTAGCCAGCGTGGTCAGCCTCACGTGGTGTGGTCCTCTTCAACACTATGTACTCATGCCATTCTCCTAAGCCTGGAGGGTGAAAGAACCCTGTAGGGCCACTTGCTCTGGTCTGACTGGCCCTGAAGGTTCATGTGTTGAAGGCTTTGTGTTCAGTGTGGTCGTGTTGAGAAGCTAGACATCAAGGGGTGGAGCCAGGTGGGAAAACCTCCAAAGAGCAAAATGAGGAATGTGGTTCTTGTGGAAACCAGTTAGTTCTCTGGAAGGTGAGTGGATTTTTTTTTTTCAATTTTGTTATTACTATTATGATTCTTATTTTAGATTCTTTGTCACCAGACTCTGCTTCCAAACCACTGTGTGATGGTCAGGTCTTTACTTTTCAGGATCCATCCACATCTGCTATGTATGAAGTTCCCATGGTGCCCAAGGAAGGTTCCACAGTCATTGGGAGAGCTTTACATCTGGGTAGAAAGTTGGAGTATTGATAACTTCTACACTGAAGCCTAGGGAGCAATGACTCAAGGTCACATGTTAGCCCATATAGGAAGCAGTGGTGGGTCCTGACTCCCAGCATGCGGCTCTGCTTCCTCCTGCACCAGAGGCCGCTAGCAGGCAGGACAATGTTCCCCTGACTACTCTCCTCACCAGTGCAGCATGCGGTCATTTCTGGAGCTTCTGTCAGGGATGTATTCATATTAGAGCGATGGTCAGACAATCATGAAGAAAGTCTGTGAGGATGCAAGTTGTCCAGGTAGGAGAAGTATTTATGTGTCGACTTGTGAGCTCTTTCCTAAGAGTTAGAAGACCTGGCTTTGAAACCCAGTGCTGCCGAACGTACTTTGGCTAATTCCTCAGTGGTTTCCATCTGCAAAAAGCCTGGGGTTTGGAGACACCAACATGCACTGGAGGCATGACCCTGTGAGCCCCGGGAAGAACCTGACCAGGAAGCTGGTTCTGTGTTATTCCGCTGGCAGTGGGCTTGGTGAAGCTCTAGGTACCTGCCCTAAGCCACACACGGGCAAGTGGCAAAGCCAGGATTGATTGCTATATCTCACCTTCATCACAGTCTAGCCACAGAACCACTGAAAAGTTTACCCTCTGTGGGAAGAGACTTGGTGCTTAACCCGGTCTACAGTGTTACCAAGTCTCTACCCCTTCTTCAGGCCTCCATCCTCCCATGAATAAAATTAGTGGAGCGAAGTAGAGAAAAGGTTACAGGCTGAAATGCTGCTATATTAGGGTTGGGCTCTAAATTCAAAGGTCAAGGTGGTGGTAGAGCTGTGTTCCCTGTGGAGGCCCTGGAGGAGAATCTGTTCTTGTCCTGTCCCATATCTGGCTCTTGGCCTAGTCCTCCCACCACTCTGTCTGCTAGCTGTTTTGGTCACCTCTAAGTCGCTCCTCCTGTCTCCTGTTACAAGGACCCTTCCAATGATATCAGGCCCATTCTCCCCACCCCAAGATTTTTAATTACCCCTGCCATGTGAGTTGACGTAGTTAGTAACAGGCTGAGGGGTTGGGACACAGACGTTTTTTTAGGGCACTGTCATGTTGTCTGCCACAGTGTATATATTTAGTGAATAATTTGAACTCTGTTTTCTCATCTGTCAAATGGGGTTAGGAATCAAAAGCATGGATGCACATAAAGCCCTTAACAGTTCCTGGATCATAAAAAACACTTAGGGAGGGTTAGCTGCCAGAAGCTCTCAGCCTCGCGGAGGAAGTCAATCCTGGCACTCAGAAAAAGCTTAAGTGCGAGAATGAGAATGAATGGATCTTCCCTGCATGCATGACTGTCCTTCTAAGGGCGCATTTGCTTTGAGCCATTAAGTTGATCCTTCTTATTTTCAAGTGGATGAAACAAAGCTTTCCCCCCAGGTGAAAACATTTAAACATAGCCCTTGCAGGAATCCTGGCACGTCACTTATTCTAGGCGATTTTACCGGGATTCTTTCAGGGAATGCTGTGAGGCTGCGAGGAAGGGCAATTTTCTCTGTCAGATGTTTCTTTTCATGATAATTTTTGCATGGACTTATCCCTTTCCTGGGCTGTCTGTCAGACTGCTGCCCATCACGCTTGTCCACCACTAGACACAAACCCCTCTGTAGGTGGATGGGGACCTGGAGACATGTGTCTTGTGGGTCTCTGGACCTTGGTTTCTGGACACAGGACAGGAAAAGTGTGAATAGATGTTAACTGGTAGAGCACGGAGTTCTAAGTCACTGGTAGGAAGTGATGCCCTTTCTGACGCTGGGCAGCTCTCGTAGCTCCGTGTGGCTCATGCTTTCTCCTTTCACCATCACTGGGGCTCAAGGGCCCAGGGCACCCAGATCCTGAGCACTGCTATAGAGCAATGGCACAGCCCAGGCCACCAATCCATTCACAAGCTTTTATCGTGGATTCCAGGTAGAACACTGCATGGGGAAACTGAGGCCTACCATGCAACTCTTTTGCACTAATTGGAAGTTCTCTGGGCGTAGGAGAAAAATTAGACTTTATTGGAGGGGTCCTAGTCTCCCACTTTTCCAGATGAATTATGAGATCTATGAGGAAATGCATTTGAATATAGGTATTCTTGGAGGAACCTAGGATGTCTTGCTGGAAGAGCAGAAGGCCCACAGAGGATACCTTTCCCATATCCATAAGAAAGAGAGGATCCCCAAAGCATTCCAGCTCTGCAAAAGCTGATTATTTTGGGAGGTCAGAAGGACAACAGTACATGTAACACTAAAGGGATTGCCCTCAAGTTTCTTAAAGAAACAGAAGATACCACAAAGATTCAATCAACAGGGGCTGTTTACATTGGATTGCACTGCTTATACAAGAAGAACATGCAGGTGTGAAAGCCAGGGGAGCCTGGATGGAAATCCAGCCCCCAAACACCTTAGGCTTCCTGAGTCATTATCCTCTGGGCAAAAGAGAACTAAGGAATAGGAAGTCACTCTCTTCCTTGCAAAATTGTAAGAACTAAATGAAATCTTAGCAGGGCATGGTGACACATGCCTATGATCCCAGTACTTGGAAGCTAAGGCATCAAAACTGTAAGCTTGAGGCCAGCTTGGGCTACCTAGTGAAACCTTGGACATTTAAAAGCTCTAACAAAGCATGTCTAGCCCAGATTTTTACAAACCTTATTAACTGAATTTAGAAAGAGTCAGATCCTAGGGAGGATTAACATTCAGTGTGGAAGAAGTGAGTTCAGTACTGGTCACCAAAAAGGTTTGTTCTGAATAGGTTTGGCAGATGTTATCTTGTTTGGGAAAAGGGTCTTTGTAGATGCGAAGAAGGTAAGGATATTGAGATAAGACTACCTTCCTGAGTTAGCAAGAGAGATCCTAATCCAGTGACAAGTGTCTTTATCCTAGAAAGGGCCAAATTTGATTCATGACAGAAGAGAAAGGCAATGACACCAGGAAGGTGATGCAGGCACAAGTCAGGAGATGCCAACAGCCACCTAAAGAAAGAAGAGAGCAAGCAGAGATTCTCAGAACTTCCTGAGAGAGTGTGGCCTTCCTGACAGCTTTGGACTTCTGGCATATGCGAATGTGAGCGGGTAAACCTCTGTTGTCTGAAGCCACCAGGTTCAAGATAATCTCTTCCAGAATCCACAGAGGGCTAACACAGTGGGTGTGTCCAGCCTCTCCTGTCAGAAAGCATTAGCCTTCTGGCTTCCACTACCCCTTCCACAAGGATGGAGAGGGCCCCCATGGCCATTTAGGTTAGGACCTAGAAGGACTGCTATTCCAGATACGGTCTAGTTTTGATCTCCCAACATCTATGTCTCCCTTCTCCTGTTACCTGCCTTCTGCCTTTTGGTTGGGATATTCTCTCTCCTCTGTTGTGCCGGTCTATAAATCCAAGCATATCACAACCCTTTACCAAGAAAGAACAAAGTAGTTTTAGGTTGGCTAACTGGATGTTCTCTCCCAGGACACTGAGTCTTGAACAGAGAACATTTCAGGGGTGCTGCCCCCAGAAAATGGTTTTCTTTGAGAACTTTTCTCCCATATTCTAATCCACTTATTACCCCAGTGGGCTCTTTCCTCTGGCTTCCCAGTCTATTTCTTTGCTGTCCTGTTGCCTGAAATAAACAGTGAAACTTCCAAGGAAGAAGTGACCCCCTCCAAGACAAGAGGCACCAGGAGATGGGAGAAGGGGCCATGTCTAAATTAACTTCTCCCTGACATGGCTGGGAAACTCTTACACTTTATGTCTTTTGTTGAACTAACTGTCCTTCTCCACAGTGCTTGCTCATTTAGGGCAACAGCCATGGTTGTGAAGCTTTGAAAAATGCAGCGCCTTGTACCTAGTAGATATCACTGGTATCTGACAGTTGGCACAGTGGACACAGAGAATGCACTCTTATCCTCCAGGAGGCCTAGATAAGCCAAAGCTGGCCATAGGGAAGTATGAGAGAAAATCCACAGAAGGTGAGAGAGAAGCCTGCAGGCCACAGAGGAGACTGTTGGATGCAGCAAAAAGCCCCTTCCTGAAACTGCTATAACAGAAGGACCTTCAACTTCATGTGTTCTAGGGATCATAGGCAACTGATCTCTAGGGAGTTTCATCCACATCCACCACAGACATTACTAATAAATTCCAGCACTCTTTTTGTAGTAGGATTCTCCAGAAAGACAAAATTGGCTCCTGCGATATGAAGCCATTTATAAGCTGGTGAGCCAGGAAAGCCAGGGTGTCATCCAGGTGAAGTCAAAAGGTGAGATAACTAGGGGACAATGGCATTAACTCCTTATCTGAGTTCAAAGACCTGAGAACTTGGAGTACTGGTGTCCAAGGGCAGAAGTATGTGGACAACCCAGCTCAAATGGGCAGAGAATTTGTCCTCCTTCCAACTGTGTGTCTTATTCAGGCCTCAGTGGATTGGGTAACATCCTCCCACATCAGCAAAGGTGGATTGTCTTCACTCAGTCTACTGTCTCATATGCAAGTCTTTTCCAGAAACAACCTCACAGACATACCCAGAAACAATGTTCACCAGTGTTACCATCAAAGTTTTCATGTGATGGGAACTTGGAATTGAGAATCAGACTAAGCTAGTGGGAGGTCCTAAGGCCAACTTGAGGTGTGGCCTTGAAATCGAATAAAGGATTTCCTATGGAGGTACAGTCAGGTCTGGCAAGAGGGTTGTGATAAAGTTCCTTGACATGATTTCAATCCTTCTACCCATGATGTGCATGATGTGATGCCATCCGCCAGGAGGCATTCCCCAAAGCCTGAACCAATGCAATTGTCTAATCCTAGACTTTGAATCTCTAGAGCCATGAGATAAATCAACCTCTTTTCTTTATAAAGTGAGCTTGCCTCTGGTGCTTCACTGTTGACACATAAAATGGACTAATCCAACCAGCTGTTTGGGCATCCCTTAATCCAGCTGTGTTGATAATCCAAATGACCATTGCACCCTTCTCTGAACCCAGATATGGCTTCAGGATCATTCCCCAAGCAAGACACCATCCAGTACCCACAAGCTAAGGTAAGTCAAGACAAAACCATTCGCCTTCACATCAAAACCCTCTTTTCACAAACAAAGAGAGAAAGGACACAGTCAAAAGTCATTCAGCCTATGAGTGAGAGACACAAGGCCAGGTCTCTGGATCCCCGTCCTGAGCACATCCCACCCCATCCAAGAGTGCTGGGAAGGCTGCTTCCTTGTAAACATTCTTTGCCCTGACATGCTCCATCCCACCAAGCCCTAAAGATCGCAGTGTTTATTTTAGCGCACGCACAAATCTGGTCTCTGAAGGATGAACATTAATAAAATATGTGCTCTAACTCTATGTAACAAGGAAAATATAGAATACATTTTCTATTCCCATTGATTCTCAGGCCACTGGCAATCCACCAACAATTGATTTAGCCATTTGATTAGTTTGGGGAAAAAAAACATTATATTTTAATGGGGTATATATAATTCTAAGTTACTGCTTTGAAGTTGAACCAAATATTAAAATTACCTCTTTTTATGGATACTGCACAGCTACGAAGCTTTCTAATTGCAGCCTGGGCCTTTGTACGTGATTTGAACTGGAGAGGCAATTTCTGCAAAGCTTTCTGCATGGGCCTGGTGGCTGCCAGGCTAGCCAGTCCCTTTGACAAGCAAAGAATACCTTGTATGCAACCCGCACATTCCAGGTAGTAATGTAGTCAGTATAGAACTGTTTGGGATGCCTCTCTTCAAAACAGTCCCAGTTCACCCCACGGGCCCTTATATCTAACACCAATAGCATTGAACAGGACATCCATGGTAGGTTTTTAAAATAGGAAACTCTCTTGACCTTCTATTATCCATTATCCTCATAGCAATCAGAGAGTCCCTTAACAATAACAACCACACTAGGGCTAGGCTAGGGTCCAGATCTTAAGCATAAAATCCCTTCCTGGCTTCCTATGACTTAAAGTAAGGTCAGCAAATTGAAGATTGGGGTCAAATCTTCTCTATTCTTGTGAAAAATGTTATACTGGAACATGTCTTTCCCTGTTTGCATATTGTCATGGCTACTTTTGTGTGATAGTAACAGAAATGAAGAAAAGAATTATTGCAACAGAAACCTTACGTCCTGGAAAGACGAATACTTGCCTTTTAGAGAGAAAAGGGCTCAGAGAACAAAACTTAAAAAGACCCACCATACCACCTGAGATCTGGCCCCACTATGCCAGGCCCATTTGCCCACATTCTGTCTCTGTTCACTTTGCTCCAACTAGGTATTAACTTTTCTGTTCCTTTAACAACCAGAGTCTGCGGCTGCCCCAGAGCCTTTTCCTGGCCATTTCCTCTTCCTAGAAGGTTCTTTTTCCAGGCTGACTCCTTCCTTTCACTTTGGTCTTCACAGAGGCATCATATCCTCTGAGCAGCTTTCCAGATCCATCTGATGATGCTTGCTTGGGCGATTCTTTCCCGCAATGCTCTATTTCTCATAAGGAGGTGAGCACAGAGCTTATTTTCTATGCCAGACAATTTCTGCAAGTGAAAGCAGGTGATGTTGGTAATTGTGCCAGAGAAGGATACATGTGGACATTGCCCACCACAAGGCTTTGTGTATATGTTCACTGTCTTTCTCCTTATGTGGTGTTTTCCCTGAAAGCAGAGGCTATTCTGGGAGCCTAGAATGACCCTGCTCATTTGGTGGATAGAAGGCCTGTGAGTTCTCCCTGTAACTCTTTCTAAAAGGTTTTATCCCCATCCAAATACTATTCGTTAACTAAAGCTAGCACCAGCTAGAGGGAGCCAACTGCTTTCAGCCTTGACAGTCCTGGCTTCTCATACCCATATTCCCTAAGCTGATCCTGGGACTCAGGAGCTTGGATCAGGGGATCGTAGGAACCCACTTTACAGAAGAAGAAACCAAGGGTAGACTTTCCTGAGGGACCTGAGCCAAGGGCCTCAGACATTAGCTCACTGTCTCCTTCCACCATCAGCCTCCTTCTTTCACCTTGGCAGTCTACATGTCCCTAGTGGTATGAAGAACCTTCCAGATAAAGGACAAAGAGCCCACGAAGCACAGCTAAAGCCAGCCAGCCAGCCGTTTCACTCATGCTTATTACAGTGGCAAACCCAGACTGAAGGGAAACTCCCTGGGGAAGTCTAGAACCTGATTCCCACCGGCCTCAGACTGCAGTGGATGATGGGGTCTCTCCTAGATTTTTCCATCTCTCCAGTGGCTGAGGATTCTGGTTGTATTTCTGCACTGAGCCCCCCACCCCCTGTGGAGTGCAGTGTGGTGTGATCCCTCGGCCTTTGCTATGAACCACTTTTGGTTTTGTCCAAAACGTGAAAGGGAAGCAGTAGGCTGCAGCCATGGACAGAGTGACCAAGAGTATTGGCTGCTTTTCTTTGCAGTCCATTTGTGGGTGGGAGTGGCCTGCCAAAGGCTAACGGTTCTGAGGTCAGAGTTCCTGCTGGAGACGGGGCATGCCAAGCCGTGCTCAAGGAGGGGAAAGCACCTCAGCTTTTGCCAACCTACCACCACTGGCAGCCCAGTTAGTTCCCAGGACAGCCTGGGGTTGGAAACCAGGGATGGTCATGTCTGCTGGTGGGCCTGCTCCACAGTCAGTCTGTCAGCTCTGCAGACAGAGGTGAGTAAGTTCCCACCGGTATCACAGGAGTGCAGGGACACTCTCTGATTTCAATGACAAAGTCTCTTCTGTCTCCCCCGATGAACATCTCGCCCCAGAGAACACGCTCACCCACAGTCCTGTCTGATGTACCCAGAGGAGCTGCAGGGAAGTTCTGGCCATTGTTTCCCAAGGTTTTCCGATGTGACCCTACAAAACTGTGCTCCCAGCTCTGGCTCCAGGAAGTACGTTTCTCTGCTTGCTTTTTTTCCTTGCACTCCCTGTGTGGATCTCTTGTCAGCCTTTGGATGTCATGTAAGGACATTACAAGCTACTTTTGTCTCGTGAGGGAGACCTTTCTCTCAGGGGCTGGGATGAGGAGAAAGCCACACTTTGCACAATGCACAGCCTCTTCCAGAAACCCTGGCTTTCCAGAAACCTGCATGCTGCAGCACACCCCCCCCCATCCCCGCCACCCCAGCTCCATTCCTGGTCTATGAAGCCAGGCGCTAACAGGTCGGCTTTCATCCTCATTCAGATACATATTGTATTGGCTGAGCAACATCAAAGGGGTCCCTGTCGTTACATATTCTATTTCTGAGAGGAGAAAAGCAGCCCCTTGCTTTATTAAGGTAGCAAATGTTGACTCCTGTAATAAAAAATGCACAAACGCCAGGCAATTTTTGATGAATAGGTAATAGAGAAGCGGCTGCAAATGGGGAAAAGTCATTTTTTCTTTGGGGCCTCAGTTACAAGTGTGTGGAGTTCCTGTGGGGGGCCACCTTCTCTCCCCGACAGGCCCATGTGTCTAGAAGTCCCCAGGTGTGGGCCTAGCTGCGGGGGCTTACGTCTCACTGTTAGCAGGTCCTGGCAACTTCTCCTCACTCCTGCTTAACACCAGAACAGCAATATTGGTGACTGGTTGCAATAGTTAAGCTCTAAAACCCTCAAAACTGAACTATCCCTGTGTGCTCAGCTTTCTCATTCTGCAAGAGCTCCGTGGACTGGCCATAGCAATTCCTATCAAGGGAAACCTTCAGACGTTGAACCTGGAACCCAGTCCTTGGAGGATTGGTGGAAGAGAAACGAACCCATGGGGTCCCAGCCATGTATGAAAAGTTCTAAGGTAAGAAAACCTTCTTGGCTGGGTTTAGCTCAGCACTTCCCAAACTTATATGGGCCCTGAATTTTTTCAGCATGTCGAATAGGCCAAGGACACTGTGGGGACTTCTGGGAAGGAAGGATAGCCTAGCTGTAGGCAAGTATATGGAGACCCAGCTGGGCGTGGCTGTGGCTTTGCTATCCAAGTATCCAGCTGTGGGGGACCTCTATACCTCTGAAAAATAGGACTCTGATTAACTCTGTGTTGCATTCAACTTCCCCTGGGCAGATGCGAACAAATGTCTATTAATCCCCACACAGGACACAGGCAAGAGACCCATGTGACAACTACACCAAAGTTGAACTTGCTGCACCAGTGAGTTGACTGGGATTAGTTACAGGAGTACAGGTGAGGAGTTTCGCACAGGAGCATGGGTAACTCGAAGCCAGCTGCACCCTCCAAAGCCCACCCCAGCATAGGTCATGATGACTCACGGAAGCTGCGCCTCTGGAGCTCACTGAGCAGCTTGCAAGGCGGCTCCTCTGGTAGGGCAGAGTCTCCTCAGAAGCAGTTCTTATACCTTGGGGAGGGGTCTTGTGAATCTTCTAAGTTTCAGGAACTTTCTGAGGCTTGTCACTGAGCCTTAAGGAGCTTCTGGAGCTTGCTGAGTCATAGCGAGCTTCCACTCAGGACAAAAGGTGTCAGTTCATAGGACATTGCTATTTAACACTGTTTTCCGCTGCTATAATAATACCAGAGATCTGGGGATATATGAAAAATCTGGTAATATATAAAAAATCTGCCTTCTAATTCTGGAGGCTGGGAAGTCCAAGGCCACAGCCTTGGCATCTTGCCTGCTTTTGGTAAGGTCTTCTTGCTGCATGACGACATGGTGACATGGTGACATGACGACATGGTGACATGATGACATGGTGACATGGTGACACGGTGACAAGTACAGGACACCACGTGGGGACACAGCAAGGGCAGCAGCTCCGGATGGCCTCCACTCCTTCCAAAGCCACTCATGCCATCATCGTGTCAGTTATTACGTCATTTATTCCTAGTCACCTTCCAAAGCCTCTACCTTCAAAAACGCATGACTGTGTCCAAGATATAAGCCTTGGGGACACACTGAGACCACAGAAGAACCCTAGACTAGATGAGCATATCTGCAATGACACTTGCCTGTATGAATGTAATGAATCAGAAAACTCCTGAGTGATCAGCTTTTGCTTGAATGCCCCCCCATTTTTTAATGCATACTTGGGAAGAAATTCTAGCAAGTACCTATGTATATATATATATATATATATATGATTATATATATGATGATCATATATATATATATATATATATATATATATATATATTATACCTATGATTTTACATATGTGGTAGTTTAAATAGATGTCCCCAAATACATTCAGGAGTTTATTAAAGCTTGTAACTTAGATCTCCAGCCACTTGGCAGGAGGAGATGTCAGTGAGTGGATCTTAGGGTCCAGCCCTAAGATATGGTGATGGATTAAGAATTCCAGTCTAAGGATATATAATCTTGAGCTTAGCCTGAAGTTCCAAAAGTATACTTGCTTACTTTTTGGTGGTAGAGTTCCTCTCTCTCTATCTCTCTGCCTGTAAAAGGAGGCCAACTTCTTCTGCCATTATGGAACTTCCTCTGGATCTGTAATTTTCAAATAAGTCCCTTCTTCTATATCTGTTCCTGGTCAGGAAGTTCATCCCAGCAACCTGAACCTGTCTGCTACAACTGCCATGCTTGGTACCTGGTCTTGACCCCAGTAGACAGGGCTGTGAGTGTGTTCACTTTGTGGATGAAGAGGAAAAGGCTGGGGTCAGGTAGAGGAATGGTAGAGGATGCAAGTGTTCTTCTTACCCATGGACCAAGAATTCTCACATCAAACAGCCCTTGCCAGAGAGATGGGAGACAAGCTATCAAACTTAGCAAAGCTGAGGCAACCTGGAAGGCTGGACCATGTACCTGCTGGTGAATATTTGCAGGATGTGGTTGAGTGTCCCCCATAGCCTTATTATTAACTATAAGCCTTATACTTAATCTCCTGCTGAGAGATTATCCTTAAATCACCTTTGGGAAGTAGAGCCTTGCTAAAGGAGGTGTGTAACTGGAGGCTGATCCTGGGATTTTATAGTTCAACCTCATGTTCCAGTGTTAGCAAGCTCACTCTCTCTGCTTCTTCCCTGCTTTTGTGGAGATGTGACACCCAGCTACCTATTCCTGCTACGCTTTCTCTGCCACAATGAAACTTCTTTTTGCAATTGTAAGGTAGAAATAAATCCTTTCCTTCCACCAGCTACTTCTGGTCAGGTGTTTTGTCCCAGCAATGAGAAAGTAACTGCTACATACAGGAGTTAAAAAACAGACCTATAGACATCATCAAGGACAGTGATAGAGCCCGGAAGCAGACATTTCCACATTCTTCTCTGTCAATATTATTTTATTAGTTACTTGGGTAGATTTTCCTAAATAGATCCCATGTTTTTACTTAATTCTGTTTGCTTTAAAGTAGAATTTTATATTGTATATTATAGCAGACAGCCTCAGGTCACTAGTATGAACTTCCAGAGCAAGCACAGTTTATGGGAGGAAGGGATTTATTGAAGCTTACAGATAGAGGGGAAGTTCCATAATGATAAGAAAGAGAAAACCCACCTCCAAAAGCAAGAGCAAGAAAAGGGCAGCCAGACTACAGGGAACACAGGCAGAAGTCAGGCACTTTGTATTTCTTAGGTTGTATATTTAGATTTGCCTTAGGGATGGACCCTAAGGTCTATCCACAGTGACACTTTCTCCAACCAGGCAGCTGGGGGTCTAAAAGACAAGCTTTAATAAACTCTTGAATGTATTAAGGGGCATCTATTTAAACTATCACACTTTGCTCCTGGCCCTCAATAGATTTATAACCATTTCACCTTATAAATTGCATTTAGTCCAGTTTTAAAGATCCACAGGGCCTATAGGGATAGTAGAATAACACAGCAGTCAACCAAGCACATTTGAAGCCTCTGCTTGCATCATGAAGGCTAACTAACATTGTTGGCCAAAGCCATTCATGTAGCTAAATCCAGAGTTAAAGGAGAGGGAAGTATACTCTTTCCATCAAGATTACTTGAAGGCTTCATCTACCTTAGAGACAGTACTAGGGCTGAAGTGGGATCTTAGTCATAACTTCCTACCTATGTTAGCAGCTGCCACAGCCTGAGGATAGTGCATGCTTCTGGTCCTTTACCTGGAAGCTTGCCTAAGTAGTTGGTTCACGATGACATGTGCTAAGGGCTGGGATACTACATGCACAGGCTTACTCTTCACAGGACCTCTTTGGTACCCACATACCTCTCCTCACACAGAAAACACATTTTCCTGGTTTGTCATAGCAAACTGTGTTGTACAAGATGTGTGCTGCAAAAACAGTATTTAGATGGGCCTAAGCTTAAGCCCTGCTCCCTAGCAAGGGTTATAACTGCCTGAAGAAAGGAGCCCCTTCTCTTCAGTTGAGGCACCAGGTCATAGCTACTGATTAGCCAGATAAGGCAATGTTTTAAACTGCTTACAAAAGTATTAAGCCATGCCTGGGTGTCAGAAGATGCCATTGCATGTCAGGGTTTGTATGGGCTTTAAGACCTGGAAAAAGCATTACCTTCCTGAGCTGCCTCAGTTTCCTTGAAAATCATTCAGGTCATCACAAAGTGGATGTGGCTGTACAGCATGAGCCCCAGACTCCCATGCGAGAGGGACAAAAAAAGTCTCTGAATTTGAGCTTAAAGGTCAACCTTGTATCATCATTTTCCTGACGCAAGGATGATGCCTGATTTTGCTTCATTATCACAGGGGGAGACCATGTGTAAGAACACAGAGAGCAAGGAGAGAGTACCTGCTACCTTTTCCAGAAAGTCTTGCAAGTTGCTATGTCATCCCTGAGGCTGCTACTGATTGAGATAATTCAGGAGCATTATTTATTCATCATCTGAGGTTTTTGGACCCTGAATTGAAGTGTTTCATTCCCTCTTGTATCCTCTCCCAAATATTTGTTACAGTTACATTTTCAAGTCCCAGAAGGTAAGTGGAGAGACACAGCCCATAACATGCAAATAAGTGGGGAGCAATCACCTTAGCTCAGCTCAAGTGGAATGAATCACCGTCCCAGTGAAGACATCAGGGCAGAGCAAGGGAGCCTGGAGGAGGTACCATGCCCATAAGTGACAATACCCAAACTTTCTGTGATTTCCCAAAGAGCACATGAACATTCCTCAGAGGCTCTATAGGTGTGAAGAGTGGCATGGGGGTCTTGACAGAGCACCATGGTTTGCAGGCTCCATGCCTGACCCCACACAGCTTCCCGACAGACAAGAGCCTATGGAAATCTTCAAAGGCACTAAGAGAGGTGGCCAGGTGCGAACAGCTCTTACTAAGGGAGGAGATAGGAGGACACTGGACTGTGTAAAAGAAGAGAGCTGACTGAACAGCAGCATTCATCACTCCTGCTTCCTCACTGTGGACCGAATGTGAGCCGCTGCCTTGGGCTCCTGCCTGCCATGCCTTCCCTGCCATGACAGACTGTAATTCAAACTGTAAGCCCAAACACCCCTTCTTCCTTTAAATTGATTTTTGTCAGGTATTTTGTCCCAGCAATGAGAAGGTAATCAATACAGGAGCCTTTCTGTGTCAATTGAATTTCAGAGTTTCATTGATTATGTTTTCTATTTTACCCCATGTGTCCCTCACAACTCACATTCTTGCAGCTTTGAGGACATGTGCTGCATCTATGCTTAAAGGGCAAGGGGACTAGGTGTCACTTTTAGGCTCTTATTCCTTTTTTTAAAAAAAATTATGTCTTCACCACATTTAGCCTCTGGCTTCCATGGGTGCCAAGGAATTGAACCTCTCTTTGCAAGCAAGCACCTTTAACCACTGAGCAATGTTCCCAGACACATTTTGTTCTTTCTTATCAGAACATTATCAACATCATTCCATTGTCTTAAGGATGCAAATTTCTGGGCTAAGTTTGAGGTCAGCCCAGGTTACCCCCTTGCCCTTGACTTTCTTCCTTGAATACCATATACCTCAGATGTTCATGGGGTTTTCTTTCCCCATGAAAGTTTAAGAATCTCAGCAAGTACATTTTCAGTTTACATACTGTAGAGCTCAAGACTTCACAGAGGTTTGCTTGACTATTTCACTTTTGATCTTGTGATGATTAATCTCTATTGTTAATCTGATTAGATCAGAACTCAAGAAAAAAACATGGCAGGTCTGTGAGGGTGTTTCCAGAAAGGATTAATTGAGGAGGAAAGACTCTTTCCTCAGAGTGGGTAGCTCTTCTGGTGGCCACCTATATATTAGCATGGCTCAGGGAAATTTTGCGGAAGAGGGGGTGGAAAGAATGTCAGAGCCACATGTTGGGTCATGATATGCAGAGACATTTATCTTACACATAACTGTGGGCTAACTCCACAATGCATGACCCATATACCTCAACAAGGAGGGGCCAAGGGGAGGTGGTAAGTCACGGATGAGCCTAATAATGCTTACAAACTGACTGTTTTTGGTGAATACAAAACTAACTAATAAAGAAAAAAAGAAAAAAAAAAGAAAACTAGATCAAGCACATGTAAAAAAAAAAAAAAAAGATTTGTGTGGCACACGCCTTTAATCCTAGCACTCAGGAGGCAGAGGTAGGTGGATTGCCGTGAGTTTGAGGCCACACTGAGACTACATAGCGTATTCCAAGTCAGCCTGGGCTAGAGTGAGACCCTACCTTGAAAAACAAAAACAAATAAACAAACAGAAGATTTGGGCTGGAGAGGTGGCTCAGCACTTAAGGCACTTGTCTGCAAAGTCAAAGGACCGAGCTTTGATTCCCCAGCACCCACATAAGCCAGATGCACAAGGTGGCACATGCATCCGGATTTCATTTGCATTGGCTGGAGGACCTGGTGTGCCCATTCTCTCCCAATATGCCTCTTTCTCTCTCAATTAAATGAATGAATGAATGAATAAATAAATAAATATTAAAATGAGGGTCAAGGCCTTCTCCCCCCACTGTTGAGTATGTCTACCCTGTTGCCATCATTCATATACATCCAAACCCAACATCTTCATCCTTCCAATGTGGACTGAAGACCAGCAGCTGTCCAGGAATCCCCCAGGCTTTTGGCATCCAATTGGGACTGCTGAGACATTCAGTCTCATATACTGAGTAGCTACCAGGTTCTCAGATTCTCCAGCATGCACACAGTGGCCATTCTTGGACTGTTCAGCCTATATCCCATAACCCATTCTCATGAGTTCCCTTTATAACATACATTCATTCTATCAGTTCTGTTTCCCTAGAGAATCTTGACTGATCCAGTTCAATTTGTTCTTTCTCCAAACCCACCATGTATAGGAATACTTGATCTCCTTTGTCTATTGTGTCTATCAGTGTTTATGGTTTCTACAGTGACATCTTTTGTCCTCTCCCCACCCACCTCACTTTTCTGGTTTTCTCTCGTCTCTGCCACACCCCTGGCTGACTTGCCAGTCACCCTTCTTCTCTTGGGCTTCTGTTTTGCATTCGGCTCAGGAGCTGCTGCTTCTCGCTCACTTCTCCCGGGTGTGGTTAGCTTGCCTTCCACCAACGCGCTGAGTGTTATGGAGGCCCTAGACCACATTTTCAGCCATTCCTTTGGATTGATGAGCAGCCTTTGGCCAACCCTTACTTTAGTTGGGCAGCTCTTCTTGTGGTACAAGCTCATCAGCCCAGTTTTCTTAGCCCCCTCCAGTTTGTGTTTCCAGTGGGACTGTGTGTCCCCTGCTCAGTCCTCTCTGTTTCTCTTTCCTGGGAACAAGATGGAAGGCATGGAAAGGGGATAGGGAGTGTGCCTGGGAAACCAGCACCCTATGCAGTTGTGGACTCGACTTCTCTTCTCCCAAATCTCTGTCCTGTGCTCAAGGTCAAGTGCTCCCTCAGTTTTCCATGCTGGAGAAGCCAGTGTCACTCTATCCCAAGCTCTCTGCCATGAACTCAGGGGTCACCATGTGCTTACCCTCACCTCATTTCTCCCACAGTGTGTGAGGGGGCTGGATGCAGACAGAAACGTGCCTTTTCCGATGGCTTCTCACCCCTGTTCCACAGTCACACAGACAGCAGGGGGGGGCTCCCATCTCCCTGTCTCTGGACACCTGCTGTCATTTCTGGGTTCTCTGATCAAGACCAAAGCCTCTGAGGAGGGAGAATGTTATTTTCAGGTATTCAGGGGAAGCAGGATCTGCCTGATATCTGATGGTGGACATGTCAGCACTCCCACCCACTTCACTTTGTCACAGATACTGAAGAGATGCGCAAATATGTGGAAAGTAAAGTTTATTACTGTGCTTACTTATTGGCTTTGTTTCATGTAAATGTTAAGGGAGAGGAGAAGACAAAACTCACTTTATTATTATTAGCTAGAAGTCCATGTTCATTAAAAATATCATCATGACTATTATGACATTTAACCGTGTATGATTATAAAAAATTATCATCATTATTCAAAGCTTATAAAATAGAAAAATCTACACAGAAGAAATCTGCCATCAGCCAGAGAGCTTCTGGCAACAGCCAGAACACTTCTCCCCAGGTGACACAGAAAATGCTGGACGATGGAGCCCGGGAGAGAGCTCGCACTGCCTGGGCTACAGGTCCACATGGTAGCATAGGTCTGTCAGCACTTTCCCATGGTACAAAGAGAATCATTCAGATTAAGAAAGGGCACTACAGTCATCCCCCTCCATGAATCAATGAAATGAACCCTCAGATGAACTGGTCCTTTTGAAGAGACTCCCCAAATCATCCTAGGTTCCAGATGCAGCTATTGTGAAAACAGTACAGAGCTCCTGTAACAGACTGAATGTAGCATAATCATAGGATCTGGGTGAGGGCCTTGACCACTGTCTTCTTGCTCTGCCTCCAAAGCCCATGGCATAGTCTTTAACTGTCGTAGATGCTTAAGCAGCAAAAGTGAGCTGATGCTGGATTGTAAAAATCCCAAGCTCCGCCTGCAGTGACACACCTCTCACCTCCCAAAGCTCCACCATCAGGGGACCAAGTCTGAGGCTTAATCACGAACATGTGAGGCCATGGAACCACTCCACATTCAAGCCACCACAGTTGTGATGGCTCACCGAGGTGAATATCCTTAACACAGCTGCTGTACTCCAAAGATAGTCAAGATGACACCTTCTGTGTCTGGTACATTTTAGCACATTTAAATGGGAAAACCCCATCAGTGGCGGGGAGCAGAGTACCCAGGGACATGACTGCACACCTGAAAAGCCCCAGAAAGCTGCAGAAGAAAGACCCCAACCCTTCCTGAGGAGTCCAGATGAACGACCACGGAGTCATGGGAACACAAAGTCACACAGAATAAAATCACAAGGCTTGAGGCAGTTTTTCAGAGACAAAATGCCACATGGATGAGACCTACAGTGACAGTGCTTTTAAGAAAGAAGAGGGAAAAGTTAAATCCATGTCATTAAGTGGAGCTTCCAAAGGGCTCACTGGGCACTCTTTGGCTCATGGAACGTGTCATGTATAAAGTTCACACCTCATCAGGGGCTGTTGTTTCCTCCTACTAGACCCAGAATCACCTCATAATTACTACGCATGTCTTAACCACTCATTCATTCAGCCATTCATTTATTCAAGTCTTGATGCAGATGCTGTAAGGCAACTCTTTTGCAGGAGCTTCAATGGGGGAGACAGATATTTGTCAGACAATCACACGAAGAAATCACAATTTCAGCTGTGACAGGGGTTGTTCAAAAGGGTAATCTGGAAGGTGTAATCTTCTTACAAAAACAAAAAAAAGCCCAACCAAACAAAAACCTTCCCTGAGGAGATGATATTCCACTCAAAACTGAAGGATGAAAAAGGAAAGAGAGAGATGTCTTGGTGAAAGAATAGAGATGTGTAAAGACCCCGGGGCAAGAGAGAACTCAAAGACACAGACAGAACGGACACATGCAGGAAAGCCACTCACTGAAAGTTGACAGACAATGGTGTTCAGGCTGAGAAGCCCATCAGTGAAGCTAAGACAAGGCCTCTAGGTCGTAGGCACCATGGCAGTTATCAGAAGAGAGGTCATATGCATAGACATCACACTAGGATAAACACTGTGGGTAGAGAGCAGGAATGGGATTGAGTTTGTCTCCAGGAAAGCCATTGTCTCGAGTGGAATCTCCAGCCAACCACTATGATGGTGTCCACTAGCTTTCCTCATCACTGGCAAGGCTTGCCCCCAACTCCATCTCCCATCAGCCTCAGTTCTCTTATTCCTTCCTCCTGTGTTTATAGTGTTTCTAAACTAGCCAGAGTCTTCAAGGTTCTAGCCAACCTCTCCATCCCAGAGTGACTCTGCGCTTCTGCAACTCAGGGCTCGGCCCTTCCCAACCAGCTGTGCAGCTGACCTGGCTTCCTTCTTTGCTGAGAATTCACAGCAGTTGTCAGCCTGAGTTTTTCTTTCTCCCTTGTCCTGCCTGCATTAATGTCTCTCTGCCTTTGTCCCACCTACTGTGGCTAAAAAGCTGTTCTTGTGTCTAAGGTCAGATACTTTTTCATACCTTTCCATTACTTTTGAGATGAGCAGTTTGTAAAAAGGCTTTTTTTTTTTTTTTTTTTTTTTTTTTTTTTGCTGCTGGGCTGGGGGCGGGGTGGGTTGAGATACGGTCTCACTCTGGCCCAGTCTGGCCTGGAATTCACTATGTAGTCTCAGGGTGGTCTTGAAGTCACGGTGATCCCTCTACCTCTGCCTCCAAAGTGCTGGTTATAAGGGCGTGCACCACCATACCCGGCTGAAAGAAAGGGTTAACATAGTTGAAACTGTATCCTTGCTGGCCAGGGACAAGTGGGTCATCGTTGGTGTATGGGCATCAGTGTTTGCAGAAGGTGGCATTGCTTAGAAGACTATCTTGGAGCTCAAAGTGCAGAGTTCTTTTAAGAAGAGTCAAGGACTCAAGGTCCCAAAAGTTAGTTCCTGAATAGGAAGAAGGCTGAAGAGTCTTTTTGTCAGTTTACTTTACTCATATTTTCCATTTTATGTGTGCAAAGGAGTGACATATGATTAAAATCTATGATTAAGGGCCTGAGGAGATAGCTCAGTGGTTAAAGGCGCTTGCTTGCAATGTCTGCTGGCCTGGGTCCAATTCTGTGGCCATCCATGTAAAGCCAGACACAAAAAGTGGTGCCTGCATTTAGTATAGTTTTGCAGTGGCAAGATGCCCTGGCACACCCAGCCCCTACACACCCCTGCATGCAAATAAGTAAATAATATTTTTTTTAAAAGATCACTGTTTACATAAGTATGAAAGAACATTCTCATTAAGTGTGAAACAAACTTCTAAATGATTAAAGATGTAGTGTATGTACATTACTTAACAATGACTTTTCACTTCCTCTGTACAAAAAAATAATGAAGTGTTTTGCCATTGGCAGAGCCGATTAAACTCAATAAAGTGTAGTAGCACTATTTGTCATCTCTTTCATCTCATGCAACTCGCCAACACAGACGGGATCTCCTCCCCTCAGACTTAAACATCACACTTAATTTTTTTTTAAAGTCTTTTAGAATTGACTTACATAAGCAACCAAGTACCTCCAAGCAATCACCACGCTGTTCAGTATCAGGTGGGCACCATCACAATGGTGTTTGGGCCACTCGGAAAATCAATCATTGAGCGAACACACAGGAGGAAGTCCTAGTCAATACAGGAGGATAATATATTGAAATATTAATTGGAGTGTGTTCGCCTCTATCTTTCTCTTTGAACGTGTAGGCGGGTTTTCTAATGCTTGGCCTCCGGAGCTCTAAGAGGGCTGCAAACCAACACTGCCTGAAAGTTACAGGCTCTCCTGAAGTCCCTGAATGGCTGGGGTTGACAGTTTTCAGGTAGGCTGGGGGCTGCTCAGAGACATCTGTCTTGAGCAAGTGGCCAAGGAAGGAATCCATGGAAGCTGTAATCTGTCAATGTCCCCACTGATGTGAGGAGGCTGAGCAGATCCTGGCTGAAAGGCTGGTCCTCATTCCTGCAACAGTTGGCCTCCACAAAAGATCTCGTAGGCTGAGGCAAGAGGGGCCCTGGAACTCATTCAAGGCCCTCAGTGTCACCCCTTTCAGGAAAACTCTTGGTACTGAATACCTTCCCAGCCACACAGCATGTATCTCCAAGTCAGAATGAAATAAGTTAACAGAAAAGAGAGAATCTAATGTTTCTTACACACTTATGTCTATAAACTGTGTTTGAGATTCACGCTGAAGACACCAATAAAATCATTCCTGTGGCCTGGGCAGCTAAGAACCACTTCTCTCATTCCCTGAGCCTGCACCGGCACCTGAATCTCTGCAGGCCAGGAAGGCGGCTGCTCTCAAGTCCCCATGAAGAGGGCTTTAATGGGCTCTCAGTCACGTGCCCCTCAAAGGCCAGCCCCCCTGGCCAGCAGCATGCAAACGCCTCTTCGAAGCAGCTTCCCTTGAAGAGAGTTGCTACACAATCATTACAAATTGATTGCAAAAGAGCTAACAATCATGATTAAATCATTAAATTCTTGTCTACGCTTCAGAGAGCGGTGAGAAAATTAACTTCCCACCAACCTAATTTTTTCCTGAACATGAAATAATGATTTTCTGCCCGTCTAATTACAAAGCCAACATCTGATCAAGCCAGCATCCAGAGGGGATTATCGCATGCGCGAGTATTAGACCTCATTACCAGCTTGACTGCAAAATTATTACATCTTGTAATTGGATGGTGAGATTTATATACAGATCGGCCCGGTTTCTGTAAGATTGTAATTACAAGCTTCGTTGGTTAGCCACTTATCACTCAGCACAGAAGAGAGGAAAATAAGCAACAGAAAAGGCATTTCATTAACCCATAACCCTATCAAGGGAAAGCCACTGTAACACCCATGTCTGCATTAGGGAGAACAGCTAAATTCACAGATGAAACAATTTATTATACTCTTTGCAAATGGGATTGCATTTTGTTTAACCCCTAATGAACTCTTTGGGTAAAGTGTCTGAACAAACCATTCATTTTATAGACAACTAGGTTCAATACAGTAATTATAAGGGGTAACTGACTGAGATAAATGTTCACCTGCTTAGAAGCAGTTGATTAGAAGTACAATTGTTGGGCGCTGGGCGCTGCCACAGAGGTCTGGGGGCTGGAACGATCTTGGCTTCCCTGGAGCTGCAGAGGCGATGAGATCCCTCTGTAAATCTACAGGCTCTCTTGGAGGAAAAGCTAGCGTCAGTTTGTCAAGCTTGGCTGGAAAGGGGGAGGTTTAATAAAGCTGCAAAGAGGAAGACGCAGTTTAACAATTTTAGAGGCGCTGGTGTGGAACACAGACATGTAAATAGGGCCTGATGAAGGCTCCTGGCAGGCTCCAGATGCACAGCCTAAATTAAATGTTACCTTTTCTTGTGTTTATGGCACAACAATGGGCCCTCACGCAGTCACAAAGTCAGTGCTCGGCAGGGTGTGAAACCAAAGGAGAATCGCAGCCCCCAAGGTGGGCTGTTTTTCAGTCTGTTGATCTCGGTTCTTCCTTGCAACCCCGGAGACAGCGAACTCTGGCTGCAGGGGAGTTAGCCACAGGGCTTTACTCCTGTCCCAGAGCCAGTTCGTTTCTTCTATCACTTGAGGGAAGCACAGGAAAGTCAAGTGTCAGTGGGCATAAAGTTTTATTAGAACATAGCCACACTGACTAGTTTGTGTCTTCTAAGGCTGTTTTTATACTAAAAAGGCAGACATGGATAAAGAAAAACACACACACACACACACACACACACGCAAGCACCCCTCATTTGCAGACTCCTGTGGGATTTGCTTCAGGGGTCCCAGGCACATTCGTTCCCAGGCTTGGTTGGAGGGCCTGCTGCGTGTTAGACCTGGGCTGGGGATGCTCAGAAGGGAAGAGACCCTGGGAAGCGGACCTGATTGCCATGTTGGCTTCCACACAGTGAGGCATCTATTTCTGCCATCTCTGGTAACAGCATCCTGGATTTCCTCTGGGACCCACTCCATGTCACCTGATCACTGTAACTGGTTCAAGGATGGATACGAGCCCCAATGGGAGCCACCCTTAGTCTCTCGGGGCCTTCGATGGAGACAGAGACCCTGGCCCCTGTAGCTAGAATTGGGTGGCTGGGTTCTGGAGCCACCCAAAACATGTTGCTGCCCTAGATGAGCCTATGACTGTCTGGCCTGAGAGAACAGTGGAGCTGGATGGTGGAGTAGGTCCTGGGGCCCTTGGACCTCTGAATCCATTTGGGTCTAACTCAGTTTACCCCAGGTCTTTCTTATTTTATGAGCCAACAAAGTATCTTGTTTCACTTAAAATGGTCTACTGTCATTTAAATTCTTATATTTTTATTTTTTGGTGGTGCTGGGGGTTAAACCTTCAGAGCCTCGCACATGCCTAGCAAGCACTCTAACACAGAGATCGATACTCCACTCTCATTTTACTTCGATTTTGAGATAGCAGGTCTTACTAGGTTACTTAGGCTGGCCTGGAATTCCCTATAATCTAGGTAGGTCTTGAACTTTAAAATAAAAACTTTTTTTAAATTTTTTTTTGTTATTTATTTATTTGAGAGCGACAGACAGAGCGAGAAAGAGGCAGACAGAGAAACACAAAGAGAATGGGCGCGTCAGGGCCTCCAGCCACTGCAAATGAACTCCAGACATGTGCGCCCCCTGTGCATCTGGCTAATGTGGGTCCTGGGGAGTTGAGCCTCGAACCGGGGTCTTTAGGCTTCACAGGCAAGTGCTTCACCACTAAGCCATCTCTCCAGCCCAATAAAAACATTTTTATGGACAATTTTCATACATGTCCATAATGTATGTTGAACATAATCCCCTCTGATTACTTTCTTTTGTCTCCCTTCCCTTGACCCCCTTCCACTGAACCCCTTCTTTCCAACTAGTCCCTTTTATTTTGATGTCTTTCTTTTTGTCCTCTTCCATGATGCAATGTTGATAGAGCCAATATCATGCAGGTCATGACAGATTATTATATATATATATGTACATATCTGCCCTTTCTCCTACAATGTTCTGCAACGGTGGAAGGCATGATAGAGATGTCTCATTTAGCATTGAGTCCTCAACAGTCACTTATTCTCAGCACTTTGATGAGTTCTGAGTCTCCCCAGAAGTCATCACCAACTGCCAAAAGAAACTTCTCTGACTAAAAGTGGGAACAACACTAATCTATGGGGTAAACATAAATATTTAGAGGGCAATACAAAGTGCACAGCATATCCATGTAGCTAAGCAGTAGTAGTAACATCCTCGTAGGGCTTATGACCTTCCCAGACATAGGCTTTTAACTAGGCTTTCAGTATCAGGCATGAATCCCTTTCCATCCAATGGGCCTCAAATCCAATCAGAGAGCAGTTACCAATTAGACAGTCATGCCACTGTTTCACTAATGGGTGCATCTTGCCTGACTGGTTAGTTGTGTAGTTTGCAGGGTCCACTTCTGACTAAGACTATTGATGAGTTTTCTCCCACAGTAGGCTGCATAGCACTTTCTAGCACTATGACAGCTATCCAGCAGGAAAGAGACTACCAGCTCAGTTCCAGCTTAATTTCTCATTGTCTTGCAACCAAAGTATGTTTTTTTTTTTCTTTTGAGGCAAGCCCAACAAACTGGCCTTTTTTTTTTTTCCAGAGACAGGGATAGAGATAGAGATAGAGATAGAGATAGAGATAGAGATAGATAGAGAGATAGAGAGAAAGAGAATTGGCGCTCCAGGGCCTCAGCCACTGCAATCGAATGACAGACACTGGCGCCACCTAGTGGGCATGTGTAACCTTGCACTTGCCTCACCTTTATGCATCTGGCTAACATAGGATCTGGAGAGTAGAACATGGGTCCTTAGGCTTTGCAGGCAAGCACCTTAACCACTAAGCAGTCTCTCCAGCCCCAAAGTATGTGGTTTTACCATCTAGTTCTGGTAAGTAACCAAGAACTTTTGTCCTCCTACGATAGTCTTTTTAAAAAAAATTATTTTTTTATTTAAGAGAGAGAGAGAAAGAGAGAATGAATGGGCAGGCCAGGACCTGTACCTACTGCAAATGAACTCTAGACCCATGCACTACCTTGTGCATCTGGCTTACGTGGGTACTGGGGAATGGAACCTGGGCCCTTAGGCTTCGCAAGCAAATACCTTAACTGCTAAGCCATCTCTCCAGCCCTGTATCAGTCTTCTGAGTAGCTGGGATGACCAATCTGTGCAGCCAGACCCTGCCTATCATTTACACTAGTGTTACAGATGCATGCACAAATAGCTACAAAAGGAAGCAGAATAAAGTAAGTCTTATAAGAGAGGTGTGGTTAGCATATGGAGAGGAGATATACAGAGGAGGTTCCTTGATTTCAATGGGACTCTAGGGACATTCCTAGAGGTGGGGTCCTTGGGTCTTGACTTTGAAGGCCACGTTGAGTTTTTATAGATGAAATGTGTGTGATTTTGTCCCAAGCAGAAGGCACAGTGCAGGTAACAGCAAGAGGGCATGGGGCAAACAGGAAAAGGCGTGGAAGGGATGCTGGGCTCACTCCTGTCTTCTGAACTGCTCCGGAGCTTGTTCTCTACCAGCCAAAGACGCTATGACAGGCAGCCTCTCAGCTAACTTCCAGGGTAATATCTGCAACTTTCAGTTTGCCTCCAGATATTAAATATCTTGGTGTGGTCCTGCTTCTACCCCAGAGTGTAGGAGGAGTTTAGCCCTGTCTCCAGCCAAAAAAAAAAAAAAAAAAAAAAAAATGGCAAGGGAATGATATATTCTTTCTATAATTCAATTGCTTGCATGACCATCACTTCAGTCTTGCTAGACAACTCCTGTTGACCTTCTCAGCTTGTGCACACTTTGATGAGAGTCCTATGGTGACGAAGAATAAGAAGGAAGAGGCAGAGGGGAGGAAGAAGAGGAAGAGGAGAGGGACAGAGGCACTGGAAACAAATCTACAGTTCAACCTTGTGCTACAGTTTCAGTGTGTTCCCCGAAGTTACCTGCTAGAAAACTAGTATCTAAACTCATGCTAATGGTATTAAGGAAGTAGGAAAAGTAATTAGGATTACATGAGGATGCCTCACGATGGCCTCAGTGGCCTTCTAAGAAGAATCAGAGAGACTCAGCCCTGTCTCCCAATGAAGTACTGCAGCAGGCCCTTGCCAGGAGCCCAGCAGGAGCCAGTACCACTGCATTTTAGTCTTTACAGACTCCAGAATCATGAACAAGATGAATCTACTTTCTTTATAAATTTCCTGGTCTCGGGTGTCCACACATAGCCACAGAAAGCAAACCAGCACGAGAACTGAATTCTGCCCATAATCACAAGAGCTTGCGTGACTCCTTCCCTAGTCAAGTATTTGGAAATGACCCCAGCCTGGCCAACTTTATCTCACAAGAGATCTTCAAACAACATACCCAACTGAGCTAGGCTCAGATTTCTGGACACAGAGTCTTTGAGAGAATAAATGTGTGGTGTTCGAAGCTAAGTGTATAGTCCTTTGTTAGCCGCAGATAACTACTACAACCACACCACCCAAATACCAGTTCATAGAATGGGATTTTCCTGTAGACAAGATAAAGGAAGAAGGATGAGAAGCAGACAGCACCAGGCTCAAGGGAGTGAGGTGAGTGTGCAGCCATTGTTAGGCTGAGGCTGAGCTTAATATTAACACCTCTTAAGTCCTTCCTTTAAAATGTCGCTCATGCTGGGGCATGGTGGCACATGCCTTTAATCCCAGCACTCAGGAGGCAGAGGTAGGAGGATTGCTTAGAGTTCAAGGCCACCCTGAGACTACGTAGTTAATTCCAGGTCAGCCTGGGCCAGAGTGAGACCCTACCTAGAAAAAAATAAAAATAAGGCACTCATGACATTGTTTTCATGTCTAGGCTTATTGTCACCATTTTTTTTTCAGTTGTCCATAGGCCTCCACAAAGGAAATGCCTGTTCATACACAGACACCTACTCTCCCATACATAGGTACAGGAAAATCCATGGTGCACACTGTAGTCTGCATGCGTTTCTTTATGCACTGACAGCCCCTATCCATGAGAATGACAGCTCCACAAAGGCAACAAGGTTATATGACTGTTGTGATCCAAATGTTGTGCCCTCTGTCAATTTTCTATGTTGGATCCTATTACATGTGACAATATTAAGAAGTGGGTCATTAAGAACAGTTTTCGTGCCCTTACAAAGAAGTTCAAGGGAGCTCCTCTATATCTGCTACCCTGTGAGAACACATGGAAGGATCAAATCTGCTGACTATTGGTCTTGCACATTCCAGTCTCCAGACATAGTAGATACCTGTTGTTTAGACATTACCCAGGTTAGGTGCTGTGTTATAGCAGCCTGCATGGAATAAGCCAATAACTATATCCCCAGGATCTCTTCATGGATGCTTTGTGGAGTCAATGAATACATACATGCACACTATACACTGTGTGTGTTCAGAAAACATTTTCATTTAGATGATGTCATGAAGATGAACTGAGCAGAGTTCTAACTGGTGTTTCTTACAAGTGGTAGTTAACCCTGTAGGCCCATCTGCCCTTAGAGAGAGGTCCATTTCAACAAGTGGGTTAGGCATCCACATTTCAAATTGTCAAGTTGGTCACTCTGAGATAACTACTACTATACTCCTAATGTGGCTAGTTAAAGCCCACATTCAGAGAGGACGTGACATCCTGGCATGTTCTCACTCCTGCTGGCATTGTCATTATGACCTTTAATTGTGGTTTCTTTAGGGAAATCGTCCTGAGCCACTTGTCCTTTTGGCAAAGGCTGGTTTAATTAATATAAGATCAGCTAATCTGAAAGTCCAATTAACCTGGCACTTGGAAAACAGGACTCCTCCAAATGTGCTGAAACAAGAAACCAAACAAAGGTACTGGGTAAGAAAGACCCCACACTCCTCCCCTCAAATACCTCAACAGTTATGGACCATGTTACCTTTATGACATAGAGGTGAGTGAAGGACCATCTGACCAATCCATGCATTAAAGGGTTGTTAGCACTTTGTAATTGTCCACTTGGCAGAATCTAGAATCACCGAGGAAGCAAAACTCTAGGCATGTCTGTAAAGAAGTTTCTAGATTAGGTTGATTGAGGTGGGAAGACTCACCCTAACTATGGGCAGAGCCACTCCCTCAGCTGGAGTCTTGGACTGAATACAACAGAGAGTGTAAGCCGAACACCAGCATTCCTAGAGTTCTCCTTCCTGACTAAGGGTACAATGTGACCAGCCGCCTCCTGTTTCTGTTGCCACACCTTCCTCCAAACTCTAAGCCAAAACACACCTCCCTTTAAGATGACTTTTGCCAAGTCTTTGGGCAGATCAATGAAGAAGGTAATTGACACATAAACTACCAAGAAGTAGGGTTATTGCTATGATAAACCTGACCATGTAGCTCGTAGGTTTTTGAACTAGTTTATAGGAAAAGTGTGGAA
The DNA here is from genome assembly GCA_036346955.1 of Dipus sagitta. NCBI lineage: Eukaryota > Metazoa > Chordata > Mammalia > Rodentia > Dipodidae > Dipus > Dipus sagitta. Next base: position 236,457,472 of record CM070770.1, read on the forward strand.
GAGTTTGGAATTTGGGGATAGAAAATCGTTTGGGCTAGAATGTCGTAATAGAGCTTAGCATACCAGTCTAGTGGGAGTTTGGAAGGCCAGGATCCTGGGAGAATTGCAGACAGTAAGGGCCAAGCTCATAAGGTTTCAGAGGGGAAACCCAGATTCAAGTGAGAACAGAGCTACAGGCAGTTTATGTGATTTTCTGACCAAGAATTTGGCTGGATTTTGCCTGTTCCCTGAGAACTTGAATGAAGCTGAATTTTAAAGTGATGGACTGGTTTGTTTGATGGAGAAAAATCTCAAAATGGGGTAGCATTCAGGCTGTGTCACAGTTGCAGCTCACTGCTCTGATCTAGACCTACCATGAGAGAGATCAACCAGCCCCCTTTCCTCCCTTTTGGGATGGAAGCTCTAATTCTGTGCCTTGTACATTAATAGGGTCTCTCAGTTAAGCAATTGTTTTGAGTTTAAGGGAAGACTTTGGGCTTTTGAACAGTGTTGGGATTAGTAAAGACTTTGAAGACTTTTGAAATTGGGCTGAATACATTTTTACATTATGAGATGGCCAGGAGCCTATGAGGATGAGAAGAGGAAGGTTGTAGATGAAAAATGGTATGTTTGGATGCCAGGTTGACAAAGGGTAGACTTGTGACGATTAAAATTTTCAAAAGTTGACAAGATCTAGAATCACCTGGGAGATTATCTTTGATCATATCTGTAAGGAATTGTCTAAATCATGTTAATTCAGCTGAGAATACCCATCTTAACTGTAGAAGGCATCATTCCACAGGCTTAGGGCCTAGACTGAATAAAAAGTGGAAAGTGGGGCTAGAGAGATGGCTTAGCAGTTAAGGAACTTAACTGCGAAGCCTAAGGACTCATGTTTGACTCTCCAGATCCCACATAAACCAGGTGCACAAAGGTGAGGCAAATGCAAGGTCGCACATGCCCACTAGGTGGCACAAGAGTCTGGGGTTCAATTTCATTGGCTGAGTCCCTGGAGTGCCAATTCTCACTCTGAAATTTAAAAAAAATAAAAATTTTTAATTTTTTTTAAAGTGGAAAGTGAGCTGAACAATATAGCATGCACAGCTCTCTGCTTCCAGACTGCAGATATAATGGGGCCATTCATCTTCTGCTCTTTCTGCCATGACTTCTCTGTCATATTGGTCTGCATCCCCTTGAATGATAAGCCAAAATAATCCCTTCCTCCCTTAAGCTGCTTCTTGTCAGGAAAGTCACAAATAGACACTTAAGCTATTCTATGTGCGGGGTGAGGTCTTATTACCAATTAGCTGGCTGGGTTCTTGCTCTACCCAGACAGGAATCATAGGAAGGCAAGGAGAAGCTCTTTGAGGCTGGCAATAATAAGTTCTTGAAAAAGCCTAATGTTGCAACTCCCAGGTAGGCTCTGGGTTCTAGGATCCTCAGTTCCTGTAGTAGGTAGTGTTACAACTCTCAGATCTAGGGTATTGGGACCTGTGAGCCTTAAGGCTTTCCAGACCCATAGGCTTAAGTTCCAAGCTCTGAGAGGTAGAAGTTTATTTCTTGAGACCACAGAAGCCATAAACTTAAGGTTCTAGATATTCAAGGTTTGTTTTTCTGAACTTTGGCCACCAATGGCTCTGGCTATTGTAATGCTCAGCTTCTACAGCAGTGGGCAGTTGCTAGTATTACAGCCCCAGGCAGGCTTTGGGTGCTGGGGTTGTCTGCTCCTACAGTGGCTAGTGTTATGGATCTCAGGTCTTAGGTGTCAGGACTCTTGGCACTTAAAGCTTGGCACTTGCCTGAACCTCTTCCAGTGACCAAGGCTGGCTCTTTACAGCTAACTTTCTTGCTTAAGCTTTGGTCTCTGCCTTCTCACTGTTCTTCATTACCTACACAGTCTCTGCTCCCTGTCCTTTCTGTCCCTGGAAGAACCTTCTAAAATATCTCAGTTGCCTCACCCCGCTATTGTTGCTACTAGGATCGCCTCAGCTGTCACCTACACCTTAGCCACTACTAATGCTCTGCAGTTCACTTCTGCCATCTCTTTGTGTCACCTGCCAAGGACCATGAGCTACATGAGAAGACCCCATGGAGAAGCCTTTTGATAGGCTTAATGTTGCAACACCAGGCAACAGAACAGCAAGTATCTTCCAGCTGACAGAAAAACCCAGTGGTGGGGTGTGGCAAGAGTGTTTACACCCATCACAGCCTTCTGCTGTGCCAGTAGGGCCTGTGTTCCTCTCTGGTTTGGGTGAAAATAGTTGCTAGAGTTTACCAAGGCTTGTGCTGGCAAAAGAGTCCAGCGCAAGCTGTTGGAAGTAATCATGGCTGGAGCAGAGTTGTGCTTTAGCTGAAAGTAGCTGTGGTTGTTGTGCAACTTCCTGAAGGCATCTATGGACAGATCAAAGCACCCAGGCTGCCAAAGGAAGGCTTCTGGGCTGGCTGGCCATCCTCCACTTGAGGCAGCTGGATGCCAGTATAAAGTCTAACATCTATGCAATACCCTGGCCCCTAACATCTCAGATATTCAAAGGAAAAAATAATAATTGAAAAGGGGTGCTACATATAATTTAGGATTACCATCGACATGAGCAGCGCTTTAGCAGGATCTAACAGTGCTCTACTCATAGCCAACTATCCCCTAGGAGGCTTGGGTCATTTTATCTGTTTCAATTTGAGTGTCCTTAGGGTTCTCCCAGAACCCCTTGAGTTCTCAAGAGCACTATAGTTTTGTTTTTTTTTTTTTTTTAAAAGCAAGCCTGGCCCAGCCATTTCCTCTCTCACTGACCATAGCTTGCGATGCAATCACTCATTCGTACATGCACGCTACTGGTGACTTCTGTTCCCTGTGCCCCAGTCTCCAAGTCCTTCCACAGGTACTTGCCTAGGGTACATGGTGGTACTGTGAAGCTGCCTAATTTAAGTTATTTTCTGAAATTTCAATTAAAAACAGATTTAGAGGGGTTGGAGAGATGGCTCAGTGGTTAAGGCACTTGCCTGCAAAGCCTAAGGACCTAAGTTTGATTTCCCAGTGCCCATGTAAAGCCAGATGCACAGGTTGGCACATGCTTCTGGAATTCGTTTGTAGTGGCTGGAGGACTCAGCATATCCATTCTCTCTCTCTATTAAACTCTCTCTATCTCTCCTCTTTCTCTCTCTCTCTCTCTCTCTCTCTCTCTCACACACACACACACACACTCAAATAAATGAAATATTTCAAAAACAGAATAGATTTAGAGCTAGGTGTGGTGACTCATTGCCACCCACATTAATGTCAATACTTGGAAGGCTGAGGTAGGAGGATCTCCATGAGTTGGAGGCCAGCCTGAGCTACAGACTGATTCAAGGTCAGCCTTGGCTACCTCAAATAAAAGTTTGGAACTATCAGTTTTACTCCTTTAATCTAGATGTCTCTCCTTGGACTGGTGTCACACAACCTTGATTAGTGTTGTCATCTAGTAAGTTTTGAATCCTAGCAGCATAAGCCTTCCAACTTTCCTCTTCTGTTTTCCAAGATTATTGTGGCTACTTGTGACCCCTTCAAATTCTTTACAAATTTAAAACAAGTCCATCAATTTCCACACAAAAGTAAGCTGGGATTCTGATAGTTATGCAATGAATCTGTACATTAGTTTGGAAAGTAGAGACATTTCAATATGATCATGGAATAGCCAATACATGATCATGCAGTATTTATTTCCAATTTAGATGCTATTTTATTTCATTCAACAATGTTTTATAGTTTTAATTTTTGTTAAATTAATTCCTAAGTAAATTATTCTCTTTGATGTTTTTATAAATGGAATTGATGTTCACTTTCATTGAAGTTGAAATATCAATAAGGAAAGAAGTTTTTTTTTTTTCAAAAAGTTGGGCCATTGGATAACCACATGAGCAATAAAATGAAGTAGTTTGAAACTCACTTCACACTATGTGGAAAAGTTAGCTAGAGGTGAATCAAAGGCCTAAATGTATGTGTAGAATTGTAGTATTCTTGAACTCTCTTGATCTTGGTCTTGAAAAGGGATTCTTAGATAAGACATCAAAAGCTTGAATAAGAAGAAGAGAAAGAAGAGAAGGAGAAGACAAAGAAGAAAAAGGGAAGAGGAAGAAGAAAAGAAGACAGGAAGAAGAGGAAGCAAATATATAGATAGCAGATAGATGATAGATAGATTGATAGACAGATAAAATTGGATTTCATTAAAGTTAAAACGCATGCTTCAGAGACATTATCAAGAAAATGAAAGAGTGACCCACAAATAAGGCTTTTGAAAATCATATACATAATAAATCTCATGTATTCTGGAATATACAAGTAGCCTTTGAAAAAAACAACTTGATTGGAAAGGAGATGAACACATGTATCTCCAAAGAAGATGGATGAATGGCCATCAAGGAAAGTCACATCAAAGCCACATGAGGGGCTGAGCAGATGGTTCAGTAAGTTACAGCATTTGCTGTGCAAGCATAAGTGTTTGAAATGGCCTGACTCACCCTGAGTTTGATTTCCCAGCCATGCCTGTTACCCCAGCTTTGTAGGGAGTAGGGGCAGGAGAATTGCTGGGGCTCACTGGTCAGTGAACTTGACCAAAACCATCAGTTCGAGGTTCAAGTGAGAGACTGTGCCAAGGAAACCCATGGATGAGTGGTATAAGAGGACACTCAATATTCTATTCTGGCCTCCATAACTATGTGCACAGGGCACATCCCTCAACATGTAGCACATCACATTGCACATGCTACATACACAAATGTGTGTGTGTGTGCGTGTGCATGCAAAAACAAATCAAGAAGAAAAACCACAGTGAGACTGCACATCACGCCTAGCGGGAGGGCTACAGCCAATCAGTCACCCAGACATGCGCTAAGGAGAAGGTGGGGAACTGCGTCCTCACCCACTACTGGTGGAAGTAGAAAAGGGTGAGGCTGTTATGCAAAATCATCTGCTCCTTCCAAATGCTTGACTATGGACTCACCATATGGTGGAGCCATTCTACTTGTAGTGATAGACACAAGTGAAGAGGTATATCACAGAGGAAGTTGTGCATGAATGTCTATAGAGGCATTATCCATAAGCACTAAAACATGGGAGCAAGCCCAATGTCATCAACTGGGAAATAGATCAATGAAACATGGTCTGTCCATGCAACAGAATATTATTCTTTGATAAAAATAAATGAAGAGATGATACATGCTTCAACCCACAATAATCTGCAAAACTTTGTGTTAAGTGAAACAACCAGTCATAAAAGACCATATATTATATGATCCCACTCATATGAAATGTCCAAAACAGGTATGTTAACAGAAACAGGAATTATTTTAGTAGGCAGCTGGGAAGTAGGGAAACGATAGCTAAAGGATGGGGTAGGGACACATTCTATAGTGACAAATACTCTAACATTGGCTGTAGTGACAGTTGCTTAGGCCTGTGATACACTGCAAACCACTGAATTATGTAATTTAAAAAGGTAAAGTACATGATATGTGAACTACATCTCAAGCTGTTAAAATTTTTTTTAAAGTATGTATTATTTCCTGCTGGCCAGAATAACAACATAAAGCTGGGTCTTGAGTAGCCCTATAGTACCATAAGATAGATCCATGAGAGAAGACCAAGAAAATAGAAGGGCTATGCTGTCTTGTCATTATGAAATATTGTACCAGCTCCTGCCTCTACAGTTCCATTACAAGTGAGAAATAATATTTTGAAAATTTTTTTATTTTTATTTATTTATTTGAGGAAAGGGGAGGAGAGAGAGAGAGAGAGAGAGATCAAGAATGGGCATGCAAGGGCCTTCAGCCACTGCAAATGAACTCCAGAAATGTGCACTACCTTGTGTATCTGGCTTACATAGGTCCTAGGGTAGCAAACCTGGGTCCTTTGGCTCTGCAGGCAAGTATCTTAACCACCAAGCCATCTCCACAGCCCAAGAAATAATTTTTTTAATTTCAAAAAATAGCATATAGGGCAGGAGAGTTGGCTTAGCCATTAAGACACTTGGCTTTGAAGCCTAAGGACCCATGTTCTACACTCCAGATCCCACGTTAGCCAGACACATAAAGGTGAGGCAAACGCAAGGTTGCACATGCCCACTAGGTGGTGCAAGCATCTGGTGTTTTATTGCAGTGGCTGAGGCTCTGTCATGCCTATCCTTTCTCTCTTTCTCTATGTGTCTCTCTCTTTCTCTCTCAAACATAAAATTTAAAAAGATAATATATTAAAAAGTTCTGATATTGTCCTCCCATGTATTATTGAGTCATTTCCTCATTGGAGGACAGGAGTAGCAGAGCCAGACCATCTCTAGTAGTCACCAGTGCTGCCCACAAAATGTTTCTGGCTTTTACAGTTGAAAATATTTAGATTGCGTTTCAATCCTACTTTATCCAACATGTGGTAGGATTATACTTCCTGCTCCTTTGTGGGTGGTTGGGACAATGTGACTTGTGCTAAGCCAAGGGTTGTATGTGGAAATCACATGTGGGCTAAGCTGGTTTGACTACCTCTGGAACTCACTTTCCGCTTCCAACACTGACAAGCTAAACTTCAAGTCGGGGTGCTCTGCTCACAGGGTCCTGCAGAGAACATGAAATGGAAAGAGCCCCAGATGACAGACAGCAGACACATATCAAGGACAAAAGTTTTAAACCACTGTGATGTAGGGATTGTTTGTTACCACAGCATAGCATGGCTATTACTGACCAACACAATCGCCTGCAGCAATACAGCCGTCTGCTTGAAATGTTCTGTTTGTGCTTCAAGCATTTTGTACTCTGTACTACATCAGTGCTTGTTTAAACATGAAAATAACATTTCCTGTCAATTTTTTTCTCCACATAAATTGAGGCTTCAAGAAGGTACTGCTTGCTTATCCTGTGGATTTCCATATCCCCCAAGACTCCTTGGTGAGTGCATAACCCACTTTAAGCAGTAGTTTTTTTTTTCAGTCTTGGGGCCAAATTTGATACTGCAAATCCCAGGTGAGTCAATGTGAGGACTTTGAAGAATCATTCAAATGTATTTGAAAATGTCTTTAGTTAGCACAATTCAATAACCATATGAAAGACCTTCTGTCTCACTAGCTACCTGCTGTGTTATAAATGATAACATTGAGAATGACAGAGCAGGCAGGGTGCTGGAGTTAGAACCTCGAAAGCCCCCAAAGTGTCCGTATATCAAAGCCCCAGGGTGGTGCTATTGAGCGGTGGTGAGACTTTCAAGAGATGGATATAGGCAGGCTTAGGTCATTGGTGGTATGCCCTCGAAGGTCTCTGGGGGACCCTGGTCTCTTCCTCCCTTTCCCATCCTAGCCATGGGAGGGGTGGGGTGATTTTTGTAGCTATATCCTGTGCCCACTGTCAGGTCACAGGCCCCAAAGGAGAAGTGACAGTGATCACAGGCTGAGACCTCTGAATCTGTGAGCCAAATTTAACCTTTGCTTTTTACATATTGATTACCCCAGCTGGCTAACACATGCCTGAATGCAAATCCACAGGGCCAGAATTCGGAGGTTTTGTTGAGTCTCAGCTTGCTCATCTGGAATTCCAAAAGTAAAAGCACAGTAGCACTTAGTTTGAAGGCAGACATAACAATTAAAGGAGAGGACAGTGCACTTCACATGGGGCCGGCACTGTAGCTAGCCACAGCGCATGCTAGTGACCCTTCCCCACAATCTGATACTATATTAACATGGCCAGGTTGGCAGTGCTAAATGGTAACAAAACCCAATGGCAATAGGAAACAGTGTTCCAGTGTAGACAAATAGACTGTCTCATACTCAAGGAGTCATAGTATTCATTAACTCTCCTTGAAAATGGTCACACCTTCATGACCTTTCCCAGTCCATTAGAAATCCTTGGGAAATAATCAGAAACAATATGCAAAGTTGAGTGTACAAATAACAATAATGTCCAAGCTTAGAGGATGGATTAAATCAATTACAATTCTGGTCAATCTTACTGAGAGAATGTCAGAAGTTTTTTTATATATTTTTTTTATTTATTTGAGAGAGAGGCAGATAGAGAGAGAATGGGTGCACCAGGGCCTCTAGCCACTACAAAACAAATTCCAGATACATGTGCCACCTTGTGCAGGTGGAATCGAACCTGCGTCCTTTAGGCTTCAGAGACAAGCACCTTAACCACTAAGACATCTCTCCAGCCCCATTGTCAGAAGTTTTAAGGACTTTTATAAATTGGAATTTACATAAGAAATGCACAGAACATCACAATTCAATATACAAACATTTAACTACATTAGCTTTATAAAGCTTTAGCTCTTTACCAATGTGGTGCAGTCTAATATTTTCCTATTCTATGTAATACTATTTTCTGTTGTATTCATTGTTACATATTTATCTTGATGCTCTAAATTCATCGTTAGCCCATCAAGAAGTCTCAACTTGAGTTAGAAAGAGAACTCCGCCATGTGTGGTGTTTATAAAACATTGTGCAGAGTACATGTTCACTACATGGAGATATATCTGAATTATAATGGAAAAAAAATTAAAACATATGTGTTGGGCTATAGAGATGGCTCAGTAGTTAAAGGCACTTGTTTGGAAAGACTGATGGACTGGGTTTGATTTCCCAGTACCAATGTGGGAAAGCCAGATACACAAAGTAGCACATACAACCAGAGTTCATTTTCAGTGGCAAGAGGCCCTGGGGTTCATTTCACCTCTCTCTCTCTCTTTCTGTCTCTCTCTCTCTCTCTCATTCTCTCTCTCTTTCAACTTGAAAATAAATAATAAATAAAATATTTTATTATATAAAATAAAATTTTATTATATATTATTATATAATAAAAATAAAATAAAATATTTTTAAGAGGGTATATCACAAAAAGAATGAGTTATATCCCTCATGGACTGTGTTTGCATCTCATCTGAACAGGAAGTCTGAAGTAGTTCACAGTGAAGCAGCAGTGGCCATGGAAGAGTTAGCATGCATTTAAGGATAATTTCATTTTCTTCTTTTCTCTCTTTTCCACTTTTTATTTTAAAAAAGAAAATAAAAGGAATAGTCTACTTTGCACTTTGAAGCTGACCCCACTCCATAGGAAAATCATGAGCACGTGCATGTAAAGGCCTTCTCAGAAATGAACGCGGGAGGCTCTTTTGATTCCTAGAGAGCTGAGAGCCACCTGTGCTGTGGCCTGCCTTCTTTCTCCCTGTCTCCCTGCATTCTTCTCTCCCTTCTTTCTTTCTCCTTTCCTTTCTTTCTCTCCTTTTTATTTCCCCTCCCTCCCTTCCTCCTTCATGCCTATTCATCCCTACTATCCCACTCTGTTTCTTCCTTTCTTCCTGTCTCATACCCAAGGAGTCACAGTATTCATTAATTCTCTCCTTCTCTTCTTTCCTCCATTCCTTCCTCTCTTCTTTCCTTCTTCCCTCCCTCTTTCTCCTTTTTTCTCTTCCATTGTTCATTTCTTAGTGTTTACCACTCCATGTCAAGAAAAATAATGACTGGGACCTAATGAGGTCTGAGCAGGGCTGAGGAGTCCCCATGTACACTGCTGCCAGGCTCTGTGGGACAAGGCCTCTGGGGAAAGAGCTGAGCTGGTTCAGATTTTGTTTTGTTTCGTTTGCCCTTTTTAAAGGTCAAGAACCCCAAAGGATCTCCTAGAACCCGTGTAGCTTAGGAAATCTGGTGAACAAGCCCCTCGGGTGAGTTCTAGCACAACAAACAGCTGGGTGACTTGTTGCAAACCCTCATGGATCTTGATGAGTTTCTGCCTGCGATCACCTGCTCTTCTGCTGTTTCTCACATCCTCCTGGCTCAGAGCCCACTGACTTTCCCTTCACTCAAAAGTCCAAGACTATAGAAAAGTCTGAGACTATACAACATGAAAAATGAATGGACGCAGAGCCAGGAGCTCCTGGTCTAGAAAGATGCACATTCAGTTCAGACTTCAGCAGGTGTAGTCCGTAGAACAGAGCCAGATAGCCAAGAGAACAGGGTGACCACCTTAGTGCTCAGGTGGCCAGGAAGGACTTTGCGGAAGAGGTGGCCTTCTGGGTTGAATTATGGAAGCAGAAGATAAGCTAGCCTTGCGAAAGAGCACTTTGCAGCCAGACCCACAGGCACGAGAAGCTTAAAGAAGGAAAAGTGTGGCTTTTCTGGAGCCCCAAGGAGGCCAGCATGTCTAGAATACAAATGAAGTTTATGTCTCCTTCAACATGCCAGCCAGAAAGGCTGGGGCCAAATCATGGAGGCTTGGGCAGGCCTTACTTGGGCATTTGGAGTTTTCTCTTGAGTCTACAAATGTGCCGTGTGGTAAGGATGAATGAGATGACCAGACACAACACTTCCCCTAGCACAATGTTAAAGCTGGAATCAGAAAAGCACCCCCTCCCCCAGGCTCATGGTTTGAATGCTCAGTCCTCAGTTTGTGGCACTACTTGGAAGACTGTGGAACCTTTAGGAAGAGGGGGCCTGACTGGCAGAAGCTGGCCCCTGGGAGCTAGCTTTTGAAGATTTAGAATAGCTTCTGGTTCCAAAGCTATTCTCTGTTTCCTGATCTGCCTCCTCTACACCATTCCACGGCCATAGACTGGGCCACTCACTTGCCTTCCCTGCTATGAGGGACTGAAACACTCCAAAACAAAACCATAAGCTAAAACAAATCCTTCAGGTTATCTGTGTCTAGCAATATAGTCACAGTGAAGTGACATAGGTGCAGAGCTGATCTCAACAAAAGCCCTACCTGGTCATAAGGTTGAATGGACGGAGACTGTCACACAAGGAAATGAGAGCAGAATAAGCACTGACATTATTATTACTAATTCTTATTATTCTAGTTATTTTGACAAAATGTCCAACGTATATGGCTGAAAAAGAAGCCGATGGAGTGCGGTGCTCTTTCCAGTTGCCCATAAGCCTCCACCCCTCAAACCTACAGAAAGGCAAAAGTCTATCTGTGCCGTCATTTATGGCCGCCGTTTTCCATAGCTATAAATTATAAGCCCAGGCTTCAATCCTGGGCAGCTGCTGATTGCTTTTCTTCGCTGTCTTTGGCCCCTTTCCTTCCCTTGGCCATCCCAGCCAACACCAACAGGGACCATAGCCTTGAAGACGTGCCTTCCCAGGCCACACAGCCCACTGTTGATTGATGTGTGAGCCACAGGACATGGTCCCAAACCCATGGAACCTGAGCCCCCTTCTGGTGTGGTGGTGGGTGGGTCTCCTTGGCCAGTTCTGCAGAAGCTATGGGAGACGATGGGCTGCCAGGATGCAGTGGGGGGTGGCAGGTAGGGCTTGCAAGCTGTTGAGATTGGTGACATGAGCTCCTTCCTTTCCTGAGTGGCACGTCATCTCTTCCATTTAAAAACATAAATCATGACGCCTGTGGCTTTGGACCATGCATGCAAGATGGGCAGAGGTATTTAGAGCTAGACCTTACCCCCATCCCTTAAAGGCACCACAGAATGAAAAGTACGTGCATCTAGACTTTCCAAGCGCCTGTGATGTGATGGGTGTCTACTGGTGCACATCATCAGAACAAGGTCATAAACAATACCAGTGATGACTATTGACACCATAGCCCTGCGTGCCTGACGCCGTATTTCAGCCTGTCCCAGTAACTACAAACGTGGTTGTGGGGACGCTCCCTTAGATGTTAAATAACATTGTAAATATTATTAATATGAAGTATCAAGTAACATGATGGATATCATGAATATAGTATTAGCTCTTAGGGAATGGGGACCTACTCCAAGGTCACACTGTTGACACAGCCAAAGCAGAAAGTATGTGGATGGGTATAAATGCCCTTGGGAAGGTGGGGCATAAAGGCTTTGAAGATCACCCTTCTGGAGCTGCCCAGGCCAAGGATCCAGCCTGGACCTTGTAGCCTTGCCCTCTGAAGCTGAGGGGCATGAAGGGGGTAGAGAAGGGGTGAGCATCTCCCAACTGTCCCCCTCCCTTGCCCGTGGCCACAGCCAATCAATACAGGCTTACATTTTATGAGACAAGAAGTTAACTTGTTCAATTACGGGGCAGACAGCTCTATTCTTTCGTAACAAGTAATCTGAGTAGGGAAATCGATCCTGAGAGGACCCATGCACGCCAGCTAATTTTATATTATCCTTAGCCAATGGGTGGACGCGGAGTAATGGAGTTGTGGTTACAGTTCATTATGGGGGCGGGGATCAATAGCAGGACAATCTGTGGCTCAGTGTCACAGCAGTGGCAGTGACAAGGAGATGGGGATTCAGGATGGGGAGCATGGTGCTGCCCTGTACTCCCAGCCCAAACATGGGTCCCTTGGTATCCAGAGACCACCATAGTCACGCTGGTGATGGAAATAGAGGAAAGTGCAACACCCTGGAATCACAAGGCTGGGCTTATGACCACCGCCTTCTCCCAGCTGTCCTCGCAAGTGGCCTTTGGACAGGACCCAGGTTTGGCCTGGCAGGGAGTCATTGCTGGCATCTTGATGATCCCGAACACTGATTCCTGTTTTTCTTCCTAGACACAGGCAGAGCGACAGACAGGCTGCCTCTGTGCTTTGTGCTCAGGGACTAAGAGATACTGTCCCAGCACCCCTTGTGTCCTGGCTGGGGTCCCATCCCCTAAGGTAGTAGCCTCAGTTCCAGGCTTAGTGCCCACATTTGGGTTGTTCCAATTTCCAAGTAACAGAAGCAATTTGTACCAATTCAGCGTTTTCTAACCCCGTCTTGTTTGTGCCCTACCAGCATTTTAGAAGCTGTCCTTGTGTCTGGCCTGCCCCGGCTCACTTCTGCCTGTGTGGACAGGCCAATCAACACACTCTAGTCTTCCTCAACCAGCGTGGCTGGTCTGTTCTTATCCTGGTATATAGGTGAGTAAACCGAGGCTCACGGAAGAAAAGCAACGTGTCCCGGACACAGCGGCAGTCAAGGTGAGATCAAGGCTTCAAATTTGTCTTCTTTGGTGTCTCTAGCCCAAGAAGTGAATTCTGGGAGGGCAGGAACCACACCCTTTTGTTAAGCCTCTGTCCTCTGGGACTATTCCTGAGCCAGGCATACTTGAGGAAAGTTTTTTTTCAATAATTAAATCACTGTTTTTTTTTATATGCTGCCCATGCAACAATCACCCCATCATATGACTGCAGGGGCATGGAGGTCATGAATGTTCCCTGGGAGAGGGACAGACTGAAGAAGGAGGGATCCTGATCTATGTGAAGGGGAGGTGTGGCAGGCTTCCCCACCTGGAAATGTGAAAGGCAGAAGAGAAATGGAGGATGAGAATTCTAACTACACCAACTGCTTTACATATTAGTTAAGCATATACAAATGAGTTTGTGTATTCTACATTAACACATATTAGCTTTCACAGTGAACTTTGGGGTGAGCACAGTTATTCCATTTTACAGGTGAGAAAAGTGATGTCCTGATAGATGATTGAAGATCTTTCTGGATTTAAATCCCAGCCCACGAGTTTCAAAGACAGCAGGATGTCTGGATTCCTCCCTCTGGACCAAAGTCCTAGCTTGAGGGTGGGAGGCTGAGGGGAAAGGTGAATGTGGCAGGATGGTGCTCCAGTTCCCAGTTGGAAATGAGAGTCTGATTGGCTACTGAATCCTCTCAGTGGAAAGGAGCCCATAGCTGGAACTGGGAACCAAGTCAGAATCCTATGGAGACTAAGATTATGGTCTCCAACAATAAGCTCCCATTAGTTTTTGGCCAAGAGGGGTTACCTCCACCAAAATCTCTCTAAATTAACAACACTTATCCCTTTTAACCTATGCTGAAGATTTCATTTAGTCAGCCAGTATTTTCTCCCCAAAGGACCCATGTACCAAGAGCTGTGTTACTACTATTTGTGAATGAACTCGAGTCACAGTGTCCTCACTGAGGCACTAGAAGCCTGCTGGGGACTTAGATACTAAGGAAATAATGTCATGCTGCACAGAGACAGAGTGTGTGCTGGAAGAATCGGCGAGTCATTGGAGATCTTCTCCTGGTTCTACTAAAGCCTAGTTAGAGGTTCAACAACAAGCAGTTGGATGGGAGATGGTCCCAGGGAGGGCGAGCCAGAGGCAAGGAGTATAGCAGGGAAAGGGAGGAGCACACATAGCATGAGTAATTGAGAAAGTGACTTTGGGAACCTCTGAGGACCTCAGTGACACTATGGAGAATGGATCTTAGTCATCTCATCCAGAGTGAGGATGTGTGCTAGATGGTCATCTCCCCACTGGTGTTAGCTGAGGGCTGGTTCCTCCCACAGGCATCAGCCCCCCTGCCCATGAACTTGTGGAATTCTTGGAGAATCACAGGTGATCCCAGGCAACATCCCCATGTAGATGTGATGACAAAGACATCTGGGATTAAGGGTGACACTGAACTGTACTGTGCTCCAAATGAAGACCAAGTTAAATAATCAGTGGGTTCTTGGAGAACACTAGTCCTACAGAGGGAGCCTGGATCCTTCCTCAGGGCTGTCAGCACTCCTTGCTCCAAAGGTACCCAACTGGGATTATGTCCTCAGTCGTCATTTAGAGGATTCAGAGAATGGATGAAAACCTTCCCTCCAGCCTCAGCAGACATCCAGAGCTCAGAAAGGCCTCCTTTTGTGTTATGCTTGCTGCACACAGCACTGACTGGGGACCAGGGGCTAAGCACCAGGGGAGACAGAATCCCTGCCTACATGCACAGGGAGAGGAGGGCGGAGCCAGGCTTTGGGAAGTCTTGGGGGGCCAATGATATTATCTTGACATCCACCTTTATCTCACCACTGATTTGCTTTGTTGGTGGAGCCTCTGTTCTCAAAGTGAAGTCAAGGGATCCCTAGGGGTCCCTGAAATTTACCTACTGACATGGGCTATATTAATTGTCAACTTGACAAGGACCTACAACCCTATGTGAGGAATTCAAGATTAGGCTAGCCTCTAAGCAGGCCTGTGAAGGATTATCCCACGAAGGATAATTGAGGTAGGAAAAATGACTGTTTGTAAACCTTTTCTCCAGGGGAGATCTATTCACCTCAGATAGGGTACAGACAATAAACCAAAGAATGATTGTATTAAAACCAGTTTGGGTCAACTAATGAGTTTATTGGGGCTACTTACAGAGCAGGGTAAGGAGTTGCTTACGGACGAATGAGGGTCTCAAAGGTGGCTATATCACCAAAAAGCCCACCCTAGCATTGGTGATGACTTATGGAAACTGTATCTCTGGAGTTCACTGCATGTCTTGCAGGCAGCTAGTCTCCTTCCCAAGCAGTTGTTTACCCTTTATATAAGTTTAGGGAGGGATCTTGCAACCTTTCCTCCTTATTGGCTTCCTGAGCCTCAAAAGCCTCTCTCCTCCCTACAGGAGGGAATGCTTCAATTCAGAGAAAATCGTTATACAACACTGGTCAGAGCCTGCCCCTCAACCATTGTTTACTGCTCCTATATCCATGGGGAGTAGTCCTGTGACCTTTTCTAAGTTTTAGCTCTCCTCCTCTTGGTGACCTCTTGATTCTCTCTTCCCTTTAGGAGGGAATATTTCAATTAAGGGGGATTTGCTTCAAAGCACTCACCTTAACTGTGGGCAGCACAATTCCATTCCGTAGGCTGGGGTTCTGGACTGCATACAAAGGAGAGAGCTGGCTGAGCAGCAGCATCCATCGCTCTCTGCTTCCTCACTGTGGGCTGATGTGAGCAGCTGCCTCAAGCTCCTGCTGCCATGCCTGTCCCACCATGAAGCACCGTAACCTGGAACTGTAAGCTGAAGTAAATCCTTCCTCCCTTATACTGATTTTTGCCAGGTATCTTTTCACCAGTAATGAGAAGTTGATTAATTAATGTGCCTGCTTCTCTTTGCACTGTCAGTCTCAGAGCTCCTCCCCTCTTCTAAACTGGAATATCTTAAAGGGCCTTCAAGCACCACCCTCTCACAGGAAACCAGACAACCAGGTTCCTAGCGCTCGCACCTCCACTGGTCATCTCTCATAGGCCAGACCCCCATGCCACAGGGGGCATAAAAGCCCTTCTGCCACCAGCTTTGCTCCCTTTTCCTGCTGACCCCTCCTACTTTCCCCACTCATGTACATGCCTCCTCTATCTCTGTCTCTTATTTCTCTCACTCTCTCTTCCTCCTTCCCCCCTCCTCTCAGCCTGTGGCATGCCTGCTTACAGCCCTGGGTCCTCCCACCCAGCAGATTCTCTCTCATATTATGGGTCCCTGGGCTGATTTCCTGGCAGGAACGCTACCCATCAATGGCACACACAAAACAACATCACACACACCTACAAGCCTCCCTCTCACTTCCTTTCCTTTCTTTCTCCAGGCTACAGCACTGCCCTAAATTTGGGGCAGACTAATAAAGTACTTTGATTCATAAGCTATCTGCTCTCCAGACCCCCTTCTTGGACCTTCCTCAAATACACCTGACACATGCTACTGACAGATCCTTTGCATTTTTTTCCTGTCATCTTCTGATGAGTGTAAGGCAGGCTTCCTTGAAGCTATGTGATGTGAGATGTACAGTGGATTGGATGTAGGAGGAAACCAGAACCTGCTGCCAACGAAAGAATGTGAAACAAGGCCACATGTCATGTAATGTATGCTTATTTATGTAAACATGTCAATATATAATGGATTTGCTATTGATATTTTAATAAAGTAGTAATCATCTCTTCTTTTTCATTTTTAGTTTAGCAAACATCAATAGTAATGGTGAATATCAAACTCATCCAAAGTTTCTTCCATAATGAACGTATTTTTTTGAAGCCCATTATTGGCATCATCAAAACAATTACAACACAAAAGCAAAGGGTCCCAGGAGGAATGTTTCAGCTTATGGATCATAATGCGACAGTACCCACATCCCCAGTGAAGGTGGCTGGGAAACCATGTTCCCAGTGCCTACTAATTAGAATGTTCCTTTGTGACTCAGGTTCAGCCAAATGGGTATTTCTAGCCCAGTCTTTGTATAATAAGCTATTTGAATGGGAAAAGTATTTTTCTTGCTCTCACAGTTACTCAACACAGTACTCCTTATACAGGACATATATAGGGTTCTTGTAGTCCAGGCCATCAGTTCTCTAGCTCAAGACAGCTGGCGCCCTATACATTACCTTGGATGACCCTTTTTACCTACAGACAGAGCTGGACCCACCTATTGAAGGCTCAGGCTCAAGACCGTCCCCTAGGTACATGCCTATTAAAAGCTCCACATTATAGCCTACCTGTAAACTCAGGATTCCCATAACCCCCATCTTCTGGCTCTGTGACCTGCTATAGAGCAACTCACACAACTCAGAAAAGCACTTTACTTAGGTTTACCTGTTTACAGAAAACTATTACAGAAGGCACTGGAAAGAGCCAGATGGAAGACACACACAGGGCTAGCAGAAAGGCCCTCAGCTTCCAAGCGTCACCAGAGCTACCTTCTAGGGCCACCGTATCAGTGACTTTCTCACTGTTGGGACAAGACACCTGGCAAAAAACAGCTTAAGGAAAAAAGGGCTCGTTTTCAGCTTACAGTTTTAAGAGGAAGTCACTTGTGATAGAGAAAGCATGACTGAGGTCACACCGTCACACCAGTGGGGAGGAAGGAGAGAGAGAAAGCAGAGAGCAAGGCCGGGCTGTAACACCTCCAGGCCTGCCTCCAGCGGTACAGTACACTTCCTCCAGCAAGGCTCCACCTCCTAAAGGTTCCACAGCCTTCCTGAATAGTGCCACCAATTTGGAATTAAGTTTTGTAACACAGGAGTCTATGGAGGACATTTCTATTCAAATCAAACCTCCATAGCCACCATGGATATGAAATGCCCACAGACTGATGGGTTTGAGCACTGGATCCCCAGCTGCTCTTTTAAAAGGTTGGGGAATCTTTAGCAGATGGAGCCTTGCTGGAGGAAGTGGGTCACTAAGGGTGGATCTTGAGGTTTCATAGCCTGACCCTACTTCCTGTCTGCTGTATAGCTTTCTGAGTGTAGACACAGTGTGACCAGCCACATCATGCTCCGGCCACCAGGCCATGCCAACACAATGGACTGCATCCCTTCTTAGAAGCCCAAAACACAAACAAACTCTTCCTCCTTTAAGCTGTTTCATGTCAGGTATCTGGTCACAACAATGAGAAATGTAACAAATACAAGGATGTCTGAGGGTCCTGAGAATTTCTCCCTAACCTTGGTGCTCCACAGAGGTGTTGCTGGCATTAGCAGGAGCATTCTGGTAATTCCTCTGCTCCTTAATTCTAATTAAGCTGTTTCCTCTGGCGATGGAACCACTGATAAAGACCATGCTCAGTCATGTTCAATAGGCCTCCTTGAAGAGCCAGTACTTGCCTATGTTATGTTATACTGAGTGTTCCCATAAACTCTCACAATGACTCAAGCTTTTTCGTTGGTTGATTGACTGGTTGGTCAGTTGGTTTGTTGAGATAGGGCCTTATCGATCTCAGGCTAGCCTCAAAGTTACTATGTAGCGAAGGCTGACCTTGAACCCCTGATCCTCATGCCTCAACGTCCCGAGTGCTGGGATTGTAGATATATACTATCATGCTTGACTTTAAGACATTTTACTTGAAAAAATTTGCATCCAAAATCCAATATGCTAGATATTACTTTTTCCTGACTCATATTAAAGTTATTGAATAAAAACCCTTTGTCTTCCCCCGCCCTTGCATCCTTCCCACACTGAGTTCCTCAGTTTGAGGAAATCTGTCATGATGTGCTTCGCTCCCTGAGTAAGGCAGCCGTGCAGGTTGGGAGTTGTGACTTAGTTCCTGAGTCCCTATTTCCTTATCAGACATGAACACGGGGGTGGGCACAGCTTTGCCGCGGGCATTGGGACAGGGACAAAAACCAGTGCGTGCAAAGTGCTTGGCTTACTCCTCATTCCCAGTACAGCATGGATAGACATTTCCTTCCTTCTTCCCCAGCAGGGAGCAGTTTTCCAGATGACTGCTGCCTAAATCTGGTTTCTGACAGCAAGGTTCCAGCCCCACATTTGTGAAGAAAGAGGATGATGAGCTAGAGGAAAGTGGGGAGGAGGACAGAGAGGGAAGGAGGAGGGCCGGGTGCTTTCCAGCCTATGGCCCTGAGCATCCGCAGCTCCCCACTTCCCCTCTTGGTCCAGCGTCTACTCAGACCTTCCCTTCCTTTCCAGAGATGCCCAACGGTTCACATTTAATTACTTCATAAAACACTGGCAAGTAGAAGAGGAAGAGTTAAATGTTCTCCTAAAAGGAGGAAGCTGCAGCTAATCCCAATTAGGAGGAAGTCCCAGGCTATTGAAACGCTACAATCCAATTACATCAGGTAAAATGAATTACTCCTTTAATGCTGACTTATTATGAAGACACCTTCTTATTGCTCTCATTAATAATCTTTAGACATCATTTTAGCACATACTGGCTGCAATAACATTTCTATTAGCATCATGGTGGAGCAGGGCTGACAATTAAAATAAAAAATAAATCAACCCAAGGAGCGAACAAACGTAATTAGAGTTCAGAAAGAGCTTTTATGTGTATTTGATTAGTCAATGGAACGGTGCCTCCCTTCTTCTACTGCACTTGCGCTTGCCCCAATCCGTGCACACTCTTGGGGTTCGTGCTCTGTGCACATGCCAGGCATGAGGAGTGGGGGGAGTGGGAGAGCATGTCAATGCAGGAATCATTTGTACCCCACTTCCTATGTTGCTCTGTACCCCTGAGTAGGCACCTTCTCTCAGTTTGATGAAATTGCATGCTCTATGGATTATACACAGTTATGCAAAATTGTCTAATTTATGTCTAATACTCTACGAAATATTCCTGGTCCGGAAGACTGTTCTGATGACAAGTGGCAGAGGCCTTCAAGGACAATGGCCATTGTGCCTGAGGCTCCTGCCCTCTAGAGCAAAAAGTTCTCACTTTGGCAAGTTCAGTGCTCCTGATGTAGGGCAGGTGGTGCTTCTGACATCCTGTGGGGGGGGGTGGGGTGGGCACAGACATGGCTTGTAGCTGGGCCTCCTACAGTTCACAGCACCCACCACAGAGTCCTGACCATAGAGTGCTAATTCCTATTGCAGAAAGTTAGTGCCCACCACAGAGAGTTAGCCTTCACCATAGCGAGCTAGCTCTTACCACAGAGAGCTAGCCCCCATCGCAGAGGGATAGCCCTTGCACAGAGAGCTAGCTTCCACTGCACAGAGCTAGCCCCGTGGCAATAGCACTGAGGCTGAAAGCCTGTTCAAACCTCTTTCCAAACCATATTTGCATCATTGCAATCGGACTTCCCTGGCCACCTCAGCCCATGCCAGTGCTTTTCAGCCTCTTTGACACATGAGCTATGTCACAAACACAAGTGCAAGTTCCTAAGAGGAGTCAAGTGCAACCTAAGTACGGTAACTGTTATATCCTAAGGTAATGTACATAAATATATTCTCAAATAATAATATAGTATAGTAATGTAAGAATAGAATAAAATAGTATAGTATAGAATAGAATAATATACATACAAATTAGTCTGGGTCATGGGCTTTCTCAGCTCCACTTCATTGAGTACCTTTCTAGAAAGTATCTATGGATCACACATGTAAAGTATATGTAAATGATATGTATACATGTATTTGGATCAGTGTATAATGTCTCATAAATACACATAATATTTCCTGTGCATAATGTTTTACATGTGCTTTCTATATTTGCAGATATGATAATTTATATGTATACAAATCCAGTCCCTCATATAGAAAAACTACATGATGTCCCATGGATACAAGTTAGACCTGTACAATGCCTCACACGTATGTATATGGATGGTCATGCCGTGTGCTGTATAAGGACATTTATATCAACAGTGGGCAGCACATTTCACATTGCTATCAGAGGGTAGACGGCCTACTGACAGCTCAGTCATCAGTTTTAGTCCACTTTGGGATGTTGACATAACTCCTAATGATGCACCTTTCAGAACACGTCCCTGTGGTTAAGTGGTGCCTGACTGCGTGTGTGGAGACACACCCACGTGTGTATTAATGATTACACCACCATGCCCTTCTGAGGTGCGCTGTTCAAACAAGTCAGGCATACTGACTAAGGTCAAGTAATTTCAGGCCCATAAAAGACGTTCAGCTGGAGGTTCTTGGGTAAATTGCCAATTCTGAGATTTCACTGTGTCTCCCAGAGCCCCGGGATTTGACAGAAGCCCTTCCAGGGATTTCCCAAACATGAGATTAAAAGTATTTTTGATATCGCTTTTGCTATTTATAAAACTATAATTTAAGAAAAAAAAATCCTACAACCCTGGAGATGCTAGATATAAAACGTAATCCCCTGGGACCACTGAATCATGTATCCTGCCAGGCAAAGTCACTCTGGGACAGGCCGAAGTTAAGCCTCTTTGCAATTCTCTGTAATCAGAGGTACCCAGAACTTGCTAATTGAGTTATTATTCTCAACAATATTTAAGGACCAAATACAGTTTGCTATTGTCACTCATCAATTTCAGTTCTAAATGGGGAAGGGTTCTGTAGGAGGGAGGGATTCTGTCTGATTCACTTCCATAAATTGAGTGCTGTCTTTAAACGTCACCATTCTTCTCTCAAGCTGTGTGGCCACCTTAGGGCACCCACAGCAGTGCACATAAGTCAACCCATTTATTGTCTCCTTTCCTCAGCTTGGAATCAGGATTCTACCTCCCTGGGTTTTGGCCAAACATTGCTCTCAGTTCTGAGAGGTCCCCAAGCCCAGCCACTCTGTGGCCTCTCTGTTGGCCGGTCCCAATATGGCTGCTTGCTGTCATACAAGGCTGCTCTTCCATGCCTCTTTTAAGGAGCTGCCGAATTAGACCAGACCCACGTCATATTCTTCCCCTTTCAACTGGAGTCAGCCAATCAGAGACCGTCATTTCATCCACACCATCCTTCCACTCTTACTATATTAACCTTATCTCAAGGGGATCACTTGGTAGTTGTACATCTTGGGGATTATTCTAGAATTCTGTCTGTCATAAAGGTATCATGTTGTGCTTATAATGTAATGTTCTATCTTTTTTAAATTAACATGTTACATAAGATTTCTTTGAACATAGCCAGTCTAGATTAAGAAAAACTAAATGCCCTACAGAGAAGACTTGTCCAGAGTTCAAGAAGCAATGGCCACATGGGTGTTAGAGTCGAGTGCTCTTGTCATCTGGCCCAGAGAGGTCTGGAATTGGATAGCATAAACACAACGAAGTTACCCCTCTGAGCACATGGCTTCCTGAAAGGCCCTTGGAAGCCCTTCTGGTCTGTGTCACAACACGACACACACACACACACACACACACACACACACGTTTATTGCTCCCATTGCTATGACCCATGAATGTTATAGCACCAGAGCACCCCTAATGATACTGTGACATTCCTCATTGATGTTGGTCATTGTGGAAATACAACTGACAATATTTAAAATAAAAATGATTGACCAAGTAGACTATCACCCCTTGGTATAGTTTTCCTTCTCTGAGGATGACGGGAATCAGGGCCTCTAAGACTGGTATGGGGAAGTTGGGTGCAGAGGGAGTGAGGGGCAGCCATATGGGTACCATGGTCAGAGTATGGGAAATGATAGGGAGTTGGGTAGCACCTTCAAGAGGAAGCAAATGACACCAAAGAGTCTCTTCCTGACTGTGTGATGTCCATCCCTGAGGAGACGGTAGCCACCATCCCAAGGCTATCCCTGGAGCCCCAGGAGCCAAGATCCTATGGCCTGGACATGCATGAACTAAAGTCACAATGCTGTGTGGAGCTCATTTCTTTTGCTGGAGTACAAGGTCCAGGGGCTAGAGCATTCGATGCTCCTTGTGGAGCCTTGTAAAGAGCAGTGGCCAGCAGTTGATCCTGCTGGGTGCTGAGCCAATCAGGGCCCTCAGACATATTGACAACTGGTCCCCAGAATGACAGGTTATGACAGTCTTATCAATATTAGTATCCACAGAGGAGGAGTCAAGACTCAGGATCCATACCAAAGTTCACCTCTCCGTAAAACAAAAGCTTTGCTTGTCACAATTGGACAAAGGAAGTAGAATTCTCCTCAGAAGTATTTCATGTGATACACCCTCCAGGGGTTGTGGCTGTGGCATCTAATAGCTTAGGTTAAAAGCTCCAGTAAACTCAATTGGTGCTTTGTGTTCGATAATAGAACACACTGACTGATCAATAACTTTTTAGTTGAATAATACAAAAGAAAGAAGGAAAGAAAGGAAGAAAGGAAGGAAGGAAGAATGGAAGGGAAAAGAGAAAGAAGGGAAGGGAAGAAAATTGGAAGTTTCTATAAACTGAATAACTTTACTGTATATTTTGAATAGCTGTCTACTATCAGAAGTCTTCCTATGAACCATTTTAAAAAGTTCTCCCTCATTCCTGTCATACTTGCCAAGGCTTAGGGAACATTACAGAAGAAGCAATAGAAAGAATGTAAGAGCCAGAGGATGGAGAGGAGTGCTTTAGAACATTGTGTTCCAGACAAAAGGTGGCTATTACATTCATGACTTCTCAGTGTCTATCATTGCTTGCACAACACTGGGCCCATCAAAATGTCAATAATCATGGATGATGAAAGAAGGCAAAAAAGAAAAACCAGAGGAGGAGGAGAAAGAAAGATTAAAAAAGAAAGTAAATCAAAATGTATAGGGACTGGTTGGAGGAAGAAAGGGGTGTACTAGGGGGAGGGAGAGAAGACAAGAAGGGATTATGATTAAAATCCATTATGTACCTATACAAAAAATTGTCAATAAAAAGTTTTAAAAAATGACATCTCCTTTAGAAGTTGCAAAAACATCAGAAATGGGGATTCTGCACACCTGTCCTCTGCGCCAACACCTGACGTTGCACAGTGCAAATGCCAAAACTGAGAAAACCACGAAGGTTTCCTTTGACAGCTCCAAGGTCCACCTTGTCCTCCCTTGATGATCACCACAGGCTCTATCCCACCCTGAGCATCATGAAACTCCCTTCTGGGATGAAGAACACAAGATTAACCTGGTGGGGAATCTGTGGTTGTTCCCGAATGTTCAAAAGTCCAGTGTGTTAAGGCACCAGAGTGAGGGAGTCGGAAGACTCCGGCTGTCAAGCTCTCACCTCTCCTCCACTTCAGTCTTTATAAATAATAGAAACTTGTTTTTAAATTCCAAATCTCCAGTTTGGTCTTTTGAGCTGGAGTACAGGATTTACCTGATTGCCCACACTAAATCCGTTCAGAGGCACATTCTCTGGGAACCTTTCTAACCCTCTTGTTAACTATCCACTGGCACTGTCAAATGACCCCCAACTCGAGCCCGAAAGACCGCAAGCATGGCATCTCACAGAGCTCCCACCTCGGCTGTCTGCAGCAGCTGTTCCTGGCTGTGCTAGCTCAAGGGCTCTTTCAGAGGCATGGTCAAGGCTGTATGCATTTTAAAACCTGACCAAAGGGCTGGAGAGAGGACTTAAGGCACTTGCCTGCAAAGCCTAAGGACCCAGGCTCCATTCCCTAGTACCTATATAAGCCAGATGCACATGGTGGCATATGAGTCTAGAGCTCATTTGCAGTGGCTGGAGGCCAGGCATGCCCATTCTGTTCTCTTCTCTTTGCTTCACTTCACTTCTCTTCTCTCACTGTAATACATAAATTAAATAAAATAGTTAAGAAATGACTGAAGAAGCATCCAAGCTCACTCACATGGCTGTTAGTGAGAGACCTGCTTCCTAATATATGAACATCCTCATAAAATGAGGCTGCTACAGCATGATTTCTCCCAGATTGAGTGATGAGAGAATAAGGAGGAGGAAAAGGAGTACTAGAAAGCAAAGGAGCAAAAGTGTCCTTTGTATTTATTTATTTATTTATTTATTTATTTATTTATTTATTAGAGTGAGAGAGAAAAGAAGAGAGAGTGAGAGAGAGAGTGAGAATAGTTGTGCCAGGGCTTCCAGCCACTGCAAATGATTTCCAGACACATGTTGCTCCCTTGTGCATCTGGCTAATGGGTCCTGGGGAACTGAACTTGGGTCCTTTGGCTTTGTGGGCAAGTGCCTTAACCACTAAGGAATCCCTCCAGCCCCAAAGTATGCTTTATAACCTAATCTTGGTAGTGACATGTCATCATCTCACCATAGTTCATTGACCATACAGGTTCAGCATGGTGCAATGTGGGAAGGAATAGAAAAAGGTTTGGTGGACAGGAGGCATAGAGCATTTGGGGCCATCTTGAGGGCTAATCACCATGAGTTTTCTCATCCCTAACACAGGATAATGATGAATGAGTAAGTCAATATATATCAAAGCAGTTATAATAGTACTAACATATAATAGGCACCAACTAAACACTAGTGATTGCTATTATCACTATTAATTTCATTCAATTGATAAGTTAATGCATAGGGATCCAAACCTTCCTTTAAAAAAAATCAGTCACTATATGTCCAGATCCTATAACCTAATAGTGTCTATGAAAATAAGCCAAGCATGGTGGTACATATGTACAATGCTAGGGTGACTCAGGAGGCTGAGGGAGGAGGATCGCAAGTTCAAGGCCAGCCTTGGCTTTACAGTGAGACCCTGTCTCCAAACAATTAAGAAACAAACAATGTGTGGATAAAAATCACTTCAGACCACAATAAAAATTATGTGCAACAAAATATGAAGAAAACTTTAACCTCATAATTGATATATACTAGATTTTCACTTTGGGCAATGAACTTATAGCATATACCCTTCCACTGACTAGAAAAACTTGATTTTTAGAAAATTTTCTTTGACGATTTCAGAAAACACCCAGCAGCCTGGACTTAAGAGAACAAGACCCTTAAGAAGGAGAGCTTTAACTGGGACCACTGCTCCCCTCCAGGAAGCTGTTAGGACTGTGGGTGGTAGTGGTGGAGATGTTGACACCAGCTCAAGTCATCTCAGTGCGTGCTTGGGTGAAGGTGGTCTGCTTCTATTCTAATTTCCTGTCAGAAGCTAATTTTCCTGAAAGACATGAACAACGTCAGAGCTTGCATTATGTAACAAACATTTAATGACATAAAATACCTGATATGCAATAAAAATGTCCCAGATATCCAAGACCAAAGAAACAAGAAAGACAATCGGACAAACTCACAAGCAATCCAGATATTGGCACTTATCATATATGGGCTTGAAAATCAGTGTCCTTCTTATGTGAAAGAAAATAGTTAAGAAATAAAGAATTTGATCAAAGAGCTATAATATAAATTTAATAAATCAAATGAAATGTTTATAGATGAGAAATACATTTCTAAAAATTATATAGTAACAATATTAACTTATTAAGAACTCAATAAGAGGACTAAATAAAGAAATCTGACAGTGCTGTAGAGGGGATTAGTAGACTGGAAGGTATGTGCATAGAAAACACCCAGGAAGGGAATGGAGGAAGGATATATTTTTAAAGAGAATAGCTTAGAATTTGTGAGAACTAGAACAATAACAAGATTCATATTTGAAGTACTGAGTCAAGCAGAAAGTTAAATACAAAGAAAAATACATGTCATAAAATAACTGCTAAGACCTAATGATGAAGAGAAAAATAAAAAAGCACCCAGGAACACACATACCTCATACAACACCTTCTAGTCAATTGCCTCTCAAACTCCTAAACAGTTCAATTTATTAACTTTTACTAAGTGGGAACTTAGTGTCTTTTAATATAGCTGATACTGTGTGGCAAGGCAACCATCAACTAACTAGTCCTGCCAAGATGTAAGCCCATGTTAGTATACCCTGGTCCAGTGCCCTCTGGTATTCTGTGTTGCCTCCCACAGGTCACTTTGTCCCCTGTCTCCATCCTCTCCCCTGCAAATGTCCCTCCTACAGATTGTCAGGAAGACAAACATGGCATATTTTGTGCTTCCTGCTTTAACAGTATGGGGCGTGGTTTCTCTTCTCCAAGTAACTGCCTTGAATAGTGACACTTCTAGAACCCCTCTTAGGGCTCAGGACCCCCTCTGTTGTATTCCTCTCATACCTGTTCTTTCCAATCCTGCAGCTCTGTTCTGAAGCCTCCTTTCCTTCCCAATCCATGCCCTCACCCCTATTGCCTCGGTAGAGAGGCCCTGGAGGCGGAGCAGAGCCCTTAGTCTATATTCCCCGTATCTGAAGCATAGTTCCCAAACTCCACATGTGTTGATCTACTTGTGGTATAATGGCTCTGAATAATTTTCAGTTGTCTCTTTTTGGAGCCCTGCTCCTATGTGCTAGGAGTGTCTGACATTTCCACAGATGGTCACCCCAACAGCCTCAGGGAGATGCTATCATTACATCCACGTTAGAGGTGAGGAGACTGAGGCTTAGAGACATAGAGGAAGACATTCAGCCCCAGTTGGCTAACAAGTGCAAGAATCACGTCTAGTCTGTGGCCCTCAGATACCAATCTTGGTCGTTTGTTCTTCCACCTGTCCTCGGACCTCCAGTAGAAATATGTTTTCACGCCCTCCCCTAGGGAGATGGAGGCTGAAAGTCCCACAGGGTGGCACACACCTTGGTACTTGAAAGAGGGTGTGTCCTATGCCCTTCTGCCCCCAGCTTCTCTGGCAGAGAAACCACAGACAGACTCAGAGCCAAAGGGGTTCCAAATGAATTCCTCTCTTACCATGGTAGGAAAGAAATCAAAAGCCTGTCTCTTGTCTCTATAGCTTGAGGTTAAAGAAAAAAAAATTCCCCAGCCACAGGTAGTTAAGTGATTATAAACTGTAAAAATAAATCAGCCTGATATAATTGCTCTGAGAAAAAAAGATGACCAACATATTTAAAATGTCCACGTTGCCCCTCCCCCATCTCCATTTGGCATCCTCTAATTACCTTCACATTTCATCTCCATCAGCAAGATGACCTGTATTTCCTTTGAGAAGTGCCGGGGAGGGGACTGGCTGAGGAGCAGGGCCCCTGGTGATAAATCAGTCTCACCATTAGGAGTGAAGTGCTCATCTCGGCAGCGCTAAATGCAGGATTTATAAAGATGTCTCCGCCATCCAGCCCAATTGTGGACACCATAATAAATTCATGAGCGGGTGCCAGGGTAGCACACTTCATTATGTGCGAGGCTCCTGGCCATTAATCTAGCCAGGCGGCCGGCAGGATTCCTGGGGAAGGAAGACAAATTTATGCAGCCCAAACTTACTCATTCCATTATGGATTTAATCGGCCCAGGCTGCTGGCTGCAGAGACGAGGGGACACTTTTTCCCCCCTACACTTTGGATCAAGTGTTCGTAACTCCCTGTTGTATCTTATTTCTTCCACAAGAGCGCCCTAATTTTATCCTTCACCCTGCACTTGGAGCATCTTCAAGAGCCCTTTATCCTGGCCACTTACTCCAGATAAAATATTTATACAATCAATTGCCAGGGAGCATTTCCTCTTAACTGTTCTATTAACATGGAAATGCCGCATGCAGAAGGGGCTGAAGTCTCCCAACACTTAACCCTTCACTCTCCCCTCCCCCCAGAGGAAGAGAAAGAAAACATGGGTCTCACCCCTGTGTGCTGCCTATGGTCATGATGTGTGTGTGTGTGTGTGTGTGTGTGTGTTTGCACATGCATACATAGTCATTTCATTGTGAGGGTTTAAAATCCTTGACTTGGGCTGGAGAGATGGCTTAGCTGTTAAGGTGCCTGCAAAGCCAAAGGAACCAGGTTCGACTCCCTAGTACCTATGAAAAGCCAGATGCACGATGTGGTGCATGTGTCAGGAGTTCATTTGTAGTGGCTGGAGGCCCTAGTATCCATTCCCTCTATATATCTGCCTCTCTCTCTCTCAAATAAGTAAATAAAATATATATTTTTTAAAATCCTTGGCTTCCTCATGCATCTAAATTCTAGAATTTGTTTAGAAGCTTCTAGATCTCCACCAGATCCCCACAGTAGTACTCTGTTAAAATCTTTTCACTTTCCAATAGCCCTACAGCCAAGACAAAAAAAAAAAAAAAAAAAAAAAAAAAAAAAACTTGACCTAGGAGCAACAATGTTTTCTTGTGCTTGCACACTCAATAGCATTTTTTTTTCTAGTTGAGCCCAGAAACACCTGAGAATCCCTCCCAGGACAATTATATATCATACGAATCTTCACTGATACATGTAATGATGCTTGTAGTGCTTACACAGTGCTTAACTGGTGCTGATGCTGTGCTTACAGCTTTACACAGTAACTCTAATCTCCACCACAACTATAGGGTAGATACCATTGCTACTCTCATGTTATCCATATTCCTGGGTGTCTTAGCTTTGTATTATTGTAGCAAAATACCTGAGTTAATCAACTTCAGAAAGATGAAAGAGTCATTTTGGGTCATAGTGTTGGAGGTTTCAGTTGGTTGTGTAACGAATTGCTAGGGGTTCAGGAAAGTCCTTGAACCTTACACCCTAGGTTCATGTCTAATTTCTTTTAAAATATTTTATTTTTATTTATTTATTTGAGAGAGCATCAGAGAGAGAGAGAAAGAGGCTAACAGAGAGAGAGAGAGAGAGAGAGAGAGAAAGTGTGAGTGAGATTGGGTGCACAAGGCCCTCCAGCCACTGCAAAGGAACTCCAGATACATGTACCACCTTGTGCATCTGAATTACGTGGGTCCTGGCAAATAGAACCTGGGTACTTAGGCTTTGCTGGCAAGTGCCTTAACCGCTAAGCAATATCTCCAGCCCTTGTGTCTAATTTTGATCAAAGAATTGAATAAAATAAGACTAAGAAGGCTAATTATTAAATTATTATATTTATTGAGGGAAGTACAGAGCCAAGGAAAGGAGAAAGAATACATCCACATGGCTTGAGAGCCCACATGATGAGCCTGAAAAAACTGCAGAGAGGACAAAAAGAAAGGACAGAAAGCTCCTACCGTGTGGAGAAGGTGCTCATGTGGAAAGTAAGGGTAGGGGCTCTCCAGCTACATTGAACTGAGGAGAAACTCACCAGAAGCTGGAAGTTCAGGAGAGGTCAGGATGCGCAGAGAACACATCCTCCCCTCACAAACACATTTATAACCTTATGATGTGGGCCCTAGCTTCTGGCTCAGGTAAACTGAGGAACAGCTGATTGGTTTGGGCTAAGAGCTGTCTCAGAAAGAGGCTAGCCATGACGTCAAGTTCTGGGGGCTGAACTTGACCAACCATAATGTTGGGCTAAATTTAAATCCTAGGAGAGAACTCCCTTCCAGGGAGGGGTTCAGGTATGGCAAAACAGGTCTAGGGAAGTAGGCAAGAGATAAGCCAGGTCATCCTTTGATCTCTAGCAAATGCAGACCATCCTGCCTTTTTAAATTTCTTTTTATTTATTTGAGAGAAAGTGCAGATGGGTGCCCTAGGGCCTCTAGCCACTGCAAATGAACTCCAGATGCATGTACCACCTAGTGCATCTGAATTACATGGGTACTAGGGAATTTAACCTGGGTCCTTAGGCTTTGCAGGCAAGTGCCTTAACCACTAAGCCATGTCTCCAGCCCCTATCCTGCCTTTTTACTTTCAGGGACACCCTAATTACCTAACAAAGCTACCTGACCCTCCCCCTGCTGCTCAGCTTGGTGGTCCTGTAGGTTTTGTGCCTGGGATGAAACAGCACATCGTGGTGGTGGGAGCATACGGGCATGGCAGCGATCTGCTTACCTCTGTGGCAGCCAGGAAGAGAAAAGGAAGGGGACATGTGGGCATCCTGCAATCCCCTTCAAAGGCATAATCCCTATGACCTGCCACTACACCCCATCCCTTAAAGGTTCCACCACCTTTCAATAGTGCCAAACTAGGAACCAAGCTTTATCACATGGGCCTTCAGGGCCATCTGGGTCCACTCTATAGCACTGGAGACAGAGAGTTGAGTGAATAACTATGATGGAGAAAACACACTGGTGAGTGGTGCCATTCCCAGCTTTTCCACACCCTGGAGTGCAGCATTTGAGGTCTTCCATGTCACACAAAAGACTCCTTGACACTGTTGAGTACACTATACCTAAGGAGTTTTCCAAAGGGAGAGGAGGCACCTCCATGGAATGAAGGGGTCAGCGCCACCCCTCACATCAGCAGACCTGATGGCATTTGGGACTTTTCTACTTTGAGACCTCCTTCTGGCATCAAGTGAGATTCACTTGCCAGGTCCAAGAGGAGCCACAGCGGACCCTTCTGCAGCACCAATGTGACCTTCTCTGTGTCTTCTCTATATCCTCATTGCCGAGACAAACATCCAACTACACAGCTTATGGGAGGAAGGGGTTTACTTCAGGCTTACAGAGTCTGGGGGAAGTTTCATTAATAGCAGAAGCAGCTGGCTTTCTGAGAGACAGCACCAACAGCCAGCACCACAAAATCAGAACTGCCAGAGCTCAAACTGTTCTCCACACACCTATAGGCTGGAATTCAGATCCACCCCCACACATACCTTAGGGCTGGACTCCAGGATCTGCCCCTAGTGACACCTCCTCCAGCCAGGCAACTGGAGACCCAAGTTTTAAAATCAATTTTAATATAACACCTGAGTCTATATGGAGACCATACATTCAAATTAATATACTTAAACTGCCACAGTATCCCACTCGGTTCTATGCCGAGATTTGCCAGGGACAGAGACAAAAGTGCAGGAAGGTCAGCCTTTGTTTTCAATGAACTGCCATCTTCCAGGGAGACAGGTGGCAGCTAAACACCAGCCTAAAGGGAGGCAGTGGAAGGAGTGCCATGCTTAAGTGCCTGGGGAGCATAGCATAAGAAGAAACAAGAGAGCCAAGTTTAGGGAGGGAGATAGTGGCATTATCTGGGCCTTTGCCAAACAGACTGTAGGATGGTCAAGAGGAACACAAGCACTCACTCCAAGAGGGGCAGCAGCACAAGTATAGATTCAAAGAAGGGGAATGCTTGCATGTGTGGAGGTGGTGGTCAGAAAGAGGTTCCCAAGAGCATCTAGAACCTTCCTCTGTGGTAGACATGTACTGGTGTTTGAGGAATAAGACAGGAATGGAATTTGCCTTTAATTCTCCGTGAATTAATAATTGAAAATTCCCTAGAATGATCCTGTGAGTGTCTCCTCAGAGGAAGTGTCTTCTTTGACTCACAAATCACTCTTAACTTTCCCAGGTCTGGAAGTAGGTGCCTACTTGCTTTTATTCAGTCAAGAAGAAATGAGTCGGAACCCAAAGTGTAAGTTCAGATTGAACATGCAGGTTCCATGTAGGGAAGAGCAGAACTGATACTGCCGACAGCTGGGCATTGAGAGAGAGGATCAACGAGAGTAAAGAAAGAAGAAATTAATTGATGGAAATCATGCAAAGAAAAGTGATAACTGTGGAGGAGAGACAAATTTACTGCCTATTCTTTTAGTTACGGCTTGTTAGCAGGTTTCCTGGTGGAACGATGCTTAAGCCTCAATAATCTAAAGTATGTTTAATAGAAATGGATTATTTTTTCTCGATTTTATTGCTGTCCATAGTACTTTAATAAGTCCAAGACTAGGCTGAAAGAGAAAAGAGTGATAAGTTATGACCACTCAAAATCACAAGTCTACTTCAAGCTGAAAGGCTGGATATAGTGTTGGTTATCTACTAGTATGTAACTATCCCTAAAGCCAAACACCTCTGAGAAGTTGCGTTATTCTCTTTTGATTCTGTGAGAAAAATCATTTAGAAAGGGTTCTGCTAGATCGTTCATCTCTGGGAGACTGGGTGTCAGCTGGGGTGGCTAGGGTTGGAGGATCCATTTCCAACATTGTGTCTCTACTTACCTACTGGGACCTTGATGACATGCCTGGAAGGCTGGGCTCAGTAGGGTTTGTTTCACTCACTGTGTACTTCAGGGTTTCTCCACAGGGAACAGGAAGCCATACTTCTTACATAGCAGTTTAATGTGCCAAAAATGAGTGTTCCAAGAGATAAGAAATGCAATTTTCCTCAGCCCAGAAACTGGCACAATGAATATGTTGCCACATCACTCAGCACCCCCAGGATCCAGAGAGTGAACACAGAGCCCCAGTTCAAATTAGAGCAAGTCAATGTACAGCAATCTGTGTATCGTGTGTGACTCTTGTCCTCTAAGGGGTTAAGTCCCAATACACCCCAAGACCTACATAAACAGATTCCTGGCAAAACATTTAAATTTTTTGGAAATCTAAAGAGGAATTGACAGAGATGTAATTATGAGACATTGATAATCTTAGGTCATCCCTTCAGCACATTGAGTAAACAGGAAATTTTAATAAAATAGTATAATTAAAGATCTGTTGTGTAGCCAATGTTGTTTCAAATAAGTACTTTCTCAAGTGTTAATGGAATATTTTTAATGGCTTATCATGAACTATACTATCAAGAAAATCTTGGTTAGTAAAGAAAATTGGGGCTGGGGAAATGGCTCAGTGGGCAAGAATAGTTTGATTCCCTAGTGCCTATGTAAATAGCTGGGTGTGGCCTGTAACCCCAGTCCTGGGGGGGGTGGAAACTGGAGAGTCAGTTGGGCTCATTGATCAGCCATTCTGACTGAAAATGAGAGCTCTGGGTTCACTGAAAGACTTGGTCTCAAGAGAGCATGTGAATGAACAATAGAAGTCATCTGATGTTCTCTTCTGTTCCTCTTTGGCTCCTGCATGAGGGTACATGACACATGCATCTGCACACACACACACACACACACGCACATGCACATGCACCACACACATAACCCACACATATGTTAAAAAAAAAAGAAAAGTTTACAGGCCAAATTTTCCAATAGAACAAAAATAAATGAAAACACTTTCACTGTCCCAAAGAAAATGACAATAGCTTGGATAATAAGTAAATAAATAATCCTCATAAATTGTTACTGAGTCAAAAGGGAAATGCAAACCTTTATTATAGACTGCTTAGAAAATTATAAAATGAGAGCAAAACAAGGCTTTGTCATAGCTTATGGCTCCCAGCCAAAGCCACACTTAGAAAACAGGAACTTAAAGCAATAAGTTGTTTTACTATTAAACAAAAAGGGATAGAAATAAATTAATTAAAATTTGACTTCACAAGGTTAATAAATGAAGTGAAAATTAAACACAACAAAAGCTGAATAAAAATTAAGTAGATAAAAATGACTGAATTAGCAAAGAGAGACATAATATAAACATATGATCTGGTTCCTTAAAGCTATAAGAAAACATCTATGTGCTGGTAAATCCAATAATAAAAGAGTAATCTCAAATAAAAGCAGAAATGGGAGAGAATGTAATGACAGAAGAGTGTTTAAATGAGATAGTGGTATCATCTCTAGGTATAAAAAGAAAAGGAAAACAGAAGGGACTGGCAGTTGACTACTACACGAGTAAGAAAAGCTTCTACTATTCCAGAAAACTTATGCCTCAAAAGCATATGAACATTGTGGGAAAAATATTTTCAAGGTCTGTGGATATAAGGTCTTACTTAATAATAATAGAATAAAAACACCCAGGAGAAAAGAGGAAAAGCATATGAATGGAGCAACTCAGAGAATAAGAGCAGTGGATGCTCAATTCACGGAAAATGTTTATTCTCAACAACAATGCAAAAATTTAAAATCAAAACAATCGGATGGATGTTTGAAAGCGAATGGCCTGATGTGATGAAGAAGCTGGCAAGGGGAAAATCATCATGCCCTTTTTGTTGTTCAATTTTTCTGGGAGAAAACTTGGAAATAAAGGATAAAAAGCTTTAAAATATTTGTAACCTTGAGTTGACAATTGGACTTCTTTTATTGTATTTATTTATGTTTATATTTGTTTATTACTTGAGACAAGGATCAAGTAGCCAAGGATGTCCTCAGATTCACAATGTAGCTGAGGATGACCTTGAACTCCTAAATCTCCTGCCTCCACTTCCCCAGTGCTAGGATTATAGGCACGCACAACCATCCCATTTATGCAGTGCTGGGAATCGAACCCAAGGCTTCAGGCAGGTTAGGCAAGTACTCTACCAACTACCATCTCAAGCTCCAACAAGTCCATTTCAAAGTACATTGAGAAAATCATCATATACATATACTTACAGTAACATATGCCAATATTGTTCATAACTAAAAAGAAGTAACTGAAATGCCTCCGAATAGAGTTAATAAATATATTATGGTATATAACATTATGTGGTGCTTAAGATTACATTTTTTGGAAAGTAACAAAGCAAAAAGTTTCCTATCTTCTATTATGCAAGATATGATGTTGGCTAGCCAAACTGAAAAAGTTAAAAACTGAAATGTTCAAAGGTACTTGAAATACATGTGGCTTTCATTTTTTTTTCACATTTCTGTTTTATGGTTTTTTTTACATGTTCTGAAATTAACACATATTTCACATTATGATGTCAACAGCTGATGACTACCTTTTGTAAATTTCAACACTAAGCTCCCTGAGAAATTTCAAAACAAATAGATAGTTCCTAGGGAAACATAATTGCTCAAAACTGATTTAAGACATTTCAAAAAGTATGAGAAAGCTACCTCTGAAAGAGTCTCCAGGACCAGACTGTCCAAATACTTTGACATTTGCAGGGGGCCAAACTAATTCCACACTAACAAGCTTTTAAAAGAACAACCAAAAAGCCTCCTGACTGGTTTTATAGCATAGCAAAGCATGGTAAACAACATCGAACTCTGTAGCCAGTCTCACTTGTAACTATGGATGCAAGTGTTTCCTACATTTAAAAAGCTAACAAATTGAAACCACCAGTATGTTAAAATAACAAATCTAAAATATAGTTCCAAATGGTATTTATCTCAGGAATTAAAGAATGGTTTCATATTAGTAACATCTACTAAAACATAGTGCCACACCAATAAATCAAAGGACAAAGCCATGCAATCATTTCAGTAGAAGCCAAAAGGGAATTTGATCAAATTCAACACCCAGTTCTTAGTAATATGGGAAGAGAAGCCTGATTCTTTACTGTGTTAAATAAAGTACTGTGGGGTGGTTAAAACATGTTCTGGCACCAGGGTTCATGTATACAAAGCTTTCTTCTCTAGTTGCTTAGAAACAAACAGTATAATTGGAATTATACTGGAAGTTGGAGCCTCAGTCAGAACTAAGGGGACAAAAACAGTATTTTGCCAATAGCATATTTACTTAGAATATCCAGTGGAAAACTGTATGTGAGCTTTGGAGGAAGAACACTTGAGACCTTAGAAAAGATGAAAATTTACTTTGCATTCTCTAATCCTTTTTACTGCTTGAAAACTAAAAAAAAAAATGTTGTCATAAACAAGTATTATCTATTTAATTATAAAGAAGGGTAAACCCAGATTATGGCATCAACACAAGTTTCTAACACAGCATGTATAATTTGGAAAATTAAAAGGGCAAAAGTCATGATTAAGAAGAAAATTGGAATATAAGAAATCCTTCTGGATGAAGACATATGATCTTGTGGGCTTTGCTGTATGCATAGGAAGTGAGAACATTTACAAGAATCAAATCTGGACATACACTGAAGATTTTTAAAGCTAGGAGATATGTACAAGTGAATTCATTAGTGCTGTTTATTAAGAGTTAAAAATAGAAGAGCATGCCTTTAAAGAAAGCCTAACAAGCTTATAAGTTATAGTCCCAAGTTAATGATTGTAAAAATAATTTGTCTTCCTTGACTTAGTCACAATATCACTTCTGCTTTGCATAATAAAAATAAAATAGTTGCTCAAATTAGAATATATAATTTGCATTTGCAAAACTAATGGTTTGGGGGAAAACTCAAAACAATAAACTGCAAAATTAGTAGAACAAAGTCAAATGCAGTAAAGTTTTTGAATTCAGACCAAATGCTCAAAAGGGAAACATTTCTTAAGTAGCAACCAAAACTAGTTAAAAACAGCACTGAAACAATGATCTTGGACACAAATGATAATATGTCAAATATTTAAGAATGATACTGAAAAGAAATATACAGAACTCTATGTAAAAGCATTTTGTTGGGATAAATAAAATATTATGGGATGGAGAGATGGCTTAACAGCTAAGGCGCTTGCCTGCAAAGTCAAGGACCCAGGTTCAACTCCCCAGAACTGAACACATAAAGCCAGATGCACAAGTTGGCACATGTGTCAAGTTCATTTGCAGTGGCTCTTAGAGGCCCTGGTCTGCCCATTTTCTTTCTCTCTCTATCTTCCTCTTTCTCTTTCAAATAAATAAATAAAAATTACATGTAAAGGAAACGAGTAAGATGCCCTGTTTCTGAATGGGCAGATGAGATATTGAGTGCCTGCCAATTACTTCTGAATTCAATAATATATTTCATGTAATGCAAATCAAAGTGAGATTCAAGTAATACTTGACACAATGATTCAAAAGGTCTTCTGGAAGAGCAAACAGACAAAATCATGCAGAACATCTTTTTGAGGGTGGGGAGCCTCAAGACTGATTTACTTGAGTATGAATTTAATGCATTCAGTTAAAGGAATAAGGTATGTCTCAGTGAGCATACATTCAGTTCTGCTGCAGTCATGGGCATCCCAAAGTGTAAGAATCTTATAAACAAAGATGCATATCTTGTGTCTGATACATGTTTATTTCAGGTTGCCTAGGGGCATGGGGCCACCTCTCCCTATGCCAGTGCATGGAGTTGATGGTGAAAGAGAACAGAGCTCAGGATAGCTTCCCATTCAGAAATGAAGACTGTAGCCCAGAAAAGACCCACATGGTGGCTGCTCCTAGTACATTGGCCAGAGCTTGTCTGGTGACCCAAGACAACCCTAAGCAGGCAGGTAACACAAAAGAGTGGTTTGCTATGGCAAGTGATCTAACCTTATCCCAAGAAGCTGGCTAGAAGTGTTAATTCCTACAGATACTTGCCCCCCCTCCCAAAAAAAGTAAAAGAACAGCTAACCCACAAACAAAACTCTTATTAGGTTTGAGAATGCCATATAACAGCCTTATGTCAGAAGACAAAGTAGCACTAGGTGATGAAAAACCACCAGGAAGACTTGTTAACTATTTGGAGTGAAAAAGAAATCAGGTTTTAGTCAGTAGTAGTGGCTTGTGCTTTTAATCTTAGCACTTTGGAGGCTGAGATAGGAGGACAGTTGTGAGTTTAAGGCCAGTTTGGGCAATAGAGTGGGCAGTAGGTCAGTCTGGGCTACAGTGAGACACTGCCTCAGAAAAACAAAACAAAACAAAAATCAGTTTCTTACCTCACTCCCTAGTAAACTTCAGATGTAAATTATATCTTAAAAACCTTTAATAAAAATAAACAAAATTTTAAAAAATGGGCTGGAAAGATGGCTTAGAGGTTAAGTGCTTGCCTGTGAAGCCTAAGGACCCCAGTTCAAAGTTCAGTTCCCTAGGACCCATGTTAGCCCGATGCACGTGTCTAGAGTTCGCTTGCAGTGGCTGGAGGCCCTGGCGTGTCCAGTCTCTCTCTGTCTCTCTATCTGTCTCTTTCTCTCTCTGTGTCTGTCACTCTCAAATAAATAAATAAAAATAAACAAAAAAAATTTAAAACCTTTAAATTTAAAAACATCTATAGATCTTTATCAAATGTGATTCAAATTAAAACCTTTCTTTTTTTATTTATTTGAGAGAGAGAGAGAGAGAGGAGGAGGCACATAGAGAGAAAGAGAGAATGGGCACACCAGGGCCTCTAGCCACTGCAAACGAACTCTAGACACATGCATCTGGCTTACGTGGGTCCTGGGGAATTAAACCGGGGTCCTTAGGCTTAGCAGGCAAATGCCTTAACCATTAACCCATTTCCCCAGCTCAAAACCTTTCTTTATATCTGTATATATAGAGATCATATTTACATTTGATTAACATAAAGAGTGGATAGGGCTGGAGAGATGGCTTAGCAGTTAAGCGCTTGCCTGTGAAGCCAAAGGACCCCGGTTCAAGGCTTGATTCCCCAGGACCCACGTTAGCCAGATGCACAAGGGGGCCACTCATCTGGAGTTCATTTGCAGTGGCTGGAAGCCCTGGTGTGCCCATTCTCCCTCTCTCCCTCTCTTTCTCTCCCTCTCCCTTCTCTGTCTGTCGCTCTCAAATAAATAAGTAAAAATAAACAAAAAAAAAGAGTGGATAAAAAAAGAATGAATGAATGACTTGTATATAATTGAGGTAAGACTAAGGGAGGAAATAATGAAATAAATACCAAAATAGAAGGGAAATGAAATATTTGATCAAGTATATCAGAGTTTTTAATGTAAACATACATGCATATACATATATACATAAAAGTCAAACAATAGAGTGAAGAAGATATTAGCAAACACACTAATCTTATTTATTTATTAGAGGGAGAGGGGGCAGATAGAATGGATGTACCAGGGCCTCTGACCACTGCAAATGATCTCCAGACACATGTGCTACCTTGTGCATCTGGCTTATGTGGGTACTGGGGAATCAAACCTGGGTCCTTAGGCTTCACAGGCAAGTGCCTTAACCTCTAATTCATCTCTCGAGGCCCAAATATACTAATTTTAACAAAGTATGTCTAAAGAGATTATACAAAAGAAAAACTTAAAATTTTTCATAGGAAAAATGAATAAATAATTCCTATAAGGAAAATGCGAATAATTGCAAACATTAGAAAGTGTAGCCAGATTAATAAATAAAAATCTTTAGTGTAATATCTATAT
The DNA here is from genome assembly GCA_036346955.1 of Dipus sagitta. Lineage (NCBI taxonomy): Eukaryota > Metazoa > Chordata > Mammalia > Rodentia > Dipodidae > Dipus > Dipus sagitta. The sequence continues at coordinate 236,496,922 of CM070770.1, forward strand.
ACATATCCTTAGATAACATCTTTTTAAGATTTTATGTATTTATTTATTAGAGACAGAGAGAGGAAGAGAGAGTGAGTGAGAGTGGGCATGCCAGGACCTCTAGCCACTGCAAACAAACTCCAGATGCATGTGCCAGCATGTGCATCTGGCTTACGTGGGAGGTGGAGAATCGAACCTGGGTCCTTAGGCTTCTCAGGCATGTGCCTTAACTGCTAAGCCATCTCTCCAGCCCTAAAGAATATTATTTTTTTTTAATTTCCATTTTTGGGGATAATTCTGAGAAATGTTACCGTGTTCCTTCTTGACACAAAAATTTAATTCAGTCATTTTTCTGCAAGAAATCTAATGTCACTGACCTTAGTAGTTCTCATAACCTTTAAGATAGACTTTATTTTATTTATAAAAATTAATTCTAGGGAAATAGCCATCCATGTACAGAAAAAAGAAAACAATTATATGTAGTGTGGAACAAAAGTCAAATGTATAAATAAAAATAAGAGAAAACCCCCACACCCAATCCAGACTATTAAAGTATCATTGCTATATTCAGTGTTGCATATCCCTGAGTTTTGAACAGTGTTTGTAAAAATACTAAGTGACATGGTGAATATTACTGAAAAACAGTAACACTTTATGAATGCCATTTCAGGACACTCCATAACATAGAATAAAAGCCTAAAGAGAACTATCAAAATATTCACTGTGGCTATCTATGGGCTCTAGAGAATTTTGTTTGCTCCTGTGTCTTTATTTTCTATAACAGCCATGCATTACTATTATTATAGTAATACTATTGCTATAATATAATAATTGTATAGTATAGTAAACCCTATTATTATAGTAATATTAGAAACTTAATTTTAAGCAATGAGTATGTTAAAATTGCCTCTTTCAACAAGATTTTCAGTATTTTTTAACCATCCTTAAATATGTTTCTCTATGGATAATTGGGGATGAGCACAATGATGAAGAACAGAGACTATAAATCTTGTTCAAAAGCCACCACTCTTCCTCTGTGCCTGTGGCAGACATGACAGATCAATCCCAGCACTCTTCCATGTTAGACTCAGGTATGCCCTGGACACAAATATTCTGGAAAGGCAGTAGCAGCCAATCATCTAAAATACTTTCCTATCTGAGTTATTGAAAAGAACCTTCCAGTACTATTCAAAACACCAGAAGTTTCACTTGTCTAAACTTGCCAGCAACTTGAACAAGCTCAATTCCAACCTGAGCCTCAGAACCCATCTCTGTAAACTGCAGATCCTAGAAGACTGCACCAGCTCAGGGCTGTTCTGACTGGCTACCCCATGTCTTAATATCACAGCCACATTCATCCATTACCCAAACTTCTGTGTTTCCCAAATTGGCTTGTAACACATCATCACATGGCTGTGGCTAATCCTCTGAGACACCTAACGCCCAGTGAAGATTGCCTCTCTCTGTCTGGAGATCTGAGTTTCACAACAGTGGCTTTTTTTTTTTTTTTTTTTTTGGACTAGGTAATACTTTACTGGGGCCTTCCCAGTGCATTTGGTATGCCTAACAACATTCTTAGCCTCTGCCATCTCTATGCCAGAAGAAACCCTCCTGATAATTAAAAGTATCTCTAGACATTGTCAAATATTTCCTGGGGTGCAAAATAGCCTCCAGCTGAGGACCTGAGGACCACGGCTGTAGGTTCTTCTCTACCAGTAGGAATTAGTTTGTTTAGTTTCTGAGATTTCCTGATGGTTACCATTCAGCAGGGCTGGGTGCCCAAGGCTAAGTGTGCTTCCTACCTTTCAGGCTCCTATGGAGACAAGATCTCCAGATCTTGTCTGCAAAGTTCTAGGGTACAGAACCTAGGGGCAGCCACCTGCACCCTGCTCTACCTATTGTGTGCACAGCACCACTGCCAGGAGGAACAGTCATTCACTGAAGGGCATAAATCACCACTGAGGGGCTGGCTGGGCACTTAGCGTAATGGAGTGATTGACAGCTGGATATTTACACCCAGGGGACTAAGTGGACAAATCAATCAGCCACGAGCAGTGCAAAGAGAAGGTTATAGAAGGGAGGAACAGGTTCCAGCACCACTGCGGCCACTCCCTCTGGGACCCCAGAAGATTCCAGACCGCATTCTTCTAGATCGTCGCATGGGGACATTTATGACAAGGTTCTGTTGAAGCTCCACGTCTTCCCAGATGGTGCCTCATATGTGCATGCCAACTGGTTCACCCACCTCTGGGTGAGAAAATGAAGAACAGAGGCTCAGGAAGTAAAGTGAAGAAGTGACTGCCAGTCGGTGACCAAGTCCAGTGTGGTATTTGCTCAAATGTTTAGTTCTTTGCATTAAACAAAGTAAAAATAAAACACTCTCCATTTTTGTCAGAGCCGAGATGATTTCTAACTTTCAGTTCATCATTTTGGGCTGAGGGGGATGTAACTCAATTAAAGACAGAAACATCAAATACATAGTAAAACCATCACTCGTCAAGGATTTATAGGGGTATTGATTAATGCCATCAGTAAAGTATTTACCTTAATCAATAGGAAGAGGTGATTTAAGTGTGTAGATGTCTCCTGCACTTGGTGGCCAAGGCATCTCTTAAAAGCTTGCACTTTGTGGAATTCATTCCTCAGTTTCTCCAATTTCAATGCTTCCTCTCCTTAGCAAAGAGTTGAGGATCCTTTGAAGGCTCTCAGGTGACAGTGCTGAGGTACAATAACTTCTGGGGTCATTTGGTTATATTGAAAAACATACCTGGCCAGGTGGGAGCTGATGACCTACATTCCAGCCCCAGATAGGACCTCTTTCTGGTAACTATCATACCACTTCTCCTCTCTTGATACAGAATAAAAAATAAAGCATGTGTCACATACAAGGCTGTGCTCCAGCCACCAGAACTCCCTGTGTGATGCTTGTTAAGGTCTGGATTCTAGGATTCTGTCCACAGTATCCAGGACAGTGGCCCAGGAGAGAGATTTGCTTCATCAGAGGCCCAGATGGCCCTTACGATGAGCTGCCTGTGAACTAGAAAAGGAGTCTATAAACTAGCTCTGCCACACCAGAATCACCTGGGGAAACGTAAGTCAGAGATGACCCAGGCCCCAGCTTGGAAGATTTAATGTCTGCGTAGAGCCTGGTATAACGGCACTTGCCTTTCATTCCAGCACTCAAAAAGCAGAGATAGGAGGATTGCCGTGAGTTCGTGGCCACCCTGAGACTGCATAGTGAATTTCTGGTCAGCCTGGGCTAGAGCGAGACCCTACTTCAAAATCAAACAAACAAAAAGTTACAGTCGATGAGAATCAGTGCCACTGTCCAGTTGCATTCATGGCCCCAAGTTTTCACCCTACCTGTACCCATGCCCTTCTCATGTGGTGTTCTTCCCAAAAGGCAGTTTCCTGCACGCATGTGATTTGTTTAGCCAATAAAATAGGAAGAAGAAACTGTGTGCTAGTCCCTGATCTTGGCCACCTACACATTTTTATTCACCTACGCTCCTGCAGTCACCTGGAGGAATCCATTCGTGGCCAGTGCACAGACTCCAGGAGAAGGGTGAAACACGTCAAACACATGAAGCAGAGCTGCCCAGACCAGGTGAACCTTAGAGCTGAACTCCAGCCCACCTTCCAGTGTATGTCAGTAAGACCAATCACGATTAATGAGAAATAAATGATTATGGGATGCCACTGAAGTGTTGTGATGCTTGTGATCTAACATTGTGGAGGCCCTACCTGAGACAATTAATATGATAGTAACCAATAATAATTGAACACTATTGTCAGACACTATCTTCATGGATGTGTGTGTATTTAATCTCATGGTAACCATAAGACATGGGGAATATTATTCTCCCCATTTTACAGATAAAATCAAGGCATGGGTGACTGGAGTCTATCTTGAGCCCCAGGAACTTTAAAAGACTCAGTTGGGGGTGGTGGAGTATTGGTTGGTCAATGAGAGTGCTGTGAAAGGGACACAAAAGAAGAGAGAGAGTGTAGACAAAGAAATTATTATGCCGTGAGCCTGAGTGTGGAGAGAGAAAGGAACAATTTTGCCACAATTATAATTACACCCGTAGTCTCAGGAAAGTATACCATTTGCGCTTGCTTCCTCGTCATCAAAAGATAAAGGGCTGTAATGTACAATGCTTTTACTGTCCCCTCCTTTGTGTAGGTGGGCTGGGGCAGAAGAGCCAGGCACAGTGGTTCTTCCCGCTACAGACAGGAGCCCTGGGCCTTTGGCGTCAGACCCCCACTTGTAATTTCCAGTCAATATTATTGAGTTCTAAAGCTGCTTAGGGCATACAAAAACAAAGGGTTAGGCGCATTCTATGAGAGCTCAGAAAACTAGCATTGCTTCTTAAGAAACTTCCAGGGGCCTGGGGAACAGAAAAGGTCCAAATCTAGAATTCTCTCCCCTGCCTTGTCACATGGGGATGTTGTATTCTCCTGTGCTCTGGAAAGGGCTCCCCTTCTTGGTCCCCTCTAACAAGTCTTGGGAACACTCTTGAAAAGTCTTCCTCAACATCTGGGGACAATTGGGGACCACTCACCCTAACATGGACTGGATGGTTGACCCTGTTGTAGGCAACCCTGTAGAGAGAGAGAGATGCCCAAATTCAAGGACTCTGGATGGAAGCCTAAGGCAGGATAACCCAGAAGTTAGCTGCCTAGACCTGGACTCCAAGAGGCTATGTGCAGCCCTTGGGCAACCAGAACTCCTCCATATTGTCACCTCTTTAACCAGACAGTGAGGATAGGAATGAGATCACTGAACAAAGACTGACTTGATCCACAGAGAATACTTAAAGCAGTACTTGGCACAGGGTAGAGTCCCTTTAAGTATTAGCTTTGTTTCCTGTTGAACAACTCCCCTGTCCCCCACCCAATTTCTAAGTCCTTTTTTTTATTCCTTTGCTAGGCAAAATATGTCCAGAGCATCGGACTGGGATACACACACTGGCAAAATAGGTATATACCCTTGGAGAAAGAAGTTTCGTACAAGAACAGAAACACTGAGATTTCCACCTCAGAGCTATGTCCTATCCCATGATGACAGGGGATTTAGAAACCTTCCCGCCCTTGCTTGGTATAGTGATACGTGCCTATAATCACAGCACTTGGAAGGTAGATGCAGGGGGACCAGGAGTTGAAGGCCAGCCTCATCTGCATAGTGAGTTGCAAGCCAGCCTGGACTACATCAGACTGTCTCAAAGAAAAAGACAAGAAAAAGAAAAGAAAGAAAGAAAGAAAAAGGAGAGGATAGGATAAGAGAGGAGAGGAAAGGAAAGGAAAAGAATAAAGAAAAGAAAGAGACATGGGAAGGAAAAACAAAATTGCCATTCTAACCTACCTTCCCCAATCCCTCCTAAAACAGAGGACCCCCCCCCCATCAGTGCCACATCTCCTCCCAGACCCTCTTATTTTCTCAGAGGAGACCATGGAGCTGTCTTGGGCGCTTTTCTTTTAAATGCTTTCTCTCTGCTTGAAATGCACCTCTCACATCAGATCCTTCTGGGGAGTAGGGAAGTCGACATCCTAAATGAACACACTGGATTAATGGGGAGCGGGCCAGGGAGAAGGCAGAATTAAGGAATATTTTTAAGTGGCTGCTGCTTTATCACTTTCAAGTTTTTTACAGTGACTGGCCCAGTGCTGTCATTCTATGAAACTGACTGCTGACAAATTACTTCTAAGCTGAGGTCCTGCTGGGACAGCTTTGTTGACTATATTAGAGGACAGGCTTCATACTAATTGTAGGCGAATGACAAAGGAAGCCTTGCTATTCATCACAAGCAGGTTGAAGCAGTCTGCCTGGCTTCAGATCTCTTTCATATGGTATATTTGCACAAGGAACCCCCAGCTTCAGGGACACCATGAAACTCCAGCTCAGCCTGGGCAGACTTCTGGCCCCAAGTCCTTAACCTAGTTTCAGCCTCAGTGACTATCCCCAGAGTCCTTAGAAGATGCCCTCTGTGCAGCTCTGTTTTCTGAGGGTACCATGTAGCATAGCGTGGGGAGGCTGTGGGGAAGTGGGGGTCTGCAGTAATGGAGAAGTGGGGGTCTGCAGTAATGGGGAAGTGCGGGTCTGCAGTAATGGGGAAGTGGGGGTCTGCAGTAATGGGGAAGTGGAGGTCTGCAGTAATGGGGAAGTGGGGTTCTACAGTAGTGGGGAAGTGGGGGTCTGCAGTAGTGGGGAAGTGGGGGTCTGCAGTAATGGAGAAGTGGGGGTCTGCAGTAGTGGGGAAGTGGGGGTCTTCAGTAAAGGAGAAGTGGGGGTCTGCAGTAATGGAGAAGTGGAGGTCTGCAGTAATGGGGAAGTGGGGTTCTACAGTAGTGGGGAAGTGGGGGTCTGCAGTAGTGGGGAAGTGGGGGTCTGCAGTAAAGGAGAAGTGGGGGTCTGCAGTAATGGAGAAGTGGAGGTCTGCAGTAATGGAGAAGTGGGGTTCTACAGTAGTGGGGAAGTGGGGGTCTGCAGTAGTGGGGAAGTGGGGGTCTACAGTAGTGGGGAAGTGGGGGTCTGAAGTAGTGGGGAAGTGGGGGTCTACAGTAATAGGGAAGTGGGGGTCTGCAGTAATGGAGAAGTGAGGGTCTGCAGTAGTGGGGAAGTGGGGGTCTGCAGTAGTGGGGAAGTGGGGGTCTGCAGTAGTGGGGAAGTGGGGGTCTACAGTAATAGGGAAGTGGGGGTCTGCAGTAACGGAGAAGTGGGGGTCTGCAGTAGTGGGGAAGTGGGGGTCTGCAGTAGTGGGGAAGTGGGGGTCTGCAGTAATGGGGAAGTGGGGGTCTGCAGTAATGGGGAAGTGGGGGTCTGCAGTAATGGGGAAGTGGGTGTCTGTAGTAATGGAGAAGTGGGGGTCTGCAGTAGTGGGGAAGTGGGGGTCTGCAGTAATGGGGAAGTGGGGGTCTGCAGTAGTGGGGAAGTGGGGGTCTGCAGTAAAGGAGAAGTGGGGGTCTACAGTAATGGAGAAGTGGGGTTCTACAGTAATGGGGAAGTGGGGTTCTACAGTAATGGAGAAGTGGGGGTCTACAGTAATGGGGAAGTGGGGTTCTACAGTAGTGGAGAAGTGGGGGTCTGCAGTAGTGGGGAAGTGGGGGTCTGCAGTAATGGAGAAGTGGGGTTCTACAGTAGTGGAGAAGTGGGGGTCTGCAGTAGTGGGGAAGTGGGGGTCTGCAGTAGTGGGGAAGTGGGGGTCTGCAGTAATGGGGAAGTGGGTGTCTGTAGTAATGGAGAAGTGGGGGTCTGCAGTAGTGGGGAAGTGGGGGTCTGCAGTAATGGGGAAGTGGGGGTCTGCAGTAGTGGGGAAGTGGGGGTCTGCAGTAATGGGGAAGTGGGGGTCTGCAGTAATGGGGAAGTGAGGGTCTGCAGTAATGGGGAAGTGGGTGTCTGTAGTAATGGAGAAGTGGGGGTCTGCAGTAATGGGGAAGTGGGGGTCTGCACTAGTGGGGAAGTGGGGGTCTGCAGTAATGGAGAAGTGGGGTTCTACAGTAATGGGGAAGTGGGGTTCTACAGTAATGGAGAAGTGGGGGTCTACAGTAATGGGGAAGTGGGGTTCTACAGTAGTGGAGAAGTGGGGGTCTGCAGTAGTGGGGAAGTGGGGGTCTGCAGTAATGGAGAAGTGGGGGTCTGCAGTAGTGGGGAAGTGGGGGTCTGCAGTAATGGGGAAGTGGGGGTCTGCAGTAATGGAGAAGTGGGGGTCTGCAGTAGTGGGGAAGTGAGGGTCTGCAGTAGTGGGGAAGTGAGGGTCTGCAGTAGTGGGGAAGTGAGGGTCTGCAGTAGTGGGGAAGTAGGGATCTGGTTTAGTAGGGAAGTGGGTGTCTGTAGTAGTAGGGGAGTGAGGGTCTACAGCAGTGGAGAAGCCCTCCTTCAAGTTGATTTCTCTGAGGTATTTAGTCATAATAATGGAATGTTGACTCACATCCATGACACAACAGCAGTAGTAAAATTGAGAAGTGAACGTATTCCACTGATGTTTTGGTTTGGGTATTTGCTGATTTAGTGCTGGTTGGGTGAGGAGTGTATGTTGGGAAGGATGAGGATGGCTCTGAAAATTCAGCTTGTATATGTGAGTGGGTAATGGTACAGTTCATTAAACTGGTGAAGGAGGAAGAACAGTTTAAAGGGGAAAATCAAAATTCCCAACCCAAGGATGTAGTCTGGAAAGGCAGAATTAATCTGTCATCCTAGCAATGTGAAGTGAGGACACACTATTGGATGTATGTGGGGACCATGGAAAGCCAGATGATATACCAGCAAAGGGCAAAGTGCCACTCTGTGGAGGAAGGGGAGGATGGAGAAGTTGCTCAGAGAGACAAAGATGAGTAGCAGTGATGTATCTCAGCAGTCCTGGTCAGGATGGTTTCCAGTTCTCTGGTTGCACAGATGCCCAATTCCCCTTTCTGTGTTTGGATTCTGGCCCTTTCTAAACTCCCACCCTGTGCTGTATAGCTTGGTGGTGCCTTTCCCTCTGGCTGGGTTGTTCTTCCTTATCCTTGGCTCTGTTCTCAGCTTTGAGATTTATTTGGGGGGGGTGGCACCCCAGCACACAATGCAAAGATGTTTGAGACAAAACTTGAGAGTCTTAGTGCATTAGCCCCAGGTTGATGATGACAGACACTCAGAATAATCAAAACCTATGCAATCAAAAATCCAGAGACTAAAAACAACTGAACACTAAATTGGACTGCCAACAGGCCTGCCACAGCTCAGAGAATATTGCAGAAGAGGCAGCTGAAAGGTTATAAGGGCCACAGAGTGGATAGGAATGACCTGAGGTGTGGTCCCCTGCTGTCTGATAGGGTCTGACTGAGACCTTCATGACCCCACAGTGATTACCATAACCCCACTGGGAAGCGTCCCCAAGGTAACAGGAGTTGGGGTGAGGGAATAATAGTATATAGCCTGTTATATATAAAATTAAATTAAAAAAAAACTTGAGCAGGGCATGGTGGCGCATGCCTTTAATCCCAGCACTCGGGAGGCAGAGGTAGGAGGATCGCCGTGAGTTCGAGGCCACTCTGAGACTCCATAGTGAATTCCAGGTCAGCCTGGGCTAGAGTGAGACCCTGCCTCGAAAAACCAAAAAAAAAAAAAAAAAAAACTTGAGTATTCTTTGACATGCTATCACTTCTCAGCCTTTACTAGGAGAAAACTCCCGTAGTCGTTTGAATCAGATGTCCCGCATGAACTCATGTCTTTTGAAAGCTTGGTCCATAGCTGGTGACAATTTGGGAGGTAGAAATTTACTGGAGGAGGTGTGTTGCTAGAGGTAGACCTTTAGATTTATCATCCCCCCACTTGCCAGGGCTAGTTCAGCTCATGCTCTCACTGCTATCTTCCACCTGCTATGAAAAAAGTGATGTCAAGCCTCTGTTCATGCCGTGATTTCCCCTGCCATCATGAAGCTTCCGCTTGAGACTGCACAGAAATAAACTCTTTCCTCTTGCCAGATGCTTTTTATTGGGTGTTTTGTCCCAGCAATGGAAATTTTAACTAAAGTAGAAAATTGTTACCAGAGGAGTGGAGTTGTTGCTAGAAACCTTACTGTGTGGCTTTTGGCCTTTTGGAACTGATTTGCAGGAGTAATGTAGAAGGATTTAAAGCTTTGGGCTATGAGACTCCTTGCAGTGTTCTGAGCAGAGTTTGGTGAACCATTCTGGTGAGAGTTGAAAGACCTAAACACAGAAAGAACTGTGGACTGTGAGGTTTGGCTTATGAGGGAAAGAGAACTTAGCCAGGACCAAGGGAGAGGCAGTCTGTTTGAGAGGCTAGCTGTGTTCTTGCAGTATCCTAAGAACTTGAGCAAAGTTAAATTTGAAAGTAATGGACTGGTGTGGACAGAAGGATATGGCACAGAAAGTTTTGGTCTAGAGACTTCAGCATGGTTCAGCTGTAATTTACAGAATACCACTGTTGAGGATTGGGCCAGCTGTTTTGCATTGGGACACTAGGAAGAATGTTAACTGTTTGGAAACAAGGATTTAAATGCTTATTATGCATTCTTTTGCAGTAGGAATGTTTACTTGGTGTCATTATATGTATATAATTTGTGTTTTGATTTTATAGGCTCACAGTTGAGAGACTTTGGTGTATAGGTATGCTTTACCAGTATCAGAACTGGCAAGACTATGGGGACTTTTAAAGTTAGACTGAATGCATTTTTATGTCATGAGTTTGTTGGGCGTTTATGGGGATCATGGGTAGAATGTAGTGTTTAAAGTAGATGCCCCCCTTAAACTTGTGTGTTTTGAATGCTTTGTTTCCAACTGGTAGCAATTTGGGAGGTGAAGCCTTGCTGGAGGAGGCGTATCACTGGTGACAGATCTTGAGGTTTATTGGCCCCCTGCTTGCCAGTCCCAGTTCAGCTCACTCTCTTGCTTCTGTCTTCTACCTGCTATGGAAAAAAAGTGAAGTCCACGTTGGGCATGGTGGTGCATGTCTTTAATCCCAGCATTCAGGAGGCAGAGGTAGAAGGATAGCCATGAGTTCAAGGCTTGCCACAGACTACATAGTGGATTCCAGATCAGCCTGGGCTAGAGTAAGACCCTACCTTGAAAAAATAAACACACACACACACACACACACACACACACACACACACACACACAAGTGATGTCCAGCCCCTGCTCTACCATCCTGTCCCTGCCATCATGAATCTGTCCCTTGAGACAAAGCCAAAAATAAACCCTTTTGTCCCATCAGATGCTTTTGGTCCAGTGTTTTGTCCCAGCAATGTGAAGGTAACAATGACAATCCCAAAGCTCTCCTGCTAAAGCCTCAGACACAAGAAACACAGCTGAGCCACTCAGGCTGCCCAGCACAGTCCATTCTAGATCAACAAGCCTGCAGCTTCTCTCAGAGCAACACAAGACAAGCAGAGACCAGAAGATCTGGTAATGCTAAACTACTCTGGCAACAGATTACTAGATTCCATAAGATGCTACTATGACCTGGATATGGTTTTTTTTTTTTGTCTCTAAGGATCCATGGTTGGAAGCTGGGTCCTCAGTGTGGCAAGGTGGAAGGTGGTAGAATCTTTTAGACGTTGAACCTAGTGGAAGGTCTTTAGGTCTTTGGGGCTATGCTCTCAGAATGGAATGTAGTTCTCTTGGAGTGAGTTTTCCTGAGGGCAAGTTGTTATAAAAGCCTAAGCCTGGCCCCTGAGTCAATCTCTGATTTCTGATCTGGCTACAAGATCCCTTCCTCCTCCACATACTACAACTACCTGTTCTATGAGGCTCTCAGCAGAGTTTAGTAGAAGCCTGAATCATGCTCTTAGAGCCTCATGATTATGAGATAAGTAACCTTCTTTTTTATATAAAGTTATTTAGCTTTAGGTATATTATTATAGTGTTGATAAATGGATCAATAGAGATATTTCCATTGCATTTATGTTATTACACTGGCTTTATTTTACTTTGTTTGGTTTTGTATTGTTTTTGGATAAGACTATAAACCAAGCAACCCCAAACTAAATCATTAAAAACTATATGAAAATAATAGGACATGTCACAATGTGCTGGTATCAGCAAATAGAATAATAGCTAGTCTGAGTGGTCTCAGTCACCAGTTATGTCTCAACATAAGAAAAAAAACTATATTGGAGTTAGTAGGTGGGTTAAATGTAATGCCTCCCCAATAGGCTCATGCATTTGAATGCATAACTCCCAGTGGATGGTGCTATTGAAGAGATTGTGGAACTGGTAGGAGGTGGAGGCTTGCCAGAATAAGTATGTCACTTGGCGGGGGGTCTTGAGTTGTTACAGCTCAGATCCTCTTGCTGTCTGTCTCCCTACTACTTCCTTGCTGATATGATGCCAATTTTTTTGGTTCTTACATGCATTTCCCAACATAACAGATTTCCCCTTGAAATTATAAGCTGAACATATACCTTTCCTTCCCTAAGGGGCTTCCAGTATGGTATTTAGCCCCAGCAACAAGAAAGTAACTGATACATAGAATTGGCTCCAAGAAGTGGGGACATTGCTATGATAAACTTAGTGTTTTGGATCTGGTTTGTAGAAGGAATGTGAAAGAATTTAGATCTTTGGACTAGAGAAGCCTTACAATGTTGTAAGCAGAGTTTAATGGGCCATTCTAATGGGAATTTGAAAGATCAAAAAGCTGAGGGAAATGTGGACTGTGGAGGCTTGAGTTATGGGTTTCCCAGAGGGAAAAAATGGGCTTATCAGATATTGAGCTAGAGGCAGTTCATGTGCTATTCTGCCAAAGAAACTGGATGCATTCTGTCCATGTGTTGAGAATTTGAGCAAAGTTGAATTTAAAAGCAATAGACTCGTGTATTTAGAAGAATTTCAAGGCAGAAAAACATTGAGTCTGTGACATAGATTCTTTTAGCTGCTTTGATGGAAATTTACAATGAAAGAGACCAAAAGCAGAGCCAAAAGATGTGAAAAATAGAGTTTGCATAGAAAGAAATGTAAATAAATTTAATGTCTCAGGTCCATACCTGCAAGCACTTTGTAATTGTTAAAGAGACTACCACCATTAAAGGGAACTCTTCTACTCTGTACTGGGATAATAGGAATGATGCCCTGAGAGCAAGATCCAAACCACTGAAGGTTCAAGCTATTAAGGAGGCAATATCTGCCAGATGTGATAGAGTGCACCTTTAATTCTAGGAGGCATGGGTAGAGGATTTCTGTGAGTTTGAGGCTAGCCTAGAACTATAGAGTTCATTCCTGGTCAGCCTGGGCTAGAGTCAAACCCTACCTTGGAAAAACTAAAATAAATAAATAAATAAAGGCAAACTATTTTGGAAATAAAAGGCCTGAAGGGAGAATGCTAAAGGAGCTCTTTGCTCCATGAGGTCAGCATACCGAGGCTGCTACAATTGCGGTTCAAGGCCAACCTAAGTCATGTGATTCTGGTTATGGGTGAATGAAAAAAATCAATATATAGGTCATCATTAAATATGGTACCACAGGTCTAGAGAGCCACTTAGCCTAAGCAAATATGAGGCAGGATCAGAATCTTTGTGAGGAAGCCCTGTGGGGCCACTGTGTGAAACTGTGAAGGTAAATTCTAAGTTGCCATGAAGACCTCAAGATTTTTTGGAGATGCCAGGACTTTGGAGCAGGTGCTAAAGAAAACTGCAGGCTCAGAGAAGACTGTGGGCAGAGCTTAGCTGAAGAGTGGAGCTCCCCAAGATTTTTGGAACCCAGAGAAACCTCATCACAAGTCACAGATACTGGACATATGGTTACAGAATGCAATGCTTGCCCTGGCTGGTTTTTGGACCACTCTCCCTTGTTATGAACCCATTTATTCCTTTTGGTATAGGAATTTTTATTTTGTGCCATTATATGTTGCAAGTATGTATGGCAGTTTGATTCAAGTATCCCCTATAAACTTAAGTATTCTGAATGCTTGGTTCCCCCACTGGTGGCAGTTTGGGAGTTGGAGCCTCCCGGAGGTGAAGTATTGTTGGAGGTGGGCTTATGGTTATTATAGGCAGCTTCTCCTTGCCAGAGTTTGACACACTCTCCTGCTGTTTTTGTCTACCTGGTATTGGTCAGGAGGTGATGTCTACCCTCTGCTCATGTCATCATTTTTCCTGGCCATCATGGAGTTTTCCCTCAAGTCTGAGAGCCAAAATAAACCCCTTCCTCTCACAAGCTGTTCTTGGGCAGGTGTTTTCTGCAAGCAACACAAAGCTGACTGCAACAGAAAAGTTGGTACCAGAAGTGACCTTACTGCATGGCTTTTGGTCTTTTGGGAATGATTTGCAGGAGGAATGTGGAAGGATTGAAACCTTGGCCTTAGAGACACCTGGCAATGCTGTAAGTACAGCTTGATGGACTATTCTGGTCAGAGTTGAGACACCTGAATGCACTAAGACTGTGAGGTTTGGCCTATAGGAGGAAGAAAGAGTTTTGCCCGGACTGGGCAAGAAGCAGTTTGTGTGAGAGGCTTGTTGTTATTCCCAAGTCCTGAGAATTTGTGCAAGGTTGCATTGCATAGAAATGGACTAGTATGAGCAGAAGGATATGACATAGCAAAAATTGAAATCTTTGGGTCAAAATTGCTGCCCATTTAGCTGCAATTGCTTGAAAGATTACAGCCATTGAGATCTGTATTGGAACAGCAGGAAGAATACAGGCTCTTTTTGAAGGGAATTGAATGCTAAACAAGTGTCCCGTTATTCAAAATCTGCTTTATTCCCCCCTGGATTAACAAATTTGTAGTCCACCTGGTACGATGGAGTATAACAAGTGCAGTAAACAGCAGGAAACATGGTTTGGCTTTTGGAAATGGCCTGAGCAGTGTAAAGCAGGCTTGTTGGATTACCTGCATGGAGACCCAGTGGTGCCATGAGGATGAACCATGGGTTGCAGTAGAGGCCCAATGGAGATGCCAGGACTATGTGATGGCTGCCAGGAGAGCTTCCAGCACTGGGTGAAGTTTTATGGGACTATGAGTAGCCTAACTGGAGGGGTGGAATTGGAACTCCAGATGCTTGTCACTGGTCAGAATTATCAAACTTGGAGACTTGTCACTGGCTATAGCTGCCAAACTTGGAACTGCAGAGTTTGATGTTTTCCCTGTTTACTTAAATCTTGTATTGGTTGAATTTTTTTCTATGCCCACTGCCATCTTTTGCACTGTGAATGTTTATTCTGGGTCATTATGGATTCTTTTGGTATTATGGCCCAGTTAACAGACCTTAGACTATGGGGATATTTGAATAGCATTGGGATTGATAAAAAACAATGGGACTTTTAAAGTTAGACTAAAGGCATTAAATTTTACATAATGTATGGTTATCAGTTTGTGGGGGCTAGGGGTGGAATGTGGTGGTGTGATTCAGGTGTCCCCCATAAACTTAGATAGTCTGAGTGTTAGATTCCCAGCTGGTGGCAATTTTGGAATTGGATCCTCCTAGAGGCTGTGTATTGTTGGGGACAGGCTTATGGGTGTTATAGCCAGCTCCCCCATGCCAGTGTTTGGTACACTGTCCTGTTGCTGTTGTTCATCTGATGGTAGCCTGGAGGTGATGTCCACCCTCTCTCTGCTCATGCCATCACTTCCTCCTGCCATTATGGAGCTTCCCCTTGAGTCCATAAGCCAAAATAAACCCTTTCCCTCTAACAAGCTCTCTTGGTCAAGTGTTTTCTGCCAGCAACACAAAGCTGACTTTCAACAATATATGTTTTGATTTTACAATGCTCACCACAGTTAAGAAACTACCTTGAAGCTGGGCGTGGTGGTGCATGCCTTTAATTCAGCACTTGGGAGGCAGAGGTAGGAGGATTGCCATGAGTTCAAGGCCACCCTGAGACTACATAGTGAATTCCAGGTCAGCCTGGGCTAGAGCAAGAACCTGCCTCGAAAAACCAAAAAAAAAAAAAAAAAAGAAAGAAAGAAAGAAAGAAAGAAAGAAAGAAAGAAACTGCCTTGAGCATCAGAAGACACTTTGGACTTTAAAAGAATATTTAATTTTTATTTATTTATTTATTTATTTGAGTGAGAGAGATGCAAACAGAGAGACAGAGAATGGGCACACCAGGGCCTCCAGCCACTGCAAGCGTACTCCAGATGTATGTACCACCTTGTGCATCTGACTTATGTGGGTCCTGGGGAATCAAACTGAGGTCCTTTGGCTTTACAGGCAAGCGCCTTAACTGCTAAGCCATCTCTCCAGCCTTGACTTTGGACTTTTGAACAGTGTTCAAACCAGGGACTGGTCAATTGAGGACTTTTAAAGTTTAGCTGAATTCATTTCCTATGACGAGATAGCTATGGAGTACATGGGGGTCAGGGCTACAATGTGGTCATTTGAATGTAAACTGTTCCCCATGGGATCATGTGTCTGAATACTTAACTCCCAGCTAGCGGTACTATTTGGCAAAGTTGTGGAACCTTTAGAAGGTGGAGCCTTGTTGGAGGAAGTGTGTTCTTGGGGCTGGGCCTTGAGGTGTTAGAGCCCAGCCCTGCTTGCCATCCTCTCTCTCTCTCTCTCTCTCTCTCTCTCTCTCTCTTGTTTTCCTCCCTGCTGATGTGACCATGTGATGCTGGTTTCCAGCTCCTGCCATGCTTTCCTCAACATGATGGATTCTACCCTGAAAACTGTAAGCCAAAATCAAACCCTGTCCTTCCTTATGCTGGTTCTATCAGGTGTTTTGTCCCAGCAGTAAGAAACCAACTGATGCAACAGGAAAAGGTTTCGAATCCTAGCCCTTCAGGGAGAGAAAATATTTAAATGTTTTATGAACTTTCTCTTCTGTCTCATCATTTAAACAACAATAAATGTAACACATCCATTTCTATTATGATCCTTTTATTACATTATAATCAGGTGCCAAGTGGCTAAAGATTTATGAAGAGATATTATCACACAGGCAGTAATGAGGATTAATGGGCAGCAAGGAGAACGGCTTGGTAATGAGGGAAGCCTCAGAAAAGGTAGCAAAATAGCTATCATAGGTCATGGCGGCAGAAGCCCTGAGATGAGTGGAGGGAGATAGCATTGATTGATGCTGAGTTTAGGGAATGTAAAGCAGGGGTTTGTGGACTGATTCTAGCACATCAGGGCTGGGATTTGAGGAGAACCACCTAGAGACCCCTAAGTTTCAATTTCTTGATCTCTGCAATGGGCACCCCAGAGATGCCAGCATTATGCACTTCACAAGCCCATGCTGAGGTGTTCTGATATCCTGGAGCTAGCTGTCCAGTATGCTCTTTCTCTAGTGATTAGTGAGTTTTGTCTTTTGTTTGTTTGTTTTGAGACCTCATCTCAGATAGCCTGGAACTCCCTATGTAGCCAAGGATGGCCCCGAATGCCTGAGCCTCCTGCCTCCTCCTCCCAAGTGCTGGTATGACAGGGGTGCTCCACCACGCGTGGCTTCTAGTATTTTTAATAGTATACAAATTATTATCCATAGTGATATATTTCAGATTCTTAGATCTTCAAAGATACTCTGAGGGATCCTTGCTTTTTTTACTCAGAATGAGTAAAATCTTCTATTTATAACTGGTTTGTGGAAAGGCATATTGAAAACCACTGATGGGTCCTTAGAATGCTGCAAGTGCTAATTGGTGTCACATGAGTTGATCACACAGACCTGCCGAGGGCCCAAGGCCAGTCCCCTTGCCTTTGCATCCATGCCTGAACTGATTATCTGCAAGACCCCTCAGTTCATCTGTGTGGCAGGAATACAGCCACCTGACCACTGGAAGCAAAGATCAAATGTGACAATATGTGAAGATACTGAAATTGGCTTTTCAAGCACAGGGGAGTTTTTCCCCCCAGATATTTTTGGTGAACAAATACAGTACAAAGTCCCAAGGTCATAGTCTCTGGAGTCAATGTGTATGAATGTTCTTGAGCCAGTGTCTTAACTCCCTGGTGCTATTTCCTCATCTGTGAAATGGGCATAGTAGCAGCGCTGACCTCACATGACCACATGACTCCTGTTCTTGCAAAGTGTGGCACCTCCCAGGATCCCAGTCCAGTGATTATTAGCTCTTACCTGGGCTTGGCTAAAATCTCTCAGCAGAGACTTTCTTCCAGAAAGTGCTTTTTAAACTTGTCTGGGAAAGATGGTGCATATGCTGAGTAGGGAGGTAGATGTTACTCCAAGGCCCAGGGCTCCCATCTAAAGAAGGCTAGGTGATGTATATTTAGGGAGACCTTCTCCCCACACACACAAGAAAAGAATTCTCATGCAAGTAGCATATCCCACAGCTATTCCCTGTCCCCTCCTTGTGGTACCAGGCAAGTAAGGTGAGTTAGAAACCAGAAATCTCAGACTTTAGGAGTCTGCACACCTACTGGAGGTCACCAAGGAGGAAGAAAATAGTATCTTGCCCTTAGAATACAAGCTACTTGGAAAGCAATCCCACACCACCCTCACCCACCACACTGTCCAGGCCGTGTGTGTGTGAGATGGTGGTGGTGTGTGGTATATGCACGCATAGGTATGTTCAGATGCCCATACAGGTATGTGGAGGCCAGAGGAGAATATCAGGTGTCTTTTTTCTATGGCTCATGCTGGTATTTCCTTGAGACCAGATCTCATGTTGAAGGTCTTTTAGATAAAAGGAAATTGGTCAAGGGCCCCCCACCCTTCCCCACTCTTAGAAACACCTCTGCTAGTTACTGACAGCCAGAGGCTTTAGGATACAGTTCTGCCCATATTTTTGAACACAGTCTGAGAGTTTAATCCTATGACTATACAATTCTTTTACTCCCCCTTACAATGCAGCTTGACATCTGTCCAAAGGGGATGACATCTGCATGGGAAGTGTCATCATCCCCTTTTGTCAGACTAGGAAACCAAGGAACAAGAAGGAAAACTACCTGGGAGCATAGTGCTGATAGGTAGCAGGGATTTGAATCTGTGCAGTCTGATCCCAGAGTCTGCCCTCCTCTGACAGGGTCCTTCTGTTTTCTAAGAATATGTGAGAAAAGTTGTGGATTCATGGTATCACAGTGTCGATGCAGACCTTGATGTGGTTACTAATCATGTATAAGGCTTGGGCAGAAGCCTTCAGGCCTTAATACTCAACTTGCTCATCTACAAATCAGGTACTGATTTCTACCTAGCTTTTCTCCCAGGTTGCTAACGAAACATTAAGAAACAACAACATGGGGCTGGAGGGATGGCTTAGAGGCTAAGTGCTTGCCTGTGAAGTCTAAGGACCCAGGTTCGAGGCTCGATTTTCCCAGGACCCACGTTAGCCAGATGCACAAGGGGGCACACGCATCTGGAGTTCATTGACAGTGGCTAGAGGCCCTGGTGCACCCATTCTCTCTGTCTCTCTCTCTTTTTCTGTCAAATAAATAAATGAAAATATTTTTTAAAATAACATGTATGAAGGTACCAAGCAGCTGAAGAATACCAGGTGATTGCAAGATAATGTCATTCTTCTGACATGGCAAGACTGTCATCTGGGTGGAGGTGTCATACATATTGCTAGAGATCATAATTGTTTCTACAAAAGAAAGAAGCAACTAGTGTTGGTTTACTGTTCTAAAGTCATACCCTCTAGCTGCACGGAGCCAGACTCTCCAACTTGATAATGTCATGAGATGGGTAGTATTTTCTCAGGTCAAGCTTTCTGAGGGCCAAGGTTACATTTGTCACTCACTGCTTTGCTCTGAGTCTGAGATGTCCTCAACAGGCTTGTGTTTTGAGCACTCACTCCCCATTTACTGGAGCTACTTTGAGAGGCTATGGAGCCTTTTGGAGATGGGGCCTAGCTGGTGGAAGTCGTTCTTGAGAAATAGGCCTTTGAACATTTAGCTCATTACTTGGTTCCAGCCACTCTCTCTGTTCCTTGTCTTCCAAGATGTGAACAGCATCTGCCATATGCTCTGGCTGCCATGATGGACTTCAAGTCTAATATGTCTTTCCTCCTTTAAGCTGTTTCTGTCAGGTATTATGGTCATAGTAATGCCAAAGCAACCAATATGCTTGTAAAAGACAATTTTTGAGAATTGTGGATTTCAAAATGGTATGTCAGTGGAATCCAATTCTATTTTTAAAAAATACTTTATTTTATTTATTTATTTACTTATCTGTATGTGTGTGAGAGAGAGGGAGAGAGTTTTATTTATTTATTTAATTATCTCTGTGTGTGTGTGTGTGTGTGTGTGTGAGAGAGAGAGAGAGAGAGAGAGAGAGAGAGAGAGAGAATGGGTGCATCAGGGCCTCTAGCCACTGCAAACAAACTCTATATACCACCATGTTCATCTGGCTCACATGGCTTGTATGGAATTGAACCTGGGTCCTTAAGCTTCACAGGCAAGTGCCTTAACTGCTAAATCATCTCTCCAGCCCCCAATTCTTGATTCTGTCCCCCATGGGTTGACTCTATCTTTACACCTCTGACAGTTTCAGGCTCCAGTGTTTCCAATCCCAGTTCAGAGAAAGAGAATCCCTTTCTTCTCAGATCACTCAAAGAAAGGCCTCTGGGTTGAATGGTGGCCTTATTTGTGCTTTGGGCCCATCTCTTAACCAAGCGGGGCACTAGAAATAAGGAACTGACAGGCTTAGCATCTGTCACAGGCTCCTGTCCTGGAATACATGAGTAGAAAGTGAAATAGGGGAGACCCTTAAAGCAAAATTAGTTCAAAAAGAAGGCATGGGAAATAGCAAAAAGGAATTGCAAATGATTCTCCCAGGGCCTAGCCCTAACCCCTGTCTGGAAGACACTGCTCCAGGAGGGGCCTCCTGCAACAGCACACAACACACCACCAGCTTCTAGGGGCAGCGCAGAGAAGGAAAGGGCCCCATTTAGCACCACCACAAGATAGAGACGGATGTGTTTCCTGACCTCTCTGGAAGGTGGCATCAGGCAGGAAAAGGAGTCTGTTTTTTCTTATTGCTCTGTCACTTTAATCCAGAAACAAACACACCCTCAGACGCCCTCCCAGCGCTTCCCACAGCCAGCTGAGTGCCTTATCGCCTCCTTGGGACTTCCTGCCTCTGTGGCAGTGTGCATGGGCATGCGCAGGCTTTCTCTTGAGAGGTCATGACTCTTTAGCAGGCCTTTCCCACATGTAAGATGTGGGAGCTACTGGGCTTCATGGGATAATCTGAAGAGACCACACACATAATACTTTAATATTTGTCATTACTTTATGCTTATTTAAGAATATAATGGGGAAAATTACTGGTACTGTAGTAATAGCTAGCATTTGTCACATGTTCAGTGTCCCAGGCACTTCCCATGCATTTACTTATTCTCACAGCAACTCCTTGCAAAAGACATTCTTGTGTCACTTTTTATGACTGGCTTTGCATGGGTGTTGGGGAATTGAACTCAGGCCATAGGCTTTGCAAACAAGCTCCTTTAACCACTGAGCTATCTCCCGAGGCCCCAAAAGTATTCTTGTTAGTTGCATTGTACAGATGAGGAACAGAGCCACAGAGAGGTCAAATAACTTGGTCAAAGGCACAGAGCTAGTAATTGGTAAAGACAGCAAGATTCTAGTCCTCACAGTCTGGTTCCAGAGCCAAATTCTTTACCACTATTTGAGGGCTAAATGATTTCTTACATATATCACTATCATGATACCAAGTGTCCTTTCCCAGTTAAATTAAAGTAATACAAGTTGATTTGTGGGAGGTATTAAGAAAATAGTGACAAAAGTGGTGTGGGATGTGTTCCAACATTTCCAGGTGGAGAGAGACATTTGGGAAACACTGAGATCCTATGTAGAACGTCATTATTAAGATGAATTCTATGGGTCCTCAGTGAGTGCCCCAGTGATCTTCAGAGGACCCCTTGCCTGAGATGAGGCATAACTTTCAGAGAACATGTGCATTTATCTCAAAGGGGTTTCTGACCACAGCTGCTGCTAACTCATGCCATGCCTTTCAAAAGTTTAGGAAAAGGTACTCCTTTGGGAGAAAGAATTAGAAAAAGATTCCATTTCCTTCCCTTGGGAAATTATGTTCCTGGGCCCAGGTGCACAGCTCAACAAAGAGAACAGAGGTGGGTGGGGCCCCTCCTTGTCCCGTGCTGAAATTGGGTGCTGACATAAAAAAGTACATAGTCTATTGGGGGCTACACTTGAACAAGGACAGGCTTAGAACCATTGCTAGATGTGAAACCCAACAAATTATCATAAGCAAACAGGCAGGTACAAGGATATTATAGGATCTTGGCAGAACTCAGAGTGATGTCTATAAAGGGCGCTGGGATGAAGAGTGTGGTGTTTGGGGTTGGTTTCTATCCCTTGAGTCACCTTGCTACAGTGCCATGTGGATCTGTAAGATGGGGACAATATCTTCTGCCTCACCTGTCCAGTCAGGGATGCCGCTAGACCCAGTGAGATCAGGTGATCCAAGGAAACAGGATCCTTGGGTCTGAAACCTTAAAGGGGATGCACAGGTTAGGGTTGGATCAGCTCTCATTCTAATAGCATTGAACAGAGAATTAGATACAAAGATGGCAGAGAACTGAAGAGCCAAACAGGGGAAGATGAGACAGCTCCAAGATGGCAGCAGAAGGGCTGTAAGGATAAGGCCGGAGGTGGCCATGCTGCACGCTGGGCCCCCAGAGTCCTCTTGTGAAGCCACCTCCAGTGGGAAGCATGTGTGGTAGGTGAGAAATGCCCAAGCCTCTTTCTTTCACTTCCTTCAAGCCTTCAAGGCCCCTGCTGGCTTGCCCCAACCAGAAGCTAGTTGGCAAGGAGTCCTGAGAAATGTAGTTTTCAGGGGAAGGATGAGGAATGAAGCCTGCAAGTGGCTAGCATGCCCTGCTTAGACATCTTGAAACAGGTGTGTGTTCTTTAGTAGCCTGACTCCACATGGAAATAAATTCCTGGTGGTTGCAGTGAGAAACACAAAGCGCTGGTAGAGTAAATCTTATAAAAACGGGTTCTCCCTTTTGACAAACACTGGCTGGAGGCCTACTGTGAGCAAGGTACAGCCTTAACTCTGAGGGCTAAGATGTTTCGTGTCTGCCACTCTGGAAGGCCAGTAGAGGCTCCCTTCTGAGATGATGCCCAGTGATCTCACCTGGAAACCATGACTTCCATTCATCATGGGTGACACGTAGTAGCTCATAGGTGGCAAACAGGAGACTCAAACATGATGGGTTCACTCTAGAGCATACATTATGAGGCCTGACTTGGGCACTGAAACAAATCCCGGTATTGTCAGCTGTCCTGGCTCTGTGAAGAGCCTTGTGCAGTGAGGAGCTAAGGGCAGCCTGCTTCACTGATGTACTTGCAAAACTAATCTCACCTATAGCACATCGGGCTGGGAGTTAGTAGGTCTGTCAAATTCAAGCCTTCAGACCAGCCCCTCAATTGCAGCTGAGCAATACCTTGAGCCATAGGGCCCAGATAAGCCACACCGGATTCACGGCCCATGGCAACTGTGAGATGACCAGTGTTTGTTGTTTTTAGCTATGAAGTTTGAGGGGTTATATATTGGGTAGCAATTGTTAATCAATACATGGAATTCACAATACCAACAATATACAGTAGGATTTGATTGGTGCATGTGGTGGTTTGATTCAGAACCATAAACTTAGGTGTTCTGAATGCTAGGTTCCCAGCTGATAGAGATTTGGGAATTATCACCTCCAGGAGGCAGTGTACTGTTGGGGGTGGGCTTAGGGGTATTATAGCCAGTTTCCCCTTGCCAGTGTTTGGCACACTCTCCTGTTGCTATGGTCCACCTTATGTTGGCCAGGGGGTGATGTCCACCCTCTGTTCATGCCATCATTTCCCCTACCATCGTGGAGCTTCCCCTCAAGCCTGTAAGCCAAAATAAACCTCTTTTTTTTCCCCACAAGCTCCTCTTGGTTGGGTGATTTCTACAAGCAATGAGGACCTGACTGCAACAGTGCATAAATAGCTTATAGAGCAATTAACAAGGTCCTGTTATTTCAGCCTACAAGCAGACCTGTATAGGGCAAGAGGACCTTATCCACATTTCTCAGACGAAGAAATGAGACAGAGAGAAATCCATGGTTGTTCCAGAGTGGTAAAACCCCACTGAGCGGAGCTAGGGAGAAAATTCAGGGCAGTCTGGTGGCTCCAAGGCAGTTTTTTGTTCTTTCTGGTAAACACTGTAAGCTTAGCATGCTGCTGGGGTCAGTAGTGAGCTGGATGCTTGGCCTTGACAAGGGCAAAGTAGGACATCAAGGTTTTCTTTTTCATGAAAAAGGTTGCTATGTCAGAATTCAGTAGGTATTGCTTGACTTTTCCTCGGTAGATGTGGCCAAATACCTATTGGGCAACAGTGGATTGGAGAACCAAGGAGGCTATTGAGGTAATTTAGCTGAGCATGGGGGACTCAAAGGCATCTATATCACCAAAAAGTCCACCCTAGCATGGGTGACCACTCACAAAAGCTGTGTCCCTGTAGTTCCCTGCCCAACTTGCAGGCAGCTCTACCCGAAAGTCTTTTCTCTCTCAGCGAGTCTTTGCAGTTTATATATCACTGGGGGAGGGTATGGTACATTGTAAGGATCGTGCCTTTCCTGAACTTCCTAAGCCTCCTAAGTCTAATAAGCTTCTTGGGTTTCATAAGCCTCCCTCCTCCCTCCAAGAAGGAATGTTTCAATTTAGAGGAAATGCTACATAGCAGAGGGAAAGGATGGTCTTTTGAATAAATGGAATAAGAACAACTGGATATCTATAGTCAAATGAATGAAATTGTGCACTAGGAATGGAAGTTTCTGAGAAGTGCTTTGACTACTTTGAACAAGGCTGACTGGATTGATGGAACCCCTGTGATCACAGAAAGATGGAATGTGACAGGATGAAAGCCAAACTACCTTGGACTACCTTTAGCCCCTTAGTAGCTATCTATTGCTCCCCTGTGTGTCTGACCTAACATCTTTGTGCCTATCAGATGATCAGTTGAGATGAAATTTTTTTGGGATGTATTAACAGACCTCCAGCTTCCACCAACCCAAGGGCTACAAATGTCATCAGATAACATCTGATGCCTATAACAAAGGTTTCCATACTTTGTTGTGACCTGCCCATCTGATATTTCTAACAATGTATTTGAAAAGTGCCTTGTACCATAAAACCTATAAAAACTATGAAACTTTCATGATATTGTTAATACACTGGAACATGGGATTGGGGGTAGCCTGTATCTGTGTTTCTGGGCCATGGCACTCATGTTTGGCTCCAGAATAGACGATCTCTTCCCTTTGAGGTGACAACTGTGTCTTGTGCCAACAATGCTTTCTGTGATGGTTAATCGTCATTGTCAAAGTGGTTGGATTTTGATCACTTAGGAGACTGGTGATACACACTTATGGGTGGATCTGACTGACTGAAGAGGAAAGCCCAACCCTGGATATGCAGCACCATGCCGTGGGTATGCAGTGAGCCGAAGAAGAAAAAGGAGAAAGCCAAGAGAGTGAAGACATTTCTTTTCCTATGCTTCTTGGCCTGCCATGGTGTGAACTGCACTATTCCACCATGCCCTGTCTACCATGGGCTGAACCCTCTGAAACTATGTGCAAAATAACACTTTATTCTTTTCAAGGTGCTTTGTCAGATGTTTCAACACAACTACACAAATACAAGCTACCTTCTTCACACAGTAGAAAAAAAATTAGCTCAAATAAGTCATAGAATGTAAGTACTAGGTAAACACTAAAACACTCTTTAGGAGAAATCATAGAATTAATTTTCCATGACCTTAACTTATATGTTAGTTTGAATGTAAAGTGCAATTAAGCCTCACACTCACTCCCCGGCTGGTAGAGCCTTTGGGAGGTAGAGCCTTAGTAGAGGAGGCGTGTCACTGGGGGTGGACCTTGAGGTTTATCAGACAACTCCAAGTCCAGTACTTAGACTACTTCCCACCCAGATATGTGATGATGTGAGCCAGCTTCCTGTTCATGCCACACTTTCCCTGCCAGGCTGAAACTGATCTGATAAGTGGAAATAAACCCTTTTCTTTCATAAGATGCTTTTGGTCAGTTGTTTTACATCAGCATTGAGAAGATAATTGCTACTCCTTGGACTAGATGACAGGTTTGTTTCTTGTTTTTGTTGTTATTTTGTTTTGGTTTTTCGAAGTAGGGTCTCACTCTAGCTCAGGCTGAGCTGGAATTCACTGTGTAGCCTCAGGGTGGGCTTGAATTCATGGTGATCCTCCTACTTCTGGCTCCCTAGTGCTGGGATTCAAAAGCGTGTGCCACTATGCCCTGCTCAGGTTTGTTTCTTATTTAAAAAAAATAATTTATTCAATTATTTATTACAGAAAGATAGAAAGAGATATGTGCACACCAGGGCCTCATTCTCCTCAAAAAAAAAAAAAAACTCCAAAGATATGTGTCCCTTTGTGAATCTGACTTTATGTGGGTACTGGGAAATTAAGCCCAGGTCATCTGGCTTTGTAAGCAAGCACCTTTAACCACTGAGACATCTCCATAGCCCAACAGTTTGTTTCTTAGATAGGATACCAAGTCATAAGAAAACCGCAATAAAATATAGACAAATTAAATGCATCATAATTAAAAGTTTTTGTGGTACAAATAATTTCATCAAGAAACTGAAGATAGAATCTATAAATAGTAAAATATTTTTCAAGTTATTCACCTGAAAAAGCATGGTATGCTACATAAAGAACCCTTGCAACTCGTTGGTAAACTCACAACCCAACTTTTCAAATGGGCAAAGGATTTAACCAGACATTTCTCCAAAAGAGATATGCAAATGTGCAACAAGCACATGAAAAGATACTTCACATTTTCAGCCACTAAAGAAATACAAATGGAAACCACAGTGAAAAACCACTCCACCCCTACCAGGAGCCAAAGACAGAAAATAACAAGGATGTGGAGAAATCAGAAACCTCATGGGCTGTGAATTGGAATGTAAAATGGTAAAACCACTTTGAAAAAACAGTGTGGCAGTTTTTCAAATGTTAAACATAGAGTTATTATATGACCCAGCAATTCTTGTCATAGGTATATACCACAGAGGAATGAAAACATATGTCTACCAAAAGTTAACAATTCTTATCCCCTTGAAACTATCATGATCTCACTCTTCATTGGATAATGTGTTTTCCTTTTTCAGACATCAGCGAGAACCAAGGACAATCAAAATCTGTCAATATAGCCAGGCGTGGTGGCGCACGCCTTTAATCTGAGCACTCAGAAGGCAGAGGTAGGAAGATCGCTATGAGTTTAAGGCCACCCTGAGACTACGTAGGGAATTCTAGGTCAGTCTGGGCTAGAGTGAGACCCTACCTTGGAAAACAACAACAACAACAACAACAAAATATTCTGTCAAGAAGACAAGAATAGAGAGCTGACTTCCTGTCAGGAGATGAACCACACCTCACACAGCAGCCTGGGCGCAGGAGAAACCACAGAGGGACTAGTGAGATGAGCAAGAGTGCAGCTTCCACAGCGAGCCTGACAACCTGCACCAGGGTGATGCAGACAGACACTGAGGATACTTAGAACTCACCAAAGCAGAAATCTAGAAGCTGCTGGGAGCTGAACACTAACATAGATTTAAAGCATACCCACCACGGCTCAGGGAATTTTGCGGAAGAGAAGGTGGAAATAATGTAAGAGCCGCAGGGTGGGAGGGATTATCCATGGGCATTGCTCCCCTCCACCACCACCAATGCCGAGTGATGCTCTCACAACTCATCACCCACAACTCCATTGTGAACACAAGCAATCCCATTAAGGAGAGTCCTCAGTGGAGTGGGGGCAGGGAGGAGGAAATGGTACCAACATATGATGTATCCATATAAAGTTTCTACTTAAAAATAATAATAATAAATAAAAGAACTTTAAATTGTCTTAAGTCTTCTAGTAGAAAATAAAGAGGAACATTGTTCCTATAAAGAAAGAAACTATGCAGGAATGATCATAGCTGTGATGTGGGAGAGCTCTCTGGGATTAGAACTCCCATACCAGCACCTCTCAAGTCTCAGGTTCTTATCCATGTTAACAAAGAATTGAGAACACAGACTCAGAGGAGGGTACATTATGAATTATGAGATTTATTTTAGGGAGAGCTAAGAGAGAAAACAAAGCAAAAGAAAACACCCAACAGTTACTACAGCATAGATGGGTTTTGAAATTGTTATACTTGGAGAATACATCAAAAGACCCTATATTTTATGAATCCATTTACTCAGTGCTCAAAGTGGACAAATCTGTAGAGACATGGCATAGATTCTGGGTTAACAGGGAAAGAGGAGAATGAGGAATAATTCTTAATGAATATGAGGTCCTTTTGAGGGATGATGAGATGTCATAAACATAGTGGTAATAGTTATACAGTCCTGGAAATATAGTGAATTTTATGGTACATGAATTATCTCTCAAAGCTCTTTTACTGGATTCAGAGAACTGTACATTTAGAAATTGGTAAGATGCTAAATTTTATGTTATATATCTTTTACCATAATAAAAATGCATTGAGAAATATATGTAGATACCTCTTAGTGAATCTTTCCAAAGACTTGAACTTTAAGGAGGAATGTCACCTTTTCAGTGGGAAGTCTACCAGATGTCACTTACCCAGGTGTTGAAAGTGATATCACTAGTGGTCCTTGTGCTGATATCATACATCTCCATGATGAGAAGGAGGCTACATCTTCTGTGATGTTCTCTCCCAAGCCACAGCCCTTGTCTAAATATGCCAGACCAATTCAAAGTGAGGGGCAATCTACACCTGCCTGCTTGGTAGTCTTCAAAACTGCCAAGGAAATGTGAAACAAGCAAAGCTTGAGAAACTGTCAGACTGGCAGAGCCTAAGGTGACGGGGCTACTAAGTGGACCGCGATATTCTGTATTCCACCTTGGTGGGAAAATAGCAATGTTCAAATATCCTGGAACTTAGTTAGTAGACACATACCGATGTGAGTTTCTTCGATGTAGCAATGCCCCACTGTTCTGTGAGGTGGTACCTTCAGGAGGAACTGGATGAAGAAACCCCCTGTATATTATGTTTGTAGCTTTTCTACAATCTAAGATTATTCGAAAACAAAGTTGATTTTTGTAATGAGAGAAGAACAGTAACTTCATTAAACTTTTCCATTTAGGATATATATGATTTATTTTAGGGAGCGTTAAGAGAAATAACAAAGCAAAAAAAAAAAAAAAACCCAAAAAACAAAAAGGCTCAACAGGTACAACAACATAGATGGGCTTTGGAATTATACTCTGAGAATTCACCAGAAGACCATATATTACATGAATCCATTTGTTCACACACACACACATATATATACGCATATATGTACTTTCTTCATATGTATGCATATGTACATATAGTGTTATGAACAAGTAGTCTTTTTCCTTTTAATAACATACAAGGGTAAGTATGTTTAGACTAGGGAAGGACCTAAAGTTAGCTCTGTATTTGGTTCATGACACCCGTCCACCACCATGATTATTTGTTTCCTTGAATATCCCATTAACTTGCCTTTCCCTCATTTTACCCTCCTGTCCTACAGGCAGCCCTTTGAATGAGTATCTCCATGACTGAAAATGTTCTTATAAAATATGTATTTTGTGAGCCAGGCCTGGTGGCGCACGCCTTTAATCCCAGCTCTCGGGAGGCACAGGAAGGAGGATCGCCATGAGTTCGAGGCTGCCCTGACACTACATAGTGAATTCCAGGTCAGCCTGGACTAGAGTGAGACCCTACCTCAAAAAACAAAACAAAAAAAAATGTATTTTGTGAGTATTTAATTCACCTCAAAGGTATCATAATGCATATCCTATCATGTTTCTTACTTCTGTTTGTTTGTTTAACTCAAGGGCTCACAAGATAGCCCAGGCTGGCCTCCAATTTGCAATAATCCTTCTGTCTCAAACTCTTGAGTGCTGGGATTATAGGCATAAGCCACCATACCTGGATATTTCTTACGTCTTTTTAACCTAACACCATGCTCTGAGAACCTAGCTCTCCTATTATGCATATCCCTAGTCTTTTTACTTGTAATACCTTCACAATTCTCCATGGTAAGTGTTCTCCATTTTTCCCAGGGATGGGCCCTGAATAATCTTCAAGTTTCACCACCAGGAAATATACCACAATGCGTTTCCTCCTGATAGTTCTTCATGATAGAACTGTGTGGGAACTTCCTTTGGCCCTGTACACAGAGGCAGAAGGCCTAGGCCTTGGGTGATATCTCTAAAGCAAGTTGACCAGGTACAGTCACTGCCTTCAGAATGATCTCATATTGAGGCAGGAGGATGTTTCTTCTGCCAATTCACGACGCTGCCGTGTTTTCAATGCTGAGAGCCTTCATGAAGTCTGGCCTGGCTTTGTAAAAGGGTGGGGATAAAATTAGAAGAAGCAACTTAATATTTGTTATAATGTGTTGAGTACTTGCTTTGCACCAAGTATGTTTCTAAGCTTAAGGAGGGTTTGTGAATGGAGAATAGTTATTTTCGTTCTTGCAACAGCTTTTTTTTTTTTTTTTTGGCAAGTATTGTTATTTTCCTTTCTCCAATGAGGGAATGGAGACCACGTGGGTGTTGGATCCCTGAGAGGCATTTGTGTTTATGTTAAGGCTTAATTAAAACATAAACCATACTCAGAATAATATTAGTAACTCAGCTTTTCCTGAATCCAATTATAGCATCTTTTCTGCTCCTCCCAAAGGAGTAGTATGCTGGATCCTGGAGTGCTCAGAAAGTTCTTCTGAGGTCTCTGTATAGTAACCTTCTCTACTACTGCCCAATTTATATCGTTAAACAGTAGCGCACAGAGAAAGGTTGCTGGCCAAAAATAGGGTTCGCCCACTGTCCCTGCAGGCTGGCCCACCACGCCAATCAATAGTGCTTTATTGGGAGGCTGATCAATGTCATGCACAGCAGCCAATGAGGCTTATCTTGGCGTGAGAGCAGCGGGAAGTCTTTCCCTCAGCTTGTGTTCCGGTCCCATTGCCCCGTTACCCCATGGAAGCAGCCAGTTCCTTTCTCTTTTCTTTCTTTCTTTCTTTTTTTTTTTCCTTATCTTTGGGTTCCCAGCAATCCAGTCGGTGGGAGGGCATTCAGACAAAGAGCAGGTTCAAGTTAATCTCAGGCCCCTCAGCCCAAGACAGGGGACACTGCTCTCCAGTGCAACTGGATGAAAAAAAAAAATCCAATCCATCAGACCCATGGACTTCTTGGCAAAGAGGAAAGACTCTACCTGGCCTGACTATGCCTTCTCTTCATCTTCCTCATCCTACCTTAATTTCCCCCTTGGGCTTACAAGTGTTTCCCAGCAGGCAGGGGTGGCCAGGAGTGCCAGTCCCAGCAGGGGCAGTTAAACATATCACTATCACGGCAGTAGGGCAACCCTCTGGGCAGGACCTGATGGGTTGGGGCTTATGGGCTACATCTCATTTTTCCCCCGCTTTCTTGTTCCAAAGAGATAAATTACTTGGGCAGATAAGGATCTGGCTTCTAGGGAGATCCAATGAGCACGGGGGAGCCCAGATAGGACTGGTTTGTGAAACCCAGTTCCTGACCACTGGAGTGAGCCAGCTAAGAGGTTTGTTTCCTGCCAAGCATCCCAGCCACATGGGCTCTGGGCATTTCCTCCCTGCCTTGGTACATGATGCGGGGCTAAGGGAATTGACTTTTTAGGTATCATTTGCAATCTCCTGTAATAAATCACTCAACAATTCCTAGGGCTGGTTGTGGCCACTTGATGTTGATCTGTGGTGAAGGCACAGGATGCTTTAAGGGTATGTTCTCCACCTGCACAGCCCGTGTATCACGGGTGAACCACGTATGCAGCAAAGGAGATGGAGGACTGCCGGTGCACAGGTACTGCCCCATGACAGGATCCCTTTGACCTCGACCAGGTTTCCTGGCAGGTTGCTGGAGCAATCCACAAGCAGTCCTGGATCAGTAGTCAGGAGTTGGTCCTCAGCCCGCGTATTGTATAGAACAACGACATCATGGGAAGTTGGCAGCCACAGAAATCAGAGCTGTAAGGAAACCCCCGCCCCACCACCACTCCAGTCACTGGGTGAGACTTCCCTTCTCTGAGAGTGCTGTAGGAAGACTTGGGTGCCCCACGGCTTGGAGTCTCTTAACACCTCCAAAGCACATAAAACACACACAGCTCACACATCGAAAGGAATAAGAGAGGGGTCTGGAGACATGGCTTAGCAGTTCAGGTGCTTGCTTGTGAAGCCTAAGGACCCAGGTTCGATTCTCCAGGTCCCACATAAGCCAGATTCACAAGGTGGCGCCTGTGTCTGGAGTTCGTTTGCAGTGGCTGGAAGCCCTGGCACACCCATTCTTCCCCCCTCTCTCTCTGTCTCTAAAAAAGAAAAAAAAAAATCTTAAAAAAACAGTTAAAAATAGTTTTTTACACAAGGAATAAGAGAAGGTTTATTTTGAGCAAAATATGAGTGACCATGGCCCAGGAGCATGGATTCAGGTGGCTCCTGTCCCAAGTAACATGTTCCCACATGGAAGTTGTTTACATGAACTTTCATAATCACAGAACAGAAGAAAGTAAAAGTTGAGGCAGGTACCAAATACATTGGTAGGCACCAAAGGTAGACAGGACCCAGCAAAGTGGGGCAATCTCTACCATGAGTCTCAGATGTTATCCGATGACACCCTTAGCTTTAGGGTTAGAAGCCTGCTAAAGTAACACATTCCAAACACTTTACCTGAGAGCTGGAATGATATCGGATCCAACACAGAGATGGGCAATAAATAGCTATTAAGGAGCTAAAGATAAACTAAGAAGAATTGGGCATGGATCTGCAACCTTCTGACGCTCCACAATCATGAAGGTCTAACCAGTTAGTCAGCTTTGTAGAATCTTTAACACAGGTGAGACTCCCCCTCCCCCCGCAACTTCAGTTCAGAGACTCCATACCTCAGTGGAGGTGCTAAGTCCTGTCACTCAGAACTTCGTGATGGTCGTCCTAAACCCTCCTCTTGTTTATTTAGGCCGTCTACTGCTCTCAATTGGATTTTGTCCCCGTGTATAAGCACCCATCTTCTGCCTTCCCCAGTGTCCTTGGACAGATTAGGCAGCTATGGAATCAGGTCCCTTCTCATTCCTCCCTAGTCACCCCTGAGCCAAACTACACACATACATAATATTTAGCTCTTTTAATCTTTTTTTTTTTCTCATAAGGTTCTAATTTTACATTTTCCAGGGCATTTTGGATTTGGCAGAATAGCCTTCGTCTGTGAAGAGTAGAACTTAATTATCAAAAGCTGAGCGGGAGTGAGCAATCCATCACCCAGTGACACTTCGTTGCCTGTGTGCATTTGAAAAACATTTTTTTGTGTATGTGGCTCTTGGAAGAGGAGGGAGAAAAGAGCTGTCAGAGAGGGGGAAAAAAGAAGAAAGAAAAAAATCCACTATGACATTCATCATGCCATGATGTAACCATGTATCAAACTATCACGACTTGGGGGATCAAAGATTGGGGATGTTCACTTGACTTCTCTCTCACCTTTCTCCTCCATTTTAAGAAAATTGTTTGAAACTTGTCTTAATGTTTCCTAGCATGTAAAAGTTATTCATATAAAATGCCTCCTACAGTAAACATCGTCGAGGTTTGCTCTACAGTTAAGGCCATGAGAACTTGCTCAACTGCCATGTTCCCAATGTTTTCCTTAAGAGCTAGGGTTTTTGGATTCTTTTTTTTTTTTTTTATCAGCCAGATAAGTGCTTGCAGAAACCCAGCTCAGTGGCACAGTGACACCCAGTGGCCGTGTCTAGACATGGCCCCACATTGAGGACACACCAGGATGGTCAGGAGCAAGGCCTGTTCCCCCCAGGGTTTATTGAGTGGAACCTGGAGTTCTCTGGCCATGAGAACCCTGAAGAGGTGTGCGCAAAGGGACCCGTCTGAGGATGACCTTCCCTGGGTGTGTCTAAAGGAGATACAGGCCCATGAGGCAATGCTGAGCCTGGCATCAGAAGGCGTCTCAGCTTCCTGCAGATCTAGTCAGCAACGCAGGGGGTTTCAAAAGCCTCTAACTAATGGATTGGAATGTTCTGAATTGGAAGCGAAAATTGATTTTGCCTTGGTTTATGCCATGGCCATTTCTTGGAAAGTGATGAACATTGGCCCTAGGACATCAAGCCTTCAGGTACTACCCCGTAGCCTGCCCCTAAGCAATTTCTTCCCCACAGGAGGGACTTGCAGCAGCAGGAGAGGCATACTTTCTCCCGGCGGGGGCGTGGGTGGGGAACAGGGAGGGGCTGTGACCTTGTGTCATGTGTGTGGTTCAGTCAAAATCTAGAAACCTGTATTCGTCATCTCCCTCCTATAAGTTATTTCAGATTCCTTCAGAATATATGGAAATCACTTTGTCTAAATTAATTTTCCTCTTTTATTTATTTATTTTGGCTCATTGACTTTGCTGGGCATGAGCAAAAGACATTTTCTTCTGACCTCCTAAGGTCCAGTGGAAGGCATCTGTGCTTGGCCAATGGTCACTTCCATGTTGAGTTAGTGAGTCCCAGGGCTGCTCCCTGAATGCCAAGAGTGACATGGGAATCGGCCCATTTCTAGTGGGTCCAATTCAATGGACACCAACCCTGAAAGGCTGAGCCTGGCACCCACAAACTCTGAGAAAAGTCACAGCTGTGACCACCAAGTGTCTCAGAATCGCCTGTGTCCACTCTGCTGAGCACCTTTTTGTTTTGTTTTGTTTTTGTTTTTGTTTGTTTGTTGAGGTAGGGTCTTGCTGTAGCCCAGATGGACCTGGAATTCACTATGGAGTCTCAGGGTGGCCTTGAACTCACAGTGATCCTCCTACCTCTGACTCCTGAGTGCTAGGATTAAAGGCATGAGCCACCACGCCTGGTCCTGCTGAGCATCTTTTACACAGGCCACACTGACTCCTTTGAAAGGGCACTTCTGAGCCCCTAAAGCAGCAGGGCAGGAACAAGGCTTCAGCATTTAATGAGCACTTGCTTTCTGCCAACAGCTAGTCTTTACTCGTCTACCTTTTTCACATACCTTACCAGGTGGCACAATCAGCCTCACTGGTGTGCAGGCTGGAAAACTGAGACCCAGAGATGCTAACTTAGGAGATGGTTGCTATTTCCTAGAGAGCAAAGAGTTGGGTTCCTGATTGGGGAGGGGATTCCAGGGGTCACCTGTATTATGGCCACACTACAATGCCTTTTATTGTTTTTTTTTAGGGGGGTGTTTTGTTTGGTTTGGTGGCACTGAGGGTAGAGCCTGGGGCTTTATACGTGACATGCAAGTGCTCTGCCACTGAGCCACATCCCCAGCCCAGCAATGCCCTTTGAATGTTTGACTGATACACTGCACATTTCAGGCATAAAGAAGATCTGCTCATGCATAATTCGTAAGGGCAGCGTCACTCTTATCTACTGTATGTGGGCTACAACACAAGAAGGTGAAAATGGTTATCTCAAGCTGGAGCCTAGAGCTGAGTGGAGGATACTAAGCACCACAGACACAGGCTGAGATCTTCACTGTGACAGCACATTTCTAGTCAGAATACATACTCAGGAGGGGGCAGGTCCTATCTTCCATCCCTTTCCCTAGGTCTCACCATCACTGCTGGTTAAAAGTGGATATCATGTAAAAGATTAAAAAATAGGGCCTCAGGGCAGGCCGGGCAAGGGGAAGTCGGTAGAGCTTGTATTCATGTTAGCACAGTCAGGAGGACTTTCCCTTTGGGTGAAATCAAGAAGGACCTGGCCATGTGACCCTGACTGCAGGGACAGCTAGATGCCCTAGTCACCCGTTATTTCCCCTGCACACGGTGTCTGCCCCAACAGGGTCTGTGCCACATGGTGCGGTTACACCGGGCTCTCCTTGCATCCTCTCTCCACCCACTGTTGACATTTACCTGTGAGACAGATTGCACACAGAGGCTTTCTGAAGTACAGTTCAGATCTCATTCCCTGCCCCAAAGCTTTCAGCATTCCTCCTGGCTTATAAAACAATGGCTCAGATTCCAAACCTCTAACTTTTCACTCTGTCATTTCCAGTGCTTTCCAAGTTCCTTAGACTCCAGCCAAAGCTAGCACAAACTGTCCCGCCTTTGAGCTTTGTTCGGCTGTTCCTTCTCTCTATAGGGCTGTTGTATTGCATAACTCCGTTAGACACATGTTCGTCAGAGGTGACATGACTTGCAGCCCCTGGAGCTAGTCAGTGTCCAACCAGTACAACTATCCCTGGCCAGCAGGGTCATCTATGCCAGTACATGTGTGTCCCTTTCTCAACAGCAAACACCACTTGCTTTTCAGGTCAGATCCCTTTGTTGTGAGGAACAGTCCTGTGCACTGTAGGATGTTTAGCTGAATCCCTGACACCACCTCCACCCAGTTGTGACCATCAGAAATGTCCCTAGACATTATCGCCTCTGGTTGAAAACCAAGGCTCTAAGTCCTACCTCAATTTGAAGCCTCGCCCTCAAGGCCAAGTACTCCACAGAGCTGAGAATGTATTTGTTTGCCAGGGAATACCCTGGAACCATGCCCATTACCCCTCCATTAAGACGCTGAGCCTTTCCCACTTTAAATTCTCTACTATCTATAGTCCCCTACCACAAGGTAATCACCTGGGGGCATGTGTTTTCAACAGCCCGCCTCCCAAGGACTAACATACAATAGCAACTCCAGAAACATTTATTCAATGACAGCGCAGTGGGTTGCAGCTTGCCAGCCTTGGCTCCTGGCAGAAAAGAAAGTTCCAGATACTCTTTACATCCCTTCATCCCCTCAAAAATGATAGTTGGCTGCTTGGAAGATGCACAAAAAAAACAAGTACTTTATCCAGGAGTCCTGGTGAGTACCCACTATGCCCCTTCTTGACTTAGCAGTGGGTCCAGACTTAGACTACTAGCTTAGGCTAAGGGGAAAACTCTAGAGTCTGGTGAAATCGCACAGTGAAATATTGCTAAGCACTCTAGCTTGTCAAGATGGATGGTGAGTTTGAGTTGAAAGTCAGAAGAGCGTCTGAAGTGAGGCAAGTGCTCAGTGGATGGATGAGGCAGCTGGCTTCCATTTGGGGGAGGTGGTGGGACACAATGACTTTCTGGTCTGTGATGTAAATGAAGAACAGAGGCCCCGGACAATTTAACTGTCATCAGTAGAAGTGCTCTGCCTGGCATGGCCAGGGGCTCCGGCCTCCTCTCCATCTGGGCAGCTCCTGGTCGGCGTTACAGAATGGGACTGCTGGGCAGGAAAATGAAAGGACCAGGTCAGGTCTCTCAAGCTGGGATGATCCTACCAGTGTGCCAGGATGGGAGATAATAGCCAGCAGGTGTAAGTGGACTACATGGGAATCACCATCTCTGGGTTTGCAGATCCACTGGTGACATACACCCCTCTCTTCCTGTTGCCCTGGGGGTTGTGGGAGTCACAGAGCTGCACTCTTCTGAAGCCTCTCTCTGCCTCTGTTCCTCTGTCCGCTCCCGTGACCCATGGATCAGTGTTACAGTCCTGCCCTTCGCCCACCCCTTGTCTCATCCTCTCCCTTGTTTCTCTTCTGCCTCTCAGTCTCCTGTCTGCTTCTGTGTCCCCACTTCTCAGTCACATACTTTATTACGTGTGTGCATGTGTGCATGTCTGTCACTCTCCTAACCTCTTTGTCTCTTTCTCTTTTGCTCCAAGAGATTAGCCTAAAGTGGACCATTCCTTAGAGAGTCCCCAAGCGACCCCTGAGGTCCCACAGCACTGGGATGTGTACTCCAGGTCCAGTCTTGTGTGAGTTTGTTACCCAAGCTCACTGCTCTTCCCCAGCTGGGTAAAGCAGGCTGAATTTGAAGAGCTCCCTCCCTATTGGCTTCGAGAACTGAGAGCCGAATGCCCTCTTGTGTG
Organism: Dipus sagitta; assembly: GCA_036346955.1. NCBI lineage: Eukaryota > Metazoa > Chordata > Mammalia > Rodentia > Dipodidae > Dipus > Dipus sagitta. The sequence continues at coordinate 236,534,181 of CM070770.1, forward strand.
GAAGCCGTGACCTCATACTCCTCACCTAGGGCACAAAGGCTCCATGGCTGTCCTGTGAGCCCCAAGGAGCAAGTCGGTCACCTGTTCCAGGAACCCCAAGTAGCCAAGGGACGGTAATGCAGAGTAAGGTCCAGGGGACCTCTCAGACCTGAGAGGAAAGGGCTCAGACCTCCCATCAGCAGCTTCTCCATGGCCTTCATGAGACAGTAACCATGCTGGTCATTGGGAGACCTTGACCTTGGGGCTGAGGACTTCATCATGGGAAATTTTATGATATGTCACTTTCCCCATTTTCCAAACTCAATATCCGAGGTTCAGAGAGGAAAAACAAACTTCCTAAGTAGTCACCAGAAAATAGGGAAACAACCTCAGGATTGGACCCTACATACCACATACAGCCTTTCCCTTCCCTTTCATTTCAGGAACAGACAAATTCTTTTACTTATAAAGCACATACCACATGGCATTATCTTCTTTCAAATTCAGAACCTGTAAAGTAGGTACTATGCCCACCACCTTCCATTAAGCAGATGAGGAAACTAAAGACCAGACGGGTTAATTCATCTACCCAGGGTCACACGACCAGTTAAGCAGGAGAGCGAGGGTGATGGACTGTGAGCAAATTAATAGATTCCAACTGGCATCACTAAATTTATATTTCCGCCTCCACCAAGGTCCCTACCACTGCAAGTAATCCTGAAAATTCGTCATGAAGCTTTCAAAACAATTTATGCAAACAAACCTCAAGTGGGGCTATTTGTATTGGCAGCCCATTTCACTTAACCACCCACAACAAGGAACAGATGGCCGGGCTAGGCTGGAATCGCCTGTTAAGAAAACAGGAGGGCCTGGGCATGCGAGCTGCCGGCCCCCACGCCCGCCGGACTTGGTGGCGATTACAGGCTTGTTCTTGTTTATGTCTTTGATTCCGTTGTTATTTTATGCACTTGTGAAACCGACCTGGTATTTCATGAGACAAGTTTGTTCAAAGACCATTTGCCAGCCATCTTGGGTTAGCAGAAGCCTGGCTTTCCCCAGAACTTGGCGTCCTTTCCTGCCTGAGCCTCCTGGAGGGGCAGGGCCGGAAGTGGAAGGAGCCTGCAGATGTCGCATCAGGGGCTGGGGAAAGCTTCAAGGCAAGCGTTTGGAGAGTCCTATCTACCTGCCTATTGTTTCCCGTTCCCCCACCATGTTTGTTTCCACTGAACATTTGCCATTTGAATGGGAATGAGTCTGGGTTGGAAGAGAGATCCTGGGTTCAGGTCCTTCCCTTCCCAGCCCTGTTGACAAGTCAAGCCTGACCTCTCTGAGGCTTGGATGAACTCCTGACTAAGGCCCCTAACCCCTTCTCTGATGGGTTACTGTGACACTGAAATGACATTTGAATGAGGCATGTATCTGAAAGCCCTGTCCATTGTAAAACAGTTCAGCTCTAGTCGCAGTAAGCCACCATATTCGTGTGGCTGTCTTCACTCAGGCCAGTTCACTAATCAGGTTTCTGAGCTTGAGCTACTTTCAGGATCCTTGAAGGACCGGAGGAAGTTCAGAGAGAAGGGAATCCCATTCCCTACTATACAAAGCAGTTTCCTGGGCTGTGATGGATGTGTTTTTTAAAATTATTTATTTATGTGTATGTGTGTATGTTTATGTATGGGAGTTGTCTCTGATCAACCTCTTTTGAGACAAAGAGTCTCTTGCCACTGCAAATGAGTCTGACCCACAAGTGGCTTTACATGGGTGGTTGAAGAATAGAACCTGGCCCATCAGGCTTTGCAAGCAAGCACCTTTAAGAGCTGAGCCATGTCACCAATGCCTAGATGGCATTTTCTGAAGACTCCTGTAGCATAGCTGCCACCCCATGTTCCCACAGCAGCCTGTGGTTTGAATGTGACCCTCAAAAGCTCTTTAGCCACAAACATAATCCTGTAATTCATATGCCAATCATCTTGGAGGTGGGGCCTTTACGAGGTCATTAGGATTAGATGAGGTCATGAGGATGGGGTCCCATGATGGCTTGAGTAATCTTAGAAGAAGAGGAAGAGAGACAGAGACAGAGCCAAGGTGCTTGCCGTGACACAAGTGACACCCTCTGTCATTTTATGACACAATTTGAGGCCTCACTAGATACCAAGCAGATGCCAGGGCCAGGACCTTGGACTCAGCCTCCAAAACTGCAAGTCAAATAAACCTCAATTCTTTATGAAGTTCCTAGCCTGTGGCATTTGGTTATAGGTACAGAAAATGGACAGAGACATTGTATCTTTGATGTTCTTTTATTGAGATGTAAGGTCTGCATCTCTCTCCCTTGAAATTGGGCAGGTTTGGGCCTTTGGATAGCAAAGCTGATATATGATTCCCAGGGTTAGCACATACTAGACATCAAAACCTCCTCTTGGTGCTATGGGACATTGCCTTGGATCCCTGAACTTCCTACAAGAAGTCTGAGGTCGCCATGACGGGAGGAAGCCCTGTTCGCATGGAGATGCTGGCTGTCCATGTTCCCACTTGCACTCCGCATCAAATGTTTGACTTGTGAGGGGACTTCTTCCCAAGCCACCCCCACCCAGACATCACAGCAAACTAGCCATCCCAGCCCCACACCTTGCTAATTCTTCACCCACAAAATTCCATACACATAATGATTTTATATATAAATTATTTATTTACTTGACAGAGAAGGAGGGAGAGAGAGAGAGAGAGAGAGAGAGAGAGAGAGAGAATGGGCGCACCAGGGCCTCTAGCCACTGCAAACGAACTCCAGATGCTTACACCCCCTTGTGCATCTGGCTAACGTGGGTCCTGGAGAATCGAACCTGGGTCCTTTGACTTTGCACGCAAACGCCTTAATCGCTAAGCCATCCGTCTAGCCCCATAATGATTTCTTTAGATGCTAATTTGTTGGGGGTGGGGGGAATGTGTGGCTACCATTGACAGTGGAACAAGAAAGCAGAGTGAGTTGTACACACATTGAAAGTTTACTTAAAATAAATGCTGACACAAATCAGAGCTTGTAAGCAAAGGAAAGCAAGCTGAATGCAGACAAGCAACATGTGAGCTGGATGTGGGGAAAGATGCGCTCAGGAAGCACAGTCAAAATGGAGCTTTAATTCTCTAGGGGTTGTGTGGCGAGGGGAACCCAAGGTGAAGGGATTTATTTAATAAAAGAACCCATAACTCACTATGTCTACAATGATTACAGTAATAACAATTATAGTAATAGTTAATGATGGGGGTGTGTGGTTTTAAATATACCCATCATTGGTGTTGCCCGGTAGTTCCTGTTACCTGTGACCTCTCCTGCGTTTTTCCGCAGGCCCACCATATGGCATCCATTGTCTCTGGGAAAATATGTGAAGGCAAAAAAGAGAAAAGTTTGTGAGCCCAGCGACTGGGCCCCTAGATAGCTCCAAAAGGGCACAGTGAGTCTGAGTTGTGGGCATGGTCGCCCTAGACCATGGGGTGGACGCGAATCTGAAGGAAGCAAGAAGAACACTGGGTGGCCCTGGGTGTGGGTGAAGGAGCTGAACACGACTTTCCTACTCCAGCACCAAGCAGGGGTCTAAAGCTAAATACAGCAGGGCCCGTGCTATCCTGGGAAAAGAGCAAGACCCCTGGAATGGGAGAAGGGAGAAGCCCCCACTAGAGGAGACACACCACCTCCCTGGGGCTTCTGTAGACAGCAAGTACAGTGAGTCTGGGGAGGATTCTTGTGGCCTGAGAGAGGGGGCCAGCGTAGAGTGTCTTCTGGATTGGCCCGCCGTGACCCATGGAATCGGCACACAGAGACAATCCTGCTCAAGGAGGAAGGTGGTGACAGTAGTGACCACGTAGACAAAGGAGTAAGCCAGGGACGCCAGCAGAGATGGCGGTGGCCCTTGCCTCCCTAGCATCCTGTTGGAACAGTGAACCGCTGCTACAGAAAATGGAGCATGCGCAGTGGGCAGACTGCTTGCAGGCTTGAGGTAGACGCTAAGGAGAACGCAGGAAGCCCCTGGACTGGGGTCTGCAGCGACATAACGGAGACGTTAGAGGACAGCCACAAGGCCCTTTGCTAAACAAGTTCTTTGTGCATTCTCACTCACCACCCAACACAGTTAGTAAAATGGGTCCCGCCTCTGTTTTTCTGAAGTGGAAAAAAAAGGCTCGCAAATCACACATCATTCATCCCCAACCATTTGATCTCTAAGCGTTTCTAAGTGGCCCAGCAGGGATTCAATCCCAGGACCTCGACTCCAGACACCTTGCTCTTGGCCCATGCGCCTTGAACGACCCCCCCCCACCCCCGCAAGCACTTATATTCCCTTGGGTTCTCACTTCTGCCCAAGTCCCTCAAGTCATTCTGAGAACCAGAATTCTAGAATAATGGCACATGCTAGCAGAAGAGGCCAGGCACTGCTGTGTGCAATCATACAACAGTGGCAGAGTCCCTCACACTGTGCATCTTGGGGACCAGTGGCTCAGCCTGCTTCTCTCTGGACTGTCACCAGTTGTGTGGCAGGGGAAGGGGGCTAAGGGCTCATTCCACATTGGCTCTCAAAGTTTCTGTCACAAATGATGCACCACTTTTGCTCATATCCTATTGGCCAGAGCAAGTCAGTGATGGCTGCCTGTCAGTCTGAGCAGTGCAGCTCTCTCTACACGTGTCTGGATGGAAGAGAACTTGAATGCAGTAGTGACACTGCTAATGACCAAAGCAGTGACAGCTTCCTCCTAAGAGTGTATTGAACCAAGGAGAAAAGAAGGGCCTTAGTGGCCTCAGAGGCCTGGGAGTTCAACCAATTACCAAGGCCACTGCTAGAGTGGCTAACCATAAACGAGTCTCTGTGATGACTGCTTCCCATGTCAGAGCCACAGGGGCAAGTAGATTATTTAAATGAAGTTCTAGGTGACACCGAGGAGTCTGAGACTCTGAGAGTATATAGGGACTATGAAGGACCAGGGTCCCCTTTCTCCTTCTGCAAGGCCATCTCTGCCTTCCATTAAGCCTTTTCAGTGGCCTGCAAAAAGGCCGCAGGGCTTGGGTGTGGTGGCGCACGCCTTTCATCCCAGCACTTGGGAGGCAGAGGTAGGAAGATCACTCTGAGTTCAAAGCCACCCTGAGACTACATAGTGAATTCCAGGTCAGCCTGGACTGGAGTGAGACCTTGCCTCAAAAAGAAGAAGAAGGAGGAGGAGGAGGAGAAAAGAAAAGAAAAGAAAAGAAAAGAAAAGAAAAGAAAAGAAAAGAAAAGACAGGCAACAGGGCCATCATAGTGGTTTCAGTAAGTGTCCTCAAAGACCCACATATTAAGGGGCCTGCTCACCAGCCAGAGGAAAAACACTACTGGAAAGAGGTCGAGGGTAGAGGGAGAAGTTTGGTCACTAGAGGTGTGTCCTTGAAGTATCAGGATCTTGCCCCTTCCTCTCTGTTTCCCAGCCTCCATGAGGGGAAGGACTTCTTCCTTCAATGTTTCCTCTGTGATGTGCCACAGGCCCAACGCACAGGGCCAAGCTTCCGTGGACAGAAATCTCTGAAACCGTGAGCCAGAACAAACCTGCCCTCCTTCTAAGTTATCTTTCTCAGCTATTTGGTCATAGCAACTGAAAAAAGAGACTAGCACCATGCCATACAGTGCTCTGGAGTGGGGAGCGCATTTCTGCTGGTGTCCCAGACATGTCACTTATCACTTTGACAGCACCTGTGCTGGCTCTGTGAACCAAGGAAGGCTGCAGTAATGTGGATGAAGCAAAGGGAGCAAAATACGTACTTCTTAGGCCCTCCCCACCTCAGCCACAGAGCCCAGCAGATCAGCAAGGCAGGGCTGGGGAAGACCTCCATCCCAGATGACAACTCCCCGCCACCCCAGGATCTTTGGGTATTTCCCTAACACCAAAGAGCAAGTGATTCTCTGAAGGTCTGAGGTGAATCTCCAGGGAAATGCTGGTTACCTCCATTAGGATCATTCCAATTCCTGAATGGGTTCTGAGTATGCTGTCTTTCCTACAAAGGGCTCCCCACCCTTTAATGCCTTCAACCATCCATCCATCCATCCCAGGAGTACCCACCCAGGGGTTCATCTGGGTCACATTGAACAAAGAATTATGTTGAGCCTAACATTAAATATATAAGCACTAATGAAGCTGATAAACAACTAAAAAAATGTGTTTCATTTTCATGGTATCTGTCACCACAGATAAATCCTCACATAATAATCCTAATTATCTGGCTCCCCATCCAGAGAGTCTTCTAAAGTTGTGGAGTGTGCTCCAGGTTTGGGACCACTAATAAAGAAAATAAACATATCTAAGCAATAAATCTTTGTTAATTTTTTTGATACTTTATTATAAAAGTAAGAGACAGGAGGGCAACACAAAACCAGTGGGATATTTCACATTGTATCTGAAAAGTTAATGCATCAGTACCTGTTTGGTGGAAATAGCTGTGATTCCCAGTGAGCTATCAAGGTGCTCACCAGTTCATCCTCATTCTAATTTTATCTTGATGCACTTCGTTTATAACAATGGCTGCTTACAAATGTGAGTGTTGCCAAATGGGGATGACCAGAATAAGGCATGTTTGTGAAGCAGAGGGTATATGTCTCTGTGAAGATGAGACCTGTAAAAGTATCTAAAAGTGGTCAACATTTGTCCTTAAATGGAATACTTGATTGTGTTGTATCCCATTTGAAAATTGTCAGGTGATGTATTTTTTTTAATTTTTTTTTTGTTATTTTTATTTATTTATTTGAGAGCGACAGAAGAGAGAGAAAGAGGCAGATAGCGAGAAGGAGAGAGAATGGGCGCGCCAGGGCTTCCAGCCACTGCAAACGAACTCCAGACGCGTGCGCCCCCTTGTGCATCTGGCTAACGTGGGTCCTGGGGAGTCGAGCCTCAAACCGGGGTTCTTAGGCTTCACAGGCAAGCGCTTAACCACTAAGCCATCTCTCCAGCCCAGGTGATGTATTTAATATTAGTTAATGAAACCTTGAAATCTGTTGTCAAATTCTGGCATCAAAGGCTACAAAGTTTTTACTGTTCATAGGACTGTGTTTAGTCTGCATGGCAAAGTGCATAAAATGGCTTGTCTTAATTAGAGCTTGCCATAATGTCCATTTTATTTGGAATGCTATAATGGTTTAAAACATTGCATTGACAAGATGGTCTTCATCTTGAAAATGCATGTTTAACTCATTTAAATAAGTGGTTAAATCCACTTAAGATGCTAAATCTTTAAGCCAGTTTTTATCATCAAATTCTGGCACAAATTTTGTTTTTCAAAATAAATTACTAGAAAATGTCACAAATCATAAAATAATTTTAAATTTGACCTCAACTTAGCCATGTTACTTCTGAAAAATAAATGACCTTCCCATAGCAAGGTCAGCATCAACACTAAGGAATTCCTGGAATTAGTGTATTAGTCCCTTGACACTTAGACTATTTAGTCTTGATGACAATTTGCATGATACTATACATTTTTTTGTTTTGTTTTGTTTTGTCAATGCAGGGTCTCACTCTAGCCCAGGCCAACCTGGAATCCCCTATGTAGTCTCAGGGTGGCCATGAACTCATGGTGGTCCTCATACCTCTGACTCTGGGTACTGGGATTAAAGGTGTGTGCCACCATGCCCAGTGACATCATATATTTCTAACACTTTTGCTCATAAACTTTCTTGATGTGCTATGCAATGCTACTATGTCAAATGTGGGTTTTGGTTAGCAATTGCATCATCTTCTATTAATTTTACAAGTCTCTGTCTTTTGTCCACCATCACTGGGGCACCTCAGGTATAGTTATACCAGATATGTTGACAGTAGAAAAAAATCTCTTCAATATATATTTTACTGTTTTATATAAATCTCCTTGTTTAGTTGTGCCTTTTAATGGTACTAAAGGAGCCATTTCTTCAGTGACATTATATTTGTCATCAATACTTCTAATAAAAAAGCCAATATGAGCTACGCTTGTAACATCAGTTTTGTCATCCATTACCAAACCTAACACTGAGTATCAGGAGTTCTACCCTTCAAATTCTTTTGATAGATTCTCCAACATCGTCAGTTCACCTGGCTATAGTCTAGTGAGATAAACTGATTTTAGAAAATAGCTCCTTCTTATTCAGGGCAAATTATATCCACCAATCTTCATACATTGCTTGATAAACTCATCACCAGTAAATGGTTTTGGTTTTTGTATTAAATATTCTGCCACATAAACAGCTTTTGCAGTAGAATTCATCTGAATCATAACTTTTTAAAAATACTTAAGAACCATCTTTATTGTTCTGCTACTGTGTCTTTGTGACATAATCCTTGATATACAGTGAAATTTGCCAGCATATTTTTGCATATAATGCCATTTCAAAGTATAGTCATTGAAAACTTGCATAAATTTCCTACCCATTAGGCAAAGCGCCTTACTATTTGCCTCAACAAAATAGTACTCGAGGCTGGGGGGAGAGTTTAGTAGATAACACCCTTGCACACAAGCATGAGTACATGAATTTGGATAGCCAGACTTTATATAAAAGCTGGAAGCCACGACAGGCTTCTGTAAGCCCAGCATGCCTAGAACAAGAAGGGAAGTGGGAACGGGAATTTCTTGGAAGCTCACAGACCAGCTAGTCTGTCGAATGGAGTGATGAGCAATAAGATATGCCGCCTCAAAACAAGGTATAATGCAAGGATTCAAACCCCAAAGTTGTCCTCTGACCTCCATGTGTCATGGCATGCATGTATCTACACTCAGATACATAAGCATGCACACACACACACACACACAAAATACATGCATGAATGCATACATACATAAATAAATAAATAAATAAAATAGTCGTCTATCTACTTGCTATTGATCCATCTTCTCTCATCTAGTTTTTGGCGGGATTCTATTCTTTCTTTCTTTAGAAGCTATTATTAGGGTTAAAGAACTAATCACAAATAAGAGACTATATTTACTTTTGTTATGAAAATTAATTGACAGGAAGATAAAAGCAAGGTTTGGGCCCTGTCACATCGCAGTTGCTGATGCAGGGGGAAGGCCAATTACAAAGCACACTGGGCAATGCATGAGCTGCAGCTAAAGTGCTCTTAATAATCCCATAATAACACTTACCTGTCTTCTAAAGAATGTTAAACACCTATCCTTTATGATGAAAGCTTGAACCATTAGAGCCCCTGTAACATCTGATGGTGCCGGTTCTGCTGTCTGCGCTTGGAAGGCTAACACACAGGAAGCCACTCGCCCCTGTAAACTGAAGTCATACATGTGAACAAACAGGGAGAACAAATACGTTTGCCTTGCATGACATTTGCAAGACAACACAATGTTGCCATCTACAAAGTTCATGCTCAAGAATCACCGAATTGAGCAACAAATTTTAAAAAATCACAAGGGGAAATGGCTCAGTGGGTAAAAACGATTGCTGAGCTGGAGAGATGGCTCAGTGGTTAAAGCACTAGCTCACAAGGCCTGATGGGTGGGTTTGATTCCCCAGTACCCATGTAAAGCCGGATGTACAAAGTGGTGTACACATCTAGAGTTTGTTTTTTTTTTACAGTGGCAGGAGACCCTGGTGCACCCACACTCTCTGTCTCCCTCTTTCTCTCTCTCTCAAAGAAAAATAAAAAAAAATCATTTAAAAATGATTACTGTGTGTGAGATGCTGAGTTCAGATCCCCAGGGCCCACAAAAAGTCAGGTATGCTATCGGTAATATCTAAAATCCCAGAATTCCTATAGCAAGATGAGAGGCAGGGACAGGAGAATCCCTGGAAGCTCACCAGCCGGCGAGCTGGAAATGCAGCAGTGAGCAGCAGAGGGACTGTGTCTTAAATAAGGAGGAAGGTGAGGACTGACATTCGACGACGCCCTCTGCCTTCTCCACGCATACTGCATCATGCATGCACCTGCACTTACACACACAAACATGCATGTGTACAACCACACACACAAATACAAATATCCCCCAAACCCTTCACAGTGTTTTAAGTAAGCTTATGATTTTGCAGCCACACTCATAGCCATCCTGGACTGTGGGTGGTCCACAGGACACGGGTTGGACACCCTTGTTCTATTCCTTCAACAATAGGCTAATGTAGACACGGACTCCTCCTCATGAGTGTGACATTCTGATAGTGATTCTGGAAAGGGTAGACGTCCAACATATATATACACATATTCATCCAAATATGGAACCTCATACACAAGCTCCGCTATAAAGCAGGGGTACATATGGACGTGAGAGCAATGGAAAGGAAGTCTGGCCTAGTGTGAACAATATTGCCTGTTTTCATCCATCTCCACTTCTCTCCTGCCCAAGCCTTCCGGGAGACAATCTTCCCAGGTCTTTGGGGTCATGTGGTTGTATTTGACCAATGAAAGGCGAGTCTACCCAGCCATGACAACAACTCTCTCCCTGCTTCTCTGGCTTCTGCTTTCCCTTTGCAGCACGCATACTGAGAAACCAGTGACTGGCGAGGGAAGGAACCAGAGCTGTCACAGGGAGGAGCAGGACGGAGAGTTGTATGGATCTGTAGGCTAGTAGGCATGGCTGAAAGACAAACTGTGATTACCCATGCAGAGTTTGTTTATTTGTTTTTGAGATAGAGACTCACTCTAGCCCAGGCCCTGGAAACAACTATGTATATGGTCTCAGGCTGGCCTGGAACTCACAGTGATCCTCCTGCCTCAGCCTCCCACGTGCTGTGATTAAAGGCGTGCACCTCTATGCCTGGCCCATTGAGGTTTTGAGGTTGTAATGGCAGCATAAGCTAGTACAGCTTCAGCTGGGGTGAGGGGGTCAGAGGTGGGGTGAGACTTCCTAAGGAAGAAGAAACTCAGCTGTTTCTTCTAGATGAATAGACATGGACTCTCCACGGGATGGTAGGTCTACTGCTTGGCCAGCCACACCTCTCTCCTTGCATCATACCATCTAATTCAGAGCTCAGGTCTCTGCATTGGCAGATGGCAGTGAAAGGGTACAACCTAGAGAGATGAACCCCACAGTCTCAGACCCAAAGCTGACAAAGTGAGCCCACGTGTACACAGGGGTTGGAACCAGTCTAATCTGACCGTGAGAAAGCATTGAAAAGCTAAAGCTTTGGGATTAATAAAAAGGAGGTGCATATGGGTGTTGTAGTTCAGAGTCCGGGTTCTAGAACCATACTGCTTGGGTTCAAATCCTGAGTCCTCACGGCTAGTGGGGCCACTGTGAGCAAACTCCTGAAAGCCTCTGTCATCACTTCCCTCACCTATCAGACGGGGCACGTAGAGTTTTTCTAGAATGACCTATAACATAACCAGCCCTGATTCACATGGCCTCCATTTCCAGGCTGGGGGGGGGGCACAGTGTGCCAGGAAATGAGCCAGCACATGATTCTGCCCACTGCTATGAAGCCCACAAGGCTACAAACTGGCTCCTCCTTCCCTTTGGAAGAATTAGGGAAGAAAAAGTAATTATTCAACCCTTTAAAAAATTCTTTGATCATAGAACAATATATTAGAGATGGATCTTAAATTTCAGCTAGTAAGATCTTCCTATTAGTTTTGCTTTCTAAATTTTATTTATTTGATGCAAGTGTGTGTGTGTGTGTGTGTGAGAGAGAGAGAGAGAGAGAGAGAGAGAGAGAGAGTGCATGCCAGGGCACATATGTGGAGGTAAGAGGACAACATTCTGGTTGCTCCTTTCATTTCACCTTGTCCTGAGTCAGGATCTCATCGTCAACCTCTCTGTTTGCAAGCTTCCAGAAACTTTTTCTTCACCCCTTTCCTGCAGTAGGTAGGCTGAAATTACAGAAATCCATCACAGCTTCCAGTTTTACGAAGGGTGTGGGGAATCAAACTCAGAGACTAGACATAGGCTTGCTATTGCTTCACCCACTGAGCCCATCTCCCCAACAGCAACTTTTAAAAAGCTCTTGTCATCTTTGCTTACATTCATCCAATGACAGGAAGCTCACTGTAAGGCAGCCCATCAGAGCAAACATTTTGCTGAGTGGATGCTTGCCCATTGGGTTTGACTTTGCCTCCGGGGTCCCCCAGGTGGAGTATGTTCTCTTATCTATCTCCGCTAGTAAAGCAGAAAGTTGACAGGAGTCAGAGCCAGTGGGGATGGTCCCTGATGCAGGGTCAGATGCGGGTCTCGGGGTGGCAGCATAGCATGTTGGAGGAGACAGTGACCTCTCTGCTTTCTACTGGTAAATGATCTCCTTGGGAACCACCACAATGTGCTTCTGTGAGATAATCAACCGGATAGGTAAACTGTGGCTCATCCAGAGCATTATTTGGCACTAGCAAGAGGTGAGCCAGCAAGCCACAGTAAGACAGTAGGACAGCTGTACTGAAAAGGCCACATGCCATGTGATCCCAGCTCCATGGCCTTCTAGAAAACTATAGAGCCAGGAAAACAATCAGTGGCTACCTGGGGGTGAGAGGATATAAAGAAGCAGAGCCCAGAGGGACGGGGCAGTGGCCACTCTGTGTGATATTCTCATGGAGAATGTGTTCACGCCCACACTGCCAACACAGGAGGGAGCCCTGGGAACTGGGGATTTGGGGTGCCTCACAACCTCATAGTAGGCCCAGCATTCTGACCACAGGTTGACAGTGGGAGAGGCTGGACTTGGGGAGGGGGGTAGAAGAACAAAGGAATTTAGTTTTCCTCTCAATTCAGTTAGAACCCAACACTGCTATAAAACACCAGTCTTTTTTTTTTTTTTTTTAACTCACGGAGATCCAGGAACTTTTAACTTTGGATAATCCTTAAATATTTGTTAAAGGAAGGGGCATGACCTGCTGGACTCTGCTGATCCAGAACACATACACTATGATCACAAGAGAAATCACATTCAGCCCACCTGTTGCCTTCAACAGATCTGTGGAGCCATAGTTACTGACGTTGTTGTCTTCACAACGCCATGATCAGTACTTCTTATGCATGTATGTTTGATCTGAGTCAAAAGTCTAAGAGGAAAAGAGCGTAGTGTATAGCTTTAGATCAGTTGGCATCTCTAAACATTGCTTTTCATTATTGATCATCTATGCTGTTCAGGCCAAAGGTACACAAAGGCAGAGGAAACCTAATCCCAGTGCTTTAGCAGGTAGATTACACAGTTGTAAGACTAATTTAAGGCAAGTTACACGTAAGGAATTTAGCATCTCCCAGCAGTAACCTCAAAAAAGTTTTTTAGTAAGGCCCATAAGAAATATTCCCATAGTTCTTCTCAAGTTAATTTCCACAGTCTGTTCATTTGTCCCCACCCTGGGAGGGAGGCAGCGTCAAGAGGACCCCTGGAGCTTGCTCATCAGCTAGTCTAGCCAAGCCAGTGAGCTCTGGGTTCAGTGAGAGACGCTGTCTCAAAAATTAAGGCAGAGAATGACTGAGGAAGACACTCAACATTGATCACTGACACACACACACACGAGCATGCACATGTACCAATATACATGCACACATCACAAATATATACACATTCAAAAGAGAAAGAAAGAAAGAAAGAAAGAAAGAAAGAAAGAAAGAAAGAAAGAAAGAAAGAAAGAAGAAAGGAAGGAAGGAAAATTCTAAGTGAATGCTTTGTTGCTGTCTCTGTGGAGCAAGGTGACAGCAGGGGCCCAGGAGCCCAGTGGCTGCTCATCAGTTAATACTGAACACCTCAGAAAGAGCGGCCAGTAGCAATGTCCAGCCACTGATAAGACACGCCATGGTGAAGAGGGAGGCTGCTCAAGTCCTGGGCTCACTTCTTGGGAAGCTCTGATGCCACCGTTCCACAATACCCTGCCTGGTGCTCTGTGTCCCTGCAGAGAAGAGTGCTCTGGGCACAATGCCTGAGCTATTCTCACCACTGAAGCTATCATCTCACCCTGGGCCCGGGATAGGTTAGACACAGCTTCAAGAGCACTGGCTGTTTAGTAGTGGGTGATATGACTGAAATCCAGGCCATGATGGCAGGCTCTGATTTCAGATGATAGGATATAAGCTAGACAATAGGTAGCCTTTCCCAACCGTAAGACTATGTTGACAGTGCAAATGCAACCTGTCCGAAGATTGGAGGTGACAGTACAATTTATTGTCTAAATTGGGAAACTTTTTGTTGAAAACAAGTGTCAAATCAAGTGGGACATCAGGACACAGGTACAGACTAAGAATGCCCTAGAAAAACTTGGATGATGGTTTTTTTTGGAAGAGAGCACTTCTTCATTATTTTACTCATCTAAAACCAGAACTAATTATGATAATTACCCTACACTTCCTGGCTGGCCACAGCCCAGGCTTAACATTTTGCATCTCTGACCGTCTCCCTTGGTCACTAGGCATGTTCCAGCCACTTGCCTGGCTTTTCCCCCTAGATACCAACTCTTTCTTGTTTCCACAGAGCTCTCACCAAGGCATCTCTTGTCCCTTCTCTTAGAAAACCACAGCACAGTTAATTAAGCAGCTATGTTGCACAGCTGTAATGTTAATTTTGTGTGTCGACTGGCGTGGACCACAGGGTGCCAAGGTAGTTGGTCAGACTATCCTGTTTGTGTGTGTCAGAATGGAATATTTCTACATAGGACTAAGATATGAATGAGTAGAACAATGAAGGCAGATTGCTCTATATAATGTGGGTGGGCCTTGTCCAATCAATTGAAGACCTGAGTAGAACAAGAGAACTGACTCTTGGGAGAGAGAGGGAATTCTTCCTATGTGAATGTCTTCATGCAGTATATCAGAATTTCCCCTTTTAGACTCAAACTGAAGCATCAGCTTTTCCCAGGTCTCAGGCTGGCTGGTTTTTAAGTTGGAGCTATACCATTGACCCTCTAAGACCTCTCTCTATCTCGCCATCTGGGGCTATGGATCTTGGGATATGTCAATCTCTGTAATTGTGTAAGCTGACTTGTTGTTGTGGATCTATGAATATATCGATTGATACTCTTGTGTGAGTTCTCCTGAGGAGGCATGAACAAATTCACCCTAAGTAGGGCTCCAATGACAGATCAAAGAGATCCATCTAAGTGAGCAAGTGAGTTTATTGGAGTTGTTTACAGGAGTATGGGCGAGAGGCCCAAGAGCATGGGCAACTCAAAGGCAGATGTGTCACCAAAATTTCCACTTCTATAGCTGAACACTCAAAAGATCTGAGTCCCTGGAATTCTCTATACAACCTACAGGCAGCTGTACTGGTCAGAGCCTCCTGTCCCAGCAACTGCTACTGCTGAGGAAGGGCCTAGTGACTCTTACAAGTTTTAGGAGACTCCTGATCCTGGTGAGTGTTTACTTTTTGAGCCATAGAAGCTTTCCTCCAGAAGAAATGTTTCAAGTCAAAGTCAATAACTACATAACGTACCACCCCTCCTCTGGCTCTTACATTCTTTTTGCACTTTCTTTGTGATGAGCCTTGGAGGGGTAATATAGGTTTTTTTTTTTTTTTAATTTCTTCCATCTATGGTTGAGTATTGGGACACTATGCCACGAGAGCAATCACTCAGTTTCAGGAGCCTGATTGCTTATCAATTTCTACAGTATACCTCAATTGCTGAAAGAAGTTTCCAATCAATGACTAACTGAGGCTGACGGAAGTAGTTATTTATGGATATAAACACAAATACTTAGATGGAAAGTTGACAAGTATATCAAGTCCATTTCACAAAACAATAGCAGTGGTCTCCCCACTGGGGCCTATGACCTCCCCAGACATGGGTTTTTGCCCTAGTTTATAGTGAGTTCCCTCAGGGCAGTGGGCTTTCTATCCAACCAGTTCCCTCAATGGACTGGGCATTCTATTAGTCACAGCTGAGTTTTCCATGTCCTTTAGCCAAAGCATGCAATATCTTCAGCAATAGGGACTCACCATCTAGTTTTGGCTTACAACCAACATCATTAGCAATAGACTTTATGATTTGTGGAGTCTTGGGGCTTTATTGGCTGATAACTCATAGGGATGTAGCCCTACCCAGCATTGGAATTTTTTTCCAACAACCCATGAGCTGCTTTCCCATTGACAGAGGCTCACCATATTTAACTCCCTAAGCTCTATCTTTACTGATTTTCCAGATGTTCTTACAAATCCGAAAGACACTTATGAATTAGCATTGTGTAAAGAAATCTTTTTACTGATGGTGGGCAGGATCTCTGAAGGTCCACTGTCATCCATTCCAAGTTCCCGGTGCTCTTGGGTGTCAAACAGGAAACTAAAAAGAATTGTATGGCTGGAGAGATGACTTAGTGTTTAAGGTGTTTGCCTGCAAAGCCAAAGGATCCCAGTTTGATTCTCTAGGACCCACATAAGCCAGATGCACAAGGGGCGCATGCATCCGGAGTTTGTTTACATTGGCTGGAGGCCCTGGCACACCCATTCTCTCTCTCTCTCTTCTCTCTCTCCCTCTTTCTTTCTCTCTCAAATAAATAAATAAAATGTATTAAAGAAAGAAAAAGAACTGTAGCCTGGAGAGATGACTTAGTAGTTCAGGACATTGCCCTAGACTCAGGTTCCAATCCTCAGTACCCATGTAAGTCAGATGCACATGGTGGTCCATGTATCTGGAGTTCATTTGTAGTGGCCAGAGGCCCTGGCACAACCCATTCTCTCTCTCTCTCTCTCTCTCTCTCTCTGTCTCTCTCTCTCTCTCTTTCTCAAATAAGTAAATACAACTTTAAAAAAGAAAGAAATGCTAGTAAGGTTCAATGTAGTATGAAAAGATCTCATCTCACCTATCAATTGTTTGATCAAAAGAACAATGTTGCATACAGTACCATGGGTGTGAAACATTGCCCCGCCTAGCCCTCCATAATCCACAGGCATACTTTCAAGCCATCCAGCCTCCTCATCCTAGGGTGCTGCTACTGCTACAAGGCCACTGGGCATCTCCCCACCCCTAATAGTCTCTATAGGACTGGCTGGTGCTACTGAGACGGGATCAGGCCCAGGGCAGGGTTGTGTTCTAGACAGACATGCCTACCAGTACAGCCAGATCCATGGTTGTGACAGGCTCCAGGCCAGCACTATGGCCCTTGCCTTTCTATTGGCCATATTTGACTATCTATCACTAAGAAAAGCATAATTGTTTTCATCTGCACTGTTTTATCATTTATGTCTTTTGTGAACTGTTGCTTGTTAAATCCTTCCAGGAGCTCACTAACACAACATTTGGCTTTCAGTACATTTGTTTTCCCTGGGAACTCTGTCTTGGCATGAATCTTGCCACATTTGCTTCCAAGTGACCATGAAAGACCCTCTGTTTGCTTTGCCCTTCTTTAATGCCCTCTTGAGTGCTACTGCTTTCACACTATACAAACTTGGTTTAAATGTCAGTCAAAGTCACTCATATATGCTAGAACTTCACCTATCAGGGGCTTCACAAGGCCACTAACAGTTTAACAGTTTATACCAATGACAAGATCCTTGCTGAATCAACCTCCCCCCGCCCCCCCCCCCCCCCCCCCCCGTGGATACAGTCTCATCAGGTCTGGTGAATCTGTCATCAACACTACTTCTCTTTTGCCCAATTTTCTCACTAATTCTCTCACTAATGCCTGCCCTTTCCATATCATCTTTCAGTCCCTGATATTCATGGGTACCTCAAGTGGTAATAACTAAGTGTCCCTAGAGTCTCATATGAGTCAGCATATCAGGAACTGACTGTCTTCATATTGCCTCAGACTGCAGCTTTGTCTCCAGAAGGAAGAGTAATTAGCTTATTTAGTTTCTCCACTTTCACAGCACTCAGACTTATCCCATCTACCCCTATGCCTTGTAAGCCAGGCTATGAGAGGCTCTTTCTTATGTTTGTTTGTTTAAAAGTCTTCCTCAGTTCAAGCAGTTCGTGTGCATAGTAGTCCTTGACTACCAGTTTCCTGTACGAGGACACTATTAGCACCCTCATCTGCAAGCTGAGTCATGGACTCTCCCTTGCTTTGCACTACCTGCTGTCCCTGAGAGGTAGCTTTGGTCACTTTTACCTTCCCCTCTCCCTCTTCACTATCCTGTTCTCTCAGTGGGTTCCAAGTCCACAGATCTAACTAGTATTCCTTACATCCTGCCCGCTGTGAGAAATGGCAAGGTCACTCTCTCTCTCTCTCTCTCTCTCTCATCATCATCATCTCCTCACTCCCCACATATCCTGCAAGTCAGAGGTTAATGAAGAGGACAGCACCCACACGTCCTTTTCCTCTCGTAAATCTTACCTCACATGGGCAAGCATTTTCTCTGCAGACAGCTCAGTCTCAGTTGCACATCTGTTGTGACCGGAGCAAAGGCCACACAATTGATGCTATGTATTTATTCATATATGGGCTACTTTCCGGGATTGTAATACATTTAACCTGTCGCCTGTTTGGGAGATATCCCCATATTCATGCGGCAGACCCCATTCATCAAGGAGGAAGTAGAGGAAGACAGCCCCCCTGGGATTGCTCCCACGGACACGCCGCTCTCCGACAGTCTAGCCTTGGTGTTGCATGTCCTATCACCCGGGCGGGAAGCAAGTCTCCATCACTACAGCAAGAAGGCAGACCGCCCCGTATCACATGGGATCGGGATCTCCCCTGCTAACTCTCCACACTCGCATGGCGCAGCCTCAGCTCAGGTGCATGCGTCAGCATCGGTTCCTGGGGCCATGCAAGTACCTCTTCCCAACTCAGCTCTGGTTCTGTCAGAGCCTTCCCCGGCACCAATTTTGTTGTGTGACATTCTTAGAAAGACATGGACTAATGGCTAGTCCACCCCAATGAAAGCCAAAGGCTAGCTGAGTGGACTAGTGAGAGTTTAGAGTTATGAAGTATGGGATGAGGATTACTCAGAGGATCATGGGTGAATCACTGAAAAACTCACCCTAGCATGGGTGATGCATCTCAGAAGCTACACCCCTAGGCAGATAGGATAATAGGAATCTCTTCTCACCAGCAATAATAGCTGCTTAGATAGCCTTGGGGGGGGGGGCTTGTGAATCTTCTATTTCCTTTTCTTCCTGAGCTTTAAGGAGCCTCCCTCCACAGAAAGGAGCGTGTCCATTTAGAGGAAACAGCTATCCAACAGATCTATCCATCCACTTCATTCTCAGCTGAAGTACTCTAAGTCAAAACTGCCTGCAACAAACCTGGTCTATAGAATACCAGAATGTAGTAACACAGCACATGGAGTGTTCCTCATACATTCTATTTTTTCTATATTATTTAATGAATGTTTTAATACATGAACATAATATAATTTGTTAATAATACCCTTCCATTACATTCATCCATCGCCCTCCCGCACTCCACTCCAGTGAACTCCTTCTTTCCATGTAATCACTCTTCTATTTTAATGTCTCATCCCTTTTATTGTTATTGTTATTATTTGCCCTCCTCCATTATTTAGGTCAAAACATTGCTGGGCTCAATGTTGTGCAGGGCTTATGGAGACAGCAAGCTCCCCTGTGAGGTCATGAACACCAGTCCCTCCATGTCCAGAGCATAGTGTCCCAGAGTACTTATCCCTACCCTGGCTCTTACCTTCATTCTTCCCCCACTTTCTCAACATTCCTTGACCCCTAGAGGGCGTGATGAAGGCGTTACATGTAGCTCTGAACACACATTTGTTCAACTTGGGACCAGATGTTTTGAGGGCCTTAAACCTTGAAAAGATAATGGAAATGCCAACTCTTGTGGTTCACAATAAAACAGATGCAAAATACAAATTGTACTTGTCCTCGACCCACGAGCAAACTTTGAGTGGATGACCCCACACCAGCCAAATGAATGAATGTGGAAATGAATGAATGAATGAGCATGCAGACATCTCAGGTAATACAGAGAAGGTGACCTGAAAACCGTCACTTTTATCCTTTCACCTCCATTAATGACAGCATTGGTCTGCTTCAAGTGAGGGTTTTTTATTTTTTAATAGTGGTTACTTGCAACTTGCCCTTTAATTCCTGCCATGCATCAGTTCAAAGTCATTAACTTCTGAATGAAATATCCTTCCCAGCTCACCAGCTGACCCAGAAACTTTAGCCAGTGCTGAAATTTTTCCAGGGTTCAGTACAGAATTTACCATGTGGTGACGCTTGGGGGAGGATGGTGCCTAGTGTTGCCCACATGCCTTTGTAGGACATTTCTACCTTGCAGGAGGCTCCCTTCTCCTTTCCTCATGGGCCTCTGGCTATGCCACATCTTATTCAAACTCAGCCTTTGTCCCACTAGGAGAGTGACAAAAATGCCTCGTGTTTCAAAGTGATCTCAGCCCATGGAGGGGGCAGGAAAATAGGGAGGTCTGTATTACCCCCCAGGACAGAGGTTCTGCAGTATCTCAGCCACTCAGGACAGCCCACAGTTTACCCATTTTCCTTTGAGAAGCCAGGGCTAATATAGGCACATGTATTTACTTTTATTCTTTGGTCACTCAGCCATTCATGGCTGCTAAAAAAAAAAAAAAAAAAAGATAAGATGGACAGACATGGCAGACAACATCTTTTGTGTCCCCCAGACAGAAGCAAACGAGAAATTTCTCTCGGTCATGTCATATATGGCTCTCAAAGGCTGTAGAGTTGGAAAGTTTTTTCCAGGCAATTTGGGATCACTTCCTAGGGTGTTGGGAACACTTCCTATGGTCAAGAACTTCTTGCAGCCATGTGGACCCAGCCCCAGAGTGAGACAGACTATATATGAGAGTGGATTGGACCCCTCCTCCAAAATCAACCCTGCTGAAGCCCCAGCACAGCTTGGTTGTATTACCTTCTGCAAATTGCTTAACACCTCAGTTTTGTCCTTCCATGATCTGAGCTGCTCTGCTATGCCTTACCTCCCGTGATGGAGCGACACCCTTTGAAACTGTGAGCCTAAAACACGTGTCTAGGTTGTCCCTGCTCCATGGGAATGGTGTTCAGTACCAGCCAACCCCATGGGGCTGTTCTAAGGACAGGAGCCTTCATTCCAACGATTTGACTAAAGCAGGGCCTGGGCTGGGGGAGAACTCAGCTCCCACGCACATACCTTGTGCTTATAGAAGTTGTAGCTATGCTCTCGTTGCTGGAACAAAACAACAGAAGCAGCTTATGGTAAGAAAGGATTTATTTCAGGCTTAAAGTTTTGAGGGACAGCTTCATTGGGGTGGGAAAAGATGGTTCACTCCATCACACATCCACAGCAGGGAGAGAATAGCGAGAGCAAACTGGCTCTGAGCCCCCAGCGGGTTAGGCTCACTAACCGCAAGGTCCACCCCCAGGTGACACACCTCCTTCAGCAAGGCTCCACCTCCTAAAGGCTCCACCAGTTGGGGCACTAAGTAGGAGGCTTAATTACAAATACCTGAGGCCATGGTGGACATTTTGCATTCAAACCACCACAGAAGTGGAGCTGGCTCACGGGGAGCCAGCCATTGTCATTTCCCAGCTGGTGCACTGCAAGGGAGGGAGAAAATGGGGACTCCACCCCTGAATGCCTGGTTCCACATCACCACTGCTGCTGCTCCCTCCGCGGTTTGAAGTCACAAGAGCTTGGCCTTCGGTAACTCAAGGTCTGCAAGATCAAAGGTGGGGGCAGATCTGATATGTCACAGCATTGGATTTGGCTGACAGGATATGTTTTTATGTGATTGATGGTTGGAATCTATTCTTCTAAGCATTGGTCCTTGATTTTTAAAACACTTCCCACAGGTGTTTTTTTTTTTTGCTTTTCACCCTGTGTGGGATTAACAGCTCAGATTTCTACTTGTCATTTTTCAATGTAAAGTTATCTGTCATGTCTTTCCAAAGCCCTGTTTACCTGGTGTCACACACATGTCAGGGCTGGAAGAGACTTAGTCGTACCCTGTTGTCACTTCACACCTAAGGAAACCAAAGGCCAGAGAAGGCAAGGAACATGGGCCACTTTTAGAGTCTGAAATGCCCCCCACAGGTTCATATTTGAACATTTGTGACCCAGATGGTGGCACTGTTTGGGAAGGCTGTGGAGTCTTAGGAGTCTTGGGCCTGCCTGGCTGAAGCAGGTAACTAGGAGCTGGCCTCTGGTTCCTGCCTCTCTATGTCATTTTTCCTGTGATGTGAACAGACTCTTACACACTCTGCAAACATGAACTGAGCTACTCCAAAAAAAAAAAAAAAAAATCCTGACCAAAAAGAAAAATTTCCTCTCTTAGGCTGGACAGATCACTTAGCAAGTTAAGAGCACTTACTTACAAGGCCTTATGGCCTGGGGTCAATTCCCCAGTACTCACATAAAGCCAGATGCACAGAGTGGCAAATGAATCTGGAGCATTTTTGCAGTGGTAGAAGGCCCACACATACCCATTTCTCTCTCTCTCTTTCTCTCTCTCTGTCGCTGTCTCTTTGCTTGCAAATAAATAATAAATAAAAATATTTTAAAATAAAAAATCTTTTGTTAGTTGTTTCTTTTTAACTTTAATTCTTTCAACTTTTTTGTTCTGTGGGTATGTGTGAGCATACGTGTCTATGTTCTGGGGGGGGGGGAGGTTCATGTATGTGAGTGTGTGAGGGCAGATGTGTGCATGCCACGACACATGTATGGAGGTCAGAGGATCAGTTTCTGGACAGGCCTTGCCTTTCTATCTCATTGGAATCAGGTTTCACACTCTGGATTTTCACTCTGCTGTTGTGGCCATGAGCTTCTGGGAAATTCTCCTGTCTTTGCCAGTATTCGGGGGTTATAGAAGTTTACCATAGCTTCTGACTTTTCACATGGTGTTTAGGGATCAAGTTTGGTTACTTCCACTTGAGCCACAAGTACTTGAGCCATTGAGCCATCTCCCCAGTCCCTTGCTTTAGTTCCTTCTGTCAAGTATTTAGCCACAGTAACAGAAGGCAGAGAGACAGAGAGAAAGAGTGAGGGAGGGAGAAAGAGAGAGAAAGAAAGAGGGAGAGAGAGAGAGAGAAGAGGAGTGAGAGAACAAGATCATGCTAATACCAGCACTTTGTGCAATGCCAATATTTGGGGCCATGAACCAAAAGGTCTGGGCTCCATTTCAGCAATGCTATTAGTCATGTGACCATGCGCAATTTCCTTCTCTTCTCATTCTGATTTTCCTGCTTCTACAATATCTGGGGATATGAGTTGGCTATTAAAGAAGCTTGCTCCAGAAGCCTGCCAACCAGAGTTCAATCCCCAGCACCCACATAAAGTCTGACACATGGCACACATGTCTATAATCCCAACTTGCCTATAGCAATGGGAGGTGGAGCTAGGAGAATCCTGAAGCACCAGGACCAGCTAGATCGGTGCCCCCACGTGGCTAAACAACAAGCAAGGCCCTGTCTCCCAAAAGGAGGAAGGATAGAATAAATACCCCAAGGTCATCCTCTCTCCACACATGTCCCATGACATGCATGCACCCATAAACACACATATACATGCATACATACAACACAATACAATATAACATATTTTTTAAGTGAGTGGCATAGGCTGCTGGCAAGGCACTCTGGGTTTCAAGAGAAAGAGATAGAGGCAAACTTTTCCGGCTTGCTGGGCAGGGGATAGGGCCTGGGAGGGGCTGGTGTGTCCTGGAGGAGCTCACTGTCCACCAACATGCATGCATGCCACCCTTCCTATGCCAGAGGGCATTCAAACAATAGGATACCATGAAGTGCCCCAGGGGCATTCCCAAAGAGGGGAAAGTCAGTCTCTGTCCTTCTCAGGAGGACGTCAAGGGTGGGATCCAAATGTTGAGTGCGGCCTGGCCCTGATCTTGGAAATTTGGCAGGTGAGAGCTTCTTCAATCCTTTTGACCTCTCCTTAGTGGGCATGTGTCACTTACATTCTCCTTGATAGGTGGAGAATCTGAGGCACCCAACCCACGGTGACATAGCTAGAAAGTGACCAAGCTGGGATCTGGACCCAGTGCTCTTGAGCTAATCCACCACCCACAGGAATACCAGCATGCATGAAAGAAGGGGCAGGGCCCATCAAACCTGGGAGACTTAGGTGGCTTCCTAGAGGGGGAGCTAAGCCATCCCATGCACCCCAAGGAAGGAGTGGACTGTGGTACCAGCACCATCAAAGGTCTGAAGTGAAGGCAGTGTGTGGCTGAGAGTCTGGAGCCAGTGGGTCCTTGGGCAGGGGTCAGACCCTTCTCTGCAGTCACCAGCTCTTACTTCTTTTCTCCATGACCTGGAGCACATTGCTAAACTTCTCCTAGTCCTCTTCCCTTGTGTGAAGAGAATGCTACCAACAATTATGTCTACTCCATGGGGTCTTCCTGAGGATAAAATGACACAATAAATACAAGAGGCTCTGAACCCCTCCCGATACCCAGTGGGCCCTCACCCATGGTTGATTATTGTTTATTTTCCCAGGGACTTGGGTTTCCATTTCATCCAGCTGACATCCCCGCCACGTTGCAGCTTAAAGAATCCAAAGCAGTATGACGTGGATGGCCTGGAATGTCCTGCTATGTCATTTACAAAACTTAACCCCCAGGTAGTAACTTGCTAATGGTTTGAATCTGAAATAACCCTGCAGGCTCTCTGGTGACGCTGTTTGGGGAGGTTGTGGAACTTTTAGGAGGTGGGGCCTACCTAGAGGAAGTGAGTGACTTGGGGCAGGCCTTTGAAGGTTTTACTCTGCCTCTATTTGCTAGCATGCTGGTGCTTCCTGGTTCACCAAGACGTGAACAGCCTCCGCCACATGCTCCCACCACCATGGTCTGACCGGCTTCACCAGAACTCCTTGCCACAGTGGACTGAAACCCTCTGAGACCTTTGTTTCTGTCAGATAGTGTAGTCACAGCAATGCACAAGTAACTCATGCGTTGAAGCCAAAAATGTCAGGGAGTTGCTCTGGGATGAGAGAATGAGTGTGCAAGTATGAGTGCACAAGTGTGGGTGGGTGTGCATGTGGTATGTAAGTGTGCAAGTGCATGTGTGCTGGGGGGACAGTGCCATGTCCATTGTCATGAACTGCCAGAGTTTCAGTGGGAGGACATGTCCCTGCACTGACAGACACTATGCCAGCCTTTTCCAGAAAGAAGAGAGGAAGCCTGGACCCCTCAGCCCACCTGATGTATCACAGAACCAGAGCCAGGGGAGCTCAGCAGTCAGCAGCAGCACCATGCTGGGTCTCTGCTTCTGAAGGAAAAGGAAGGACAAGGTAAGGGGGTCCTCACTGTGGGGCTCTGCCTAGTCCAGATGCCATGGACCATGCTTCAGATGAACTGCTTCCCCTATCCACATCCTCCACCTCTCAGGACTCCCCAGGAAGGCAGGACTCCCCTACTATTACCCTGCTAGCCCAGGTGAGGGGTCAAGAGACTAGGATGCTTCCCAGGACTGGGACCAGGTCCTCGGGGATTTCCAGCACCCCTCTGGTGGCTTCCACGGAGCAGTCGCAATCAGGAGAGAGTGAACACAGGGAGAGTACACAACGGTTTGCTGCCAAATGAAACAGCTGCAACTTGTGTAAGAGAAGGAGGAAGGACACCTAATGAGGAATTAGAACAGTGTTTCAACCTTTTTTAGTGCCATGGGCTCTCTTTACGTAGGAGTCAGAAACACGGCTATGGTGTGTGCAAATATGTGTTTTATTCTGAAAAAGGACTCAGGACTGAAAAACGAGGCCCTGGATACCTGCCCCCCCCCCCCACCCAGGAGAGCGTTGTTCAGCTCCTGGTACCAAGTTTTGCACTTATTTATTTGTTTTATGTTATACTTATTTATTAGGGAGAGAGAGAACTGTGTGCCAGAGCCAAGAGACACTGCAAACAAACTCTAGGCACGCACTCTACCATATACATCTGGCTTATGTGGGTTCTAGGGAATTGAACCTGGGTCCTTAGGCTTCGCAGGCAAGCGCCTTAACCACTTAGCCATCTCTCCAGCCCAAGTTTTGCACTTTTGAGGACGGGCGTCATCTTTGGCAAGAATACGTAGGTGACGGGGCAGATGCCAGGCTTTTACTTTATTGCTATTCTTTTGTTTTCCAGTTGCTTAACTGTTTAAAAACTACAGTGGTGACTACTTTTATGTCACTAAAACACTTGTCAGGCAGTATTCCAAGCACATTTTAAATCATGTTATCCTGACATGAGCTCATGAAGGGTTGCTATGTTGGTCCCGTTTTACATGGGAGAGAACTGAGGTTCAGAGCGGGTACACGACGAGCAAGTGCTACAGCCAAGACTCCAAACATCAGAGACTGGCGCTAAAGTTGTTTTTTTTTTTTTTTTTTAATATAATGAAATACAACTGCCACTCAAATTTGCAAGTAAAGAATACAGTGGGGCAGAATGGGATGGGTTTTCTGTCTGTGGATGGGTTAGCATAGGTGAAGAGTACTTTGAAAAGTTGAAGTGCTTTATACATTCATTATTATGATTAATATGTGAGCGCTACCCCTACTATTACACGAAGCAAACCACGTCCAAGGAAAACCAGAGCCGCAACCACACGGGGATTTAATATCAAGTTAACGGGGGTAAACCCACAAAAAGCCAGAGGCCTAACAAGAGCTCCCCTTCAATTATGCTGAAGCCAAGCAGGCAGGGAGAAGAATGTGGGGCCCACTGTTTAGGCAGCTGCAGGGCTGTCAGAGGCAGTCCTACGATGAAGCAAGCCCCGGCCCTCCTGCCTGATGGGCTCAGCCTCCAAGAGTATCCCACAGATGGACTCACCGTCCACATGGAGGCGCCCTTGAGCAGGGTGAGAGGTTGTCTCTAGCCTGTCCCTTTCACCCAAGAGTGAAGGAGATCTAAGAGAAGTCCCATCAGCAGAAATGAGGAAGTGGACCCCAGGTCTCCCCAGATCTGGGGTTCAGGGAATACAGTTCAAAAACCATCAGAGTCCCATATTTTACAGATGGGAAACTAAGGCTCAGAGAGGCAATGCCATTTGCCTAAGGCTGAGCAGCAGCCTGGCAACAAGGTTGGAACTAGAGCCTTGAATTCTGGTTCGCTGGTGACCGAGTCTGGCTGTGAGATGTCACTTTGGGGGCTGTGAAGAGCCGCATTTGTGTTCCTCTGCTGGACCACCTTGCTGGAAAGGGCTTCCTTTCCAAGCAGTGTCACAGATGCCCGCAAATTCCAGGGTCTTTGACTACATCATCTCTCTAGCCTGGTTAATGGGGCTGAGTGCACTAGTATTTCTTTCCATCCAGCTCTTTTAGAATAATCTCCAAGAAAAGGAACATGCAAACTGGGATAGGATTCCCATGCATACAAAAGTTAGGCACTTTGGAATCTCTGAGGTCAAAACTACTAAGTTAAGGGGTGTCCCCCCACCCCTGACATACACTCTGAGGCCACCATCTGCCAAACTCCCAGCCAGATGTAGAGAACATCTGCCAGATGAGGAATCTGCCAGGTCCCTCCAGTCCCTTTGCACACCCACACCCAACTCTGGCTCCCATGTTCCTTCCTGCATACCTTGATTCACTTTCAGAATCTTCCTCAACACAATGCCTCAAGGGGCTCGGCCCAGTCTATTAATGTTGGGCCTGATGATGTGTTCTTGATCTTGTCCAACACCACCATGTTACAGAGCCCAAGGATATTAATTATACCAAACAACTCCTGTCTCTTAAAATTTCACACTGATGAATAAGGGCCACCAATGAAGCCCCTGATTTTATTGACCTAAATGTCAGTTTAGTGGTCACCCAGACAGACCTTATCTCACTCAACTTTGTACTAGTGATCCTGCCCCATGATCTTGACCCTGGTGTTTGATTCTGTGTAAGAAACACACGTGTTGGTAACATACCCCTTGGCAGGATACCTCAAATGCATCCATCTTAGCAGAGGTCCCTGGCCAGTGGGGTTTTCCCTCCAGGCCATGATTCAGGAACCTGGAAACTTTTGTGTGGCTTTGACTTCTCATGGGTATTGACATCTGCATCCAGCCAGAGAGAGGAAAATCATGGAAAAGGATATGCTGCCTCAACACAGTGTTCTCATCTCTCATATTCTACTGATCGATACGCAGTCATGTAGCCAGACTACCTATAGAAGTGTATGGAGATGGTATGGAGAATAGAGTCTCTTTTTACCAGGAAGAAGGACTAGGAGGGAGTGAGAGAAAAGGAGGAGGAAGAGGTAGAGGAGGCAGAAAAGATGGAAAAGAAGAGGAGATGTGAGTTTGGGTGAATGACAAGCAGTCCCTACCACAGATTCTCATCAGTCCACAGTGAGTCAACTTAAATGTCATTCACATAGCCACCCACCCCATTCCTGGTTCCAATTTCCAAATTTGTTCACATCTACTAAGCTAATGTGTACCCACAAATGGTGGATTTATCCAAGTTCACATGGCAAGATGACACAGACTTATCATCCTAGGACCATTCCTTTTTGGAGTGCCATTGAACTGATATCTCAGGAGCATGTCTTCAACACATGAAATATTACATGCATAAGGTGGCACAGGCATTTACATGAGATGGTTTTTTTATTTTCTCTAACTTTTTATGGTTCCTTTAAGCCAACTTCTTGTGGACACTTCATCTTTCAATGGCATGAAGACCTACTCAGAAAGATTTTTCTGATTTTTTTTTTGTTTGTTTGTTGAAGGAAAATAAAGAGGGCTGGAACAGAAAGTATTGGAGCTCTGCCAATACTTTATAGGTCCTCTACAAAGTGGACTTATGGAGTTGAGTTAAGACTGGCCCTATCCAAGCCCTGAGTGCCTGCAGCAAAATAATGAAGCAAAACTAAATCCCCTTGTCTTAAGTACCTCCTATTTTTTGTACTTTATTTTGCTTTTCAGTACTAGGTATGGAACCCAAGACCACTCACCTACACCATTGAGCTCCATGCTCAGCCCTTTCCTTTCTTGTTTTATTTTTGAAACAGGGGTCTAACTGAGTTGCACAGGCTGGCTTTGAACTCACCCTATAGCCCAGGCAGGTCTTGAATTTGCAATCCTCCTGACTCAGCCTCTCAAGTAACTTGGATTACAGGCCTGTGCTACCAGGCCTGGATTTTTTCTTTCTTTTCTTTCTTTCTTTCTTTCTTTCTTTTCTTTCTTTTTTTTTTTTTTTTTTTTTTTTTTTTTTTTTTTTGTACTTCTCAAGCCATATTCTTCTACTGTAGAAAATTCAGAGAGCACAATCAACAAGGAAAGGAGACGGGAATTCTTCTGTTACTAACCACACAAGAGTGATCACCATCACTGTATGGACTGGACAGATCTTTGGCCAGATTTTAGGGACCAAATCTCTGTGGAAAGAAGGGTGTGGTGCTTTTGAAGAGATTTTTACATAATTAAGCCAAAGTGAGTGGGCCCCACCCCCTCCTCAGGAACCCACTTGATGTTTTGCAAGCCATGCCTGATGAAATCCTCTAGAAAGAGTTGGGGAGGGGCAACTCGTGACCTGCATATATTCCCTAATATGCTAATTTTTGTTTTGGTTTCTGAACAAAACCCGTCTTTTAAAGAAAAATTTAACAGATTTGAAACCAGAAACCCTGTCCTCCCTGGGGGCATTAAAAAATGCAAACTGAAGGCTTCCCATGTATGGAGACTATTACTGATTTCCTTCCACAAACAAGAGAGTGTCGCCCGGGCTGCAATGCTTGAAGAACCCGGGCCAGCAACTGTTTGCTTTCCGCCCACTCATTAACCACGGTGTGGGATCCAATAACTGCTCTAATTTCCTACTTTCAATGTTTTTCTTTCCCTCCGCTTTTCAAAAATGTCCTTTCATGTTGTGCATTTCCAAACGCGCATTCAGCCACTTAGGCCGATAGGCTGGTCGCTGTCAGACACAATAAAAAGAGACAGAAACCACTGCGAATTACAGTAGCATTAGTGTTGAAAATGGAAATTTAATTTCCAGAAATGAACCCCAGCAATAAAAGCTCCCTTTGTTGCTGCTCAGATCAGAAATGAATCGGGGCTGAAAGGAAGCTAACGGGCAATTAAAACCATCTCAAAGAGGGATTTGTTGTGTTGGAGCAGATGCCTTGGAAGGGTGTTTGGAACACAGGGGGCCCTCAATAAATATTTGTGATGACAGCAGAGATAGCCGTAATTCCTTACATGTGTATAGCATGTTGAGGTGTACCAAGCTTGTTTGCCTCTGGGATGTTATTTGATGCTAACAAGGCAACACAGATGTGGAAACTGAGGCTCCAAGAGGGGAAGTCACACAGTCCCCACAACATGACCTGTGAGATCAAGACTAGAATGAGACCTCCTTCCTTCATGGGGTGGGAATGTATGGAGCTTCTAACTGGCACTTCCTGGATACCTGGATATACCATGTGTCATCATCACATGGTGGTAATGGGACCAGGATGTTGGAGTATGGGCTTTGGCCTTTTGGTCAGCATCTCCCACCTCTGCTGTTCTCTCTACACTCTGACACCAGTGACCAGCCATTGTGGGTGACTGTCTCCTGGGCTCAAGAGAAAGAAAGAAAACTCTTCATTTGGGGGTTTCAGAATAGATGGTGGAAGTCCAGGAAAAGCAATGATTTGAGAGAAGTGCTGCCTGAGCCTCCTGAACCCGAGGTTTCGGTGTTTAGGTATTAAAAGGTGTAGTTGTGACCAGCAGAGGTTGAAGAATGACGATGGGCCAGGACACTCCCCCAGCCCCACAGCAGTCCCTAGGAAAGCCTTCCATGATGGCAGGGGTCTGCTAAACCAGCACACAGAGGGCGGGGGAGTGGGGTGGAGGCTGAGGCTAGAGGGTGAGATGTAGACCAGGATGGGTTTTGTAGCAAGATTCTAACCCAAAACCAGAAAAATAAAAAGAATGGGCGAGTGAATTAACTAAAATTAAAAAAAAAAAAAAAAAAAAAGGTGTTGAGGAGTACTACCTCTCAAAACAAAGAATATCCAAAATTTAGTCACTACAGCAGGTGACCTTAATTTGTCCCTCATAATTGGTTAGTCATGTAATTTGTATTTTAATGTGCTTTTTATTTTTAATTTTAATTTATTTATTTGAGAGAGGGAAAGAGGCAGAGTGAGAGTAAGAGCACGACAGATAGAGAAAGAGAGAGAATGGGTGCACCAGGGCTTCCAGTCACTGAAAATGAACTCCAGATGCATGCGCCACTTGGGCATCTGGCTTACATGGGTACTGGGGCACTGAACTGAGGTCCTTTGGCTTTGCAGGCAAGCGCCCTAACTGCTAAGCCATCTCTCCAACCCTTAATGTGCTTTTTTTAAGCTTCAGAATTTACATTATTATTATTATTATTTTTTTTTTTGGCTCATGACTGAAACTAAAACCATTAAGATTCTGAGAGTGGAGGAATAAGAGACCTTGGAGACAGCTGGAGAACTCCTGGAAGGAGGTCCTGAGCCCTGAGGAGAATCACTGTGGTGCCCTGTTCTTGAATTGGAGGAGGGCAGTAAGTCATTTATTGTTTTCTGAGGGAAAGTATGAATTGATTAAATTTACCTTAATTTGATGTTGCAGTCATGTTTGCATTGTTGGCAGAAAACACCCAACCAAGAGCAGCTTGTGGGGGGGGAGGGGAATAGAAGGTTTATTTTGGCTTATAGACTTAAAGGGAAGTTCCATGATGGTAGGGGAAAATGATGACATGAGTAGAGGGTGGACATCACTTCCTGGCCAACACACCAGATGGACAACAGCAGTAGGAGAGTGTGCCAAACATAGGCAAGGAGAAACTGGCTATAACACTGATAAGCCCGCCCCCAACAATACACTGCCTCCAGAAGGCATTAATTCCCAAATGGCCATCAGCTGTGAACCTAGCATTCAGAATACCTAAGTTTATGGGGGACACCTGAATCAAATCACTACAGTTCATTAACTGCTATCACCACATTTCCAATCATCAGAGAAACAATGAACTACCCAGTACAAGAAGTTAGACCAACAAGAAAAACAATAGTAATCAGTTTTAAATATTTTATTGACTTACTTAAGAGAGCGAGAGCAAGTCAATACAGGCATGACAGGGCCTTCTGCCACTGCAAATGAACTCCAAATGCATGCCGCAGCTTGTGCATCTGGCTTTACTTGGGTATTGGGGAATTGAATCCGGGCTGTCAGGCTTTGCAAGCAAATACTTTTAACTATTGAGCCATCTTCCCAGCCTAAAAATCAGTCATAAGGAGTAAAAATCTACGAAGTTAGACCATACCTTACACCAGGAAGATTAAAAGTTGAACAGATATTTACATTTTAAGAATTAAGTCTTAAGTTTTCTAGAAAAAATGTCAGGAACTATTTTTATGATTTTGAAAGGGTAAAGATCTTTCTGACTATGTCTCAGAAATCAAGATGTCATCAAAAAGACATTTGATGTGCGGGGCATGGTGGCGCAGTGCATGCCTTTAATCCCAGCACTCGGGAGGCAGAGGTAGGAGGATCATCGTGAGTTCAAGGCCACCCTGAGATTACATAATAAATTCCAGGTCAGCCTGGGCTAGAGTGAGACCCTACCTTGAAAAACTAAAAGAAAAAAAAAAGACATTTAATGAGATAAAAATTTTAGGACATTCAACAAGGCCCCCAATATAAAAGAAAACAAAAAGTAACAATGCTTTACAGGAATGAATAGAAGACCAGCTACCCAACAGGAAAATAGACATGGAAATAAAGTGACTACTATTAAAAGTGCATCAGACTACTACTGTTTCTTAACCTGTCAGATGGGAAGGTATCCAAATGTTGTGCAAATCCCTCCTGGTGTTAAGGGCAGTGGGCAATAGGCACACTTCATATGAAAATAATTGCATAATGGCTAGAGAGGGTAAACTGGCAACATTTAGTAGAATTACAAACAAAGGTTCCCTTTGGCCCAGTAACTGTAATTCTAAGAATTTGTTATCTAGGTATTGATATTGAAAGACTGCCAAAAGAGTTTAAGTGGGAAAAAAAAATCAAGGTTTAATGTTGTGGAAGGAAGGAGGATAAGAAAATAAATCTATACTTGTTTTACTTATTGAGGATCCAAAATATGTGTTGGAAAACACACAGAACATGAATAAGTAGCAGGTATCCATAGAGATGGTGGAAACTGTAGACTGTGACCTGTGATGAAAATCTTTCTACTGTATTTAAAATACAAAAATACACTCCCTTGAATGGGCCACTGTTCAGTGCCATGCTACTCGGTGCATTGAAACATCTATGAAAACCCTTCTCGGTAAGAGTATGGTTTTATGACACTAAATGGACGTGGGATCAAGATACAAATCAGATGAAGTTCCAGGAAACATTTTCATAGGTTACCTTCTTGTTTAACCTGTTTGTGGTCAGTGAAATTTGTGTTTTCCAAAGTATTAAGTAAGAAAGGAAAACAAAAAGGCCCAGGTTGTCAAATATAATTGAGAACTATTGAATTCAATTAAACAAGATTTCATTAGAGAGAAATTTCTAGAATCTTAAATAGGCTGGCAAGGAAAATGGAGAATTCACCATCGCCAAAGCATGTGACAAAGCTTTTCTTATGAGATAGGTTGTGAGCAGTGTGGGACAGAGTGGGCCCCTTTCTTCAGGAGCTCAGGGACACCTGCCTTAGAAGGAGGCGTGAGGTTTTACTTCCAACCATAACGACATAGTGCCATCAGACTTACCAGATTTCCTTCTTGCCTCTCTATTAGAAAGCTGAAAAAAAAAAACCAAGAAATAATAATGGAATATTAGCTCTGTGTTAAAATGTAATCTCCTAGATGAACTTAATAAGTTCTTTGATAGGAGATGAAACATAATATTCAAATGGCTCTGTATTGAAACACGACAGGCAGTATAGATGCTGTGGTCCTGTCCTGTGTAACATCACTAGCAAATACACCTGCAGGGTGCCCAGTTCAAAATGAACTGTACAAAAGCAATAAGTAAAATTTTAATCTGATTATTTCTCATGAAGTATTTGTGAGATATTTATTTCAGAAATTTCATTATCTGAAAATTAAGTGGATATTGTATATTTTATCTGTCACACTATTATTGATGGGAAAGAAACATAGGAGGGGAAGTTCACCCCAGCTTTCTTCTTGTAGGTACTATTTATATAGCTAGAAATCAAGAAGGAAAACAAAGTATATTCAGGAAAAAAAAACAAATGTGTGGAAAATAAACATCAGTTTCTAAATAACCTATGGACAAGTGAAGTTATTCAGAGACAAATTAGAACAGGGTTTGAATTAAATGGCAATAAAGAGCCTATTTATATTTTGTAGCCAATAAATAAAGCAGAGTTTAGAGGAAAATTACTAGCTCCATAAACTGTTTAGAAAAAAAGAAAAGCTTACAGTTTATATAATAAGAAACTAAGAAAAAAATGAGACATTAACCCAGAAGTAAACAGAAGGAAGGAAATAAAGGTGTGGATATAGTGGAATAGAAAAAAAAGTAAGCAAACAGTAAAATTGATGAAGCCAAAGTTGATGTTTTTGACATTTTTATTCATGTAGTTGAATACTGTAGTTTGATCATATTCCCATCCTATTATCTATCCTCTTTTGTCCCCTACTCCTATTGCATTGAGTACCTGCTGCTTCCCAAATAGTCCTCCTTCTGTTTTGTATCTCATTTGTTTTGTCCTCCTCTAATGTTGATGGGCTGAGAACGAACTATGCAGGTCTTGTGGGGGTAACAACATTCACTGTGAGGTCATGAATGCACTAGTCAGTTCATGTCAGAAGGACAGTGCCTGAAAGTCCTCTTTCCTATCCTGTGGCTCTTCTCTTCTTTCAGTTTCCTCTTCCACACGGTTACCTGTGTCTTGGAAGGTGTGCTAGAGATGTCTTGTTTAGTGTTGGGCTCTCAAAAGCTGCCGATTTTCAGCTTTGTTAAGTTATGAGTCTCCTCAGTGTCTAGTGACAGCTCCCTAGAGAAGCTTCTGTAGCTAACAGTGACAGCAACACTCATATTCTTTCTGCCACTTGTTATCAGGTATCACAGAGGTGACTTGCCCAGGGAAAAGCACTGAACTTTCTCTTCTTGTCACTTTAATGAGTCTTGGGTCTTCCCAGGATTCACTACTATCTGTAAAAAGAAGCTTCTCTAAATTAGTGCACGAAAACATAATTAAAATAGTTTCACTGACTCTTCATTCTGGTAAGTTGCCTGGCATTTGTTTAGAAACTTGCCTGTAATTGCCTGAAATCACTAGGTCTTTATGCCAGCTGCCACTGTGATACTGCTTTTTAAGTAGATGTCATATATATTTGTATTCTCTTTTCACTTTTCACATGCACCTTTTAAGCCAGCTTGCTCTGTACATCTAAGATGACCCTTGGTATGTCTGTCCTCTGCTGTTCTCCAAGAAAGTTATGGACTTCCTGTTTGAAATAAGTCCTGAGTGGGAACAAGTACTCCAGAATTGACCCCCTAAAAAAATAAGCTTCTCTAACCACAAATGAGACTAGTATTAATCATGGGCACAAATATATACATTTATAAGGCAATTTGATGTGCTCAATGTATCCATTTAGCCAAAGAACAGTGGTATCTTCCCTCTGTGGCCTATGTCCTTCCAAGCCATAGGCATTTATTTGATTTTTAGTACCAGACCTACTGAGCAGGCCTCAAATCCAATCAGATTAGTTGGTTATATTGCACTCTGGGCCATCTTACCTGGATGATTGATATTTTGAATATTCATAAATGTGATAAATTTCAAGAGACTATTCAAAGATATGTGGTTTTGGCAGGAGAAAGAGTGAAAAAAGGAGACAAATTACAATATTAAGAAATGAAAAAGTACATGACTATTGCTTCTATAATCATTAAGAAATAATAATGGAATATTAGCTCTATGTTAAAATGTAATCTCCTAGATGAACTTAATAAGTTCTTTGATAGGAGATGAAACATAATATTCAAATGGCTCTGTATCTATTAAAGAAATTCATATGTTTTATAATTTAAAGTTGCCTCACAAGAGAACCCTAGGCTCATGTGGCATTACTGATGAATGTTCCCACAAACATATTTAAAAAAGAACTAATATCAATTCCATAAACTCAGAAAATAGTAGAGGAGGGAAGATTTTCCAACTCTTTATGTGGCTAGTATTACCCTGATACACGGGTCATTGACATACATTAAAAAATAGGATATTATTTAATAGCAAAGAACATGTGAGCATGAACACCGGCATTCTCAACAAAATTTTAGCATATGAATCCAGTAATGTCTAGAATGCACAATAACCAAGTGGAACTCAGTCTCAGAATGCAAGGTTGGTTTAACATCTGAAAATCAGAGTAACATGAGAAAAAGAAAAAAATCACATGTGAATTTAAATAGATTCAGGTAAATTAGTGAAGATTCATCACCTACACATATGAAAAATCCTCAACATACTGCAAGGAGAAAGAAACTTTGCAAGGAATATCTATGTTAAACGTCTACAATTAAAATTATACTAAATTAGAAACTTCTAGGTGCTTCACTCTAAAACCAAGAACAAGTCAAGCATGCACTGATTGCTCTAGAAAATGTGCTGAAACAGCAATGGAAGGAAGAAGCCAAGCAGAACAGAGGGACTGGTGTTGACCCCTTCTCCAGGATTGCCCCAGCATGGTCCCAGAAGCATTTTGCAATGCAATCAAGTTTATAGTGACTATTAACCAACACAGTCATGTTCCCCATGGAGAAAAGGCAGGCCAGAAGAGCAATGAAGAGTAAGAGGTTTGTTCAGCTCCCAGATTTGAAGGCTCAAAGACCAAGATTGGATGCCCCGTGGGTGGAGCCTCTGTCACCAGGCAGAAGGAAGTCCCACAGTCCCTCCAAAGGCCACACCCTAATGACCTAACCCCCTTTCACTAGGCTCCATATCAACACTAGCATACTGAGAACCAAGCCCCCAGCACAGCTGCACTTGGGAACAACCCGCATTCAAACTCTAGCATTCAGTCCCTGAAATTTCCATTTGTTAGCCTGCTCAAGTTTCTTGTTTCTTTCCTCCTCCTTTTTACAAAGGTATATAAGATCACCTGCTATTTTTCCTGAAAACTAATTGTTTTCCTGATTGAACACTCACTCTCCAGAACTCCTCTTCTTCATGTGAACATTCAATAGATATTAAATAACCAGAAGTTTTGCAAACTTGGAAAACATCACTACTTTGTTACTTTACTAGAATGTATCTTTAAATTTTTAAATTTATAAGTAGAGCAATGACACATATGAAATAAGAAAAATGAACAAGTGAGAGAAAACTGTACCATATATGAAAAGTTGATACTCATTGATATGTAGAGGATGTCCACAAATAAATGGTTAAAATGAATACAGTGTATAAACATTGTCAAAAAGCACGAATAGTCAGCTCTTAAAAAGAACCAGGAAAGTGGTTTATTGACAGAGGAAAACTATTTGGTTTCATTTTACATCATAAAATACAATTTTTAAAAGTATTTTAGCTACTAAAAGTATCATTTTGGAAGAGTTAAGAGCATAGACTCAGGAAAAGCTCACCTCCAATCTGGGAATGGCTGTAACTTCTCTAAGTCTTGGTTTTCTTCTTTGCAAATTAGGCCAGATAATTATACTTTTTCATAGAGTTGTTAGCACTTAGAACAGTACCCAACAGTATGCTAAAAATGGAAAGTGTGAAATAATAATATCTAGTGTTTCAAATGCTATTAAAATGATTAATTTTAAATATTGTTAGCTCATGGAACAATTTCAAGCCTAGAAAATGCACATGATAGACAAAATTTCATGTGTAATATGCATCCTCAAAAGATTGGAGCTGTGAGCTAACGGTTACAGACAAGGATATTGCCTGCAATAATATTTAGAATGCAGAAAATGTGGAAATAAGCTAAATATGCCAACAATATGAAATGGGTCACACATACCATAGAATATTCAAAGCACAGTTCCTCTGGGCAGCCACTAGACATCACAGTGAGGAATATTCCAGCACATGGGGAGATGTTCAAGATGCACTCAGTGATAAAAGCAGATGCATGGCAATGAACTCAGTCTGATTTCAATTTCACTAAAAAAGAAAAGAAAGGAAAAGGAGAGGTGGAGATAAATATTATTGGTGACAATCTCTAGGTAGCAAGTAATTCCTCTTTTGTGTTTTTTCTTTTGTATTCTTCAAATTTTATATATTGACATTGACATGCTTATGCAAATCAGATAAGTAAAACAGTACTTCATTCAGAGATGAGCTATCCAGGGAAAAATGCAGTGTTCTGCAAAAGCTTGACTGCAAAAGCTATTTCCTTATACTTTATTGACTTAAGACAATAACCAAGTCATTTTGTTACCTAACCTGGAGGTTTTATGTGGCAAGAATTTGGGGCAGAGTTCAGGTGACAAATCCCTGTTCCTTATGTCATTGGCAGAGGTCTCTGGATGGTGTCCAGCTGGTAGCTGGAGGTCTGCAGGGATAAGACAGTTAGCTTACATCTCTGGTCTCTGGCTGATGGGGAAGCTGGATCTTCCTCTTCCATGTGGTCTCAGGTTCTCTCTATGTAGTTTGCTCCTCTGGCTTGTTTAACTTCTTACATGGAGGTTGAAGCCTCCAAGAAGGAATGGAAACTCAGTCTTCTTAAGCGCTGTGCCAAAGCCAGGTGAACCTTTAGTCCCAGCACTTGGGAGGTAGAGGTAGGAGGATATCTGTGAGTTTGAGGCAGCCAGTTTGTGACCAGAGTGAGTTCCAGGTCCGTCTGGGCTAGAGTAAGAACCTACCTTGAAAAAACAAGAACAAAACAAACCAACAAGACGGTCTAAACCAGAACCTGCATTATGCCCCTCCGTTGGCCAAGCAGCTCCAGACCAGACAAGATGCAAGCTAGGAACATGCCCAGCAGGGATGGGAGAAGCATCTAGAACTTTGCAACTATTTTTAATGCACCACAAATGCATACTTAAGAAGCAGGGAGGAAGCCAAAGCCTATCATACTTGGGAAAAAACTACATAGAGGATTCTTGTTAAACCAACCAGACAGCCTTGCACAAGCTCCCCTGGTCTGTAATGTTGTAAAAGTGCTCAGTGTTTTGTTGAATACTGTACAACCGTACAGGACTATCCATGTGACAAAGCCTGGTGTGTAATCTAACAGAACAGATGCTCACAGATGTCAGTGCCATGTACATTTTTGGATACTGAGCATCAGAAATGCATCTTTCAGAGACTGCTGTTACTCATGGAGCAGTGTTTGAAAAGGATGTGAAATGTTCCTCAGATACAGTCTGTGGGGTTGTTTCCTTGCCTGAAAATCCAGAAACATTGACAGGGCCTGGCATCCCCGCCATGTGATGGCTGCCTGGAGTTATACAGTGGTATTTCTGAGACAAAGACAGTGATTCCTGCTCATCAGAGGCTCTGCCATTCACTACATATGTATACACAGCGGTGTTCCCATGATCCACTGTGGGGTTTGTTCCAGGACATCCCCCCCGTGGGTGGCTGAAGCTGAGGATTGCACCCAACCCTGTACGTGCTCTGTTTTTCCTATGTAAATGTGCCTATGTGAACTGTATAAACTAACAACAATAACTAATAAAATAGAGCAGTGATAATGAATGACATACTATGATAAAAGTTAACTGGATGTGGTCTCTCAGAATATCCTTAGACATTCCGCTTTTCCCTTAAAAGAAACACTCCAGGGCTTCTCTTTGCCATATCTGAATTGCCATTACAGACCACTATAGTGAAATTGGGGTGACTTGAATGCAGGTAATGTGCTGGGTGGTCTGATGACTGAGGTGGCCTCTAAGTGACCCACAGGCAAGTAGGGAATACAGAACACAGGCAGTGTGGATACGCTGGATGCAGGAATGGTTCAGGTCCACACAATTTAAAACTTATAAATTGCTTATTCTGGAATTTTCCATGTAAGATTTTTGGACTGCATGGAAACTGAAACCTTGAGAAAGCAAAAAGCACAGATGCAGGGGCAGCTGCTGCGTACTATAGTCCTGGACCCATTTCACCCATTCACGGTCCTTGACTGTCCCATGGGTATTTTCACTGTGGCACCTGAAGATCTTTGTATCTGTGACACATGATTATATGGTTTAAATCTGAAATGTCCCCACAGGTTCCTGTTTTGAATATGTGCTTTCCAGCTGGTGGCTCGTTTGGGAGGTTGTGGAGCAGTTAGGAGAAGAGACTTCACTAGAGCAAGTAAGGTCTAGGGGTAGGTCCTTGGGCAGCTAATATTCCTGATGTGTGTGTGTGCGTGTATGCATGCATGCATGCGTACCTGTGTGTGTATTGGTCTGGCTGGCTGTTTATCTCTGCTTTCTGGTCAGCCATGAAATGAAC
This sequence comes from Dipus sagitta, assembly GCA_036346955.1. Lineage (NCBI taxonomy): Eukaryota > Metazoa > Chordata > Mammalia > Rodentia > Dipodidae > Dipus > Dipus sagitta. The sequence continues at coordinate 236,574,292 of CM070770.1, forward strand.
AGCTCTCCTCTACCACCAGCCCTTGCCACCGTGTTGTTCTGCCCAAACACACAGGGTCAAGTATCCATGGATGGAACCTTCTGGAACTGTGAACTGAAATATATCCCTTCATCCCTTAAGCCGTCCCCTTGGGTCACAAAAGTGACTAATGTGAACTTGAGAAAGACACCCTACAGAACAGATGTGTCCTTTCTAGTGTGTCTGTGGTCATTTTCAATATCTTCGCTAAAATCTGGTAGTTGCTGCCTTATGCCCGATGACACGGGGTTTGCTGGACAAATGTGATGATGTGGCTCAAAGCAAATGGAGCTCTACCAAGTGGGGCTGGGAAGGGCTGGACCTCTCCTACATCCACTCCTATGCCAAGTAGCTTTTGAAACCCAAGGACCGGGCAGAGGGAGGGCAACCAGCGGCAAGCGCTCCCTGCTGAGGGCCTTCTGTGGGTGGCATGAAGCACCTTGGCTGGTACCATGGGGAGTGCCAGGCCTGTCTGTGATTCCTACCACAAACCTGGAATGCATGTCTTCATTTACTTTTAAAAGCTTCAGGACATTTTCCCTCCCAGATGTTAAACATTAAATGGCAAGGCTGATAGAGACAGACTCAATGTGACTTTGATTTCTGCATACGCTGTGATGCTATGCTGGAGGAAGTCCCAGGGGGACTGGGTCCTCAAAGAAATACTCAGAAGCCCCCCACCCTCCCAGGAAGAACCCCCATCCCTCCCAACCTTCAGCAAGCACAACTGCTTTTAATTCCAATGGCTTGTTTTCATCTATCATTAATTCTGGCAGTAGAAAAATAACCCTTTGATACCAAAGAAGACCGACCTAGTAGGAATTATTATTATTATTAGATTAGTAATAGTGGTGGCGATAAATTGGACCAGGCAAGAGCTGATGTAACGGACGTTCCCTGGCCCCAGCGCAAGGCTGTCAGCTCTGCTTAGCCGGCCCTCCATCCTGGCCTGGGTTACAAGTGCTCATGTGTCTGTCCCCCTCCCTGCTGTGGCTTGTCAGCACCTGGAAGGCACAGGCCTCCTCTTGTTCCCGCCGTGCCTCTCAGCCCTGCGTGGCACAGGCACACACACAGAAAACTGCTGGGTCAACAGACCAAGCAGCGCACTCAGTCAGACCGCAGTTCACTGGAAAGGTCCCTGAGGTGCACTTCAATTAGATTAGGTGGCTCCGTTGCTTTTGTCTTTAAAGCATATCTTTTTATTAAAGAATTTTTTTAAAACAACTTTGTTGAGGTATACTTAACACGCCATAGTCAGCACATATGTAGCATGTGTAAATGTCACAAAGCTGACAAGGGTACATGCATGTAGAGTGTCCCCTCATCAGGACAGGCCCCAGGGCTGCCCACATATACTGCCCTGCCTCCTCCCCAGGCCTGCTTGAAATGAGCCCCTGCACCGTGATGTGGGAGACAAGGAAATAGTTCAGATATCAGGAAAAGGTTTTCTTGGGGCCTACTCATTATTCATTCATCCATTCATTCGCTTGTCCATTCATTCATTCCTTCAACAAACATCTACCCTTCACTTCCTATGAACCATAACTGCTCTAGGCAGTGGGGCTGTGACCCCGTGCGACAACTCCGAGACCCAAGGCAACATGCACGCGCGCCAGGTACCTATATCTGGTGACCCTAACATGAGTCTTGCAAAGAAAACTAGCGCAGGTGAAGGTAGTCATAGAAAGGAACCAGCTTCCAGGAAAGGGAAGCTGGAAGTCTAGGGAGGTGAATGAAGAGAGGCCTGGTGTGTTGTGAACTCCTCTGGAGAGAGGCCAGTGAGGGCTTGCATCCCTAGACGGGGCACCTAAAAAATTCAAGTCTGGTTTCACCCAAGTTTACCATGGCAAACCAATGAGTTTATTGGGCTTTTTTTTTTTTTTTTTTTTTTTTTTTTTTTTTTTTTGCAGAGCATGTTGAGGGGTTGCTTACAGGAGTGTGAAGACTCCAAAGAAATCTCATTAAAATGTCTCATCCAACAGGGTCGACACCCACTCTGTGGCTCCGTGGATGCCCCTACCCTGCACTGGGAGGTGGAGGCGCCCTCTCTGTATACTCTTATCTCCCCCAGCGGCCACACGACCTCGTGCATCACTGCATGCAGCAGGCACAGGGGGCGGCTGTGATCCCGGTGATCCTTCACCACCCCTCCCCTTCTATGAGGGAGCATCAACTGGCTCAAGCTGGAGAGTCTCTCGTGCATGCGCAGTTGCAGCTGCCTCTAATAAAGATGGCGATAGTTGCTTTTCTCAGAGGACCGGATCGCACAGCACCCAGAGTGTGGGCAGGAGCCAGGCCAGGGCCAACAGGGAGCCGCACTGCCCCTCTACTGCAGTAAGAAGAAGGATTTGGCTTTTGATGAGACCGGCTTGAAGCACAGGCATATCTTTATCTAATTTGCATCCCCAAATACTCATTCTGACTTCAGCCAGGGCAGCAGACTGAGGGGCCAGGAAAGCAGGTGGTGTTGGTGGGCCTGTGTGATGGGGCACTGTGTGACAGTGACCTGCAGTGCTGGAACTGGTGGGAGGAGCCCAGTGTCCAGACAGATGTTGAAGGTGGAGAGCCAGCAGGATTTGCTGATGGGTTGGCTCGGGGGAGAGGTGAGCAGAGAGGGGAGAGAGACAGAGGCAAGTCAGAGGCCTCTGGGGTCTGCGCAGCCTCTGCAGTCAGTGAGCAGAGGGGAGGTATGAGTGGAATAGGTGAGGTAAGCTGTGAGTTGGAACATCTTCCTGCCTTTCGGAGTAAAAGCAAGGCTGTGATCTCCCTTTAAGGTGATAGTTACTTTCTGCTCACGTCTGTGGAGAATCCTTGCCACATCCTGTCCGGGTTTCTTACCTACTGCTTCAGAACAGCAGCTTCTCTCACAGGGACAAATTAGAAAAACAGAGGAATGTTGCATACACGGAGGCCAGGGCCCACCTTCCCCCGTGAGAGCCACAGTGTTCCCCAGGTGTTGATGTGCGTGCTCATAAAGTCAGCCTTCAGAGACTCATGTCAAGAAGGAATATGAGAGACGGCGGGAAAGAAGATGTCCTGCTTCAGGAGCTCAAAGTCCTGTGCTTAAAGGAATTGTAGCAGTCTTATCACTAGTAACACAATGTCAAAAGATTTTCCCTGGTAATAGAAGAGAAACTGCAGGAAGAGGAAGAAATTAAGTCATTTTATTATCATCAAAAGTAATATTAAGCCAGATGTGGTGGCACACGCCTTTAATCCCAGCACTCAGGAGGCAGAGGTAGGAGGATCGCTGTGAGTTCGAGGCCACCCTGAGACTACAGAGTGAATTCCAGGTCAGCCTGGGCTAGAGTGAGACCCTACCTCGGAAAACCAAAAAAAAAAAAAGGTAATATTAAAGTAATTTTCTATAATAAGGAACATTATTACTGTAAATACAGTAGACTACATATTGGAATTAAGAGTTTTAACTTGTGATATTAGTTAACTCTTGACAAAGTATAAAATGAGGGTTGGGGAAGAAGGTTCAGCAGGTAAAGTACTTGCCACGCATGCATGAGGACATGAGTTCGGATCCCCAGCACCCATGTAAAAATGCTGGGTGTGGTAGTGTGTGTTTACCGTTCCAACACTGAAGAAGAAGAGACAGGGAACCCTGGGGTTCACTGGCTAGCTAGTCTAGCTCAATCCGTGAGTTCTAGGGTCAGCGAGAGAGATGGAGAGTGATTGAGTAACACATCCAGCATTGATTTCTGGCATGTGCATGCGCCCCACACATATGAACACACGTGAAAGTATAAAATGATACCATTTTAACAATCATGTATGAGTGCACGTGCACGCACACACACACACACATAGAGTCAATTCCATTATATAAAACAGTTTGGTATTTACATGGAACCTTCACACAGCCTCCTGTGCACTTTGAACACCCAGTGCAATGCTGATTCTAGGTAAATACTTCTCATTCTGTCTTGCTCCAGGGAATAATGACAGAAAAATGTCTGTACATACATGCTTAGCACAGATGCAGATTTGAGAAGCCAAAAAAATTAAAAAAATAAAAAAATTCTCCTCTCATTTAACTGAATCAGAAAGAAAAATCCATAGGTCTTTGGAAGGGCCAGCTGTATGCACATATGTCCTCACAGAGATGTATACTCTGATATGTGTGTAGATGTGGAAAATAGTGAAACAAGTCAAAATGCAACCGGACTTTGTTTTGAGCTTCTTAAACTGGACAGGTGGTGTAGTTCAGCCCATACGTGGCATGCACACTCACGTTCTGGACTCAATCAGGACCAAGAAAGCATAAAGAAAAGTTACTGCGTCTGAGTCCCGCCACAACTCACAGGCAAAAGTATTCTGACCTCACTGGGAAGTTTTGCATTACCTGGCTCCACCACTGGGGGGTAGCATCACCCATTGTTTCTCTCTCCTACTCTTTCCACCTGGAATATGGGCACACTGGACGCATAGTGATTTTGGGTATTGGAGGAAAGAAGGGAGAATATGTCTTATGCGCCAGCACACGAGTGGGTCATCATCCATCTGAAAGATGAGACTGGTGTTCAGAGAGGTCAAGCAACTTGTAGGTGGCCATACAGCTGGCACTGTGTGGACTAGCTGCAGGAACAAGCTGTCTCTGTGTGAATGCGGCCAAGTTATTTTAATCTATCACCAAGAATCCCCAGGGGTAGGTAGGTACAACTATGTACATGATCCTGGAAAGCTATTTATACAGGTGTTGGGGGTTTATTGGTCATAAACTTGTATTCTTATCTTGGCAGACTCGGATTGCCTTACCAGCATCACAAACTCCCTGAGCATGAACATGAGACCTTTCCCTTTTATCAGGGCCCAGCAGCTGGTGCCAACAACCAGTGAATGTCCTTGAACATGTTCCCTGCAGTGTTCACCTGACTCTATCCCCTCGGCAGGAGCCAGAAAGAATTCCGCTGCACTGGATGATTAAGACTGCCGAGGTTGACCTTAGGCAAAGGAAAGCAGATGAAACTATTCCTAGTCTCTCCAGTGAGGCCCTGCCCAGCTCCGAGGTGCCGACATGCATCAGGAGTGGCCTTACACCCACACCACCTATGCTGACATCATGGCATTACAGGGTGTTGGCCACTGCCAGCCACCGTGCTCTGGGCTTTATCTGCATGGCCTTAGTTGACATTGCCCACGACTCTGATGTGAAGACTGCTCAGAACACTCCTTATTTCACAGCTGCAGTTCAGAGAGGTTAAGTAACTTGCCAGCAGCCAGTCGAGAGGCATAGATCTGTGTTTCAAAGCTAGAATTGTTGACAAGCATCCTTTTTGACCTCTGGATGTCAAAGATGAAGCCCTGGTTAGGTCTTGGTGGTGCCATTCATCAAATCTAGATGATGAACAGGAATTCTAAGGCCCAAAGTTACCATTTAATCAACCCGAAAACAGAGCGCTGGCAGGAAGAATTAATGCCACAATCTCTCTCTTCCCTTTTTGCTTTTAGGTACATTTTTTTTTTCCTGTATTTGTTACAACTAGTCTTGCATACTCTGTTTGTGCACCACGATGTTAAAATGGCAAAGGGGCAGCTCACTGGTACCTTACCAAATAAGTCACTGATGAACAAGGGGCATGCTTTGAGTTATTCAAATTCCAAAGTGTCTTAAAATGCATTTGCTCCTGAGTGAGGCCTCCCTCGGCACTCTGGGGAAACAATGCCCAGGTAATTATTTTAAATGAGCATTAATTATGTCATTATTAGAAATGGGAAGAGAATGCAATTTCCTTCTGTCACTTCTTGATATCTTAACTAGAGGAATATTTGCCATGCTATTATAACAAGTCACTGTTGGCATAATGGTGGCCAGGCAATAACACGGAGACATGTACATCTTCATATGAATATATCATGCCTAACTAATGAGATTGCTCATTTCATAACTTCAGTTCCATTTTTATTATTTCATAAAACTGGAAGTCCTTATCCATTTTATGAAAAACACCAAACCTTTGTGAAATTCATTAAATAAGCATAAAAAATTCATTAAACAAGTGAATTGCATTCGGAGCTGCTTTGATGCAAATGCCCTTTAAGCAATGTAAAACTCCATATTGATTTAACCTTTCATGTTCTGATATTTCCATGTGGATATAAAAAAAATTCTTTATTCAGGGAATGAAATTAAGCGCTGAGCCCTTGATCTCCAGCTGGGCAGGATAGATTGGTCAATTTAAGTAGCTGCTCCTCATCAGCAAACAACTGAATTTAAAAGTATTAAGGCATGTCGATATTTTAAGTATTGTCACCTGCAAATCAAGCAAAGGGAAAAAAATATATTATTCCAGCTCAATTAAGTTTGTGTTTGCCATCAGGCTGACCTTGAAGGGGCGAGCCCATTGGGCCATGGCTCTGTGCCCTTGGAAGTTGACAAGGGCAACAGAGGCGAGATGTAAAACACCAACAATAGCCTGCATATGTTGAATTGTGTGGCTAGAACAACCAGAAAATAATTAGCCTGGAGACGCAGTCCCCTTGGGCTATGTCCCCTCATTAGCAAGGGGCAGGCAGGGGAGCAGGCTTTAGTTCAGAGGAGGAGACACAGACGCACCCTTCACCTGAGAAATGCTACTGGAAACCTCATTAGGCCAAGAGCATAAAGCAGCATTCAGAGGTCCCTGGGGCCGGGATGGGCCTGGGGAGGTCATCACTACTCATTCATCTATCCATTCAGTCAATTGATGCATACGTATCGGGTGCCTGATGTTTGCCAAGAGCTAGAGTTGATGCTTGGGAATAAGGCATGAATAACATAGCTATGGTTCTTCTAGAGTCATAGACCAGAAGTGTACTTTCTCATTGAAGAGATTGCTAAGAAAGAAAGAAGGAGAGAAGAAAGAAAGAAAGAAAGAAAGAAAGAAAGAAAGAAAGAGAGAGAAGAGAGAGAGAGGAAGGAAGAAAGAAAGAAAAAGAAAAACGTCTATCGTGTTTTATGCATCTCACCTGAGCCCTGCTGTGTTGTGGCTGTGATTGTGGGTTTCTGCTTTCCACTGTTACAACTCCATAAGACTATTGTACACACAAAGCGAGCTCTTAAATCTACAAGCCTCAGCAGAGCAGCTGGCAAGCAGTAAGTACATGAGACGTGCCAGTCATTACCCTCTTGACTGCTACTCATCTTACAGATAAAGCAGCTGAGAATTGAAGAACTGAGGCCACTCCAAAATGGATAGCATGCTGAGACAGGGGGGTCCCTTCCCCATGTCACTAGTGGCTACCAAGTCTCCCAAGCCATAAGCTTTGGATCTCAATGACTCACCTGTCCCTGGCTCTTGCAACTATAAACTACATAACTAGATCTGCCAAGGTTTCAGATGAGGCATGATCCAGGAGCCCAGTGATGTCACCAGGATCCAGATTCTCTGTGTAGATGTCTCTGTTCTCTTTGCTTGGCAATGACTCCAACTTCCTCTGCAAGTCCCGACGTAGCTTGCAGTAGCGAGAGAGCATCCTGCTTCTTTGTGCATGTCCTGCAAGAGAAGTAAGGCCCTTTGTCTTTGCATTCCCAGAGAGCCGAGGTCCAACCTGATGGGGTGACTGAAGCCACACACCACCTCTGTACCCATAACCAGGGCCGGTAGACAAACTGAACTGATTGGCTTAGCATGGTCTCATTTACATCCCACCTTGACCCAAAGATGCACTCACCCTGCCCAGACTCACAAAAGCCAGGAGCTGCTGGGAAAGTGGAGCTGGAAAAATAATCGCACACATCCTCAGACCACACTCTACAGGGTAAGGATTCTATGCACTTAACTAGCATGCATGAAAAGGGCTTGGAAGCTTAGATTTTTTGGTTTTAATCAACATGGGCCACTATGAGCTCCAGGAGGGTATAAAGCATGCTTCTAGTCACCTCTACCTCCAAGGGGCTTGGCACTGTGTACGTGGGGCCATTACATCATGGTTATGTCAGACTACCTTGTAGGCATCTGAATCCTGGCCCTGCTACTTACACGTATGGAGCTCTTAGTCAGGATTGAGTGAAGGGTTATGTGAGCTTCTGATGAAGGAAGGTCAGTAGTGCAAATGAAAGACACATGACCCATAGGAAACAAAGGCTGACCCTGCCTGGCTCTGAGCTGTGCCTACAGTAGTGAGCACCATTAAACTGTCCACACAGGGAGGTGCCATAGATTGGGACATTCACTGAACTGTCTTCACATAGTTCCTCTGTCATCCATGTTCTCCTCAAGACCCAGGGAAAAGTTACCTTCTTCTAGAAATGTCTCCTCACTCCCAGAACCCCAATACCTTCCTTAAATCCCTCTGTCTTCTAGAGCCCTTGTCACCCTTTACTGTCACTTCCCTCTTATTTTCCCAGAGGCAGTAAAAAAACGTTTGTGACAATGCCTTTAATTCTATGTACTGATCAGCCCAGCTGTGTTAGTTCAGTATAAGACTTGGAACCACAGAGCGAACCAAACCTTGGGTAAGTGTCTAGAGGTATCTAGATTGTTGGCTTATCTTGGCAGCCAGGGTTTTAGACTAGTTTATAGACCGTATGGAGAGAATACACTAATAGCATGGTTATCTCTGTGGGAAGGTGATTGAAGGCAAGCTGCTCACGGGCTCAGAGAACACTAAAGCTTTGTTACATTTGTGAGATCTCAGGGCTGAGGAGTATACAGAGTGCCGTGCCAGGCTGAAGAACGAGCAGACTGCCCCAACCGCCACGCCTTTCCAGCGTGGAGGAAGCCACCTGCATGGGAGCGGGCTCACAGGACGGAAATGCCCGTGTCGCTTGCAGGGGGAGTGAGGGCTGTAGCTAGTACCTTCTTGGCCCCATCTTCCCAGACCCTACAAAATCTGATTACTTCCTGCCCACTCAGACCCCCAAAATTTTACACTGGGAGATAGGGTGACTGAAGATTGGCTTTCCGGGGTGATGGAATCCCAGAGGGCTCAAGTTCAGCCACACAGCAGTGCCTCTCCGAAAATTGAGCTCTGAGCCAGTGCACACCCAAAACAGCTCTGGAAAATGGAGACGTGTCTTCATGATTCCACACAGTCCAGTTTCCTGCTGCTGGGGTACCTTGTTCTGGGCCAAGGGTCCCTGGCTGTCAGCCTCAGCCTGCAGCATCACCTATGCATTGCCCATGGCTGGAGTCCAGGCCTCGCTGCGGGGCGCTGAGTCCTGGGACCCAGAGATTCTTTGGGGTACGTACTACCAACTCCTTTTCTCTTCCCACAGGTGAGAATACTTTTTGGCAAGGACTAAGGCTGAGGTGTGGCCCGTATCTTGGGGCTCTGTTGTGTCCAATGTTAATCAGCTGAAGTCAGGAGGGGAGTGGTCCCCTTGAAAACTCAAGCTCATGGCTGCAGTAGGCAGAACAACTGGGAGGCCAGTGTTTATAACTGCACTGAAGCTTCAATCATAAAGTCCTAGCTTCCCTACAGCGTTGTGGTATAGCAAAGAGTGGAACTAGATGTGGCAGGCAGGCACTGTTCAGAAACAAAATTATGAAGCCAGGCATGGGTGGTACACACCTAGAATCCCAGCCCTGGGGAAGCCGAGATAGGAGGATCCTGAGTTGGAAGCCAAAATGTTTCAAAGATAAATTAAATATGGTAAAGTAAGAAGATAAAAATCTTCACCAAGTGGTCTTCTTTAAACTTGCTTAGTAAGCGTGCTTGCTCCACACCAGCAAGGATGAGGCCAAGGTAGGAAAGACAGATCAATAGAGCTTCTAAGGTGGGCAAACTGTACTGTAGGCACAGTCACCCCAAAGCCAGTTATGTGCTTTGGAGCCTCAATGACTACAGCATGCAAAGCCCCTGTCAGGCATCGGCGGCTCCTCTCTGCTCTTGGCAACCTGTGTGACTTTGGATTTGTCACTTGCCCTCTCTGAATTGTGGCTTCTTCGGCTCTGAGCAGGAAGCGTGTGAGGCCAAGAGGTACAGTTTTAAAATTACACTCTGTTGAGCCCTCAGGCATCCACAGAAGCTCTGGTAGGAGGAGGGCAGGGGGCTCAGTGGGTGGGATTCTCAGCCCCCCCACCCCACCTTAACCAGAGCTTTCTGCTTTTATCTTTTCTATAATCAGAGTTCTGCATAATATTTTGAGGGAAGAAAGAGTTCTGAGGCTAGAGAGAAAATGAAAACCACGCTGTCGACTGATCTCAGAGGCCTTCCAGCTCTCATAATCTAGCAGTCAAGAGAGATAATTGTCTGTTTTCTAGCCGGCCGACCTCTTGCAAATGATTGAGGCACCAAAAACGAAACCACACCCAGACGGCTGTCTGCGAGCTGCCTTCTGGGGTACCAGGAAGACTGGAGCCCATCTCTCCTGCTGCAAGTGTGAAACCCATCACAGAAAGCAAGCTTTGCCCTCATCCCAGACCTTGACTACTAGCACCTAGTGGGCATCTCCCGCTGCCTGGGGTTTTTGGTCCCTTCCAAAACTCCCAGTTACTCTAGGGTGATGGGGAGCAAGTACGTGTCCCTGTTAGCTAAATGGTTTCACATGTAGCTTCTTGGTGGCCATGCAGGAAACACAGAACTTCTATGTACCCCAGCAAAATTATCTATTCATTTGCCTTCATAACAACTGCTGGCAAATATGCCTCTCCTCGGTGGACATCACACTGTGAAGCCCTTGGCAGCACTTGAAGCCATTTAACTTAAAACCATTATTAGATTTTAGTTTAGCTCTCCCTTGACACGCCAATCCAAAAAGAAGGCCTTGGGGTACCTCTGAGATATTTAAGTCTACGTTGTCTTAGGAGACTACCCTCTCACCAAAGGCAAATGTTTTAAAAGTTGCTTTGTAATATTAAAAAAAAAAAAAAAAAGGAGAGAGAAAATCAAGAGAGAACTGGGTAGGTTTTGGTGATTACTAATTTAGCAGATTCTCTGTTATGTTTTATTGATAGCTCTAAACATAAATTTGCCTTTGGTATCCTTTGCTTCCGATGCTTAAAATCAGACGTGTAAGAACACATAATCCCATGCCCGCGGCTTCGCAGAATAGCATACAAAGGCTCTTTGTGACAACCTGAGACAGAGATATTTAAATGGTAAAGTTCAGGGCTCAGGCAATTCTTCGAATTTGGGAATAAGGGAAGTGGCTTGCTGCTCACGGATGTATCACTCCAAGTCCCAGCATTCATGCGGATTTAAACACGATATTCCTTCTGGTTGATTCTTGAATCAGAAACACTGATCTCACCTACATCTTATTATTTGCAATCGGAGAATCACATGTGAGGCCCCAAGTTCACAGGAGGAAAATAATACATATCACACCACTTAAGCGGGCAGTTACTGATGATTAAAGTCTGCCAGGGGGACAGCCGTTATCTGTGTTATGAGACACCTTTACAGGCTTGAGCACGAAATTGTGCGCACAGCCTGTAAAAAGCAATTGCTTTAAAGGCTCCCCCTTCTTCTTCCTTTTTAAATCATGAGGTGTCGATGAATAATCAAATGTATGTATTTTATCTTCCAAATGCTAATGGGCTTGAACACAGTGTGAAAGGCAGAAAGCGGATTAACAGGGAGCGTAATGAGGCCGTTATAAGCACTATTTTCTTTATAAATAAATGATCTCGATAAAATCTTCTATCCATGAGGAAGGCTGCTGCAAACAGTGCGATAGCATCTGTAACTCCACATACTGTCTTCATCCTGGGGCATAGCACAGTGCTTTTTTTTTCACAAATGATAGAGTCAAAACCAATCTGGTTTGTTCACTCCAGTCTGTGGAACTGCTGGGGACAAGAAAGTGTGACAGTCGTGGGTGCCTAGTATATCAAAGACCAGGGATCACTTCTCCTGGCCTTGTTTCTGCAAGCTGCAATATCGGGCAGGCAGCAGTAGAGAAGCATAAAGCCCATCTCTTAATATTATTTTAAAGGAGACAAAGTATCTAATAGTGTGCTCTGGGCAAACATATTCTCTGAGACAGATCAGCTTAACTCCCCAGTATCCTGGAGCACAAAGCATTTTAATAAAAAAAAGATTTTGGTTGTATCACAGGCCTTTTTCATAGATATATGTCCTCAACAGAGGCACAGGGTCTGCTATCAAGTTAACTCTAGGCCTCTTCTCCAGCCCTCCCTCTCCTGCTTCCCCAAACTCTTACCTATAAGATGAACTAGGGAGGAGAGAAGTGGCCTCCTGGACTCTCTCCTTCCAGGCATCCTTGCTGGATCAGGAGATCTGGCCTTTCCCCACAGGCTGGGCTTACTGTTATGCTGTAGATTCCTCCAGCCTTCCCACGTGTGTGGCATACACGACCTTTGGCCACAGCTTGGCCCATTGCATGGTCATAGCATCTTCTCTTGAGGGACGTCCAGAATTTCTTGCAGGATGAGAGAGGATCTGAGGTCCAGGAGCCACTGGGCACTCAGGCTCATTGTAAGAAATGTTACCTGTGCCCCTGCCATGTGCAAGGTGTGGTTCTGAGAGTTGGTTCCTGCCATTACACTGTTACAGAGCTAGCACTGCAGAAAGTGGACAAAGGGGCCAACCCATGGGGTCAAAACATAGGACCACTCACTTATTCACTCGTGTTTGAAAGTGCTAAGAGATGCATAGAGATGAACAAACATGGCCCACTCTTTCTCAATTAAAGGACTATGCTGTATACTATATGTAATCTACTATATATATAATATATAATATGCTATAATTTCATAATGACCTTTCCCCAAATGATTGGAGGTTAGAGAGCACAGATTTTTGTCTTCTTAAAAAATGTTTCCAGCCGGGCGTGATGGCGCACGCCTTTAATCCCAGAACTCGGGAGGCAGAGGTAGGAGGATTGCCATGAGTTCAAGGCCACCCTGAGACTATGTAGTGAATTCCAGGTCAGCCTGAGCTACAGTGAGACCCTACCTTGAAAAACAACAACAACAAAAGTTTCTGATGTGTGTGTGTGTGTGTGTGTGTGTGTGTGTGTATGTGTACATGTATTTGCAAATGAGTGTGTGGGGGAGAACTTTGGTGTCTTTCTTCTGTACTCATCCATGTCTTTCCTTGAGGCTGAGTCTCTCTGCAAATGCAGTTTTCACTGAGCCCCAGTGATTCTCTGGTCTCTACTTCCACAGGACTGGGGTTATGGAAATGCATGTCTGCACCCAGCTGTTTATGTCAGTCCTAGAGAATCCAACTCATTCAGACTCAGGCCCTCGTCCCTACAGTAAGTACTCTTCCTGATGAGCCCTCTCCCCAGCCATAATGGTTTGGTTTCAGCAAAGGCCCATTCCCTGGGATTAAACAGGCCGGGAGCTAGGAGTCAGGCCACTCTTGTGACCCATGAACACATCGTGCAAATTCATCATTTTAATGATTTCTAGAACACTGCTGGCCACTAGACTCATCTGAGGAGCAAAGCCAAGACCGGGTGAGCTCAGAGAGGCACTTAGAAAGTGACATTTAAGGAGAGACTCATTCTGAGGAGTGTGCAGGTACAAGGTCATCATCTCAGAGTGAGTGCCTCTCTAAATTTTGCAACTGAGACAGGTCATTCACCAAATCCTAGTTCCAAACCTGTTAGGGAGATTTAGAAAATATAGGCCTAAATGAGGTCAGGGGAAGAGATTGAGTAAAGGAAAGGTGGAGGGACGGCTAATCAAAATCTAAGAGGATATAAATAAGTCATATGGAAACTTACTCTTTTTGGACAATGGAACACCCAGAAGTCATAGATTGTGACTAGAAAATTTTCAGTGTCAGTCCAGTGAGTTGGTGGTCAGAGAGGTCACTGATGCTCCCAAAACATTACAGGCCATTGCCGAGGCTCTTGGTTTCCCACTAGGAATAGATAGTAAGACCCTATTGCTGAAGACTCCATATACTTGGGCTGTAAGGTCACTGAGAAATTCTGCTGGAGCTGAGCTGAAAACCTCCTCCATGTAGACCAGTTGACAGAAATCTGGAAAAAGCTATGCTGCAGTTAGTTCAATGGGAGAGTGAGAAATAACTAGTGAAGATACTCAGCAATGGACACTGCAAGCCTTAAATTTGGCCAGCCAGGCCAAATGAGCCAACAGATGCAATAATGGCATGTCTGTTATAGGGGAAACCAACCACTCTCTAATTGGACTGGAGGTCCACTCCATGGGAAGGAAGACATCCCTGATACTGAAAACCCACAACAGGGGTAGTCATGAGCCCTAGGTGTGTAACGTCTACTAGTGTTTGGCTAAATATATATACTATGCTCACCAAACTGTCTCATAAGCACGTGTCTTAATGTTCATACCCATATATTAATGCTACTCTCACTTTTGGTTAGAGAAGCTTCTCTTTTCAGATGGAAGTGACTTGGTATGACTCAGAAAGCATCATGGTGCTGAGAAGAAGTGACAGAGGAGTGCTCATCACTGAAATATCTCTATCACACCATCCAAGGCTCAGGATCCATTGCAGAAGAGGTGGAAGAAAGAATGTAAGAGCCAAAGGGTAGGTAGGACTCATTACAATGTGTTCCTCCAGACACAAAATGGCCTGGATATCCATGACCTCACAGTGCCTGATGCTACCTACACAAGACCATCATAACAGGAAGAAAAGATGACGACATTAAAATAAAAGAGAGACTGATTGAAAGGGGGAAGGGGTATGATGGAGAGTGGAGTTTTAATGCAAAGTTATGAACCACAGATTGGGGCCTGGGGAGATGGCTCGGGGGTTAAAGATGCTTGTTTGCAAAGTCTGCCAGCTTGGCTTCAAGCTACATGTCTGTCGTAGTGAGAGGCCCTGGCACACTCATATGCACAGAGAAAGAGAGAGAGAAACAGAAAGGGAGAAATAGGAAAGGAAGATTGAGAAATGTTGGCAGGCAACATGTTCATGGAAGAGCAGATTTGGAGAAGTGATCATCGGGTCCTTTGCACACAGTTCTGTCTTGAGCAGCTTATCATGATCTCTGATTTCTTGGCTCTGACAATGCTGACCTATTCTTGATCACAGTAGCTACCAAGGCTTCTGTCCCTACCTCAAAAATCCTGTTGACAGCCTTAAAAAGTTAATATTATCATCTTCATCCAAGCGTGAGGCAACTGAGGCCCAGAGAGACTAAGCCCCTTATCTAATGTCCCACACAGGAGGAAATGGGGTGCTGTGGGGTTGTCCTTGTTCAAAGCATGGCCACCTGTAGTCAGTGGCCATGGCCAACATGGTTCTGAATTTACTAGCTTGTGAGTATGTTGGTTTACAAAAGGCCCCTTGAGCCTAACCTGAGGAAAACCCAGGCACTGTGTGCCTCTTTACCTGAGTTAGATCTAGTCTGCCTCCAACTAGACCTCAGATTGGTTTTTGGCCCCATAAGGGGGTCTTGTATCCCACATTCAGGCTGCCGGCTGGGAAGTTAACTGGGGCTGCTGAGTTCACCTTAATCTCGAGTCTCTAGAGAATGTGGTCAATAGTCTCTGCCATGCAGGGATGCTGAATTGACTGCCTACAGGGGAGTCCTTGGAGTGGCATGACCATTTAGCTTGGAAGTACTTAAGAATCACAAGTTGCCGTCAGTGGATGGAATTTGTTTTCTGAGAACCACATGTTTTTTGAAGCCTGGAGTCCAGACGTCCCCAGTAAGGGCATCTTTCAAAAAGAACATCACACCCACATAGTGGTGTAAAGTGAGTGCAAAGCCCCAAGATCTTAGCACATTTACAGAAAGTAGAGGGGAGCTTTTATTGGAATGACCAAGATTTTCATTCCCCACGGTGCTGTTATGTAGCTGTAGAAATCTTCCTTTCTGCTTTTTCAGCTGCCAGCATCTCTCCTGTGCTCAAATCATTACTGGTTCCCCACTGCCTGCTAAGCTAAGTGTAAGTTTACTTGCCGGTTACATGAACCTGGGCCTGATATTCAACCTCTTGAACCCATAGGTCCTTCAACTTCAACATGAATATGATACCAGGCATGGTAGTACATGCCTGTAATCCCAGTTGCTCTAGAGGCTTAAGCAGGAGGATAGAAAGTTCTAGGCAAGTCTGGGCAGCTTGGCAAGATCTTATCTAAAAATAAAATTTACAGACAGATATCACTGAGTAGTATAGCGCTTGCTTAGCAACATGTGAGTCCCTTGGTTCATGCTTCAGTGTGAAAACCCTTCCAGAAAGATAATCTAGGAGCTACTACTTGCGATGTATTGCTTACCAGGGCAAAAGCTGGAACCTATTTCCACCTTCCTGGAACCTGGGCTGGATATGTCAAGCTAATAGAATGCCACAGAAGTGGTGGGGCCAATGCTGAGCATAGACTGCAAGGGGTTTTGTATGTTTCCTGTCTCTGTCACAGAATCCTGCCACCTCAGGTGAACCAACCCAGTCACATCTGCTGAAAGGCTGTGAAAACAGTGTGCGGTCCAGCCTAGGCCACTGATGACCAAACAGGCCCAAGCTGACCCACCCATTGAGCCAGGCATGTGAGGGAGCAAACTTCAAATCAGCCAAGGTTCGCATGTTTGTTCTTTTTTAATTTTTTTTGTTAATTAATTTTTTTACTTATTTAAGAGTGACAGAGAGAGGGGGGGGCAGAGAGAGAGAGCATGGGTGCACCAGGGCCTCCAGCCACTGTAAACGACCTCCAGATGCATGTGTCACCTTGTGCATCTGGCTAATGTGGGTCCTGGGGATCAAGCCTCGAACCAGGGTCCTTAGGCTTCACAGGCAAGCGCTTAACCTCTAAGCCATCTCTCCAGCCCCATGATTGTTCTTTTGAACTGGCAACTTCAGGAGTGGTTTGTCATACAGCCACAGCCTGCTGACATGTCACTTTGAAGAGTTTGGAAATTTGTTTGTTTGTCTGCCTGTGATGGGGTTGTGTCTCTCTGTAGCCCAAGATGGTCTGGAACTATGTAGACCAGGCTAGCCTTCATCTCACTGCAATTCTCCTGCTACAGTCTCCCAAGTGCTTAGAGGTTTAATGGTTATTACATTATCTCATGATCATGTAATAATCACATAAAACAGCGTACTTGCAACAGTGCAAATGTCCAATGCATACCAGTTTGTGTTAGATGCAGAATACACAGTAGCAGCAGATGAAAAGATGCTAAGTCGTGAGTGCCTCGTCCTTCTCTTGTAGTACTCTTCCCGCTCTGTCTGTGTTGATTTGCTCCTCCCACACCTTTTTAAAATTTTTTGTTTATTTTTATTTATTTATTTGAAAGTGACGGACAGAGAGAGAGAAAGAGGCAGATAGAGGGAGAGAGAATGGGCACGCCAGGGCCTCCGGCCACTGCAAACGAAGGGGGCATGTGCCCCCTTCTGCATCTGGCTAATGTGGGCCCTGGAGAACTGAGCCTCCAACTGGGGTCCTTAGGCTTCACAGGCAAGCGCTTAACTGCTAAGCCATCTCTCCAGCCCTCCTCCCACATCTTAAACTTGGCTCTTCTCTTCTTCTTACCTGGAAGGTCCCTTCCTGCATGTGCATCTCCCTGATAGCTTCTGGCTCTGAAGATGAAACTGCTCCAGGAAGCCGGCTCTGTCAACGGTGTGCCTGCCGTGGCTCTGTCTCATGGTCGCA
The DNA here is from genome assembly GCA_036346955.1 of Dipus sagitta. Classification (NCBI taxonomy): domain Eukaryota; kingdom Metazoa; phylum Chordata; class Mammalia; order Rodentia; family Dipodidae; genus Dipus; species Dipus sagitta. Next base: position 236,591,806 of record CM070770.1, read on the forward strand.
GCTGTTTGATGAAGTGACATGAGATTCCTTTGCACTGCTCCAGAGCTTCACGTGTGCAGCGTCCCCTGCTTGACTGCAGGTTGTCTGGGGACACATCTACTTCTGCTGCTCCCCTAGGCCTAGCACAGTGCCTAAATCATGAATGGCAAATAGGTTGGAGGGTAGTCCATTAGTGGCAACTTCCTGGTATGCTGAGGTGCAAGGACCACGAGACTGTATACCGAGCTCAATCAGTAACGTCTTACATGGGCACCGAGTGGGAAGAGGCAGAGCAGACACTCGGTTGAGCTGATGCTGCACAGCCTTGGAATTTCATATCTGAAACGAAGGAAAATATGGATGTGATGTGCCACTCCTCCCCCATGGCTAATTGTTGTGTTTTCTAAGCATCATGATACCCCTGTATTTATTATTCTCCACTTCATGGGAGATGTTCAGTGGCTTGGCACAGTCACTCAGCTAGCAACAGGCAGAAGTGAGACTGGAATACAGATTGCCTGCCTCTAAACTTAACGCTGGTTTTGCTGTGGGATACGAATTGTTCTAATTGACATCATAGCCCTGAGTTTATATTTTCATGCACCATGGAAATTCACTTCAATTATGTAAATTGGAGTATTTATTTAAAACACAGGAAAGTATAATATAGCCAAAAGCATACATGCATATGAGCACACATATGCACACAGAGACACAAAATCAAAGCACTTGCTTTGAGTTCTTTCTACTTGAATTCCCAACAGGAGTAATGGGCATATGCTATCATTATTCCTATAATAGCATTGTAAGGTCATAATTTAATGACTGATTTACCCAGTATGAAATGAAGACAACATTTCTAGTGTAGCAGACCTAGCCGGAGAATAGAGATGTTCTATAAATCCAATTTTCTGTCTAATAATAAAAATGACTGTATGGAATATTATACAGTAGTGAGGAGTAATAAACTAAGTGTACATTGAGAAATATAGGACAGGTTACAAAAATTAAAATGCTGCATGAGAAAAGTAGAGAAGGCAGCTAGGTTTTCAGTGTAATTCAATTCACATAAATTTAAAACACCCCCCTCCCACACACACGCAAAGCACATTTCCTATCTCACATATATCACCCATATGCTTATCATGGTTAGGGAAGTGAAGTAGGAATTAAAAAAAAAAATTGATATAAAATTGGCCAGCAGGATTCTTACCCAAATAATGATTATAATTGACCAAGAATTGAGAAGTATGAGTAGCATAATGGTACAAAAGAAATTCAACTTCTTTTGGTGTGTGTATATGTGTATGAGGACTACTGTAGCGTGCTGTATTGTATCCATGTGTGTGCAGATGAGTGTGCCTTGTGCATGCATGTGTGGAGGCTAGTGGAGACCTTCAGGTGTCCATCTCTTTTTGCTCATCTGCCTATGTCCTTGAGGTGGTGTGTCTCACTCAACCCAGATCTGTTGTTTTCACTGCGTTATTCAATCAGCAAGAACCAAATTCCATCTCTGCCCACCACGGGACTGGGATTACAGCCATGTATGGCGGTGACCTGCAGTTTACGTGAGTGCTACGGAATCAAACTTAAGTGGTCTCAGGCCCCAGAGGGCCTTGTGCTTATACAACAAGTGTTTATAACCATTGAGCTACCTCCCTTTTCTAGATTCAACATTTTAGTTTCATTAAATGAAAGTTTCTGTATAATCCTAAAGTGAATTCAAAATACACCAATATCTCAAGTACCATAAAAGTGCTTTCTGGTGGGATAATTTTCTCTACATTTCATTTCATTCATACAGGTGGAGCAACTTCTGTGATCCAAGCACTGGAAATAGGAACTAACCTAGAATCTCTGCCTTCAAAGCACAAAACTGGTATTATTTATTGAACACCTATTAAATGGTAGGCTCTGCATAACTTATGTTACACAGATTATAATTAATTCTCATAAAATTATAAAAATTGTTATTCCTCTTTAAAATTGAAGGACCTATGGCTAAGAGGTCAAGAATTGTACTCCAAAGTAGCAAAAGTAGATTTCACAATCAAATCCTCCTGTCTTCAAAGCTCAAGTTCTTTGCATGACTACACTGCGACAGGCCAGTACTAGGGTGAGATCAGTATATCAAAGCAGGCATTATGAACATCAACTGGAGTTTGAGTCCCTTAAGAGCAGAGCCTGGGCCAGTCACACGCATTCCTCCAGTGCCATGCTTAATGTGGGGCCTCCTGAATTCACATTCATATTTCATGCAGAAAAGTAATAAATAGCACCCAAAGCAGCAGTGCAAAATGTAGGCTGAACTTTCTGATTAGTAGTTTTCTAATTAATTTTACATATCCTTTTTTATATGGAACAGAGAGTTGTCTGGGCAACCGCAGTTATTGACTGACACTTCTTCAGTATAACTTGATGAAAAAAAAAAAACAATAATGCCTCAACATGTGTCAGAAAAAAAATTCTCACTGTCCAGATCAGGAGACTGGGCCCTTCCCTTTAAGTGGGAGTGGAATCCCATGACCACATCTAGTTTCTGAGCCACCACCACCATCACACTCGGGTCACGATGACTCTCACTTGCTGCCATCAGCCATCTGTCATTTTCTCTGTGCCAAACCTTGTGGTGAGGTAATATCATTTATCCTAATGTACAGGTGAGCACAGGAAACTTCCAAGAAATTAAGTGACTTGCCCAAGATCACATAGGTAAGTCAGCAATACAGCAGTGTATCAGCGAGAATAAGCAAGGGTGTGGTGCACTAACAGATAGCCTCCAAATCTCAGTGGCTCGACTTACACACAATTAAATGTGGGTCTGAGAGTCTCAAAGCCAATTCTCCTCACTCAGGGTCTAGGACAGTAGGTGTCTCTATGAGTTCCCCACCTTGCCAAAAGCAGGGAAAAGAAGCAATAGGCATCTCACAAGAGACTCTCACAGCCCCAGTCCGGAAGTGACTCTTACTACTTATCCTGGGCTCCGAACTAGTGACACCACTCTGCCAGCTGGAAGGAGGCTCAGAGGTGCTGTCTTCAGTGTGCATGGGAATAAAGAGGAAGGCTATGTCTGTGAGTCCTAGAAGTAGTTATCACCAATAGGAGCTCCAAGGGCCAATTCATCCCTGGAGAGTGGCACATCCACCATCAATGTCAGGTTTGGCTTAATGAACACTTACATGGTGGTTAGAATCGTTTACTATAGTTTTATTACTATTACTCATCTTGTGCTGATGTGACCTTAAAAGCATTTGTATGTATTTCCATTTGACCCTCACAGTAACACCATGAGATAGCCCTCCTGTCTCCATGTCATCTGAGGCTCAGATAAATGAGGTAGATACCCCAAGCCAAAGCTTGACTCCAAAAGCAAGTGTGTTCTGCTTCTAAAATCCTGAATCATGCCATTTGCTTATTTACTCATTTGAAAACTACTTTTAGATAGGTATGAATTGAATTAGTATTGGGAAAAGTCCTATTGGGTCACTTGAGACAGCTCCCTTCACAGGTAAGGGCACCGGAGTTTAAGCAGAGGTTTGCTACATCCACCCAAGAGGCCATGGTGCCAAGACCCTCTACGGACAGAGATGAAACTTGCTAAAGCAACGAATGAAAGGCAGTAGGTTACCCAACCCAGCACTAGCTCCATCCCCAGGGAAGAAGGCAAGAGAAATTCCAAACCCTTCAGGGTTCATGCTCTTAAACACTTACACACTTACCAAAGCTTTAAGATCTAGACAAAACCCAGACCTGAGTGCAAAGGTTACTGGAGCAGGGATTTTATTACCAGATGTAAATCCATCTTTGCTAAGACCTGCTCTGGTTCCCTTGTGTCTGCCTTGAAATATTTCTTGTGTGTGGAATGGATTTGTTGGCTCCCTGTTGCCTTCATAAATTATGAAGTCCAAATTTCTGAGGGCCAGCATCCAGCCAGGGTAACGCTAACTACCCCCACACCATGGAGCGAGCAGAGGACCACTGTGCTGTATTCTCGGAGCGCATCCTTATTTGCTCTTTCCAGGGATGATGGTGATGATGATGATGATAATGATAATGATTATTTGGATTGAAGGAGGGGCCTGCTTTAGCCCACAACAGGTCCCCCAACCTTCCATGCCCAAGTTAGGGCTGTCACTTCTATCATCGTGTGGTCAAAGCTGATTGCTTTAACCATAAGATAAGCTTCTAGGCTTCCTCAAAAAAAAAAAAAAAAAAAAAAAAACAGTCAGATTCTCTCTCAGGAATATGACATTTATTAGAAGAAGGCCAAGCCTTCTTTGTTGTTGATGGGTTTTGTTGTTGTTGTTGTTACAGGGTTGGATTTTTTTTGCAGTTTTGTGTATTCTTTTTTTTAATTTTTTGTTTATTTTTATTTATCTATTTGAGAGTGACAGACAGAGAGAAGGAGAGAGAGAGGGAGAGAGAGAATGGGCGCGCCAGGGCCTCCAGCCACTGCAAACGAACTCCAGATGTGTGCACCCCCTTGTGCATCTGGCTAACGTGGGTCCTGGTGAATCGGGTCTCGAACCAGGGTCCTTAGACTTTGCAGGCAAGTGTTTAACCTCTAAGATATCTCTCCAGCTCTGTTTCAGGGTTTTTTATTTGTTTGTTTGGTTGGTTGTTTTTTTGAGGTAGGGTCTCACTCTAGCCCAGGCTGACCTGGAATTCACTATGTAGTCTCAGGCTGGCCTTAAACTCATGGCGATCCTCCTACCTCTGCCTCCCAAGTGCTGAGTGCTAGGATTAAAGGTGTGAGCCACCACAACCAGCTTCTTTGTTTTAAAGTGTGTGTGTGTGTGTGTGTGTGTGTGTGTGTGTTTGTGTGTGTGTGTGTTTGCGCACATGGGTACATATGTGCCACAGTGCATGTGTAGTGGTCAGAGGACAACCTTGGGGTTGTTTCTTCTTTCCTTCCATCTTGTTCTGAGACAGGGTTTCCCTCACTGCTGCTGTTTGCAAATTTCCAAATTCTCCTGGCTCTGCCTTGATTGCTGAGCATGTTGGGATTACAAGGGTCACTTTATGTCTGGCTTTTCATGGATGTGAGGAGAATCAAACTTGGGTTGGCAAGCATGTAAAGAGGTGCCTTCAGGGCTGGAGGGATGACTTAGCAGTTAAGGCGTTTGCCTGCAAAGCCAAAGAACCCAGATTCGATTCTCCAGGACTCACGTTAGCCAGATGCACAAGGGGGCACATGCATCCGGAGTTTGTTTGCAGTGGCTGGAGGCCCTGACATGCCCATCCTCTCTCCCTCCTCCTCTTTCTGTCAAATAAATAAATAAAATAAAATAAAATAAAGAAGTGCCTTTAACTACTGAACCATCTCCCTAGTCCTGAGGCCTAGTCTGCTTAATGGCAGCCTCCTAGAATGAAGAGAGCCTCTTGTTGAGATCTCTGGATCTGGCTTCCCTGGTGGGATGTTTAACTTTCCCTTTAGTCCCACCACCCTGTTAATATGGCCATTCTCTTTATCAGGGGGGAGCCAACAAGCGTTGGTGCTGCAACCCAAAGAACCTGGAATAACATGATGCCTGACATCTTCAGTCCCCACTGCCCACAGCCTGTTTCCTGTGTTCTTCCCACAAACCCCACAGACAAACTGACTTCCGTGGTGAATGTCCTAACCCAGGGGATGAGTAGTGGGACAGGTAGGAGATGCTGTCTCTTCTCTGCGCTGTCATGCACAAGGCCCTGCCAGAGGCCAGAGCTGGAGCTCCTTACTCTACTCAGTGGCTCTGGATCGGTGGAGCCCATCACCCTCTCAGTGTGCTCCAGCTCCCTTCTCTGGCTCCTTTGGTTACTGTGGTGATCTGCAAACTCCTGGCCTCTACCTGGGAATGCCTTGCCTCTGATGAGAACCCCAGCTAATCAGTCCCAGTGGGTTCCTTCTTGATCTTTGGCAGGTATCTCTAAGGCATCATTACTCAGGATTAGCTGCTCCTGCCGCCCTTTGTGCTTATTTGCCTCATTGTATTATGATTCTGATTGATTTAATGCTCTGTCTCCCATTAGACTAGTTGTTATTTAAATACCTCTTCATAGGATTAATGCTTCCAAATTACCTATCATGTGACTCTGGCTTTCATAGGACTCCTGGCTTTGTCTTTTTTATTTTTTATAAGTGCATCCATCCTAAAACAAGACAAACAGCCTTGCAGGGGAAAGCCTAGAAATAAACTGTTTTACAATGTTGGGAAAGGGCTGAAGAGATGGCTTAGTGGTTAAGGTGCTTGTCTGCAAAACCAAAAGACTCAGGTTCGATTCCCCAGGACCTACATTAGCCAGATGCACAAGGGGGCACATGCATCTAGAGTCTGTTTGCAGTGGCTGGAGGCCCTGGTTCGCCCATTCTCTCTCTCTCTCTCCCTCTCTCTGTGTCAAATAAATAAATAAAAATAACTATTTAAAATATTGAGGAAGAGGGTATCACATGTACTATCTGGTAAGCACACTTGATCCTGCACATGGCTATAGGGAAAATGGCACAGGGTGGAGTGGAAGTGAGTGAGTGAGAGAGATGGAGGTGCGTAATGGATGGCTAGATGGAAGAAAAGAAGTACCATGTCCCAGATGCTCCTGCTGCCATTGGACTGCTTTGTGCATAGATCTGTTTAGAACATGGTCCTTCATCAGTGGAAGAAAATTACCTACGTCTTCCACATTGAGGGGTCCTACACAAGTGTCAGAAAGAGGGTGAGCTCCAGGCATGTGGGAAAGGACAATGGGTAGATGTGGCAAAGGCAATAGGAGAATGATAGTCTTACCATATAAAATCACTAGGATGTCTGAGTGCCTAGACTATACTGCAGACAGTTCTTTACTGAGGAGAAAATCAGAACATGGAGGCCAAGCAACATTATCTGGATGCTATAGCCAGCAAGTGGTCAGGCTGTCCATACATTATGCTATATAACCATGGCTGCCACTTCCAGGATCCCAACCATAGTAGACAGCTGGGGGAGGGGGGTAGAAGGAGCTTGTGTATATATAGCTTATGTTTGTATGGCTTGTATTAACATAGAAAATTTCTGGAAGGCAGCCAAGAATCTGTTAGTAGTCCATGCCTCTAGGGAGTGGGGATGAAATAATCAGATGACTTATTTGTCTCTTTGCACCCCCACTACACTGTCTCAGAAATTCATTCAGCTGTAAGTAATAGAAAACCAAATTAACAGAGACTTAAACAAAACCAGTTCATTTGTCTTACATTGATAGGAGTGCAGAAGCATTGGTTTCGTTAGCTCCCTAGTTTTGAGACTTCTGCACAATTATCCTGTGTTCCCAGTAACCCCTCTTCTTTGATTTAGTTTTCTATCCATGGGATTTATCTTATCTCCCATCTGTGTATCTTACCTATCTACCTGCTTCCTGCTTCACTTCTGCTATACAATGCCGAATCTGTGGAATCTGTGTGGATGGAGACTGTCTTCTCTTCATGGCTGTATCCCAGCACTGAAACTTCACACAGTGCAGAGCAAATGCAGAGAGCATCCACACATGGATGATTGTATGCCTGGATGGATGGATGGATATATGGAGCATGGATGGATGAGTGGATGGGTTTATCAATGAGAATAGATAGATGGACACATGGACAGACAGATGGTACACGGATGATACATTGATGTATGTATTACTAGATGGATGAATGAGAACTCAAACCCAGCCAGGGCTACAGTTCTAAACCAGCCTAGATTACATAGAGAGACCATGTCAAGAAGAGAGAGAGGACAGGGGAGGAGAAAGAGCTGGAGGAAAAAGAGGGAAGGAGCCGGGCGTGGTGACGCACGCCTTTAATCCCAGCACTCAGAAGGCAGAGATAGGAGGATTAACATGAGTTCAAGGCCACCTTGAGACTACATAGTGAATTCCAGGTCAGTCTGAGCTCGAGTAAGACCCTACCTCAATAAAAAAAATTAAAAATAAAAAAAAGAGGGAAGGGAAGGACTTCCCCAAAAGTCCGCACGTAACAGGTAGCAGAAGGTTTAGAGTCCCAGAAGAGGAAGTGTACTATGATGTCTCATAAATATGTCAGCTCAGGGGCCCTCTGTTGATCTAATAGTCTCCACTTCACAGATGAATAAAATGAGGCTCCCAGAAAAGGAGAGGCTTGTCTAAAGCCTCCCCGGCAATGGAAGACGAAGCCAGGACTAGATTCCAGGCTCTATGCTTGGCTCCCTTCAACCCTAGCTGCCTTGTTCCCACCATCACATATTTATAACCGAGGCCAGGACCTGCCATTACTCACATGCAACTTTTCCTGAGAAGCAATGGAACATCAGTTTGCCTTTCTCCCTTAACTGCATCATGGATTAGTCTCAAGGCAGAAAGGTGGCCCTAATCCCCACACTGCTTTTCCAGATCCCTGCAGTGTTGATACCGTACAAGGAGTCTTAGTGGTTCCTATGCACTCTCGGGCTTCCTTTATATGTATATAAATTTTTATTTCATAATTATTGTTACAGGTTTCCCCTCTGCTCTAGCCCTGCCCTGGAGCCTAAGCACCACACAGGACATGGTTTATGTTCTCTGGCCTGTGCTGACAGTCTAATCCTGCTCCTGTATTTCATGGTGCCTGTCAAGTCCATTCTCTCTCAGAGCTGAAGTCGAGGAGATGCTGTTGGCGAATCTGCGCCATGGGTGAAGTACCTTGTGCTTGGCTTGGTGTGTGTGCACTACTGTGATCAGCACAACAAGCGCTTGCTCTCTGGAAGTTATGGTCGGAGCAAAGCTGAGCCAGCAGAAAACAGAGGCACACACAGTAATGCTGCCAGGGGAAATCTGATTGCCAAATTGAAATTGAAAAGGAAGGTGCCCCTTCCCAGAGATTGGAAGCGCTGGCCCGCAATCACCCAAAACCTGTTTGTAACCCCAAGGTTGGACCTTTCTTAAAGCCTTTATGCTTTGTTGCAGAAAAATAAAAATAAAAATACTGAAGTCTGCCGAAGGACCGGGCACAAACTCAGACACCCGAGGTCCTTGGCTTGTCTCTGATATCAATCAAGTTTATGTGATCTGAGCCAGAGGCTTAATCCTCCTGAACTTCTGTTACTCATCTGGAGAGAGAGGGTGAGAACCTGTCCTATGTGACCACAGAGTGACCTGGAGAATCCGAGAGAGCAAGGCATATAGGAGGTGTAGGCATGTAGCAAGTAATATGCATAGGTTTGAAGTGAGGGACTGATGTCCTAAACTTGCACCAAGGTGTACTCCTTCCTCCACCCCCATCAACCTGCATCTAGGAGAGATGTCTTCGCTATTTGGACATCCCATGGCATTTGTGCACCATTGAAGGAAAGTGACCAAACTACCAGCTGAGCATCCAAGGGCTCTGGTGTCAAAAAGACCAAAGCATCTCTACTTGTCTGCCCCAATGTTTACATTTTTCTATGCAAATATTTGGTATTACACCTAAAAGACCTAAAAGATCAGGGGAAATCAGTCACAGGACAGAAAAGGAACAGCTCTCTGTGAGTAGCTACATATTAGGAGAGGTCATTATGTCTTGAAATCACATCATCTTAATAATTAAATACTGAACTGGAAAGCATTTATTTTCTTCAGACTTTGAAGCCAGCAGCTTGAGCTCAAACCCCAGATTGTCGATACCAGTTCTATCACACTGGACAAGAGACCCCTCTCTTAGGCTCCAGTTTCTAAAGTGATACCTGCTTAAGTCTGGGACGGGGGTGGATTTCAATTTTCTTGCATCACACTAAACCTTCAGTCCTTCCTTAATATTTTTAAATAACTGCTTAACCAATGCTTGGTGGATGAATGAATGAATGAGGGGGACCATAATAAGTTGATAATCTCATGATTAGGAACTTTTGACTCTTCACTAAATACTAGGTCTTCACAAATTATTATGGTACTGAATAAGTGAGTCTGGGATGAGGGTAAAATGTACTTTTGTTTAGGGCAAATTCTCATTTCCTAGAAAGCTTGGCATTGTCTCTCTTCCCAACTGACTTCTGTGCTCCATGAAGAGACGAGCCAGAGCCCTTGAACTCTCTTACATTCTTCTGTTTTGTACATGTGCACAAAAGACATTGCAGTATTTATAGAACGTAGGCCCGTGTTGGGTGTGTGAGGTTGCACACAACCACACAGACTGCCCATACCTAGCAAGTGTGTGGGGACTGGGTTGGTTACTCAACATTGTCAACCCGGCTAGATTGAGGAGACATACCACTGGATAGCCTAAGAGGATGTTTTCTGAGAGAAGTTTAGCTAAGGAGGGAAGACCCACCCTTAATGTGGGCAGCACCACCCGTAGACTGGGAAGCCAGACTGAACAAGAAGGGAAAAGGAGGATAACGCTGACTGGAGCTGCTTCGTGCTCTGCTCTCCATCATGTCTGCCTCCACAGCTACAGCCACTCTGACCACCACCGCTTCCCCACCATGGTGAACTGTACCCTCCAGACACAAGCCAAAAATAAGCCTTTCCTTCCTTGAGTTGCTTTAGTGAAGGATTTTCTCACAACACCAATAAAGTAACTAACACAGAGACCATCTACATAGCCTGGGCTTGAAAGAAAGCAAGACACCTTCTCTCACCCCCCTGAAACTCTCTGCTGTCAGAATGTCAGTATGAAATTGCAATGAGAAAAAAATTCCCTGTGAAATCCCACAACCTCTGTCACTATGAAAAATGTCACAGAAGGCTATTTTTCTTACAAAACGGCAACATGCAAAAGTAATCACTACTGGAAAACCTCAAAGATAGATGAAGAAAACAAGAGGAGTAGGCTCAGTCACTCTGGTTTTATGAATAGACTCTTCCACCACCACACTCATTTGTAAGATCCTCAGGAGATCTCGTTTACAGCAGGTCATGAATCATCTTCATGATATCTTTAAATGGATGATCAATACTATATTTTCCCATAAAATGTTTGGTTTGAAATCCGATTTTAAGTGCATTAGAGTTTTTGTGTGCTGAATGGGTGAATGCCATAATAAATTGTCATCAAATATGAAAGAAATATAGCATAGATTAATTGCCGTATTTATTTATGAGTCTATAAAATACCTTGTGAAAGTCCTGGCACATTTTTTGGATACCAATTTGAACCTTCAGGAAAGTTAAAAGCATTAAAAGAGACTGTAAAGAGATTTATTATCAGAATGTTTTTAATTGCAGACCCAAGCAGACACACAGGTATTGGGAGGGCTGTGCCTTAATGGGCATGTCTCATGTGTTTCGCTCTCTCGTTTTTTCTTTAAAAATGATATACTTCCTATACTTTTATTGATTCATGAGCATTTGTCATAAATTACCTTGGCCAGCATGTGACATCACAAATGGTCCCAGCTTCCCTAAAGTAGTGGGCCCCAGGTGGCAAGGGAGAGGATGTTCCTGGCCAGTTCTAAAACTCAGGGTTTTTGTTGTTGTTGCTTTATTTTGTTTTGTTTGTTTTAGTTTCTCTGAGGCAGGGTCTTAGTATGTACCCCAAACCAGACTCAAACTTAGAATCCTGCTGAGTACTGTAATTCAAGTGTGTACCACCTCAACTAGCTTAATGCAGTTTTCTCTGGATGCAACCTAATGAAACTGCACGCTGGGAGAATGGCACATGTCATGTGATCACGCATGTGCACATGTCATGTGATCACGCGTGTGGCTTGTAGTGGCTCGTGTTTTAATTGAAGTCTGGCTTTCTGTAGCAGTGAAATCCTTCAGGGTCAAGAATGGCAAGACACCCTCCTTAGAAGCTGCACTTTAGCAATGCTTCCCTTAAAGCACTATGTGCAAAAGTGCCCTGCCCTGACTGCAGTTGGACCCAGCAACGCTAAGGGTCCCTTCTTGTTCATCTGGACTGTGGTGCTGCTCCCCAGTTGTACACTCAAGAAACATTCCCAGGTCCTGCCACATAGGGAAAGAGAACATGTTATCATGTCCCCGTGAGTCCCTACAGGTTGTCCCTTTGAGATCCTTATTAAGACTTTAGCTTCAAAACTTACACCCTGACTTTCAAGCCTGTCTATCTGTTATTTACCTTAAAGCTTAATTCCTTGAAAACACAACAGATTCCTGATGCTATCCTTAGAAAGATGTCATCGTTCACAGGACAAAAATAGCCAAGAGTTGCTGGACAGAAAGGCTGTTGGGGAAGTGAGATATCCATACCCCAGCTTACTGATGAAGAAACAAAGACTTTAAAATTTCCTCTTGCTGAAAATATTAACTAAATTCTAGAACTGCTTTCTAAACCAATATACGTTTATAGACACTATTTTAGCTGGGATTTTTTAAAGGAGTGGTTTGATTTGTTTTTTCTTGTTGTGCTGTTCTATTTTTCTATGCTTATCAGCCACTGCTGAACCTGCATGCTGTTTGCCTTCTTTTTTTTTGTTGTTTGTTTGTTTTTCGAGGTAGGGTCTCACTATAGCCCAAGCTGACCTGGAATTCACTATGTACTCTCTCAGGGTGGCCTCGAACTCACAGAAATCCTCCTACCTCTGCCTCCTGAGTGCTGGGATTAAAGGTGTGCACTACCGTGCCTGGCTTGTTTGCCTTCTTAATGAATGGTCCACGTCAAACTTATAAAGATCTCAAGTTATTACATAAGCTCTTTCATAATACACACTGATGCAAGAAGCTTGCAGAAGAGCCTGTGGATTCACTTATTCAGAGTGACATCTTTTCTGGCATCTTCTCTGCCAAATCACAATCTTATCAACAGGCCCAAAATGTGAATTCATGCCATTCAGGTCCAGACAGCAACCTCTCCTGGCTGTACCTGACTTTAGAAATGTTTTTAAGATATAATTTTACAAAACAACCCCTCAAATCATGAGGCCTGCATTCTGGTCCCCTCCCATGTGGTGTCTTGAGCTTGATTCTCACCTCAGTGTTCTCATTAGGAGCCTTTCACAAGATGAAGCAGAGGTGTCTAGGAAAAGTTCCCAAGCATTCACACAATGAAAAGGAATTTTGCCACTATGATGGATTTTACTCCTAAGGTACAATGCTGAAAAGCTGGGATCTCCACATTCAGTCCCATCTTATGCTAAAAAGCTGGAATCTATGCATCCAGTCCCATCTTATACTCTATCTAGAAGTTAATGCTTTCTTTCTCTTTGCCGTCTTCCAGGCGAGCTGCATCCACACTCTCGTCTGGGAATTACTGCTTGTTCTTTTCCCCTCTTGATGCCACCGTTGCTGTTGACAATATCTATTCAGGCAAGGCAGGACTCACGGAGTCTCACAATCAGATGCCATGCACACTACTTCCATCAAAACAATTAGTGTTCATTTCGGCTTTACTCAGGGAAACCTGCGGCGACTGATCAGTATAAATTATGGATGCATCTGTCCAGATGCACTTGTCCATTCATGCATAGGTTGCAAGAAATTTCATTCTTCTCGCTTCAAAAACAGTCACTAAAATTAAAAATAAATTTTAGCATATTTTCAGCTGTGTCATTATGCCCATGTACTCACTCACTCATTTCATCTGTAATTCGAGACATTTGAAGCTAATTTGGGGGCTACTATTAGGCTCTGTGTAAGAAAGATCTGTTGTATTTATAAATCATTAGAGGATCATGGGCAGCATGATGTATTCCACCCCTTTCCACTTTTCTTTCTTTCTTTCCTTTCTTCCTTCCTTCCTTTCTTTCTTTTTTTTTTTTTTTTTTTTTTTTTGCAGCTGCCTGTGAGCTTATTGTCAAGCACACTCTTTACTCTGCCTGCCCAGGAACTTCAACACACTTAACACAAAGCAGTATGAACTTCAGAAAAGATGGAGCACATTCAGGGTGGTATGGCTGTAGATAGCGATATGAACTTCACATAAACAATGTGGATTAGTGCTCTCTGCATCCAAACGGACCTTTGTTTGCTTTATTTCATATGAGTTTTAATGAGCAGCTAGAGGAGCTGCCGAACTGCCAGACATGTTGCACGGTACAACAAAAGAAGCTGTATCGTTTTCTCTGCAGCTGTTCGGCGGGATGGATGACTTCCTCCAACATAACTGGGAGGGTGTGTGCTTGATAGGTTAATTTACTTGCTCTAATAAAATTCTATGTGCACACATACACAATTGGGGATTTTACCCCCCAAATAAATTAATCATCATCGAACAAAGCAATGAAAAGCAGACATGATGGAGAAGCCCAGAGCGCTGGGCTGCAGGAGTAAGGATCTAGGGAAAGACGGGAAGACAAAACTAATTTGACGGCGGCATCCCCAAACGGAGGTGGATATTGGCTGAAATTGCTGCCTTTGTTTTGTTGAGTGGTAACAACCCAGTGCCATTAATACAGACAGGGTGCTTGCAGCCTGTCCCCGGACTGGAAATATTTAAACCAAGGTCTTCCCAAGGTTGTAGACACAGAGGGGACAAGGCAGGCCTTCCTCCCTGGCAGTCATCTGATAGAAGCCACCAAACCACAAAGCAACTTTGAAGACAGCCAACACAAAACCTTAACATAAAACATGCTCATGTGTTTCAGATGTGTTTCCACAGTAGAAGAAAAAGGCTGAGAAATTGTTACAGTCTGACCTCCCGATTTTGCCACTGTTTTTCTTTTATAAAAAAGAAAAAAAAAATCTTGTTGCTTTTCTCACACCCAAGAGAAGAGAGCAGAGGCAGGCCCAGTGCCCCTGCACACGGCATTGATACCACAGAGGTCTTATAAATCAGCTGAAAATCAATAAATCCTATAAGGTAGTTTCTGCTTTGCAACTATATTGCCAAGGGACAGTGCTAATGCTCTTCCTCCACCACCCCCATTTTTCAGTCATAAAAAGAAAATTCTGCTTAGAAACGAATGGGCAATCAAAGTTGCTGAGTAAGTATTTTAACTATCTAATTTTATTACTTTACAATTGACATACCTTCCCTCTGGAAATGTTTGCAATTAATTAATTAGTAGTAATCTTCCCCAAGGGACAAATTTAATGAATACTCTCCAATTCCTACTTAAAAAAAAAAAAAACTTAGCTGTATTGAAGCTGTAAATGAGTGAATTGCTCCAAAGTGGATTTTGAAAAATCAAGGGATCTATTTATTACTCTGAATTTTTATCACTAAGTCAATCTGGAAATGACTGTAATTCCTTTTCGAACTAGGAGTTTCCCAGGTTGAAAGCAAGGGTTCACCAAGGTAATGGCAGACTGCCGAGGCAGCTGGGTTTGTTATCGTTGTGAGTGGAGGAGTCCTGTGCTCGTAATCATCACTTAGGGAGACTGATCCTTGTGCCTCCTGCAGAATCTGTGAGAAGGGGGTGGGTGCTGAGACAGCGGTGTCATTTTGAGAGGTTACTGGCTTCATGGCAAGCTAGCTAGGAGCTCACACCTTGCCCCAGTTGTGGGCTTCCTCCTTGTCAAGAACACAGAGCTGTCCCTACCCTCGGAACCACAAGGTCTTGTGTTTCAATTACACAATAAAACTGGATCCTGGAATCAATCGCCCAAACCCTTGCAGCGATGACCTGGGAGGGCTGCTCACTGAGCAAGCACACCCCACCTCTGAAAGGAAAGGCTTCTGGGGGTTCCAGGCTACAAGCTCCGCCTGATGCAGCAGCCCCCCTAAGACGTTCCCTCACCAGGCTGCCAGTAGTCCTTTCTGTCCCCTAAATGTCCAGCCGCGGGCTGCCGTCCTCAGAAGAGCTCCTGGGGCCTGGGCATTGAGTTTGCCAGGTGTGCAAAGTCTCTTTCGAACTGGCCGCGCCTGTCTGGGAACTAGGCAAGCACCCCCCCCCCCCGCGCGCGCCCACCCACACACCACCACCCACCCACCCAACTCCCCAATCAGGCTCATCCGATCTTTTAGAGAACCTCCGGAGTGGCGGGGAGGGGGGTGTGAGATAGTCACATCAGTGGGGCCATCAGGGTGTCCCAGCTCAGCGACTGGGACGGACCTCCCTCCGGAGCTCTCCACGGCGGCTCGCCAGCGCCACCCCTAGAGGAGCCAGGCGGCTGCAGCCGGCCGGCCCAGCGGCCTCCTTCCTCCAGCTTCCTGGTCCCCTGCGGACGCGGCGGACGGCTGGCGCAAGCAAGGCGTGCAAGCCTGGCCTTCCGTAGCGATGTCCAGGAGGTCTCAGATGTCAAGAAGGGTCAGGCTTGGCTCGTTTCCAGCGGCTATCCGAGGGGTTCCTGCACCTTGGCCTAGAGGGGGCGCGCGTCTCCCCGTTCCAGCTTTAAACATGCCCCAGGGGTCAAGGAGCTGGCACGGGTCTGAATTCACTACCGACTTGGGGAGACTGAGACACGAGCCAGATCCCCCAAGACAAACGTGGACAGCCCAGGGTGGGGGCTTCACCGACGCAGCCAGGAGTTGGTCAAACGAGCCCAGGGCCTGCGGGGCGAAGAAACTTTGGCGCAGGGGAGAGGCGGAGGAGATGGGCTGGAGGCTGGTCCCCCGAGCCCTGGGGCTCTCCTCCACCTGCCAGGGCTCTGCCTCCGCCCAGCCCTCGCCCACCCCACTTCCCCCTCCCCCGCGCCTCGGCTCCGACTCCTCGTCTCTGCTCTCCCTCCTCCTTCTCCCTCTTGTCCGTCTCCCCACTTTCCTCCCCGCTCTTCTTTTGTATTCTCTCCTCCCTCGCCCGTTCGCCCTCTCGCCTCCTCCGGGTGCAGGGGAGGAGGCGAGCGCGCTGCGCCCGGGGCCTGCGCGGCGCACCGGGAGGCGTTTCTCCGACTTCTCCCGGGGAATTTGGAGAGATGCTCTGAGTGTGCGCGCGGGAGCCCAAGGCGAAGGCGGGTTAGGATCCAGCGGGTCGGGGGGCTTTGACGTTGCTCGCCCTCCCGTAGCACAAACCTCCCGGAGCAAACGAGCTTGTGAGTGAGAGGGTGTGCGTGTGCATACACGGGCTGGCTGCCTTTGGTAAGCTTGGTGGCCCGGGGCCCCGGGGCCCGGGGTCCCCTCTGGCGGCTCGAGATTACCGTGACGTCACATTGAACCTCTGGCCACCTTGGACTGGGACACTTCGGGAACCTCACAGCCCCGCGCCTCACCGCGCCGCAACTCGCCACCGCGCGCCTTTAGCAACCCGAGCCTTCTTCCTCACCCTGCCCATCCATGGGCCCTTTGGTCTTCTGGACCCCACGGGCCGGAGGGGTGCCTGCCCCAGCGCAGGGCTCGGCGGCTGGGCTGCCTTCGGCTCTGCCTCCACTGGCGCCCCGAGGGTGGCAGAACCGCCGGGTACCGGCCACGGTGTGAGGAAACCAGAAGGCGCGCGGTTGGGGACACCTAACCGCAGAGCAGAGAGGGGAACTCGGAAGGGAAAGGGGAGACTGGTCGGGACAGCCAGCCACTATGTCCTTTCCGCACTTTGGACACCCATATGGCGGCGCTTCCCCGGTAAGTAATGCCTTGCTGGGAATTAAGGGGCAGACAGGATAAAGGGGCACCCAGTGTGCATGCCAACCTGTGCAGCTTCCCTGTCTGGGTGACCGGGAGGAAGCTTTCGGGGGCGAACACCGGAAACCCTGACATCTAGAACTCAAACGGAAAGCAAAGCCATCACTCCCGAGTGCATGCTAGAACATCCTGTGACCCCAAACGCAGGCCCTCTGACCCCGCGCTCCTGGAGGTGGGTGGGATCGGAGGACTTTGTATCGTTGCTTGAGGAGGCCTGAGGACTGTGAGGAAGGAAAAGAATAAGCAAGGGGGGGGGGGGAAAGACTTGCAGTTAGAGTGCTGTCTGTCTACCTCAGCGTGTTGTTGCTTAGTTGTTGACCTCTGTTCTGACTCCACTCCTTTCTGGGGTGTCCCAAGCTCTTGTGTTCTCCCTCCTTCTAGGGCAAGCGTTGTGCAGTGGTAAGGGTGTCCTTGGATGATTCTGGGGAAGCCCACCACTGTTCTCCAGTTTCTCCAAAAGTGTACCCAGTGTGTTTTCTGGGGTTCGGGTCCAGGTTGATCTTTAACCCGCCGTGTGATCCAGGACAAGCCTACTCTGTGACCTTCGGATACCCTTTCAGTACAATGGAGCTAGGAATGAAGTGGGCTCTCAGGCTAACTTCTAACTAACTGCCTTTGTAGCATCCCGCAGGGTATGGGGCAAGCAGCAATTTGGTCTTGTCTTATTTCTAACTACACCCTCCTGGGTCTGGGAGCCTTAACAATGGCACATCTATCAGAACAGATTAGATAAGTTGCCACCAGAAAAGTCCTGTCCTAGTTTTTAGTAGAACGTTCCTGCACTCAGTGTTACTGGATTATTATAGAAGGAAGGAAGGAATGAAAGAGGCATGGGACAAATCCCTGGCTCCGCTCTGGCTCCCCTCTGCTCTGGCCAATGAATGATGTGCATGCAGGTCTTTGATCCAGTAACTTGTTTCCTGTCTTCCTAGTTTCTGGTGTCTGCAAGTTCCAGTACCACTTGCTGCGAAACAGCCCCTCACCCAGTCTCAGACGTGGCCTCGGGCTCCACCCCAGCATCCTCTCTTTGCTGTGCGCCCTATGACAGCCGGCTGCTGGGCAGTGCAAGGCCAGAGCTGGGCACTGCCTTGGGCATCTATGGAGCCCCCTATGCAGCTGCTCAGAGCTACCCTGGGTACCTGCCCTACGGCCCAGAGCCGCCCTCGCTGTGTGGGGCACTGGTGAGTACTGGCATGGCCTGGAACTGCCCACTGAGATCTGGAGTCTGGGCAGCAATTCAGGTGCACTCCAGTGTGACCTGTCTGAGGAAAATCTAGGAGGGACACACACCTCTGAAGAGAGGAAAGAGGCTTGTGCTTAAGAGAAAAAAAAAAAAATCAACTTCGTAGTTTGCACCTTAGGTTGTAGACCGTCATACTGTTTAGAAAACATTTGCATTTCCACTAATTCTGCAAGGTAGGAAAGTTGTAACTATTCCTGATTGACAGATGAGTAAGTTGAGGGGTTCAACTACCTGACCCAAAATTGCAAGCAAAATTGCATGCAAAAAGTCAGGGATAACGCTGGAAGGAATGACTCTGGGAAGGGTCCCAGCTGGTGGGCATGTGGTGGTGGTGGGGGCACAGTAATCACAGTAGCTAATGTTTACTGCTCATTTTGCCCCAAGGATTCTACCAAACCATCTACCAGCATAGTCTTCATCAATGACCTCTAAATACCCATCACCATTTTAGCAAGGGAGAAACTGAGGCACAGAGTGGCTGAACAGTGGCACCCAACGTTGCATATCCAATGCAAGCGGTGGCACCTGGGTGTTGAGCCCGCAGTGGCTCCTGCCTCCTCTCCCGCGGGGATCCTCAATGCACTTCTCTTCTCCCACCAGAACCCTCAGTATGAGTTTAAGGATGCTGCTGGAAGTTTCGCCCCCAGTCTGGCCCAACCAGGAGCCTATTACCCCTATGAACCGACTCTGGGGCAGTACCAGTATGACCGGTGAGAAGTGGGGTGGGAGGGGCCAAGGTGACTGGCTTTTCATGTGCACCCCCATCCTCCACACCCTTGAAGTGCAACAGGGAGGGGGAAGGGAAGAAGCACAGCTAAGCCCTGATTCCCAGCTTGGGACTGAACCCAGGTTTGTCCCTCAGGTATGGAGGGGTGGAGCTGAGTGGTGCGGGCCGCAGGAAGAACGCCACCCGGGAGAGCACCAGCGCACTCAAGGCCTGGCTCAACGAGCACCGCAAGAACCCGTACCCCACCAAGGGCGAGAAGATCATGCTGGCCATCATCACCAAGATGACCCTCACCCAGGTGTCCACCTGGTTCGCCAACGCGCGCCGGCGGCTCAAGAAGGAGAACAAGATGACGTGGGCGCCCAAGAACAAAGGCGGGGAGGAAAGGAAGGCAGAGGGCCGAGCAGGGGACTCTCTGAGCTGCCTGAACACTGGCATTAAAGGTACACACAACGTTCACCAGCCCACCTGCTGGGTTTTGTAATCAAGGAATTGGCTCTGAAGCCACCCTAAACTATGCTCCACTTACCCTTGCATTGGCATGCAATGACCACCCCAGGGACTTTGCCCATGCACTCTACTGTGAAACAGAGTTTTCTCTTCTATACCTTCAGAGTGTCACCTCAGAATGGCCTTGCCTCCTCACTCAAGTAGCTTCCCAGTTACTCAGTGTCCCACCAGCCTCTTGTCCTTCTCTGTGACACAGTGGATGCACTCCACCCCAGCCTAGAGCTCCAGAATGTCACCTACCCTAGAAGACGGCTCACTGCTGTATTCTCTGTTACGTGTCACACCTGAATGAAGTCGTGCACACATAAATATTTGCTGGATTAAACCACAAGGCACCAGCCATTTGCGGGTGTTGAAGCTGGATGAAAAGCACCCCTCACTCCTCTTTTTATAATAAAGAAACCCAGATGGAGACTCCAGCAGCGCAAAGCGGCCTTTCCAGTCTTAGCGCAGCCTGGGAGACCAAAGGGGGCGGGACTGGGCGGGTCGGGGTGGGGCAGGCCTGAGGTGCAGGATTTTTTTTTGTCCCCCCTGGGGGCCAGTAATCAGCCTTGGGGGCAAGTAAGAGGGATGGGATGGCGGGTGAAAGACACTGAGTTCAGGGCGCATATCGCTAAAAGCTTCTTGGGGTTGGACCCTCAAGCGAATTTCCCTTGGGTCCTGGGCTTTTCTCACTCCGGCTGGCTTTCCTGCAGACGCTACTGCCAACCAAGAGGCCCAGGGGCTGCGTCTGAGTGACCTGGAAGACCTGGAGGACGAGGAGGAAGAGGAGGAGGCCGAAGAAGAAGAGACGGTGGCCACAGCTGCGGGCAGACTGGCGGACTTTCATCAGGCTGTCCAGTCCCTGCCCGCGCCCAGCCACACAGCTCTTGAGGGCCGCTTGGAGAGCGGGGAGTGCGGCCTGGAGGCACCCCGCTTCTCCTTCAGTGAGCTCCCAGGCTCAGGAGAACCTGGCCTCATGACAGCGGAGCCAGGGGCCCCCGCGATGATCGTGCACTACCCATGCGGCCAGAAACCCCGCATCTGGTCCTTGGCTCACACTGCGGCAGCCAGCGTCCTCGTGGAAGATGCACCCTCAACCCGGTCCAGGGCACGAAGTCCTGAGTGCCACGCGCTTCCCCGACAGCCTCTGGGTTCCGCCAGGCGACCAACGATCCCCAGAGACTCCGCATGCGAAGGCTCTTCCCCCGTAGCCAAAGCCTTTGGAAACTCCACATTCGCCCTGCAGGGGCTGCCACTGAACTGTGCACCTTGCAGGCGGAGAGAGCCTGCAGGGAGGTGCCAGTACTCTGGAGCAGAAGGTAGTGGGCCCCCAGAGGCGCTGGGAGTGTGGATCCTAAAGACGCCCACTCACCACCACCTTGCCCAGCCATTGCACTGGGCTTCTTGATAAAAGTTCAGGTTCAGACCTGGCAGGGGACCACCCACAACACTCCTACAAAGAAATGCCTACCTAGAATGCTTCCTGTGTTCTCTCTTTAAAGGCAAATCATAGTTTGTTTATGAACCACCTGGGGTGGGGAGGGGGAGACTAATTTTCTCAGGATCACCTAAAAGATGAACAGACTAGCTGTGTGCTCTATACATTTGTGGTCCTCTGCTCAGCCAGCCCCACCAAGTGTGCATGAACACAAGCGCCCTCCACCCCCCTACCCTGCCCCTCCAGATCAGTATGTGGACCCTGCTGAGCCTGGAACCAAGCATTTTCTTTCTGAGGGTGTGGGGCAGGCATGTGATGGGCTGAATGTCAGTGCTTAAGTCCAGCCTGCAGCCCTCTCTTTGGCTCATTAAAATCCCTGGGTAGCGAAGGCAAGTCCCCTGCATTCGACAACTTGCGAGAATAAGTTCCTATGCTATCCCTGTAGACACTCTCTCACCCCCAGAGGTTTTTCTCCCAGCAGGACACCACCTTCATGGAGTGTCTTCTGCCCCCACCAACCCTCAGTGTGCTAGTGGCCCATTGCTTGGATCTTCACTTCCACAAAGAGACATTTCCCAAGCACTGGGTGGCTTCCAGCAATTACTGTCAGATTCTGCTCTTGGTAGTCATTTCTCCCAGGGTTCGTTCCTGCCTTAGAAAATCGAGTTGCGTGGTTATGTGCATTTACACATAGCAGGTCCAAGCATTCTCTCTAGCAAGCAAATTGCCTCCAGACCTTCATTCACTTCCCTGGGGTGGGGCAGCAGGCTGACCTCTGATTTTCTGGGAATTGCCACCAAGCGGCCCTTGGGTTTTAATCAACCTTTCCTCTCTCAGCAGGTTAGCGCAATGGCTGTGATTTGCAGGAGAATCTTGGAACCGGGCCCCACCCACTTTTGGCTTCACAGTCGTGCTGTGACCTGGAGCAGGAGTCCTCACTTTGCCTGAGAGACAAACCGTCCTAGCAGCCATCTTTGCACGCAGAGCTGGGGTGTCAGGCAGACCTGAGGGGAGGTGGCAGGGCACCTTGGAAAAGGCCCAGAGGGAAGGCTGGGCAAAGTTTGCCCATTGCCTACTTCACCAAGTACCCTTTCCTCCTCTGGATAGAGGGCCTGAACTGCTGCCTCTTCCGCTCACCCAGCCCCTTGCCCTGACCTGGTCACTTACTTTGTAACTTCCTTGCTGATATGGTCCCTAAAGACCACACGTGTCTTTCCGCCCCTTGCTTTGTGTCTTTAAAAATAACCTAGCTGAACTGAAGCTGTGTGGACCGTCTATACCTGGGGTGCTCAGTGGCAGCAAGGGTGACCCAAACTTGCAAGGAGCGCTGAGCCAGGTGGTGCTTCCCTAGGCTGATGTGTGTGCCTGGTGTGAGAAAATGTCTGGATATTGAGGAGCAGAGCTTGTTCCCCAGTTGTAATGAGACTGGAAACTTACTGGGGAGAAGGGTGTCTCTTGGAGCATGGCTGGGGACAGAGCCACTTCTGTGGAACCAAAAAACGAAGTCAGGCAGCTTAAGGGGTATTAGAGCCTAAGAGGACGTATTTCCTGTTGAATGCCAGTAAACACTTCCCGTACATGCCAACCAATGGGGACAGCTAATAGGCAGGGAAGGGGCTTTATCCACTGGTGAGTTTACCCACTGGGAGTTGGGTGTGAGAGGTTTAAAAGTGTCCACAGTTCAGGTTGGGTGAAGCTCGGGTTCAGATCCTGGTTTTAGTGGCTTGTGCTTCTGCCAGCCAGTGAATGCACTGTCCTGCCCACAGAGACAGTGACCAGGTTGTGCCCTAAATGAACAAACAGCCAGGGAGGCAGATGGGCGGGGAGGGGAGAGAGGCAGGAGGAAAGGCAGTGTGCATCTGAGGTCCAGATCCAGGATGGGCCACTTCAGGGTCTGGGTGACAGGTCTGTCTTCCAGATCAGCTCTCATACTAAACCCTCAGTTCCTGAATCTGGGGAGAGAATGAGTCCGTGGGAGAGTTTAAAGCCTTTGCAAGGCTGCAGGAGGGAAACTCTGGAGTTGGAAATTGGGGGAAACTGAGGTAGCATGCCCCCACCCCTGCTGCCCCACCCTGCCTTCTTTTTCTGTAGAAAAGATCCCTTCGGAGTGGGGGGGAAGATCTTTAAAGATCAAGAATAACAAAACACGAACTTCTTTAGATGAAGAAACAGGTGGAAGGAAGGCAGGAGACTGGCTCAAGCTCCCACAGGTCCAGGTCCAGGTCCAGGTTCATGGTGGAGGGAGACCCCCACCTACTACGGTTACACAGTCTCCTTTCGCTTCCAGGCCACCCACGCTCCCTCCCTCATCTCCTGGAGGAGATCCCCTCCAGGCTTCATTTGGCTCTGGGGCGACAGCTGGTTCCATCCCCAATCTCCCCTGGGACACTCCATTCGCCCTCACTGACCTGAGGCTTAGGGTCCGGAAAATTAAACTGCGAAAAGATAAACATTATTTCCAGTCGGCTTTGCTGGATTAACGCTTGTAATAAAGAGCATTAGCTGAAGGTTTCTTTCAAGGAGCTCTCGACCCCACCCCCCTCTTGGGGGTGGGGAGGTAGGCCCCCCCACCTCCTGAGACTGCACTGACTCCAGGAGGCTTCCTTGTGGGATCTCAGGTTGAGAGTGGAGGGAAGGGGTTCAGCTAGCCATTTGGCCTAGGGGAGAAGGTCCCTCTTGGCATCACAAATTAGCACTGGGAGAGAGTCCACTGAAACCCAGATTGCAGAAGGCAACCTCCTAAACTCAAGGTCAAGCACAGCTTCTGCAGGCTGCCTCTAACCATTCAGCCCTATATAGACACAGTGAACCTTGGGAAACAGGGCAGACATCCCTTACCTCCCAGCCCCCCAGGAAGTAATTTCTCTAGCTCTAAGAAACACCACTAGACTCTCTTCCCCTCCACCAACCCAGAGAGAGCTAGCAGCCTAGGACTGTCCCAAAGGTCTGGGCCTGGCTGGTTGGAGACAACTGGAGTGTGAGGAGGGCTGATGGGTAGGTAGCTTTAATCTCCCTAGTGAGAGCTTGGACAGGCCCCTTCTTCTCTCATCTCCTCAGCTGTGGAATCTAAGATGGGCTAGCTTTCCATTTTGGCACTCCAGGTCTCCTCTGGAGCTGATGGTGAATTTCAGGGGTCCAGCTATGGAACTGCAAATGGCACATCTGAGCCCGTGATTATCCCAGCCTCAAGCCCCCAGCCACAATCTGTTCCCAGTATCTCTGCCCCCACTGAGCGCCTCCTGCAAATCTCCAACATAATCTCCCAGAATCATATTTTGAATACAGTTTTGATTAAACACCGGGGCAAGGGGAGGTAGGATGCAGCCTGCTGGTACCCACCGACAGCTGGACACTGCCTTGAGTTCTGCTAGGAGAGTCTGGAAATGCCCAAGACCGGCTTATGGTTCTGACCTCCAAGCTCAGGTGTCCTTCCCTTGGCTGGAGGTACCAGGTGCCTTACTCCTGGAAGACAGCGGAAGCTGCACAGGGAAGCCACTTCAAGGTCACCTTCCTTGGTTTCTCTAATGCCAGACATCACTAGATGATATGGAGTCACTCTGGCCACACACACACACAGTTCTAAGATTCTATCATTAATTAATGATCATTAGTGGATGATCATCAAAACTTCTGGGCCCTCCCCTATGTGCCAGACTCAATGTTGTGTGTCAGTCCATTTGAATGCTAAACAAATTACTAGGGCCTTGGAGGCTTGTAAATGACAGAAGTTTATTTTTCATGGTTCTGGAGGCTGAGAAGTTCAGATTTGTCCTATGGGGAGGACTTATTTTCTGCTTTCTAGGCAGCACTTTTTCATTGCATTCTTGTGTGGTAGAAGAGAGAAAGGTATCCTCTGAGGTCCCATTCAGGAGCCCCACCCCCACCCCCAGGTTGCCTTCCCTTCTTCTCCAGGAATTCCCAATGAGCAAGAACTTCCAGTGCTTCCTGCAGCACAGCACACCACATCCTGCCTGAATATCTCCCACTTATCTCACTGCCCCGAGACCTGATACCTCTGACATGCCTGGCCAGTATGTGGGTCAAAGTCAGCCTGAAACTGTAGAGTTACACAGAAGATGGGCTGGAAGATGTGCCTTGCTAACCAGTATCCCAGGTGGTCTGATAGATCTCTGGCCTGAGTCATGGTGGCGGCGGCCAAACCGTAAGCTCAGCAGGGGATCATAGACACATGCTGTTGGTCTGGAGTTAGTCACTTCCCAGTGCCATGATGCAAACCTTCCCTCCAGGACTGAATCTAGATTCATATTCAGTATGCTTGTCTGACTCAGTTCTTTTTTTCTTCCCTTATGGACCGATCCTTCTGAAACCATGAGCCAACATAAACTCTCCTTCAGGTTGCTTATGTTATTTTGTTTTGCTTTTGGTCATGACAACAGAAAAGTGACTAACAGTGTCACTTGGTGTTCTATATACATATCAAAATGGAAAAGTCATGCCCTAAATTATGGCTAGAAACACCTTTCACACACACACCCCACCACCACCTCAGTCACTGGTGTTTCCTGTGAATCTGCCATTTAGGTAGGGCTCAGTGAAAATGGATTGTCTCCACTCCATGTGGGACAAGGACCCATTCCAAGGAGAATTCTGGTCCCACCCCTGCTTAAGGCTCCTCCATCATGACAGAGCAAGGGTTCTCAGGAAGCCTGTATAGAAGGTACAAGGCCTTTTAGGATCTATTCTGAAATGTTCCTGAACTTCGTTTCCTCTGTGTTCCATTGATCAACCCTTTCAAGAGAAGATAACTCTGACTTTATCCCTTCAAGGCAAGAATAGTGAAGAACTCTGTTCTTCTTCACCCAAATTATGTCTCCCGTGAAGGTCCAGGTTTGAATGCATGGTCAGACTTGGCTCTGCAATGAGTGGACATCAGCTCAGGCTGCTGTGACAGTGACTCAAAATGAGTGCTTTAGACAACACAAGTTTTGTTTTGTTTTGTTTTGTTTTCTTAGAGTCCTTGAGCCTGGGAAATTCAAAATCAAGGCTCCAGCCAATGGGGTTCCTGATGAGGATCTCTTCCAGGCCCACAGCATTTCCTTTGCGTTATATGCTCATGCAGAGAGGTATGCCCTTGCTCCTTTTACAGGGATGCAGCCCTCTCAGATCAGGCCCCACCTTTATGACCTCATTTAACTTTTGTCATTTCCCCATGGTCCTATCATTACTGGTGGCTTCTGAGTACTCAGAGACTCAAAGAAATCTACATACAAGTAGTGAAGCAGCAAGAAACTTTATTAAGAGAAAAGCAATAGTAAAGGTTAAATACACTGTAAAGGGGCAGCGGCCACTCAAGTGGAGAGTACTCAGGGGCACCAGGAAGTGGTCTGGGGCTTCTCTTCATAGGAGTCTTATGGGAAGATGGACTGACTTGGGCGGTCCTCCGATTCGATTGACAGGTTTGGGTTACATAACATTTTCTCTACTGGGCATGTTCCTTCCCATGATACATCTGTCTTCAGTCATATGTAATCCTAATTATACAGAGACATAAGATGGCAAGTTAGGGTTTCTTCCTAAAAGCTTATGTAGAGTTTTCCTTACTGCTCATGAACTTAAAGCCATTCTGGGCTGCATGACCTCCAGTTCTGATTACAGATTTCTCAAAGAACGTGCTTGAATTGGCATTGATCATACATAATGGTTGCTAAGGAGAGGAGACAACTAGTTCATTGTGTAGAACAGGGAGTACATGTCACTCTGCACAGGTGAGAGTCCCTAGTTCCCAACAGGTGGTTAAGTGCATTGTACAGGTGAAGGTGTATTGACTGCTAAAGCCAAGCAGTGTCCCTCGTGGCTAAGCTCTTCATCATGCTTGCCTGCTTTGTTATGACCAAGCATCGTCATACAGGGGGGCTTAGACAGGTCAACATAAGGGGACACAAATATCCCGTCCAAAACAGACCCTAATTCAGAACCCACATTGGAAATGACAACAGGTGGAGGGGGTGACAGGCAAGTGGACATTGGTCTGGATGGACAGAGGTTCTTGTTGAGGCAGGAGTCTTGTCATAGCCATATTCTTCCACCAGTGTCCTGGCCTGTCAAGCACAGTGTCTGTCCCCCAGATATGGCCAAAGAGGGCAGCGCTGCGCATTCACGCACCACAGGCCAGGCACGCCATCTAAGTTCACAGCCACTCTACTCCATAACTGAGGAAACTGACTCAGACTTTCTTTGTTTGGGTGCCAACTGCCAGGAAATAACAGAATTGGGGCATGAATTCAGATCTGGGTGAGTCTTAAGCTCATACAAAATGCTGAAGGGGCTGGGGTATGATAGCTCAGTGATGGAGTGCGTGGCTAGCGTGTAAAGGTCCCTGGGTTCAATCACCAGCACTAGATTGAAAGGGAATAAAGGGCATGAAAGCGGAAGGAGGCTGGGTGAGTAGCGAGGCAAAGAGCACAGTTCTGAGACAAGACTCTGGGTCTGAATCTGAGCTCCACCATGTACTGTCTGGATAACCTGGGGCAAGTTGCCTAACCTCTTTGGACCTCAGCATCTTTACTTCTAAAATGGGAATAATAATAGTCCTTGTCTCAAAGGACTGTTGTGGGGATGAAACAGCTAACATGTAGCACACTAGGATTGTGCCTGGCCCAGTGTCAGCATTCTAGAAAATGCCGGCTGTGACAACTCCCCAAACTGCTGTATCCCAGCTGTCCCTGACACTAACCTCCAATCTCGGTGGTGTCCCCACCACTCATTACGGCACATGGATGTTACCACTCTCACACGTCCCTCTTACCTAGAGCAAAGACATGGATGGGGTCATTCAACGGAGTGTCCATTTAGGGAGAAACCTCCCCAAGTAGATTTTATGAATTGCTTGCACTTCCCCTTCGCAAGATTAATGGCAAAATTGCCCATGGCCAGTCCTTCTGTGGTCACAGCTAATGACTTCAACCCTCAACACGCTTCCTCTGCATTTGCTTCGGAGAATCATTGGGAATAGCAAGACTGCTTTAATAGCCACTTGGTACTAATGATGCCTTTTAAGTGCATAAAGAGAATCTGTAAGTACCAAACGAGAGGCCCATCAACTGGTGACACAGCCACTGACATTGGCTGCACCATGCAAGGTCAGAAGACTGCAGCACGTGGGGACTGTTCCTTGGCCTAACAACTGGGGATCTGATTCCCCAATGCTCCTCCAACATACCCACTAGCGCTGTTCACTACGGCTGCTGCATGAATTTCAGAGCCTATGAGGCTCGGCCATTTTTCATCAGTTTCAAGATTTAGGCCATATGCAAATTTGTACTATTTTTTTTTTTACTTCATATTGTTCGTTTAAAAGATTCACTTTTGCATGTTGAAATAAAAAGTTTCGGACCATCTGGAAATGTTTCATGGTATACCACTATATTTTAAAATATTTTATTTATTTATTGGAGAGAGAAAGAGGTGGGGCGGGGAAGAGAATGGGAGCACCAGGGCCTCCAGCCACTGCTAATGAACTCCAGACGCATGCGCCCCCTTGTGCATCTGGCTTACATGGATACTGGGAAATCCAACCTGGGTTCTTAGGCTTCATAGGCAAGTGCCTTAACCACTAAGCCATCCCTCTAGCCCCAGTATCCCACTGTATCTGTCCTTTACTTATGCTTGGTCACTGCAACAGGCTTTATTGGCCATGAGCATGGTGGTGTAAGAATGTGGGCAGGGGACCCAGACCAAGCTGCGTTCTACTCCTGCTCCACAACCATGTAGACCTGAGGGACAATGAGTAAATTCCTTAATCTGTCTGAGCTTCAGATTCCAAGGTGAAGTGGAATAAGACAAGAATTTAGCTTATACAGCAATGGTGCACATGGAATGATTGCATGAGTGGGTATTCATGTTAGGATTAACCCACACATTCTGAAAATGTTGGCTACCCACTTGGTCCACTAGGGCAGCACTTCCTGGAGAAATGACAAGCAGCCTCAGTTTGCCATCCATGTCCTTGCTCCAGCCGTGACATGGACTCATCCTCACTGCATCTCAGCTCTGCCAATGAAGGACCATTCCTTGGCCACTGGAATCTGAGCATTGGTGACAATCTCTGACTGAAGCGTGCTTTTACCATGACACGTTATTCCTCCCTGGGAACAGACCTCCTCCCTCTCCAGAAGTGTGTTCCCTTTCACCACCGGCTTCCACCTTAACACAAACCGTCGCCTCCCATGGGCCCAGCTCCAGTGTGTGGCACCTGCCATCTTGAGTAGGCCTTGGGTGCTCACCTCATGGACATGCGCAGGAAGACTGGAGTCTTGCATTGCTGGTGTTGGCTGATGGTGTGCCTGTTCTGGGAGGCCGAGGTCAAGCCGTGAGTGAGGCTAACCGGATCAGGAAGGGGTGCTGCTGAAGGGAGGGAGATCCAAGAACTTAGAGCGAGGAAGAAGTAAGTGGGAGAGATGGATCCTGCCTGGACTGGGGTGATGAATTACAAGGAAGACATGAAGTTGGATGGCATTGAGGGTACCAACTCATAGTACCACTCTATAGAGTGAGCAAATCTGGGAACTTCCAGAAATGAAGTCCCTTAATACTGCACATTCGATGGACTTGCCTCAGTGGGTCACATGCAGGGTATGGAGTAAAAGGAAGGTACAGTTGTTGCGTTTTTTTTTTTGTTTGTTTGTTTAACAAAACAGAGTTTTAAACATACATTCAAGCTGATGCCCACATCTAAGCTGGGCTATAGCTGCTCTTCGTTTGCCTGGGGGCCAAGAGGAACAGCCTAGGAAGGGCTGTACAAGCTGTATCCCACACCCTTGGCAGAGCCTCACACACCCTCCTCATCTTGTTCTCAGCTACTCTCCAGCTCCGACTTATAACGGTGACATTTGACATATGACACCCAGTAGTTTCAATTGACCTCTTTGTCGGGTGCCATTAAATGGCCTGAAGTTAAAATGTTAATTATCATGAATCATTTTTTATGAAATGACTTTGGCAATCCATAAATCCAGCAGAGAAAGGCCTCTTTCATAGAACTGACAGTCTACAGAGTACTGACCATCAAGGAAGAGAGCCGGAGGTGTGAGTTACAAGAACAAAATGAGTGTGGACAGGTGGATATCAGTGACTTAGGACAAAAGAAAAAGAATGAGGATGGGAACTGGGAGACTGTGAGTCCATTTTACTCACCATTTCCTTGCAAAAATCCCAGCAATGGGCACAAGATACATCTCCTCAACACCTATTCTAGAAGAGTGAATGAACAAGGAAGGGGACAGGAAGGAGAGCAGAGAAGGAAGGAAGGAATAAGACTGAGTGGATGAGAGTTGCGCATGACAGAGCAAATCAAAGACATGTGAATAGGAAGAGCTACATTTCTGCCCCTGAGTTCAAGATCCAGGAACCTCAAGAGCTACATGTTTATTCTGGCTAGACCAATAAAAGTGCAATCCTCTCTCTCTTTCTCTCGCCCTTGTTCAAGAAAACCTTTGGAAAATTCCATAAAAGATTTGGAATTCATATTTTGAAAAGTACACACATGAGTATTTCAAAGTAAACTCAGATCAACCTCTTCTAAATCAATGTTAAAAATAAACTTTGTATAGGTACAAATAGGCACAGAAAAGTGGATTTCAAGTCATGTCCCAAAATGAGAATTGTTATCTCGGAAGGATGACATTGCCAGTGTTCTAATGGTTCCTGTTTATGTACTTCTATTGTTTGAAACTTTCTGCAGGATTGAACTTTATAATAAAAAGTAGTGTGTGTGGGGAGGGGGCAGAGGTGTATATGTTCACAAATGTGGACAAAAGCAAATAGAAGGAAAGGGCTGGTGTCTGCTGGGCCACGATTGCTGAGGGAGCTGAAGTGAGATAGCCCATTACATGGGGTCCAGTACCTTGGACACAGGAAGTGTGTGGCTAAAAGGAGTGTAGTGCGGCCCTCCTAGGCTGACCATCAGGCTCCACAGATGAGGACTCTACTGGGTGACAAATGCTGAAGTAGTCTAAACACATGCTAGAATAGCCCCTGAGTAAGGAGCACAGGGAAACAAAAACACTTTCAGTGCGGTCTGCAAGCCGACTTGAGGGTTCTCTGACCCTCCCTCCAGTCTGTAGAATTGTGCATGCATGTGCACTTGTGCAGCATTCCGGGAGAGGGACGCTTGGTTTTCATTTGATTCTTTAAGAAGGGACCAGGGAGCGTGTATCACTATTAGCAAAAATTTTTCAAAGAGGCACCCCACATGAAGGCATGTTTGTTTATAACTAACTCTCTGCATGTATTATGATATATGTGCAACATAGATACATGTAGGAGGTTTACTTGAAACCCAGAAAATAAGAAATCATAGCTTTTCAATTTCATATCTCAAAGGATCACTTCCAATGCCCCTGGAAAGTGCTGGTCCCTTTAAGAAGAAGCTACTTTTTGAATCGACGAAAGATGCTCGCTACTCTGCAGCCAACACAACGCCCACCAAAGGCTGCCAAGATCCATGAACAGGAAATAATAAGGATTCCTGGGTGACAAGCACAGCCAGTCTATACAACCCTTCCCAGCACCATGAAGACATAGACAGACTTCCTCCTGACAGGGTTCTTCTAGCACCTGCAGCTTGTTGGCTTCGGCATTCACAGCCCCAAAGCTGCAGCAGTCTCAGCTTTTCCAGTGAGATGCGGACAGAGCACTGCAGGGGCGGTCACTGAAGCCATGTCCCTGAAATGACCTTGGCGCTCACCTTTCTCACCTCTGCCATTCATGTTAATTTCAGACTGTCAGATGGACACTAACGGTTTAATGTCATCTCTTTTCATCATTGCTAAGTGGAGAAGTGTAGGGAAATTGCCAAAACAGGCACACTTCTGCTGGGGTGGGGTGGGGCAAATTCTCCAGACTTACTGTTTGATGGTTTCTTTCCCCTCAAATTCTGTCCCTTATATCCCGTTAGGGGGCAAAGGGCAGAAAATCCAGCTGGCCTTCTTTTATTACTATTGTTTGTTTGTTGTTGTTGTTTTTCGAGGTAGGGTCTCACTCTAGCCCAGGCTGACCTGGAATTTACTATGTAGTCTCAAGCTGGCCTTGAACTCACAGCAATCCTCCTACCTCTGTCTCTAGAATGCTGGAGTGTATCACCATGCCCGGCTCCTTCAGATCTTTGACAGAACAGCCTTACGTGGGCTTTTTTAAGAAGGGAAAACTATAGAACAACCTCCCTTGTCACACTGGTGCAAAGCTATTGCTAGCATGCAGTTCTCTCACCCTGAGATGCCGTCCACCACGTTAGGATGAAGCAGAAAGGCCTCTATCAGATGCCCACACCATGCCCTCAGAATTCCCTGCCTCCAGAACCATGAACAAATTTAATTTCTATATGGACTGGGGAATTGAACCTAGGACCTTGCATATGCTAGGCAAATAGCACTCAACCACTGATTTTCTCTCATTTTTAAAGAAAATTATTTATTTATTTATTTATTTATTTATTTATTTATTTATTAGAGAGAATAGGTGAGCCAGGGCCTCTAGCTACTCCAAATGAACTCCAGATGCACGTGTGACCTTGTGCATCTGGCTTATGTGGGATCTGAAGAATTGACTTTAGATCCTTAGGCATCACAGGCAAGCACCTTAACCACTAAGCCATCTCTTCAGCCACCTAGCTCTCTTTTTACACCTATTTTGAGATAGGTTTTCACTAAGTTATGATGTTTTCCTTTTTGTTGGTTTTTTGTTTGTTTGTTTGTTTATTGTTATTTTGCACGTCTGGAGTCCTGAACCAGTAACTCACAGGAAACACAGGTGAAAGATAACAACCTCAAAAGGAGATTCACATGAAACATGAGAGAAAGATGCCATCTGATGCAGAGGAGCACATGAGAGATGCCACAGTGCTTTAGCAGCAAGTTCAATGACTGAAAGCAGACAGAAGGATCAGCTTCCCCCTCAAGGAGCAAAGAAGGGCCCGTGGGCCATGTGGATACCCGAGGGGCTGCTTGGAGACACAGCAATGCAGAGTCACCAGCATAAAGCAACACATATCCGTTCCAGATCACTGGAGCAAAACATAAATTAACTGTAAGTTTCTAGAAGGCTTAAAGGATGCCAGGGAGGGCTGTGCTATCAGGCCTGGAAGGACAGTGACCTGGGTAGTACCAGAGCCCTAAGAAGTGGGCACTGTTCCTCAGCCTCTCTGGCTATATGGTCATGGTGTGGAGCTTCAGTGGGTCTCAAACTTGTGGTTATCCTCCCTTGAACAGAGGTCCAGAGACAGAGCTCCCCATGGGACATGCATGAGCCACATGCCTCGGACCATCCTCAGCTTGGCTACAGAAAAGTAGGACTTTTCGATTAAAATTCTTGCCAGTTTCATCAAGTGGGAGAAGGCTAACTTCTCAAGTGTAAATTGAGAGGCTGGAAGCAGAGGACATCGTTGAAATGCCTGATTTATAGGGGGGCACGTTCAGGGAGTCAACAGGAGTGGTATAGTACCTACAGGCTGGATGCCGTGGAAACCAGATGGGAGTTACCAGTAGAATCTGAGAGTTGTACATGAGGCTGAGGCCAGGTAAGAAGATGCCACTGCTAAACACACTCATAGGAAGAGTGCCAGAGACCTGGTGTGCTGGCCCCTCACACCCACCAAACTTCTTCAAGTACTTTCCCATAGGAGTCCAAAGAGCAAGGCCAGCTGGATGCGGTGGTGCACACCTTTAACCCCAGCACTTGGGAGGCAGAAGTGGGAACTCAAGGTGCTGAATTCAAGGCCAGCACAGGACTACAGAGTGAGTTCCAGGTCAGCCTGGCCTAGAGTGAGAGTCTAGCTCAAAAAGTCAGAAAAAGAAGAAGAAGACAAAAAAGCAAGGCCAACTGTAATACAGTCTGTAGAGGTCAGGAGCCAAGGACACAGACTTAGCAGCAAAGAATGGCCTACAGTGGAGCTGGAAGGACAAATGGGAAATAGCACAAAGAAGAAGGAAGAGTAGATGCCAGTCAGCCCGTCTAGGGCCAGGTCTCCTTCAGGAGGCCAGAAGAAAAGCACCAAGGAAGTGATGGGCGTTTTGGAAGACGGATCCTCATTTCCCATCTCAGAGGTCATGGAAAACAATCAAAACAGCCAAGGAGAACCCTCAGCCCTAGTAGATGAGAGTTTCAACTGCATGGAAATTGATGGCTTTGCTTCTTATTTTTAAGAGCCCCGTTTCATTAACATGATTGTGTCTAATACACTGAGCTAGCTGACTTTTCTCCCTGTGGGGAAAGTGAAACCCGGGGAAAGTTTTGAGGCAGTAAGTCCCCAGAGATGTGCCTCTGAGTACCTTTGACAAATAATTAACTGTTTATCTTTGTCAATATACTGACTATTGAGGCCTGCGTGGGGCCATTTTATTACCTCCCCCCATCTCTAAAGAGTAAGAACTAATTGGAATCCCCCTGCAGTAACAGCCAAGAAAGCAAGGCTCTTAGCGGAGACTGAGGGAAAGTAACACTTGAGCAATTACACTTCCTTCACCTGTCAAAGGAAGGAGCCTCTGGCCAAAGACTCACTCCCTGGCAAGTATGGGTGAGCTGATGTCAGTGGAGTCCCAGCTGATGGCTTAGAGGAGACACACATTGCATTTTCCAGCAGCCCGTGTTGTGCTGTGCACTGCTGGCCTTGCATTTTGGAACACGTTCTCACAGTTGTTTTCTCACTGGCCCTCACAGCTGGTCTGCCTGGCTGCGGGCATTGTCTCCCTTCCACAACTCAGAAACTTACACGAAAGGTTCTCATGGCTGCTGGATTTTCCCACATGACAACCCTAACACAGGCATATTCATTTCTTTCCTCATTGCTGTGACAAAATACCTGGCAAAAGCAATTTCTGGAAGGAAGGGTTTACTTAGGCTCACAGTTTGAAGGTGCAGCAATCCATGATGGCAACCGGAGACTGAAGCAGCTGGCCACATTGCATCCAACCAGGTCGCAGTGACAGAGGAATGCTAGTGCTCAGCTTAGCTCCTCGTTTTTATTTAGCCAGGACACTGGCCCATGGAATGCTGCCACCCATAGTTAGGGTAGGTCCTTCCACCTTACTGAACCCAATCTAGAAACCCACAGACAAGCCCAGAGGTCAGTCTTCTAGATGATTCTATATCCTATGAAGTTGAAAGACAGTATTAACCATCACAATGGAGCTTGACTGTGAGCAGTTCATGTGGGGGTTGATCTCCGGAAATACTAGTGTGGGCAGAGACATAAGAGGGAAAAGACAAGCATATCAATTCAGACAAACAAGCTTCTCTCTGTGGACAACTGAGGCTCACTCCCACCGAAAGTTACTGAGGAACAGTGTGAAATGAGGCTTGGAGATGTTCCATTCAAGGGCAAGTAGATCCTCCATCTTCAATGTGCCTGTAAATCGGGGCTGCAGAGGGGTATACCTTCTCAACACTAAGAGACTGCCTACGTGTGCCAAGAGAAAGCCTTCAGCCTCTGTTGCAGTGCTTTGCATTGCTGTCAGAAAACACCTAACCAAGAGCAGCCTATGGGACAAAAGGGTTTATTTTGGCTTATAGACACAAGGGGAAGCTCCATGATGGCAGGGGGAAATGATGGCATGTACAGAGAGTGGAGATCACTTTCTGGCCAACATTGGATGGGCAACAGCAGCAGGAAAGTGTGTCAAACACTGGCAAGGAGAAGCTGGCTATAATACCCATAAGCCCTCCCCCAACAATACACTGCCTCCAGGAGTCTTCAATTCCCAAATTTCCACCAGCTGGAGACCTAGCATTCGGAGCACATAAGTTTATGGGGGACACCAGAATCAAACCACAACAACCTCTTGCCATACGACACAGTGTGCATGTGGTTGACCGTGATTGCTGTGGGGACAAGGCCAGGTACTATGTTACAGAGCCAGTTACCTGGTCACTGGTGGCTGCCAGTAAGCAGCATGTCCAGCCTCCTTTGTCCTTTCTGGATTCCCAGTGTGGAGGCTTCCTAAAGTACCCCTATTGACTAAGTGAGGTTGGCCTTTTTCTGACCAATGACATGTAACAGAACCCCCTGGGAGTTTCTGGGAATGACTTTTCTTTTCCTGACAAAAGGAAAAGCATGCATAAGATCTGTCACTTCTGGCCTTCTCTATAGGAAGTGTGTCCCTGGAGATGACCCTTAAGGTTTATTAGTCCAGCCCACTGGGTATTGATAGCTCACTCCTGCTGCTTCCTCTCTGCCAGCATGACAAGATGTGACACCTAGCTGTCTGCTTGTGCCATGCTGCCCCTGCACGATAAACTTCCCCTCAAAACTGTAAGCCAAAATAAACCCTTTCCTTCCATAAGGTGCTTCTGTCTGGTCAGGAGTTTTGTCCTGACAACAAGAGGGTACCTGCAGCACTGCTTCTGCACAAGTCGTATGAACCTGTCAGGCCCAGAGAAGTGCCACTTACAGGGACCCCTGAGAGTTCTGTTATATTCTGAACCAATATTAAAGCACACACACAGAGACTTGTCTTCACTCAACACTTAGTATTCACATGGTACAAGGCATTGCATTTGGGGTTTCTGTTACTTGCAACTAAATATGTTCCTTATTGAAAGATTGATTTTACCCAGATATGGTGGCACGTGCCTTTTGTGGTAGTTTGATTCAGGTGTCCCCCATGAACTTAGGTGTTCTGAATGCTAGGTTCCCAGTTGATGGAGATTTGGGAATTAATGCCTCCTACAGGGAGTGTATTGTTGGGAGCGGGCTTATGGATGTTATAGCCAGTTTCCCCTTGCCAGTGTTTGGCATACTCTCCTGTTGCTATGGTCCACCTTATGTTGGCCAGGGGGTGATGTCCACTCTCTGCTCATGCCATCATTTTCCCCTGCCATCGTGGAGCTTCCCCTCGAGCCTGTAAGCCAAAATGAACCTCTTTTTCTTCCACAAGCTGCACAAGTTTCCCACAAGTTGGGTGATTTCTTATCAGCAATGTGAACCTGACTACAACAGGAAAGTGGTACTGAGGAGTGGGATTGTTGCTAAATACCTGACTGTGTGGCTTTGGCCTTTTGGAGCTGATTTTCAAGA
Organism: Dipus sagitta; assembly: GCA_036346955.1. Classification (NCBI taxonomy): domain Eukaryota; kingdom Metazoa; phylum Chordata; class Mammalia; order Rodentia; family Dipodidae; genus Dipus; species Dipus sagitta. The sequence goes on from CM070770.1 coordinate 236,629,089, forward strand.
GGAATGTGGAGGGATTTGAAACCTTAGCCTAAGAGATACCTTGCAGTGCTGTGAGTACAGCTTGATGGACTATTCTGGTCAGAGTTGAAAGGCCTGAGTGCAGTAGGAACTATGGACTGTGAGGTTTGGCTTATGAGGGTGAGAAAGAGCTTTGCCTGGACTGGGCTGGAAGTTTGTGTAGGAAGCTTGCTGTTATGCCTAGGTCCTGAGAAGTTGTGCAGGGTTGCTTTGTGTAGAAATGAACTGATGTGAACAGATATGGCACAGAAAAAATGAAATATTTAGGCCTAAACTGCTGCCTGTTCACCTGCAAATTGTTTGAGAGATTACAACCATTGAGATTGGGCCAGCTGACCTGCACTGGAGCAACAGAAAGAATGTAAACTCCTTTGAAGGGGCCTGAGTGCTCAATAAGTGTCCTGTTCTTCAAAGTCTGCTTTATTCCCCCATGGATTAACAAATTAGCACTTTACCTGATATTATGAAGTATTAAAATGCAGGAAGGAGAGGGTCATTGAGTTTGCAACATGGCCTTGTGTTTTGGAAATGGCCATGGGCAGTGGGAATCAGGTTTGCTGGATGCCAGAATGGAGACCCAATGGAGCCATGAGGATGAACTGTGGATTGCAGTGGAGACCCAGGGGAGATGCTGGGACCATGAGATGGCTGCTAAGGAAACCTGCCAGCCCTGATGAAGTTTTCCAGGACTATGAATAGCCTAGCTGGAGGGGCAGAATTGGAACTCCAGGGACTTGCTGGTTAGAATTATCAGACTTGGAGATTTGTCACTGGCTAGAGTTGAACTTGGAGTTATAGAGTTGGATGTTTGCCCTGGTTGTTTTAAATCTTGTATTGGCTGAATGTTTCTTTGCTATGCCCAATGCCATCTTTTGCAGTGTGAGTGTTTATTTTGTGCCATTATGGTTTTTTTTTTAGGAACTTTTTGGGTATTATGGCTCAGTTAAAAGACCTTGGACTATGGGATGTATGAACATCATTGGAATTGACAAAAACTATGGGACTTTGAAAGTTGGACTAAATGCATTGCACTTTACATCATGGATGGTTAATAGCTTATGGGGGCCAGGGGCGGAATGTGGTGGTTTGATTCAGGTGTCCCCCATGAACTTAGGTGTTCTGAATGCTAGGTTCCCAGTAGATGGAGATTTGGGAATTAACGCTTCCTGGAGGGAGTGTATTGTTGGGGGTGGGCTTATGGGTGTTATAGCCAGTTTCCCCTTGCCAGTGTTTGGCACACTCTCCTGTTGCTATGGCCCACCTTATGTTGGCCAGGGGGTGATGTCTACCCTCTGCTCATGCCATCATTTTCCCCTGCCATCGTGGGGCTTCCCCTCAAGCCTGTAAGCCAAAATAAACCCCTTTTTCCCACAAGCTGTTTTTAGTTGGGTGATTTCTTACCAGCAATGTGAACCTGACTGCAACACCTTTAATCCCAGCACTGGGGAGGCAGAGATATGAGGATTGACATGAGTTCAAGGCCAGCTGGAAGCTATAGAGTGAGATCCAGGTGAGCCTGGGCTGGTGTGAGACCCTAACTCAAAAAAAAATGATATTGTCTTTTAATGCAAAATCTTTCCTTCCATATCTTCCAAAGGTTCTTCAGATTTTTTGACTATTCAAAATAAGAGTGGTGGGTTAAAAAGTATTATCCTATGTCCAAACTTAAATTGTGTGATGAAATAATCAAATAGGTTAGTTATTATTTTATTTAATTTTATTTTTTGCAGTTTTATAACTTTGACGATCAGTGGTTAATTCTTGTCCTTGTTGACTGCAGGGTTGTGTTTTGCTTTTATTTATTTATTTATATTTAAGAGGGAGAGGCAGATAGAGAGAGAGAGAGAGAGAGAGTGGGTGCACCAGGGCTTCTAGTCATTGCAAATGAACTCCAGATGCATGTGCCAACTTGTGCATCTGGCTTATGTGGGTACTGGGGAATCGAACCCGGGTCCTAAGGTTTCACAGGCAAGTGCCTTAACCACTAGGTGATATCTCCAGCCCCTTGTTTTGTTTAGTGGTGAAAGGTGACCAACATGTAGAATATGTTTGGAAAATTGTCACCTTCATTTCATGTCTTGGACAGACATGGCATGGGGCAGACCTTATCTCTTTGGCTCTGATAGCTTTTGTTGAACTTCGTATCAGTGCTCACCCCTAGCACTGCTATCTTCCTGATGGCTAACTTCCAGATCTCTCTAGTGCCCAAGGGAAAATGCTTCTGGAAGTCCACTTTAGGGATGTGCTTGAGAACATTGATTGTATAGACGTGGTGTCTAGGAAGGTTAGGATTGAGGAAGATTTTTGGTTTCATAATGGTGTGAAAGTGATATGCATTGAGTAGAAACCATTTGCATTTTGAGTTTTCACTTTTTCCTGAGCTAGCAATGTGCTGTGAGATGTTTTCTTCTGATGCTGGGAGTAGCTGTGAGCTGAAGGGAGATCTCAGCACACAGTCAGTCAGCACACAGTCAGTCATGTGCACAGTGTGTTGTGTGGCTGAGCTGGGAGGTAGATCAGGTAGTTTAATTACATTTTTGATGTGACAGTGTTTTCAAGTTAGATGGTATTATAGAACATAGACCCACTGTAAGACTAAGGGCGTGTGTACTCTCAGGTCACCACCTTTTCTTAAATGGCTGAAAGACATTTTGTCACCATTTTGCAGAAGCCAATGGGCCAGTCCAAGTTCATTCGAAGTTATTTTTAGTGAATCAGTCGATTTCTTTTCCTAAAGCTCTCTCTTTTTCAAAATTTCTGAATTTATCCTGATATGCGGAATTCCTCCCCCTGCACATTTTTCCTCCCTGGAAGCAGTTCATGAGTCTGATGTAATAGGCCAGCTCAACCATATTGAGGGGAAGAGACAGAAAGGCAGCACTTAGAAGTTACAACCAAAGCTGTCACATATCCCTTCATTCCGAATACTGGGAAACATTTCTAGAGACAAGAAATAAATCAGCCATAGCAGAAGTGGCTTCTGTTTATTTTGAAGCCTTTGAGCACTAAGAGCAAGAAGCATGTTAATACGACATTTAGTGATCGTTCTCAGCCCCGCCCTAAATAACTTATTTCTGTGCTCCTCTAAACCAACAGAATTAGAGGGAAACACTTATTTGTTCTGTTGCTAAGGAACCATTCCTATTTGCATAGTAAAATATCATTAGTATACTTGGGCTGAAATATTATCTATTTATAACAGCCAGATTTTAGACAGGAGATCAAAGTACTAGCTTTATTTATTTATTTATTTATTTTTTTTTTCTCCAAGCTTAGTAAAAAGCTCAACACAGTGGAATGGATATGCCGAGTGCATAATATTAACGAGAGAATTCCTCTTATGAACTTCCCGCCACGTTGCATAGTGACTGCCCTGAGGAAGAGCAGCATTGCGTAATGTGGGCAGAGAGGCGGCTGCATGTCAGGTATTGCACTGTCTTGCAACAGTTCAGATTGGCCGGGCGTGGTGGCACACGCCTTTAATCCCAGCACTCGGGAGGCAGAGGTGGGAGAATCTCTGTGAGTTCGAGGCCACCCTGAGACTACATAGTGAATTCCAGGTCAGCCTGGACCAGAGTGAGACCCTAGAGTTCAGATTGGAGTGTTGCATTTCAGACCCTCCAAAAGTATTTTTCTTCTATAAAATGATTCCTTCATGTGTATTTCTCTGGAGATGGTAAAACACACTTTAGATTGGAAGTGAGAAAACCTGGCCCCAAGTCTTAGGACTGCACTCCCATGTGAGCTGGCTGACTATGAGTCAGTGTTGTGACTTCTCTGAGCCACGGGTCCTCCACTTGTAAAGGAACCCTCATATTACTAATCTTATTATATTAAGTAAAGTGAAAATGGGTGAGTTTTGAAAGACCTTATTGTTACTTAAAACTTTCATAGAGATATTTTTATTTATTTGTAAGCAGAGAGAGAGAGAGAGAGAGAGAATGGGTATGCCAGGGCCTTTAGCTGCTACAAATGAATTCCAAACATATGTGCTACTTTGTACATCTGGTTTTATGTGCGTTCTGGGGAATTAAACCCTGGTCATTAGGCTTTACAGGCAAGCAACTTATCTGCTGAGCCATCTCTCTAGCCCCATAGAGATTTTTTTTTTTTTGAGGTGGAGTTTCACTCTAGCCCAGGCTAACCTGGCATTCATTATGCAGCCTCAGGGTGGCCTCGAACTCATGGTGATCCTCCTACCTCTGCCTCCTGAGTGCTGGGATTAAAGGCGTGTACCACCATACCCAGCTTGTTTTTCTTTTTCTTTTCATTTCTTTTTTCTTTCTTTCTTTCTTTCTTTCTTTTTTTTTTTTTTTTTTTTGAGATATGGTCACACTCTAGCCGAGGCTGAGCTAGAACTCACTCTGTTGTCCCAGTGTCTCTAATAGCAATCCTCCTACCTCTGCCTTCTGAGTGCTAAGATAAAAGGCACACACCACCATGCCCAAGTCATAGAGATTGCTTTGAAGCAACTTAAATAAGGATACAAAATTCATATGGAAAAATAATTCCATAACTAGGAAAATCCTAAAATAAGAAATAATGAGAGATTAATACTATTCTATTTTAAAGCATATCATAAAACTATAGCAATTAAAACAGTATGGTGCTGGTCTACAGTTAGAAAGGCAAAAAGGGAAAAATTTAAAAGAAGTCAAGCTATACTACAGAGCTATACTAATCAAGACATCAATGTGCAGGCATTAAAAATAAAATGAAAAGACCAATGGGACAGGATGTAAAATTCAGAGATTAGCCCAAATGGTTACAACCAACTTATTTGTAATAAACTTACAAAGAATACATATTGTTGACAGGACAGTCTCCTCACCAAGTGATGCTGGGAAATCTGGACATGGAGAAGAATAAAATCCTACCTGCTACCACACATAGAACCAGCTCGAACTGGATGTAGAAGACCACAATCTATGACTACTAGAAGAAGGCGTAAAGGAAGCTGTTAACAACATTCTAGGTCACACTCACAGATAGAGCCCTAAAAGCATAGACAACAGAAGTGAAACCAGACGTGCAGAAGCTTTTACAGAGCAAAGGAAACCAACAGCAGAGCAAGAGGCAGTTACAGGAGTCAGGGATGGAGCTCAGTGGAAGGGCACTTGCATAACATGCTTGAGACCCTGGGTTTGATTCTCAGAATTGAAAATTTATAAAGAAGGCAGCCTATAGACTCCAGAATAGGAGAAAACATTTACAAGCCATTCACCTGGAATGGGTTAGTTAATATGCAGAATGTACAAGGAACTTAAAGAAATGAATACTTAAGAGCCAAACAAGCAATGGGGTCTGCAAATGGGCAAGTGACCTCAATAGACATTCTTCAGATGAGACATACACATAGTCAAGGAGTATATGAGTGAGGTGGACATCATCAACAAGGATGAGGGAAATAGAAACCCAAGCCACAGTGAGATGTCCAGTGTCCTCCCCATCAGAGTGACTCTTGTCACAAAGACAGAAACTACATTTGTGGTGAGGGTGTAAGGAAGGAGAAGGTATATATGCCATTGGTGGGAATGAGAATCAATACAGCCACAGGATGGTTAATCTGCCCTGGGAGACCTAGATTAGTAAAACATACTTTCTGGTGTGTCTACTAGAGGTTTCCAGAAATCATCAACATATGGGACAGCAAGAGAAGGGGAGAGACACACCCTGAATGTTGTTTTCTCAGGTATGTTTGTCATAGAAACAGAATGTGAACGGATTGCATGAGCCACTCTGGAGAGCAGTGTGGAGGTCCCTCAGAAAACTGAACATGGAACTTCCATGTGATTGAGCAATCTCACTGTGCCTGTTTATGCAAAGTAAATGAAGTACTTTTACTAAGGCCATACCTGCATGTACAAATATGGTTTGGGAACAGTTACAATATTCTGCCACACAATAGGGCAAATGTGATACACAATGAAGTACATATCTCAAAATGACTGGGGGAGATCTCCAATGTTCCCGACAAATAGAAATGATTATATTTGAGGAGCTGGAAATGCTAATTATCTTAACTTGATGGGTACACATTGTATACCCGAGTCAAATTATAATGATCCGCCTGAAGATTATTTCTCTTTAGAACTACTTTTCTTTTTGATTTTCCACTCATTTAAAATCTTTTGACTGACAACCATATGGTGTAAGCCACAAAGCACCCAATGAATAATGCAAATAGATGGTAATCAAGACATAAGAAGCAGAGCTGGGGAAATGAATCAGTGGATAGAGTGTTTGCCACACAAGCATGAGTACCTGAGTTCAGATCTCCAACACCCAGATATAGCCAGATACCGGAGCAAGCATCTGTAGCCCCAGCACTCCTATGGATCAGAAGGCAGGTAGAGGCAAGAGGATCCTCTGGAAGCTCAGGCTGGCGAATGCAGCAGAGAGGCCCTGGCAGAAACAGGGTGGAAGGTGAGGGTTGACACCAGAAAGTTGTCCTCTCACCTTCACACATGCACTGTGGCACGCACTCTCAAGTACATACACACACACAGACACACACGTGCGCGTGCACACACACACTCATACCTCATATACACACATACTCCAAAACCAAATAAATAAAAAGTACGAAAAGCAGTAACCTCTTCTTTTCCCTCCACATGAAATTCCTGCTTCCTTTATTCTTCTTTCTCACCTGTTGTCTTCCACACGCTTTCTTCTTCTTCTTTTGTTTTATTTTTTCAAGGTAGAATCTCACTATATCCAAGGCTGACCAGGATCTCACTCTGTAGTCCCAGCCTAGCCTTGAACTCACAGAGATCCCCCTACGTCAGCCTCCTGAGAGTGTTGGGATTAAAAGCCTGTGTCACCACAACTGGCCACATGCTTTCTTTCTTTTCTTTTTTTTTTTTTAGAACAGGGAAATAGGAACTAACCCCCTGGGCTCCATTGCAGGGCACCTGCCACCAAGACAAAACAGGTGACAATGTCAGCTCAGCACAGGGAGAGAGCCCAATGCAAAGGTCTGAAAGCTTGGCAATGCTCTCCACATTGGATCTTCCTCACCAGGGGTGGAGCTCACTATGCCAAACCTGAATGAAGGAGCTTTGTGCTCTTTCAAGACTAAGCCATGACTCCACCTTGTGGTTCTCCTTATAGAAGCCCATTGACTTGACAGAATGGTCCAATGGTCACCTGGAGAGAGAGGCCTGCAAGGACCCCTCCAGGAAGCAGTTTAAGCTGGGTTAGCTATAGAATGTCCCTCCCCGGAGAGGGAAACAGGAACCCTGATTTCCAGTGTTGGCAGATTTTGTGGTGGTGTGAGTGCTTCCTACCATGGATGATCAATTTATCAACATGCCACCCCTGACCTTGGAGTTGTGACATGATTCATGATAGGAAAGGCATACCAGTATACAGCATTCCCACCTTACAGATACAGTCCATGCATTAATCTCATGGTCATTAACACAGTAATAATAATTAAAATGATGGCTTTTGCATCTATATTATTTACATATTTGAAGGGTTATATATTTTAATTTTTAATATTTGCTGTGTTTACAACCAACTCGCAGACTTCCTGAACATTCGGCCACTAGTTCTGAGCTGGTGTGAACTGACTCCAGATTTGGCTACTGAGGTTTTCTGCATCTTAGGGACTGAACTGCATGAAGAGCCACACAACAGTTTACCCTTATCCAAGGCCATGGACAAGTATGATCCAAATATATTAAGTAGAACATTCCAGAAATAAATAATTCTTGAGTTTTAAATTATCTGCCATTTGCATAGAGTGATGAACTCTCAGACACAAGTCATCCCTCTGCTCAGCGTGTCCATGTCCCTGTATGCTCACGTCACGCCGCCTGCCCACTTGTCAGTCCATGATCCTCAGGTTCTCAGACAATGGTCTGTTGTGGTTTCTCAGTGCTTTCGTTCAAGGTTCCACCATGTGACTTAATGATGGCCACTAAACGCAAAAGCAGCGACACTGGCTATCCAGATATGCTCAAGACAAGCTGCTTCCATTAAGAGGAAATGTGAAAGTTGTCAATGTGCAGGAAAGGAAAAAAAAAATCATTGTGGAAGAGGTGGTGGAAAGAATGTAAGAGCCGAAGGAAGGGTAGGACTGCTTATGTTACACTCTTCCACACGCAAAATGGCCTGGATACCCATGACCTCACACTGCCTGGCAGTGCCTACACAAGACCCTCATAATAGGAGGAAAAGATGATGACATCAAAATGAAAGAGAGACTGATTGAGAGGGGGAGGGGATATGATGGAGGGTGGATTCATGAGGGGGGAGGTGGAGGAAGGAAGGAATTATCATAGTTTATTGTGTATAATTATGGAAGCTGTCAATAAAAAAGTTAAAAAAAATCACTGCTTATATTGCTAATATCTACACTAAGAATGAATCTTCTAGCCACGAACTTCTGAAAAGGAAGGAGACATTCATATTAGCTTTGCTGTCATACATCAAACTGAAACAGTTCCAGGCAGTGCATGGTATATGCTTTGTGAACGTGGAAGAGGCGTTGAATCAGTGTTTGGTACTGTCTGCAATCTTAGGCATTTGCTATGAGTTTTGCAACAGAACCTTCTGGAATAAGGGGGCAACACTGTACTAGGAATTGGAACAAATTTACTGATCATAAACAATGATTATTTCTCTTTGCATTATTTTTTTGAGAGTTTTTCCGTTCATTTAAAATGAGATTTGACTGACAACCACATGGTCTAAGATGCAGGGAGCCATACATGAGGCTCTTTCCATTCTCAGCTCTATCATCACCTCCTCCAGGAAGCCTTCCTGACTTACAAACACACATTACCACTGGCATTGTAAGTCCTAGTCATTCTCCCTCACTACATGGGTAAATACTTGCAGGGGAAGATGGTTTGCTTTGATTTATTTGCAAATGACATAGAGAGGGTTCACTATTTAGCCCCTAGACTCTTAGGCCAGTTGCTTGGCCCACAGGAGGTGTCCAAACAGCATTTGCTGAACACCCCTGACTCACTAGGATGGTTCCCGAGCCAACTGTGCAGCTGGGAGGTCTTGTTTGTTTCTAGTATTGGTTTTCACTTGTTACATTTTATTATTTCTGTATTTATTATTGAATTCCAGGGGGTGGTACTGAGGGCCTCATGCATGGTAGGCAAGTCCTCCCCTGCTGAGCTTCACAGTGAGCCCTGCTTGCTTGCCAGATTCATGAGGCTGCTAGAGACAGCAGTGGCTCAGAAAAGATTGTTCAACCACCTCCCATTACGCAGGATGGAAGACTAAGATTGAGGAGTTGAAGTGTTCTGTTTTTTCTTTTTTTCTTTTTAAATATATTTTATTTTTATTTATTTAATCTCACAGAGAGAAAGAGAGAGAGAGACAGAATGGGCACACCAGGCCTCCAGCCACTGAAAACAAACTGCAGACACATGCGCCACCTTTTGCATCCGGCTTATGTTGGTACTGGGGAATCAAACCTGGGTCCATTGGTTTTGCAGGCAAACGCCTTAACCGCTAAGCCATCCCTCCAGTCACTTTTTGTTTCTTCATCTAGCAGGATCATCCTGGTTGTCTGAATCTTGGTGTAGCAGCTTTATTCCAATGCCTGGTGTCAAAATAAGTTTCTTCGTTGTGCAATCAGATCAGAACTAAATGTGGAAATACTATGAACAACTGCAGCTCCCATCAGGTGTTCTCCTTGACATTTGTGAGAACTTAGCAATGCCCAGTGGCAGTTATGGACACATGAGTCTATTCCCTGTTGCTTGTTTCATGCATCCCCCAAGCTGACCAATCACAGTGCATTTCCAACTACCGTCTGCTTGGGTTGAACATAGCGTAGGCAAGCTTCTGCCCGGGAGATGTTTAAGTAACCACACAGGTCAAAGGCATAGCCCAAGTTCAGGTGCAGGGAGAGAAAGGAAGAAAGATGGAGGCTGTGCTTGCTGGCAACTTCTGGGGTTGTTGTCTCACTCCCTCACTGTGTGGCTCTAAGAACTTGATGAGAATTGCCTGAGGCAGGGCTGGAGAAATGACTCAGCAGTTAAGACACTTGCTTACAAAGCCTGACAGCATGGTTTGATTCCAGTACCCACGTAAATCCAGATGCAGAAGGTGGAATATATGCAGAAGGTGGAGTCTGCATGCAGCAGTTGGAGGTCCTGGCATGCCCATTGTTTGTCTCTGTATCTCTCTCTTTCTCTCTCCCTCTCCCTCCCCCTTCCCCTCTCCCCTCTCTGTCTGTGCTTGCAAATAAATAAATAAATAAACAAAATATATGTTTTTAAAGTCCAGATCCACTCCTGAGTGTCTGACTCATAATTGACAAGGATAGACCTGGGTGTCTATAACAGTCCCCTCTTATCAATTGACAGTTTATAAATTCTGACCCATAATGCACCCAATCCAAAACAACCAATGAAAAGGGAGTTTTTGTTTTAGCTTAACATTTGTGATTTGTGATTGGGTTCTTTGGATAGAAATTTTGTATTTCCTTATCTTGACTAAGGATATATGCAGTTTTGTATCATCAGTTTTTGCTTAGCTTTATCACAAAGTACTTGTCTTGTTAAGAAGGCTCTGTAAGACCACCATTTACTTGAGCACCTAAGGTCTATTGTTAGACCTTTGTTCTAAAGCTTGTGCTATTCTGAAATTTGCCGCCATGAACATCTTGTGTCTTAATACTTTAAAATATATATTTATTATTTTTTTCTTTTGAAGTCGTTTTCTGGAATGTGGAATTAATGAGTCAATGGCACATGATTCCAATTTGTACAATGCTTTTTAAAACCATAAAATGCAGCGCATATGTAAGGACTGATTACCACTCTCATTTATCCAGTTCTTTCTGCAGCAGGCCTGGGGCCTAGCTCACGGGGCAGCTGGGACTTCTTGTCAGGCCACAAGATACTAATACGTTAATAAGGATGGCAGAGAGGAAATCAGACCCGTCTCTGCAAGCTCTCCCCACGGAGAGAGTTGCATCTCCACAGATAACAGCCATATCAGCCTCGCCCAACCAGTTACAACTGGTGCCAAGTTGGGCAAAGCGCTACATTGCTTTGCCATCTGAAATTGAGAGGTGATATCTTGTGTCTTTCCAGTTCTGAAGGCCCCAATCCTGGTCCACGCCGTGGTCCCTGTCTCGTGAGAAGGATTCTTCATAGCTTTGAGCTGTGCTACACACACTGACTGCTTACAGCTTGAGCCTGTGTACAAGGCTCCTTATTGCACAGAGCACTAAGCTGGGAAATGCCCCGGCTGCTTCCTCTGAACTGAGGCAAACTACCATATACCAGGGAGGAATTGTCTACAAGGGACAAACTCTGACTTCAGCCCTTAGACCTGATCTTTGTCAAAGTAGGGCTTAGCATCAACACGAAAGCTGAATCCTAAATAAGTCAACTAAATAAGTGAAATTGATTTTATTTTCATGAGTAAAAAAGAGAAAATGTCAACAAGATTTAAAATAAAAATGTTTTCATGCCTGGATGTACAAATAAAACTAAGTTTTTTTTATAGTGTATTTCTTTTTTTAATATTTTATTTATTTATTTGCAAGCAAAGAAGATAGAGAGAAGACAGAGAGCATGGGTGCATGAGGGCCTCCAGCCACTGCAATATGCATGTGTCTCTTTGTGCATCTGGATTTACATGGGTAATGGGGACTTGAACTCTGGTCGTTAGGCTTTGCAGGCAAGTACCTTAACGCTGAGCCATCTCTCCAGCCCCAAACTAATTCTTTTATTTAAATTATTCATTTGTGAGCAGAGAGAGAGAATGAGCATTGTTGTTCCAGCCATATCCTCTAGTCACTACAACCGAACTCCAGACACACATGCCACTTTTGGTACCTGGCATTACTTAGGTACTAGAGAACGGAACCCAGTCTGGCAGGTTTTGTAAGCAAACACTTCTAACCATTGTTCCACCTCCCTAGCCCAAAACTAAATATTTTACTCCATTGACTATGAGTCACAAAAATATCATGGTATAAATGACTTCACTATTATTGTTGCTGTTTTGAATATGTTACTTTGTTGTATTAACACATGTTAATTGCACAAGTCAATGGCCTTCACTGTCATATTTCCATACAAGCATGATTATGTCATTCCCCTTCACCACTCAATGAACCCTTTCCATTACCTATCAGTACACTTTGTACACTCAAGTGGATATTATTCAAGTGTCTATACAAAAGGGAACATGAAGCATTTGTCTTTCATTGCCTGCCATACTTTGCTTGGCATGATGTCTTCCACTTCCATCTAGCTTGCTGTGAACAACAGGATTCTTCTTGTGGCTGAATAAAACCCCACTGTGTCTATAGACCATGTTCTCTAGCCATTGGTTTGTTGCAGGGCACCTAGATGGCATCTGTATTTTGGTTCTTGTGAATAGTTCTGGAAGACACATGGGTGTGTTCATTTCTCCTTGGTGTGCTGGTTTCACTTGCTTGGCTGGGGGTAGAGCTGGGTCATACAGTTCAAACTTTGGTTTCTTGTGGAGTCACCACACCAATCTCCATAGTGGTTGCCCCAGTAACACTGTGTACATTTCCTCTTTCTCTAATAGAACAGCATTTTTGTTTCTGTTTATTTTAATTAACTAGTTGATTAATTATAGCCATTTAACTTGGGTGAGATGGTACTGCAGGATTTTTTCCCTGTGTGTGTGTGTGGGGGGGGTTATGGTTTGCGTATGGTGTGGTGTATGTGCACATATATGTGTCCTTGGAGCATTCCATGTGTGTGTATGGTGTAGTGTGTGTGTGGTGTGTGCACATACATGTGTCCTTGGAGCACTTCATGTGTGTGTATGGTGTGGTGTATGTGGTGTGTGCACATATATGTGTCCTTGGAGCACTCCATGTGTGTGTATGGTGTAGTGTGTGTGTATGGTGTGGTGTATGTGTGGTGTGTGCACATATATGTGTCCTTGGAGCACTCTATGAGTGTGTATGTTGTGGTGTGTGTGTGGTGTGTGCACATACATGTGTCCTTGGAGCACTTCATGAGTGTGTATGTTGTGGTTTGTGTGTGGTGTGTGCACATATATGTGTCCTTGGAGCACTCCATGTGTGTGTATGGTGTAGTGTGTGCACATATATGTGTCCTTGGAGCACTCCATGTGTGTGTATTGTGTGGTGTGTGCACATATATGTGTCCTTGGAGCACTCCATGTGTGTGTATGGTGTAGTGTGTGTGTATGGTGAGGTGTGTGTGTGGTGTGTACACATATATGTGTCCTTGGAGCACTCCGTGTGTGTGTATGGTGTGGTGTGTGTGTGTGTGCACATATATGTGTCCTTGGAGCACTCCATGTGTGTGTATGGTGTGGTGTGTGTGGTGTGTGCACATATATGTGTCCTCGGAGCACTCCATGTGTGTGTATGGTGTGGTATGTGTGGTGTATGCGTATATATGTGTCCTTGGAGCACTCCTTATGTGTGTATGGTGTGGTGTGTGTGTATGGTGTGGTATGTGTGTGGTGTGGGCACACATATGTGCCCTTGGCAGGCCCATGAGCCTGCCTGCACTGGGGTATGCTCACCTGAAGTGGTTGGATAGAAGATTGGGTGTCCCCCCTCTACCATTGTTCTGCCCATTCTTGTTTGAGCCAGTGTGTCTTACTGATCCCAAAGCTTGCCATCTTTTTAAGGATTCCCAGCAATTCCTTTGTCTCTGCTCCCCTGTACAATGGGATTGGTACAGTTGTGTGTGGCTCCATCTCACTGCTTACATGGCTTCTGGAGATCCAAACTCTGGAAGTTTCAGGTCCCATCAGGCCTTTGTGCTTGCAGGGGAAGCACACTTCACTACCAAGTCATCTCTCCAGCCCTCAATGTAGTTATGTTTCCCTCCTGACTAATCACACTAAACATTTACATGCTTATTGGCCATTCCTATTTCTTCCTTTGAGAAATGTCTATTCAGATCCTTTGTCTTTGCTTTAATTGGATTACTTCTTTTTTGTTGCCAAGATTTTTGAGTTCTTTACAAACTCTGGATACAATCCTCTGCTAAATGAATCACTGGTAAATATTTTCTTTCATTATGTAGGTTGTAGGTTAACTCTGTTGCTTGTTTCCTTGTGCAGAAACATCGTAGTTTGATGCAATCACATTTGTTCTGTGTTACTTTTGTCTCCTGTCTTGTTCCTGATCTTAAAGGAAATGCTTTCAGTTTTTCCCGTTCAATGTGAGTAGAGTTATAAATTTATCATATTTTATCTTTATTATGTTCAGATATCATCTTTATATACCTAATTTATACAGGAATAGAATCCTTATCAAGAAGGTACATCAATATCATGTTTTCCATGCATTTGTGAATGATCTTATAACTTTTACTATTCCTTCTTTCTAATTTTGTATTGTATTGTATGAACTGAGTACAAGCATTGAACCATCCTTATATCACTGGAATTATATCAACTTAATCAGGGTGGGTAATCTTTTTGATGTACTGTAGAATTCAATTTGAAATTTGTGTGTGTGTGTATGTGTGTGTGTGTGTATGGTGTGTCCTTTTCAGGTTTTGGTAAATGGATAATGTGGACCTCATAGAATGAATTTAATTCTTTCTTTTCCCCCCTTTGAGGTAGGGTTTTACTTTAGTCTAGATCCTGGCTGACTTGGAACTCACTGTATACCTCTGGCTGACCTTGAACTCATTGATGATTTTCCTATCTCAGCCTCCCATTGGCTGTGATTGCAAATGTAAGCCACTGTATCTGAATTCTCTGCTTTTAATACTATGTAATGGTTTGCAAAGCATTTTGTTAGTTATTTTGAAATCTGGTAAAACTCAGCAGTGAACCCATAAAGTTCTGAGCTTTTCTTTGGAAGATCTAAAAAAAATTATTACTGATTCAACCTCATTGATTGCCACTCTTCTCTTCAGGTGTTTTTTTTATCTATATACATATACATATACATATACATATACATATACATATACATATACATATACATATACATATACATATACATATACATATATATACATATATATACATATATATATATATATATATATATATATATATATATATATATATGGAGAGAGAGGGAGACAGAGAGAATGGATGTGCTATGGCCTCTAGCCATTGTAAACAAACTCCAGATACATGAATCACCTTGTGCATCCGGTTTATGTGGGTTCTGGGCAATCAAACCTAAGTCCTTTGCCATTGCAGGGAAGCACTTTAACCACTAAGCTATCTCTCCAGCCCTATTATTCAGGCATTTTGTTGTTGTTGTTGTTGTTGTTGTTGTTTGTTTTCTGAGATAGGGTCTCACTCTAGCTCAGGCTTACCTGGAATTTACTCTGTAGTCTCAGGGTGGCCTCAAACTCTCGGCAATCCTCCTACCTCTCCCTACCAAGTGCTGGGATTAAAAGCGTGCACCACCATGCCCGGCTTTTCCTGTTTTTTTGAGATAGGGTCTCACTCTAACCCAGGCTGACCTGGAATTCACTATGTAGTCTCCAGTTGTTCTTGAACTCACAGCGATCCTCCTACTTCTGCCTCCCGAGTGCTGGGATTAAAGGCGGGCAACAGGATGCCTGGCTTTTCAGGCTTTTTTTTTTTTTTAATCTGCCTGATTCAATTTTTGTAAGTAATATTTATTCAGCAAAAAATCTATATCTTCCACATCTTCCCAAATGATCCTTTGAATTTTCATCTTCTTTTTAACTTTAACTTTTCTTTATTTGGGCTTTCTCTCTCTCTCTCTCCTTCTCTTTCTTTTACTTCTTCTAAACAAAAGTTGTCAATCTCATCATTTCAAAGAACCAGTTCCTTTTTTGCACTGTTCTTTTAGACTGCATTTCATTATTTTTGTCTGTTCTTTGTTATTTCTTTCCTTCTACTAATTTCAAATATGATTTGTTTTTGCTTTCCTGAGACCTTGAGGTGCGTTATTTGGTTCATTATCTGAAACGTTTCTGGTGTTTTGTTTGCTTTTGATGTAGATAGTCACTGCTGTAAATTTTCCCCTTGGTATTGATTTTGTTGTATCCCACAAGTTTTGGCACATTGTTTTTCCATTTTCATTTGTTAGAAAGAATTTTTAAAATTTACTCCAAATTCCTCAATGCCTCACAGTTATTTAAAAGCATGTTTCTGTCCTGAGGAGATGGCTCTGCAGCTAGGAACTCTCATAACAACCATAAGGTCTTGAGACTATCTGAGTTGAGTTTCCCAGAATCCATGTAAACAGCTGGGTGTGGCCACACATGCCTTACTCCTGTGGGAAGCAGAGACCGGTGAGTCTTTGGGGTTTGTGAATATAGCTGGGTTCAGAAAAGAGACTCTATTTTAGGAAAATACAGGGAATACCTGACATTCTCCTTTGGCTTCCTCATGCATACATGCAACTGCATACTCATTTGTATACACCACACACACACACACACACTTAATACATGTTATAAACAAAAAAGTCCCTTTATTTAAATAAAGATATTTCCTGACTTCATCATAAAATTTCTAAAAAGTTTTTCTTGCATTTGATTTCTACTTCCATTCTGTGATGACCAGAAAAGATATTGAACATGAATTTATTTTTTAAAAATTTTGTCAAGGGCTGGAGACATGGCGCCACAGGTTAGGCACATGCTTGCAAAGCCTAAAGGTCTGGATTTGGTTCCCCATTACCCACATTAAAGCCAGATGTACAAGGCAGCACATGCATCTGCAGTTCATTTACAGTGGCAAGAAGCCCTGGTGGCCACCCCCATGCTTGCAAATAAATAACAATATTTTAAAAATTCAGTTAAGCTTTGTTTTGTACACTAATATTATGGTCTATTATAGACACAGCACCATGTGACTGTAGTAGGAATTTGTGCTCTGCAGTTGTTGGATGGATTGTTCTATTAATATATGTTGAGTCTCTTTGATCTGTGCTATTGCCTAACCCTGATGCTTCTTTGTAAGGTGTTTGTTTGGTGTGGATGATATGTCCATTGGTAAAAGTGACATATTGAATTTCTCACTATTCTTACACTGGAGCTTCTCTCTCCATTTTTATCTATTAGCTCTTGTTTTATAAAGTTGTGGGCTCTGTTATGACACACATATAGATTTCTAATCATATCTTTTTGAGGAATTGAGCTCTTAATCATCACAGAAATCTTACCTTCTCTGTCTCTTTTCCATGATTTTGTTTTAGAGTCTATATCGTCAGTTATAAGTATAGCTGATGTTGTGTATTTTCAGATTCCATTTGCATGGAATATCATTTTTCATTCTTTAACTTGTAGTTGGAGTGGTAACTTACTAGTAAGGGGAAATTTTTTGTAGGCTGCATACTGTTTTGTCTTGTTTCAAAAATCCATTCAGCTAGCTTGTGTCTCTTAGTTGGAGAATTAAAACTATTTACCTTCAGAGTTATTAACTTTTTGACTAGTGCCATCATTTTGTTGATTTTTCATCTAGTTCAATTGACTATTATTTGCTCATTCTTCTTTCCTTTTTTGTGTTTTTTTTTTATTTTTGTGGTTTGATGGCATTATATAGATAACATTTGTTTTCTTTCTATTTATCATTTGTGTATCTACTTGTCTAGTGGAATCAGTATTTTCAGACGCTATCACAATGATAGCAACTTTCTTTTCCACTTTTGAGTGGAGGACTCACTCTAGCATCTTTTGTAAGTCTGGCTTGATGCTCATAAATTCCTTAAGCTTATTTTTTTAAGGTCTTTATTTTTCCTTCAATGCTGGAGAATATCCTTGCTAGGTATAGTAATCTTGATTGGCAGTCATTGTCTTTTAGGAGCTAGAGTACATAATTTGGTGCTCTCTTGGCTTGTAGTATTTCTGCTGAGAAATAGGCTGTTAGTTTAATGCGGTTGCCCTTAAATATGTCTTGAAATTTTTGTCTTGAATATTTTAGTATGCCCGGATAAAGGTATATTTAAATATTTAAATTAATATGCCAAGATAAAGGTATAATGTTCCAGGATAAGGATCTTCTGTGGTTTTACTTATTTGGGTATTTATACATTTGGATGTTCATGTCTTGGCCAGGATTAAGGAAAGGTTTTGCTATCATCTCATTTGCTATTATTTCTTCCCTTTCAGGTATACTGATGATACAGATGTTTGATGTTTTAATTATGTGGTAATGATCTTATGTGTTCTCTTCATTCATTCTTTTTTTTAAAAAAAATATTTCTTACTATGATATGTGAAAAGATCTGTCATTAAGCTCCAGTATTTTTTCTTCTATTTGATCTAGTTGTCTTCGGTGTGTGTGTGTGTGTGTGTGTGTGTGTGTGTGTGTGTGTGTGTGTGTGTAGAGTATGTATGTGTGTGCAGATGCATGTGCCTATGTGCATGCATGTGGAGATGATGTGAGGAAGACACTGGGTGCCTTCCTCTATTGCTCTTCCTTCCTTCCCTCTTTCTTTCTTTCCTTTCTTCTCTTCTTTCCTTCTTTCCCTCCCCCTTCCTTCCCCTCCTCCCTCCCTTCCTTCCTTCCTTCCTTCCTTCCTTCCTTCCTTCCTTCCTTCCTCTCTCTTTCTTTCTTTCCTTCTTTCTCTTCCTTTCTGAGTAGTCCAGTCTGACCTAGAACTCCTGGTCCTCCTTCCTCTGCCTTTTCAGCATTTGCTACCACAGCGAGCTGCCACAGTCCCCTGGACAGTCTCTCATGGAACCTGGAGCAGAGCGTCTGCGATCTTCTGTCTCTGCTTCCCTCAGCACTGGGCTTACAGGCATGCCTGGCTTTTTACGTGAGTGCTACAGATCGAGCTCAGGCCCTCATGCTTGCACAGGAAGCAGTCTTATCCTCCGAGTCACTGCTCCAGCCCTTGATCTAATCTTTTATTAATTCCTTCACTGAACTTTTTGTCTAACTTAATATCTTTATTTTCAACATGGGTTTGTTGCAAAATCTCTAACCCTTTGCAGAATTTCTCATTCATATCCTACAGCATATGCCTAATTTTATTTAGCAAGCTTTCTGTACACTCTTTGATCTCATGATCTTTAAAATATTTTTCTTTTGCACTTTTTATGTGTTGGAAATTTAACACAGAGGCTCCCACATGATAGGTAAGTACTCTTGCTCAGTGTCACCCTCTGCTCATTTTTTGCATGCTTCATCACATATTCTGTCTAATTCCGTACATTTTCCATCTGTTCCTAGGGAATTACAATCTTTAGGAGATATCAAACTATTTGGTTTGTTTTGTAATTCTTGTGTTCCTATGTTGAGATTTCCATATCTTTCTAAGACGGCCCCTTGGCACAGTGCCTTGGAAGCTCTCTAAGAGATGAAGTAAATTCCCTTTCCAAAGCCAGACTACTGTGCAGATTTCTGTCCACTGATCCACTCTGGATGTCAGCCTGCAAGGGACATGGACTTTTCCAATGGCTAGGATGGCCAGTCTCCATGCCTGATTGAGTGTGCCTGGACTCTTCCTTTCACCCTAACTCCTACAGAGAGGGGAGTCTTCTTCCCTTGGCAATAGAGCTAGGGCAGCAGGCGCTGGGAAATTCTGTTTCCCTTTCTATGCTGGTCTTGCAGGTATCTGGACATGACAAATATTCCATTTTCTACTGTTGAATTCTGATGTTCTCCTGCCATCCCTCACTCACCTCAAACATACATCTCTCCGTGTGTGGCTTTGGTTCTGTTTGAGGATGGAATCGGTTAGGTCTCAGAGTTTCTACTGGCCATCTTGCCTCTTGTTTCTGCTGTTAAAACACTTGAAGTGGTACAACTCAGTCTGTGAATGTCTTACAACTCAGGTCTGTGAGTGTCTTACAACTCAGTCTGTGAATATCATCTTACAACTCAGCCTGTGAGTATCTTAGTTTCAATGTGAGGCTCCGCTTATGCCCAGATTCTAATGTAAGTCAACAGGATAGGGTAGTTCCAAAATATCACCACAGTAACTCCTGTAAATATTTGTTATTATGCCTCTCTTTTATCTTGAATGTCTCTCTGGAATTCAATAGCTCCCTTAATTTTGGAAGAAAACGAGGAAACCTCTTGGATTGTTATCTCACTGATCTTATAGAGTGGGAAGCATGTTCGACAGAGTGAAGAGAGCTGGGTTTGCCCTCTTCTATGTCATTCATTTGTTCTCTGACATGGGAAATGCATTTTTCTCATCTTGAACTTCAGATGCTTCATAATAGAAGCAAAGAACACAGCATGCAATACTTAGTAAATGTATTAGTGACGTGTACCCTTGTTGTGACCAAATACCCAACAGGAAGTAGCTTAAGGGAAGTGGGATTTATTTTGGTTTACAGTTCTAGGGCATATAGTTCACCATGGCAGAGAAGATGTGGCAGCAAGAGTAGGATCATATTCAGTCCAAAGGAAGCTGAGAGATAGAGAGAGAGAGAGAGAAATGAGGCTAGGCTATAAAACCTCAAGGCCCAACTCCAGTGACCTACGTCTTCCCATGAGGTGCCACTTCCCCAAACAGTGCCAGCAACTAACCATCATATGAGCCTCTGGGGGACATTTCACATTCAAGCCACCACCATAGCTAGTGTATTTGGACTTTTTGTAGTGAAATATCCTTGCAACTGAATTGAGAGAGATTTCTTGTAGCTAAGAAAATAAGCTAGTGTCCAGAAAAGTCACTATGAGGACAACAAAGTCACAATCTAGTCCTGTGCTTAACAAGAGGAAACAGTCCCACTTAGGGGTGCTTCCTTGGAATTCCAGCATTTGGCAGGTATAGGCAGGAGGATCAGGAGGAGTTCAAGGTCATCCTCAGTGAGGTAGTGAGGTAGAGGCAAGGCTGGGTTTCACAAGACATCCAAAGACCAAAGAAAGAAGGAGGGGGTAGGTAGGGAGGCTCTATTACTGCCCCCAGTGAGTAGACAGTCTCGTCCTGTATCCATGACCTTTGTCACGCATCTGTTCTAGCTTCTGCTCAGGTGATGTACTGCATTCTCCTGTATGATTCTGTGGTCAGCCCTGGGTCTTTCTTTGGTTAACGGTATGTTCCCAGGCACAATGCCACCACTAGCTTGAAATGTGCTGGTGCAGTTGCCACATTTGCCAACCTGGATCTGCCCTTTTGTTTCTCTAGCCTTGCCCTTGCCTTGGGAAGAATGCCTCCTGACTAGTCTACTGGTCCTAGGAAGACGAAAAGGAGGAGAAGGAGGAAGAGGAGGAAGAGGGAGATGCCACGCTCAGCTATTTCAGCTGCTATGGCCTGAAGCCAAGACATGTGAACAATAATCAATAATTGTTTGATGCCACTGAGTTTCGGCTTGGTTTCTTATACAGCATTGCTGTGGCAATAACAAACCAGTGCAGAAAGCAGCCAGTGTTTCCGGAAAAGTATACTTTTGCCTTGAAACAAAACACTGAATGTAATATAAATGAGTTTTGAAATGAGTTTTACTGGCTGTAAAATATAAGCATTGACACTTCCTACACAGTAGTCAACATGAGTGGGATTGTTACCTGTGTGGCTTTGGGGGAGTAACCTTCTCTGGGCTTTAGATACACTGTGAACATAGCTACTAGAACGTCAGAGAAAATGGAGCCCAGTGCCTACACCCAACTCTCCAGTAAAAGCAGCAGGTAAGTGGCCCTCCACGCACTGGGTTCCCTTGAAATTTTCAGTGCAGACTAGAGAACTCAACATGTGTCTAGAAAAATAATATGGATGTATGTGATCAGTTCTGAAAAGCAAATATTTTCTTACCCAATAGACATAGAACCCCCAGGGCAAAACCAATGTCTAGTTCCAGCTGGAGATACAGCCTCAGCAAGCATTTGAGTCCAAACATTTAGCCCTTTTCACTGCCTTCCCATCCTTCTGATTTTCAGAGATGGTGTCCACTGCTATGCTTACATCTTTAGCACCTTTCTGACACAGACTCGCCTCTATTTTTTCAAAAAAAATATTTTATTTATTTGCTAAAGAGAGAGAGAATGGATGCACTAGGGCCTCTATCCACTGCAAACAAACTCCAGATGCATGTAACACCTTGTGCATCTGGCTAACATGGGCACTGGGGAATTGAACCTGGTTCCTTAGGCTTTGCATGCAAGCACCTTAACCACTAACCCATCTCTCTAGCCCTCACCTTCATTTTTAATGCAGAACTGAAGGTCAGGAGCTCAGAAGACCATAGGCAGGAAGCAATTATTTTGATGGTTATTTTGCAATTAACGGTGGCAAGTGTTGTTTTTTTTTTTTTTTGTTTTGTTTTGTTTTGTTTTTAGGGAAGTAGTATGAACCTTTAAAAAATACTTGATTTGGGCTGGAGAGATGGCTTAGTGGTTAGAGTGCTTGCCTGTAAGGCCAAAGGACCTGGAATCGATTCCCCAGTACCCATGTAAAGCCAGATGCAATGGCACATGTATCTGGTATGCCCCCATTCTCTCTCTCTCTCTCTCTCTCTCTGCAAATAAATAAGTGAATAAACAAATAAATTTTTATTTACTTATTTGAGAGAGAAAGCCAGGTAAAGAGAGAGAGAAAATGAGCACGCCAGGGCCTCTAGCCATTGCAAGCTAACTCTAGATGCATGGGCCACCTTGTGCAACTGGCTTACGTGGGTACTAGGGAATGGAACCTGGGCCCTTAGGCTTTTCAGGTAAGTGGCTTAACTGCTAAACCATCTCTCCAGCCCCTACACTTTTTTTTAAGAATTTTTTTTTGTTTTCTTTCTGCTTTTGAAACAGGGTCAGCCTACATATCCTTGGTTGGCCTTGAATTGGAAATTCTCTTGCCTCAGCTCCCCTGGAAACTTATTTTATTCTTAAAAAGTAAGTCTGTTGGAAAGAAAAGTAGGTAACTGATAGTAAAAATAAGTAAATAATACTATATTGCAAAAAGAATCATAAAAATGGTATTTAAAATGATGTTTGGAATTTCCTGGCTTAGTAAGCCCTTAACTGATTAAAGCAAGAGTTCTGTTTACAAGCAGAAAGCAGAATTCAATGTTTTGCTAGAGTATTCACCAATTTAAACTGGATCCCAGTGTGTGTGATTACCTCCTCCTTCTAGCCCCACAAATTGTCCCTGTTACTGGAACACTTCTAAAAAGTCAACCTTGCATTTCTCATCTCAACCTCCAGGACACGGACAGCCATCCCCCTTCAATAGTCTAGAAAATAAATAAGGAGTTTGTGTTTTCCAATTTTTTGGAAGCCTGCAGGAACCATCTGCACACATACCAGACATGCAGGGTGACACCCATGTCTCCAAATAGCCTGGCAAATTAGGACACGTGTGTCTTTGTATCTATGATTATCAATTTCAAATCCAGGACAAACATCCATATGACATGTGGAATCAGAGAAACAGGTCTCTCTCAGTTTCTGAGTGCAAACTGCTATGGTTGAAGGCCGGTCAGCATTGCTGGTGGTCCCTTCTTCTTGGGGTTTACACCCCAGCCTGGGTGCATCTGCTGCACATTTTGTTCCCATTTTGTGCAATTCAGTCCCTAAGCTCCGTTTCTTTGTGGCTTCCTGGAGCTCTGATGACAAACCACCACACTTTGTTCCTGTCCTTTCAGGCCCTGAAGGGCACTGGAGAACACACAAAATTTGTTTCTAATTTTGCGTCTGCCAAAACATTCCTAGGGTAACAATACAAGCCTATAAAAATAGGACGCCCCATCCCTGTAATTCCACAAAACAAACAAATCCAAAAGGAAATCAAACACAGTCCTGGAAAATGCAGCATGAATATTTTTACACCCTTCCCCCCCTTCCTAAGCTGGTGAAAACTTGTTTCTGAATTATGATCAAGAAGGCACACTTCTCCTATGTTTATGAGGCATAATCGCGGCATCCACAAATGAAAAGCCACGCGAGGGAAAGGCTTTCTTCTTGGTTTCTAGTTTTGTCAAATGAAGGTCCCTGAGGACAGTTTAAGAGAGTGCAGAATGCAATTTCCTCATGGGCATTAAGAGTTTTATTTTTAACTCAACGACTCAAAAGAATAGATGTTCTGTGTATCCTGGTCTCCACAGTTGGAGTTCACATAGACACTAACCATAATCACCTTTCCATGTTCATTTTCCAGATAGTTCAGGATAAACTTGAAGTTCTGAATTCCTGAATCTTGGCCAAGGTGAGGTCATGAAATCTATAAGGAAAACAGTGTCACTGAGAGAATTAATTCATTATGGTGGAATTAAGTCAAATGCTCTGTGATAATGATTAGCATTAGCATCCCATACTAACCTGCTCACATCAACCCAAATAAGGTGCATTCAAATGCAAAAACAAAAACAAGTTTCAAACCTCAAACCTCATAGAATATTAGGTAACTTTCAAAGTCAAGTCATTTGACTATTAAAAAATTTATAAATCTCATGATGTTTAGGATCTTAAGATTTCTTTAATATTGCAACAGCCAAATGTCTTGTGGATTATGTAACATTTTTTGCCTGAGGGGGTACAATTTACTGCCTAAGTCCTGATTTTGTATTTTTAAATGTTTTTCATTTATTACTCAGTTCCTACAAGAGTCAAAACAATACAAGAGTTATTTTATATTTAATTAATTCTCAAAATATTCTTACACTCAGCCTGGCTATGAAAAACTAGCACCTTTAGAGGTGAAAGTCAGTCACGATTTTCAGAACATTGCTAATCCCTAAATTTACCATGTAACAAAGAAAACCTTATTTTTTTAGACACTGTGGACAGAAATAAATGAGTGGAATGTTTCTCTGCCCTCCTGGATTTTATAGTGCATTCCGAAGCCTGGTATATCTGTGTACACATCTGTCCCCTGGCCCTCCAATAGAAGGGAAGAGGGAGTGATTGCCATCCACTTATGAGGGGTTATTTCTGCTTTGGACATCAAATTCATGCTGAGTCCTGGGAAAGTTCTTACTTCATCTCTGTATCCTGCTGGCCACATACTTAGCTATAGGGTAATGACGTCTCATGGAGGGAGTTGGGTTTCTTAAGGGAAAAAGAATATGATGGTTTTCAATATGAACAATGTGCATGTTAGTAATTTCTTTTTATAAAATAAAGGCTAAAGCTTCAAAACTTTGGTCAGTTTATGCTGGTGGAAGAGCAGGCAATCTCAGAAGATAAGTGAAAAAATAATCACAAGTCATGTTCCAAGCACCTTGCTTATAACATATGGCTATTAAGTGACAACTGGAAATTTCCGGAGCTCATTAAAACGATGTGACAGTCAGCTGCGTATAGTTTCTATGGAAGCTGGCTGTCGTAAAAAGTTGTAGCAGTCTGGGTCCGTGTTTAATAATGACCAGCCATGCTCTTGCTTTGCTTGTCTGCAAAGATCACGGGCCAACTCTTGTCACAGCACATTCCTGGCTGGGCAAGACTTTTTCCATTGACACTTTGCAAAAAAAGAAAGAAAATTTTATTTTTCACAGATCAGTTCTCCTTATAACACATATCACCCCCAAATCCTTGAAATAATAAAAGACATTCTGAAGCGTAGCCAATGACCTGCCCGCTTTATACAATATTGATAGGAGAACCCCCTGGGTCACAAAGGAATTTTGATGGTGCCTTCTTTCTCTTTGTAATGGGATTTGGCCAGCACCAGGAAAAGCCTGTATTTATTTTTTATTTATTTAAAAACGGATAGCCTGCTTGCTTCCCAAAAGGTTTGAGGTGGCTTGCAAGAACAAACCAAGCAAGCAAGCAAACAAACAAAAATCCATATGTATTAATCTTGACACGAAGCCAAAAAGAAAAAGAAAATTGAAGGATGCTAGGCAGGGAGGAAGGAAGGGAGGGTGTTAGTAGCTGAGGGAAACTGCGGCTCCTGTCACTGAGGGTTAGATGAATTTGGACGGAGCATTTCCTGTTCAAGAAGCAGGACAGTAAGTAGACTCTGTGGGTCGGCCCTCGGAGCTTACCAGTTGTATGGCTGGGCTGGTGTTCACGTCCACTGGTTGATTCTCCTGCCGCTTGAGATGTTACCTATGTTTAGCATCACTCCAGGGGTTAGGTAGAGAATAGGCCCTCGCTGAAAGGGTCTCAGTTTGCGGATTCCCAGCAGCCCTGTCACCTGCAGCCTTCAGTTAATATCTACCTGAAATACACAGAAAACATATTCATGCTTTCCCTTGAAGCTGCCTGCTAAGTGCCCTCTATCAGCAAAGGGAGGCAAGGACTTGATCTGTGTTTGGGCTCTGTTTTTCTTGATAGGAGAAATGAGTGTAAGAAACCTCCACTCAACTGATGTTTGCCAAAAAATTCTGATCTTTTGTTCCTAGCAGGGATCTTTGCAGCCACATTTTAAATAACTTTGGTAGCAACATCCTATGTTGTCCCAATTCAGCTAAAGAATATACAAATACTACATAGAGGGGTTTTCTCAATTTTGCAAAAGAAAAAAATGGGGAAGGGCATTGCCTTTCTCTCCTCCAATTCTCCTAACATGCAAGTTTCCACCTCTGCAAGAGTTCATGGAGCTAATTGTACATTTCCCTTGTGTGAATAGAGGACGAGGTGTCTGCTTTCCCTTCCAACTGCTTGGCCTTCAATCAGCGTCACCATAAATGTGACATACGAATATTAAATCCAAATATTTTATTGGTGCAGATAAATATGATTTGTAAAAAGAGTCAAATTAACAATCCATTACATACTAATGGGCTCTAATCAATAAGTTTAATTTGACTAAAAGGAGAGAGGTGGGGGAGAAAAAGAGACTCAATTACATCCAAACGGTGCAATTTAAAATTATAAAGGTGAGTGAGTTCTACAACTTTTGAGCTGTATTCTGGCTTCAGGCTTCAATCCAAGGCTTGAGCTATGTTCAAAGTGGCTTTGTACACTCATCTTTCCTATTATTTTTCTTAAAAAATACATTCCCTTAAATACAAAAAAAAAATAGTACAGAGAATCTGAAAAAAAATGTACCTAAGTCATGTTTACTCAGGGCATTCTAATAAAAATACAACAATGTATCTCAGCCCAAAGTCTTTTGTTCACTGTCTTCCTATCTTTCTCCCTTCCCCAGCATCTGTGCATTTCCTTCTAGCTTCCCCTTGCGAACTTTTGCTGCGAGCATACGGACCCCTGAGCCACGGGGAGCACTGATGGGGTGTGTTTATAAAATTCTTTAACTTGCTTCTTCAACTTGACCATCTAACTCATTCCTGTTAACTGTAGCATAAATATTCCACTGTGAGATTTGGTGACTTTCTTCTTCCCTCCCTCCTTCCCTCTGATGAGCCACTTTATTATAGCTCTTCTGACATCAATTAGGAAAATGAAAAAAAAAAAAAAAAAACTGCCCAGATCCCTAGGTTACTGAGGGAGATTTCAGGCCCTAGGACAGGCTGCCGCAGCCTCCCTCTGCAGCTATACCCGTTCTTCAGGGCTCAGTCACAGAAGTCACATTTTCTCCCTCCATTTGCCACGCTTGAATCTCACAGGGCAGTGCATCTCAAGTTGGTGAGGGCTTTTGAGCTTAAAACGTGGCGTCTTTCCCCTTTATTGACTTGAGCACTCTTTTTCTTTTTTTTTTTTTTTCCTTAAGCTTAAATAAAGAAGGAAACAGGCAAGCATCTCTTTGCAGGGGCCTCAGCTCTTTCAGACCAGTGTCTGCAGGCACATCCATAATCCTGGTGTCAGCCTGCTCCCTAGCGTCCTGGGCCAGGTCTAGCACCCGCAACGGCTGTCTGCTCATTGCTAGGGAGCGTAAGCAGGGACTCCCAGTTCCAGCCACCCTCTCCCAGCAGAGGACGCAAACCCAGCACACTATCTTACCCTCTTCTGGGTGGGTGGCAAGGAAATATCAATTATACACCCAAGGGATGTGGTTTATGAAAAACTAGAAAGAATGTTTCAATTGTATACGTAAATTGTTTTGTTTTACAAGCTGGGCTAAATCGGCACATTTGCAGCCCATATTCATCGGATCCACTTCCATAAGTCTCTTTTTGAGCAAATGTCATTGATGTGGGGTGAGTGCCTATGCAAAACATAATCGACCCCCAAATTCAATTAGGGCATTAGGGAGGGAAATGGAAATTTGGCTTTGGGGTGAGGCATGACTGCTGAGACCTTCTTGAAATAGTTCTTCAATTGTAACTGAAGATTAAAATCGAAGGCTAAAATTTCCAACGGATGGAGCCGAGTAGTCAGAACACAGGTTTAGGCTAGCCCAAGATGGCAAGCATGGTGACTGCCTTTAATCCGATTGCTAGCTCCCTTAAGAAACATCTTCTGTGTATCACCCCCAACATAGCTTAGTCGACATTTATTGAACTGAATGTAGGATTATTGTTCTCCATCCCGATGATCTAAAATGATGGGAGATGAGAATATGTAATTCTGGGAGCTTAAAGTATAAACTGGTATGGTACGCTTCAGGAAGGAAAAAAAAAATTGAAAACACAGTGTTTTATCTTTATCCAACTCTTAGCAACAGAACACACTCCAGGGATATGGTTGATGAAAAAGTAGGAGTGTTTAAATTGTATATATAAACTATTTTGTTTAACAAGCTGAAGTAAATCACAGATAAAGGTCATGTTAATCAGAAAAGTTTGAGGTGGTGTGGGAGCCTAGGCAGGAATAATCTCGCGGCTTTGACCGTGGACTGTCGAACCCTAATCACTGATAAGAGCCGTCAAGGCGACGGAGGAGCTCTACTTCATATCGACGTGGCATTTACTCTTTCGGAAAGCCCCCCACTCTGGCCGGCACTTATGGCAAGATAATTAATAGTCCCCTGAGTTATAGATTCCCAGCCAAAGGTAGCAGTACATAATGGAAGTCAAGGTCACCCAAATACAGTAGCTTCTGTAACAAAGGGGATTAATGCTGTAATTACCATCCTGGAGGGAAGATCTTAGAAGTTTTCATCATTTTAATTCTTAAGTCTTCCTTTTGCCAGTGAAGTTGAAATTCTCTGATTTATGATGGAAGAATAAAAGCCCTCCCGCACCATCACAAAAGGTTTCCCTTCAGAGCATCCGCGATGGCTCCTAGGGAGGTTGAAAGATGACAGGACGACAACTACAGGCCTTCAGAAACCCTCAGCTAGCTGGACATGTCTCCTCCCTGTCACCACCTACCCCGTATCAAGTCTGTCAAGATACACTCACATCGCACACTACACATAATCTTCTGACTGTTAAAAATAGGAAACAATGTTATTACTTATTTTCTATTGTCAGTATTCCTTTCTTCATTTCAGAGCCAATGGCTTCCTACTCCCAGCTCACACCCCATGTCTTGGGGTTTTGAGGGACCTTGAAAACTTGCAGCCTCTGGTCTTTGCTCGGGTTCCCAGTGAAGACAACAGGTCTGTCTGCCAAGGCCACACCTCAGCTGAGCCCATGAGCACGTTTTCCACACACACTGTTGAGTGTCTAAAGTTGCTCCTGGCTGGAAAAGCTTCACTTCCTGTCCTAAACACATGCATGAGCACACGCACGCACGCTCACGTGTGTGTTTGTGTGTGTGTGTGTGTGTGTGTGTGTGTGTGTGTCACACACTCCAAAACAAAACTGTTTTGAAAGAGCTTTCTTAAAAAAGAGCTCAGGTCTAAAAATTGTAATTAACTTACTAAGCCAGCCTGGCAGAGGCAGCTTGGAAGCTGCGTGGGCCGTTTGGGCGAGCCTGTGAGCGTGGTGACAGACAGCCTCCCTCGGCGCCCTCTGAAGTGGTTCCCAACTCACACAGCACTTCTTTTGATGACGGCATGGGCTTGCTGTCTTTCTGCTCTGGACAAAAGAGCGAGCAGACACAATCATCCTTTGAGAGCGATGGGCATCGCCATTGTCTGCCAGGGCAGGACTGCAATTAAGCACCAGAAATAGGACAGCTGAGAAGGGACAAAGAGAGGGGAATGCAGGGACGGTGAGACAGTATTGTGGGGGAGAGTCTTGGGCAGAGATAGCAGTTGAAATCGAGTGCATTTAGCCATGAGGTCATCTTGGGAAAGTGCATGCTGGACGGTAAACACAGGAAGCAGGCCACAAGAGGGAGACCCAAGTAAAGTGTCTGATGTGCAGGCTCCAGCTCAGGCTCTCCTCTTTCAGACAGACCTCAGGAACGGCCCGCCAGAGAATATTCACTGAGAGCCTACGATGTAACATTTACTGCTTTAGAAATCTGTGAGAGAGTTTGAGCAGGGAGCCCACATAACCACATAACATAGCATGGGGCTGTGAATATGGATTCCAGTGGACCTAACTTTCTAGATGTTTTCTCCTCCTGCCCAAATGTACAATTCACACCCACAGCATCTTCTTCCTCAGCCTACCTGGAACTGAGTCCCAGGCAGGACTGGGCTAGGTACATAGACCCATGCAGTCAGCAGAGCTTGCTTACCTGGGGGTCTGGGGCTCTCAGGAAGGCGGGTGAGAGAGCTCATTCCCAGACTAAACTCACCAGGAGAGTTCAAAAAGAAGGTTGCCTGCTATGTCCTCATTGTCTTTGATGTTTCACATTTTGTGGCTACATCCACATGTATTTTTCTCTAGAATTAAAAAATATCATGTCATAGCTATGCAGCAAATCCTTTGTTTGAGACTAAATTAGAATACATAAATGATAGGGGCCTACAGGACCTGAATGAATAAATGAATGAATGAGTGGATGAATGAATGAACGGAATGGATTCCATCCATCTTTTGTCTATCAACGAGTCCCTAGGATTTACTCTGGTGTGCTTGCTTATTTGTCTGTTTGCTGTGTAGTCGAGGCTAGTCTCAAACTCACAAATTTCCTGCCTCAGCTTCTTGAATGCTGAATTACAGGCTTGTATGTGACCTTTCAAATGTTTTGAAATGCACTTAGGGACTTAACTTGCTTTGGGGCCTGAAGAAAGGACTCTTATTCCATTCCCTGCAATGTCCCTGAACTATTTACAGATCTTTCTTGAGCAGGATTGTGGAGCCTCAGGACACTTTGCACAGGCAAGGATGGGAGCTCTGCACAGAGCCCTGCCTCTTCCTTTCAGGATAAAAGAGGGAAGGGAGCATGGACTGAGAACACACCCCATGTAAAAGACCCCATTCTGTACTGGTCCTGCTCTGTAACCCCACCCCTAAGAAGCCCTTGCTGCAGGCAACTCCGGCCTCCTCTGGGCACCTGCTGCAAGGCTTGAAGGAGGAACCCTGGCTGTGAGAGGACTTACCACTTCCATTACCACACTGGTAAGCTGGGCATCATGATCACATCTATTTGGTGAGGTAAATCGTGTGATGAATGAATATGTGTAAAAAGTTTATCAGAGTGGCTGACATGTGACAAGGCCTCAATTAGTAGCAGTTATCATCACCATTATAACTGTTATTATTATTATTATTATTATTATCATTATTGAGACAGTGTCTCACTATGTAGCCCAGAATAGTGTCCAACTTGTGATCTGCCTGTCTCAGCTTCCTGAAGGCTGAGATTACAGGTGCATACCACCATGCCTAGCAAACATTTTTTTAAATTATTTATTATTTGCAAGCAGAGAGAGAGAGAAAAAAAAAGAAAGAAAGACAGGAGAAAAGGAGAGAAAGACAGAAAATGGGTGCACCAGGGCATAGTGCCACATAAATGAACTCCAAGATGAATGCACCACTTTGTGCATCTGGCTTCATGTGGGTACTGAGGAAATGAACCAGGGGCACTAGGCTTTGCAAGCAAGTGCCTTAACCACTGAGCAATCTCTCCAGCCCCACAATCATTATTTTTAATGACAGAAAATGCAGAAAAATATACACAAAAATCATCCACTCTCTCAAACTCAGTAATAATAATTAATATTTGAGAGATTATCTTTCCAATCCCTCTTCCACCAAGCCAATATAATATATATGTAAATGCATGCATGCATATGAATGTATATATATACATATATGTGTGTATACATTGTCTCAAAAAATCATTTCTTTTCTTTTTATTTTTTTGGTTTTTCGAGGTAGAGTCTCATTCTAGTCAAGGCTAACCTGGAATTCACTACGTAGTCTCAGGGTGGCCTCGAACTCATGGCAATCCTCCTACCTCTGCCTTCCGAGTGCTGGGACTAAAGACGTGCACCACCACACCCAGCTCATTGTTTCAAAATTTAACTGTTAATTTCAGGTATATATATGAAACATTTCTCATACCATAAAATTAATAAAATATAAGACTTTTCATGGCTGTTTTAACCAATGCCCTAATATTCAAAAAGTCAGTTTGTCAACTCTTTGCTTTGACAAAGCTCTTCAGTAATCATTCTTACACATAATTCATTTTATGTGAGGGGGGGGGAGAGAGGGAGGGAAGGGAGAGAGAATTGGCATGCCAGGGCTTCTAGCCATTGCAATCGAACTCCAGATGCATGCGCCACCTTGTGCACACACATGACTTTGCACATGTGTCACCTGTGTGTCTGGTTCATACGGGCTCTGGGAAATCAAACATGGATCCTTAGGCTTCACAGGCAAATGCCTTTTAACCACTAAGCCATCTCTCTACCCCTCACATAACTCTTTACAAATATATCTGATAATGTCTTCTGAATAATTCCTAAATATGGCTTTGATTGTTTAAGCTTTTCATAGAGATTACCAAATTGCCTTCAAAACAAAACAAAAAAGTAAAGCAAAAAATAAAACAGGCAACTACTTCATGCTCGTGCCCCCCTTAAGTATGTAGAGGAGTCTGTCCGTCATCATTCATCCTACCTAAAGTCATTTTCAATGCCTGTCCCTGCGGGGCTGAGTTTGTATGCAGTTCAAGGTAGAGCACTTGTCCAGAATGTCCAAGGCCCTGGGGTCTGATATTCAGCACCATAAACAAATAAGTAAATAAATATCACTATTTTAGATAGGCCCCCAATATTACATCTCATTACTTTAAATTGCAATTCCTCGGTTACAATGAAGGTTGGATCTTCCCCAGCATTGCTGTTGTTGATGAACTGCAGGGTTAAATCTTTTAGCTCTGCCTCTACCGGAGCATACTTTGTCTGAATCAGACTAACCTACAGAGCTAGGCATGATGTTACCTACTTGAAATCCCAGCAATGTGGAGTCTGAGGCACGAGAATCACAAGTTCTAGGCCAGCCTGGGCTGCACACAGTGGGACTCTGCCTCACAACTAAGGAGACATCAGCATACAAAGACATATGTATGACTGTACAGTGTGGAACTGGAAATCTAATGCTTTGCTGAAGTTGGACTTGCTGAAGTGTGTCTTCCAGGTTCTGCTGTGGTCTTTTTAAATATCTTAATCGAAACGGTAGAATACAGTGCTAAGCATGAGCTTCAGTCACCCGTGAGTACAGACTCAATTATGCCAATTTCTGTCCCTAAACTTGATTTCCATGAGGAACAGAAGCCAGTGAGTAAGGCTCTGGTTTTCTGACTAACCACCTTTTTCATATCATGTTAGAGGGCTTTTTCCAGAGCCCTAGGAACATTCGCCTTCTAGGAAGGATGCTACAACCTCATTTCTTATCCTCATGATCTACAGTTAGCACCCATAGACTCTTGCGTGTCCCAGAGCAAGAATATTATCTTTGAGCAAAGCACGGGTGGGGGGAGGGGGGAGAGGCTGGAAGGAGGAGAGTAGATAGCCTTTTTTTTTAAGTAACCTAATTTAAGTGTAAAAATCAACTTTCCTTCTGAACAATGTGGCAACAAGCTGAAAGCTGTGAATGGTGGTGCTAAAGCAAGAAGGTTGTGAGGAAAAGCTTTTATCAAAAGCCCAGGGGAGATGCTGACTGTGAACTGAGCTGACTGCTCACCAAAGATGTTCCTCAGCTGAATGGAGGACTCGCCCAGACAGTCCGTATCCTCTTCAAGAGTCTATTGATTGCCTCATCGTCGACTCCAGTGGCCGCCACGTGAAGAATCTTCATTTGTCTGCCCCTTGATTTCTCTCATCTCCCCCTCCCCCCAAGGCCTGCTTCCACTCTCCTCGCTGGGAAAAATTTCCATCTTCCTCTGGTAAATTCCCATTCTGGGCCCACTGTTTTGGGAAAAGTTGTCTCCAGTGCCACCTCCTGGTGAAGCCTTGACTTAACAAGGGTCATTGCTCATGTAGCTTTGGCTCTCTCTCCCTGAAGATGCAGGTCTCTGACTTAAGTCAGGCCAGTGAGAATCATGTCCCATCCAGAAACTTCTCCCAAAGCATCAGGCACAAGAGTCCTGTTTCCATCTAGACCTGCCTGTGAAAGTGGAGGTATGGAGAGACTGGCGGCTCTCTTGCTATCCTGGGAGGCAACAAAATATGGAAGGAATGCAAATAATGGTACTGGGTCCTGAGAATATTATTAAACCCACAGATGAATCCCCACTGGAAACCAATTACCTCCCAGTTTTGGTAAAAAACCAGTTTGAATTTGGTTTCTTTCACTTTTGAAAGGGCTCTTGATTTGGACAACCTATTCCAAAAACTGGATCTCTTTTTTGATTGACTGCAGTGGAAGTCTCCCACTTACTCCAAACCAGACAAGGTTTGGGGCTTCATAGCCAAGAGGTACATCACTAGCCCGACAAAGCTCATAAGAACCCCGAAACAAAGGATAGTTGAAGGCACAAGGAGGGTGACTGCAAGGAGATGTGATGGCCTATCAACACGAGGACCTCACGGCACAGGCTACTGGATGAAGGATCTTTAGAACAGAGTGCTACAGCCAGTTCCACAATGCTGGCATGAGCGTCCAAACCAGACACAGCTTATGGGAGGAAGGAATTTATTTCAAGCTTACAGATCCAGGGGACTTTCCATTGATGGCGGAAAAAGCTGGCTCCCTTTCACAGATTCAAGCACAGAGAAACGGACAAACATTCAGCAAACACTAAAAAAGCAGCAAGTAGGGACCTCACCAAAACCCAAACGTGTTCTCCTACATCTTTGGTCAGGAATCAGTTCCCTGCCAGGGACACCTTAGGACTGGACTCCGGATCTGTCCCCCTGTGACACCTACTCCAACCAGGCAGCGAGAGACACAAGTTACAAGCTTATTAAAACCTGAGTCTATGTGGGGACGTCCATTCACATTCAGACCATCACAGTGGGTTTGAGTTCCAACTGAGGAAAAACTACTGACTGAGAGCTCGAAAGAGCTAATGAGCTCCCTCCCATGGTGGCATTAGGAAAGAAGTGCCCCAAGATGTCACTGGGGAGACTGAAACTTCTTCAGTAACTTGGGATCAGGTGCCCTTTACTTCCCTGCTATCCCTGAGTTACAGTGAAGCTCTCTTCAGGATGAAGACGTTAGTGTCTGAATGAAGCCATTTGAGTTTCTAATCCAGCTGTTCTAGTACAGAAATTAAGTTTACAAGAGTTGAGTTGCTACGGAGATGACTTAAAAATCACAGATTCAATGCTCAAAGCAAAGGAACAGAGCAATTGCTATCAGAACCTGGGCCCTGCAGTCACCCCCACACCCCCGCCGAACCCTACCTACTTCTGTTCCCTATCTCCTACGTGTCCCCTGGGGGTTCCCTCAGATGTGTAGCACTGCAGAAGGGAGGGGCCAATGTGTGCAAGGAGTGTCCATGTGTGTGGCAGGAGTGAAGGGCTCCTTCTTGGTTGGTTGTTACTGACGATGCAACCCTTTGCTCCGCTGCTGTTGCATCCGTCCTCCTCCTCTTCTCCCAGAAGACCCCATTCACTTCTAAAGTGGAAGATGAATCCTTCATCCTGCTGGGCTCTGCACAGACACCTTCTTGATTTGTCTCTTTGAGGCTCTTTTATTTTTAGCAATATGAAAAGTCACCTTCGGCCAGGTGTAGTGGTGCACCCCAGCACTTGGGAGGCAGAGGTAAGAAGATCGCTGTGAGTTCAAGGCTACCATGAGACTACATAGTGAATCACAGGTCAGCCTGTGATGCAGTGAGACCCTACTTCAAAAAACCAAAATAAATAAATAAATAACCAAATGTCACCTTTGTACCATACATTCTTCTCTGGGGCATAATTTTGAAAATAATTTAGTGTTTAAAGTAATTTTTCCATTACCCTCTCTTATATAAGAAGTGACTATGAACAAAGTATGATCACATGTGTCTATGAAAATATCATAATGAAACCTGCTCTCTTGTCCATTAACTAAACAATTGATAAAAACAAAAAGTATTTCATGCAATTTTTTCCACTTTATAGTGATTATTTTCCCCATTTGAATGCTTCTAAAGTGTGTGTGTGTGTGTGTGTTACATAGTACATGCATGCCCTGTGCTATTTTGATATTGTTAAAGTCTATGGAAAAAGTTTCCAAAATACAGATTACCTGTTTCTAGGCATTTTTTAAAAAAAGGAATTTATTATGATTATGCCATGTCAGCAATACCTGAAATGCAGGTGTCTTGTGGCATTTTGTAGAGCCATGGGGAGGAAGATGGTTTTTTACTGAACTTCTTTTACACAGGAAACCAGAAGTTTTCTTTTTTCCTCAGCATTACCTCTCCCTTTTCTGTTAGTGATTTCCCTCCTCGCTCCTCATTTGGGTAAATATTTATCATGCCTGGGACTCTTACCATCCATAATCCACCAAAATAAAATGCGCAGATGTTCTTAAAATGTTTTCAAAATGGACACTTTTTAATGTTTTCCTCCCCAGAGCATTTTCTGGCTGATTTTTATTTAGAGGGAAGGCCATATCATCATTTTTGGCCATGAAGCCAAACCTGTCGCCCTGCCTATGAAAGCTGTGTCCTGGTTACACTCACAGGGACGCCTTGGGGAGTGGACATGGTCACTGGGAAACTTTCCCTCACGTAGGATGCCAGCACATCACAGGCTCTTCTCTGTGGCGGGACGAATACAACTCACTTTTATCTTCATCTTTGCATTTTTCTCTGACTTTGGGATTGTCCCAAGTGATCATGCGCTAGTTTAAGGATCATTTTAATTAAGTAACAAACACTTGGTTGTGTATCTCTGGAAAAAATTACTATTTACTTAATCTGTGTTCGTCCAAGGCTTGCTTTTATTAATTGCACATGAACACGTGATCCTTCTAAGCACACACATTGAACATGGGTATGCATGAATCCCTTTAAAATCAAGGAGAAAACAATGAATTTGGTGAAAGTATAGTGTAAGAGACACTACCTTTTTAATATTTTTTTGGTTTAAACACCACCACCACCACCCAAAAGTTTAAATAAAGCTCAGCTCCCTCATTGACCAGAGCACCCTAGGGTCGCAGAGCCTTCTCCCCACACCGTGTCACTGCGGCCAGAGCTGTTGTGATGTGTGTGCCTTCAGATAAGGAGACAGATGTGCAAATACTCTCTCCCAGGCCTGACTACGATTTTTTAATAATCGAATACAGAGCTCAAGCCAACATTTTATTCAGGCACTAAATTTAAAAGTGGAGCCAAGAGACTTTAAAAAATTTATGATTCCACAAACGCAGAGAATTTTCCCCCACGATCGCTATCTCAGAGCTAAAAGCATAAAACCAGTCCTGAATGGCTTGGGTTTCTTTTTCAAGCTCCAGCTCAGGGGTGCTCTGAGAACTCAAGATAGGGTTCCCCACTAGACAGTTTGGGGAGAGCCGAAGCTGACTCCCACTCTGCCCCAGGCTGGAGAAGGGGACACCCTGAAGCCATGAGCTCTGCTCCGGCCCTGTCCCCTCCCACAGCCCTGGGCGCCAGCACCTGATGCCCCGCGATAAAGGTGGTGTTTCCACTCGAAAGAATAATTGCTGACGCACATTGCCGCTTCCCCAGAGGAAATCAGTCCACACCAATCCTCCCCAAACCAAAGACACAAGCTTGGCAGCCAAGGATGGCAGCCTGTATGGCTTTGGGTCTCTCTTGTGAAGTAATTCTGTCTCCTTTTCATGATTCCTGCCCAGACACCTGTGAGCTAACAATGCTGCCCTTTCCCATCCTGCCTTTGGCAAGCGGGTGTTGTAAGCAGGGAGGCTGTCCACGATGCTAGGCCCATGGTGGGACTCAGGCCTAGAGGTGAGGCCATGAGCTAAACTGCCTCTACTGCATGAGGAATTTTGGTGGATGCAACAAGTCTGTGGACAAAGCTCCAAAAGGAAGTAGCCCACTGGTAGTCACTATTTTCCTAGGAGTCTGTACTTGCCAGGTTGTATTTACTCATTCGCTCATCCAAATACACACACACACACACACACACACACATATATGTACACATATATATCATATATTTATATATACATCTATATACATCTATATGTATATATATGTATATATATATATATATATATATATATATATATATATATATGCAAGCATCTACTGTGTGATTGCTTAAATAAATATAAGGTCATACTGGTAATACAGATAATACAAAAGAGGAAAAAGAAACAGGACCAAGGATAGCAAAGGCAAGGAGGTTTTCTTTATAAGGGTTAGTCAGTGGTGGCCTCATGCTTGGGTGACATTTCAGCAGAATGGAAGGAAGGGAAGTGTAAAGTATGTGGGCCTCTGATGAAAGAACATCCTAGGGTTAGGTAGAGGGAGTAACCCGGAGATAGGTTTGAAGATGATGGAAGCAAGAGAAGGACAACAACGAAAGGAGGAATGACAGGAAGATGAGGGGAGGGGAGCAG
The DNA here is from genome assembly GCA_036346955.1 of Dipus sagitta. Classification (NCBI taxonomy): domain Eukaryota; kingdom Metazoa; phylum Chordata; class Mammalia; order Rodentia; family Dipodidae; genus Dipus; species Dipus sagitta. The sequence goes on from CM070770.1 coordinate 236,667,566, forward strand.
GAGGGAAGAGGAGAAGGGTGTTTCCACATTCCAAGGCTGGGGAGAAATGGAAGAGCTCCAACTAGGAAAGGATTTCCGTGGGAATTGTGGAGGCCCAGGAGAGCCTGATGTCCTAGAAGCTAGGGGGAAAATGCCACATCAAGAACTCTGGTGAGGTTGAGACAGGCGGTGTCTGAGATTGGGCCTTGTGACTGCCACAGTGAGGTCATTAGTGGCCTTGATGAGAGATTTCTCAATGGAAAGAAGGCTGATTGGAGGACTTTAAAGAAGAATGGGAGAGCGTGGACGTCCGTGGACCTGCCTGCAAGACCAGCCGCTCACGCACTGTGCTGCCACATGTGAACAGCTGAGAACTTTCCAGGTGTAACAAGTCTTTTTAAAAATGTAGGGGAGGTGTTTCTATAAAGTGTAGCACCTCTTCTGTCCTCTTAATAGAACAACTCCTACCAAACAAAAACACAACGAACCAGGTAGCTTTGGGGAATCGGCCTCTTTTGACACATTCCTTGCTCTCCGTGGTTGGAGGATTCTGTGCCTTTCACTCAGCGGTTTTAAAGACTACTGAGCAATTTGGCAGTTTTGCAGATCGATAAACAAAAATTTGGCTTTGGGTAATTCGTCTATGAAAAGAATCATGGTCCAAGTGTAGTACCCCATAACTGTCATTTCACGGCTGAGAGGCTGTGAAGTACTGGGTTTTCACATGTGCCATCTCACTAATTTTCATAGCCATAAATAATGAGCAAGAATTATTTTTACTTTGCACACATACACAAGAGGTTCAGACAGATTAATGACCCGTGCAAAGAAAATAAATGGTGATTGGCCACGGTGGTGCGTACTTGTAATCCCAGCACTCGGGAGGCTGAGACAGGGGGATCACAAGTTGTAGGCCAGCCTGTCAAAATTAATAAATAATTGGAAAAGAGAGAAAATGAGTAAGTAAATAATGTAATTGCTATCGACCCTTCATATAGTATTGCTTCTGTCCCCAGACCCCAAGGGGACCCAGTGACTCTCAGTACTTTATGACAGGGGTTGTACAGCACTGAGGGTGAGACAAAAAGACACAGATTGTGCCTGATTGTTACTCCTGGACGTTGTGGGTTTTCCCACATACAGAGGTGGTTGTGTTTGCACAAATCTGTACCATGAGTTGACATTGAGTAAGCCAAGAGAACAATCTCTGAAGGGTTCTGAGAAAATGGATTCTTGCTTACTTAGGATTCTATGAAAAATGGAGCTTGTTTGTCATTGTCATTTACAAATGTCCCAGTTATGGGTGTCAAGACTTCCCACCAGCCATTTGGAATGGAAGTCACATGACTAATTGGCAAACTGTGTTTTTAATCAGAGCTGTGATAGACCACTGTGCTACTCTGATGGAGAGCTGCCCAGACCATCAGCGTCCAAACAGTAATGGGGCCATGTTGACATGGACCTCACAGCCGGAGTTCTCCATTGGAATATTACTAACGTACAGGCATCGGGTATTGATTTATCTTAACAAACCAGCAGCAGCAATTGTGGTATTGAACTCCAAGCAGACTGCCATCCATTGCTTCAAAGAAAGTTCCAAAGTCAAATTTACAAGTTCAGTAGTTTAAATAAAGGAGGTGCTTCCAATAAGCTAGGAAATTGGTAACGATGTAATGAAACTATGTGGAAGAAATTGATTAACTATTTAGAAACTACATGGTGAGAGCCCCACCTCACTCTCTATGGCCAAATAAACTTGAGTCCAATTAGAGACAGAAATGTAAAACTAAAATCAATAAAGTGACACAGATCAAATTTTTATCTTAACTTGAATGAAGGGCACCTTTAGAAAGGGCCACAGGGGAGGGCCCACATGGGAGTATGTTGGTGACTGTGCTTGGACTTAAAAATGTATCCTTTAAAAACATTTTTATTTTTGGGCTGGAGAGGTGGCTTAGCGGCTAAGCGCTTGCCTGTGAAGCCTAAGGACCCTGGTTCGAGGCTCGATTCCCCAGGACCCATGTTAGCCAGATGCACAAGGGGGCGCACGCATCTGGAGTTCGTTTTCAGTGGCTGGAAGCCCTGGCGCGCCCATTCTCTCTCTCTCTCTATCTGCCTCTTTCTCTCTCTGTATGTCACTCTCAAATAAATAAATAAAAATAACAAAAATAATTTAAAAAAACATTTTTATTTTTATTTATTTATTTGGGAGGAAAAGGGAAAGAAGCAGAGAGAGAGAGAGAATGAGAATGAGAAGGTGTGCACCAGGGCACCAGGGTCTATGGTTTTACAGGCAAGAGCCTTAACTGCTAAGCCATTTCTCTAGACTCAAAAAATGTATTTTTATGAAAAAAGCCCTTTTGCATAGCTATTGCTAAAATCCTTTTCCTTTCTTTCCTCTGCCCCTGATGCTTTCTAAATCCAAAGAGGTCTGGGAAGAACTACATTCTCTTCTAGAAAATGGAATCCAGAAGGAGAGAAAAAGTGAAGAAAGAGAGACCTGTCTAAGGAACAAACAACTTGAGCTAGACTGCTTGGGTTTAAACCAGCTGGCCAATGTGATCCTCATCTAAAGGTGAGAGTAGAAAGAACACCACTTGCATTAGTTTCTTGTGAGTATCAAATGAGTTAGCCTACACAGAGACAGAGCAATGCCTGCTCTATAGCAAGTTCCCCAGAGATGTTAGGTTTGTTACCAAGCTAAGCTTAGCTGTGCCTGGTCCCAAGGACTGGGGTTGGATCCTACATGTCTTCATCACAGTGCTAGGGGCTGGACTATCATCAAGCTCTAAGTAAAAATATAAACTCAGACATTGTGCATATTTCTTGGGAAATCTATCCTTTTGGATGGATTACTTTATGTTGGGTGCACACATACTGTTGGGATGTTGGGAGCAAACATGGCTGGTATTATCGTAACTGTTTCAGACATGATAAAACTGAGAAGTAAAAGGCCTTACTTACGGGCACAGAGACTTGTGACTGAACTTAAACATCCTGGTTTCTCCATTGTCACCTAAACTATTGGGAAGCTTAACCCTAATCCACCCAGAACAACATGCTCAGTGTGCTTGCATTCACAGTCAGTAGGACCGAGCATGTGCCTGACGCAGCAGTCAGTATTACACTTGTGTCGTGTCATATCACTCTAGCAGCAATCCTGCCAAGTGGATACCATTGTCCCCATCCTAGTCACAAAGAAACCCAGTACAAGAAATCCCTGACAGCCCCAAACAAGGTGAGGTGATAAAAACATAAGGCCTGGTCCTTGCCTCAAAGTTACCATGTATCTTGTGAAGATGATGCACGTGAGAACAGACGACTCTGGGATCTAGACCCCCCTGTCCTGACAGTCTAAACTTAGATCCCACATGACCTAATGCTATCCAACATAAGACAGCTAAAATACTTAGTGGTGTTAAGATACTAGGGTAATAAAACTGAATCATCACCATCCCTACAATGAGGTCAACACTGGGCCAGGCTCCAGTCATTTAGGAGGGATCAGTCGATTACCAAGCACTAGTACAGGTTGAGCATCTGCTGTGACAAATGCCCTTTGGACACTCTGGTGACAAAAGCCACATCCTGACAGTTTGTAGGAAAGTTGTTAAGAGGTGGCAATGGTAATGGAAGGTTAAACTAATAGTTCAAGGAAAAAGCTAGGGTGCTTCATGGATGCAAGAGACACATTTGGGAATCTACTTTCAAAACATTCCAGCCCTTTTGAAGCAGAGGAAATACACGAATCACCAGTAGATGGGTTCAAGCAAGTACCTTTAACTACTGAGCTATCTTCCCAGCACCCCCTCCCCCACTTCAACAGATAAGTTCAAAGGCAAAAAGCAGACAGTGTAGATGATTGTAAGCAAGGCAGGCAATAAACTGCCAAGTGAGGGATTTGGACAAAATATCCTTCTGGAAGGGTCAGTGGAATCTTGGAAGATGGGAACTTTTCATATCGCCCTCAGGATGCAGATCTGGAAAACCTGGGGCTTGGAGCCATTCTTACCTACTATGATTTCAATGAGTTTTGAAATATTTAATGTGTTTTAATTTTAATAATATTTTAATAACCCTTACTGTGAATACATACCTCATATATTTATATTTGCTTTGTCGCTTTGAAGAGCTTATTATTTTGCAAAGTTTAAAGTGAATAAAGTAAAATGAAAAAGTAAAACGAAGTAAAGGAAGAACGAGGTCCTTCACATCCCATCTTTCTTTCCCAGGCTCACTCGCTGAATTCTTCATATTATCCCTGGCTTTTGTGCGTAGCCTGCTCCATAGATCCCTGTGTCAAGGGGAAATTGAGACAGGGAAAAATCGCGAGGACATGTTCCCTTCTTTCTGCTTGCCCCCTCCCTAAATCACTTTTGACCCCACTATAGGGAGACAATATTGAAAATACTCCAAAATAACCCCACTAAAAACATGAATCAAAAAGTGGCGGCTCGTGGACATGTTTTTAAAATTGCTTGGTTGCATGCAAGTCCCTTTAGTGCTGGAAGGACTTTAATAAAATTGATTTTCTGAGTATAGCCTTTTAGCAGCTACTGTATAAGCTTGAAATATGAACCCTTCATTGTCGAAAGTGTTTCATTTTTGCCCTGTTACTAATCATGAAGAGAGAGTGTGGGTTTGGAATTCTCCATAGCTGACATTCTCATAATTAAATAGCACTAATAATAAAGCTTTGCAGATTTTAAACAAACTGGCACAGAGGTGGATCAGTCCGCCGTATGTCATTTGGAGACCACAGCAATTAGCCCTTAATGAAGAGTACACAGCGACATATAAGAGAGTCATCGCTACACGCCGCTGACTTGCCACATCACAAAAGGCGACATTTTCATTCCACTGATTAAAAATGATTCTCCGGGTTTCATCTGAAGGCCTCTTAAGTAATTACATTGTGAAACTTCAATAAATAAAAATAAAGAGAGGAACATCCATTGCTTTTGTATCTGCGGTCTGATGGTAGACGAGCTCAGGACACTCTGAGCTCTGATCTTGAGCTGCACAACAATGGAGCAAAAATAGAAGGCTCATCACAGTTGATATATTTAGATGCCAACGTTTTTCCTTTATAACTTTAGGAGCGCTTTGCTCCCAGGCACATGGTACTCCTCTCTGAACCGTCATGGGAATGTTTTTATAGCGGTCTCTGAGGTGGTGTGACTGTGAAGTCACTGCCAGAGGAAAATGACAGTGCATATCCTGAAGGTGAGACAAGAGAAAGGCCTGGGCTGTGAAGGTCGGGAGTGACACGGGGACCGCCAGCCTGCTATGGTCTCCCCCCTCCCCCTACTGAAGCTTTTAAAGGATGGTAAATTATTATTTTCTAGAAGGGGGGTGAGTTCTAGAACTCTTTTCTCAATCTTCTCATCTGCAGATTACCAGGAGCAAGAGGATGGGAAGAGACCATAGTTTTGTTAGCAAGTCCTAAACTCTATCACCTGAGCTACAGAGCTACGGAAGGAAATGGCTAAGGGCTGTGTCCTTCACAGAGGTGTGCTTGCTGGTTCAGAGCATCTGGTGAGTTTGGTAAGTATATAAGCAGGTCTTTGGGCCTTTCAGTGCCACAGCTGTGAGCACACTCAGGCCCAGTCATACTTTGAAGCAGAGCATTGTGGGAGGAGGCAGGGGCAGCCTACACTGGATCACCTGTGGAAATCCCTACTTCTAGTCTAAGTCATCTCTTCTAGGGAGTCTATCCCAGTACCACAAATGGCCCCATTGAGGAACAACTTACTGGTGAAACTCAGAATGAGTGAGGGTGGAAAATGGCAAGACTCCTCAATAGGTTTGAATCAGGGCTGGATGGATCAGCTGGGATACCCCCCCCCCACCCATGGACAGGTGTACAGTAGAAGCAGAGAGCAGACAATGGGAAGAAGACACTCCCTTTTGCTCCAGAAATTCCCAGGTGATGTTAACTTGCTCTGCATTTGCCAAGTCCTGGTGTCCCCAGCTAGGGTAGAAAGAGCTCAGACTGGATGTCACCGGCTATTTGGGTTCTGCTGGTATAGTATCCAGGCTGGGCAGCTCTGCTGGGGCTGGGACTAACTTCTGCCTTGGACAGTCTAGACTAGATCTCCCTCAGAGTTAGGGCTTTGGTAAAGGTTTGGCCTTCTAGTACATTCCAGGATGAGCCTCCTTCAGGGTGGTCCATGCGAAACTTGTTTCCTGGGATTTTAGGAATTGGACTGCCCTAAGAACCAAGAAATAAACTAGTGCTTCTTTTTCTTTTCTGTTGTAAGTATTTTTATTTCTTTGAATAAGAGAGAGAGAGAGAAAGACAGACAGAGAGAAAAAAGGGCACCAGGGCCTCTTGCCACTGCAAATGAACTCTAGACTCATGCACAACTTTGTGCATCTGGCTTTATGTGGGTTCTTGGGAATCAAACCCAGGCAAGCAGGCATTTCAAGCAAGCACCTTCAACAATTGAGCCATCTTGCCATCCCTCTTTATTTTTCTTAAATGACATCAAAAGATTAAAAAATATCAACATAAACACCTACCACTGGAAACTAACATAATTTTATAGTTTTATTGACATACTTCCCCAGCATCTGCAAGTTCAGTAGAAGAGCGTGTTCCTTATACCCAGCACCTGTTTGGCCAGTGTGGCACGTGCTCAGTACTCATTAGGTGAACCAACAGCAGCAGCAATAATTTTCTCAGTGTTTCACTGTGCTGAATGTTTTCTGTGGCTTTTTTCATTTAACTCACTGTGGCAGGATTACTGGAATTAATAGCACTATTGGCCCATTCTTCAGGTGAGCAAAGTGAGGGTAAGAGAACTGAAGTCTCTCCCAGGGCTTCTACCCACAGTGAGTGGTAGCTCTGAGAACCACATTCAGATTCATTGAAACCTGAAGCCCTTAACTACTGGGCACCCTGCCTCCCTTTCTGACAATTAACCCTCAAGTTGACTCAAAAGTGATCAGTTAATAAAGTAATGAAATCTCATGTTTGAAAGGGAGCCTTGAGGTCACCTGGTCCAACCCCATTAGTGAACAGAGAAAGGAGCAATGACATCCTGAGAGGGAAAAATCAATATTTCCAGAGCATGTGGGGAAATATAGGGCCAGACTTGCCAGTTGATAGCTTTCTCAGGGCCCTGAAGATCCTGAATGAGGAAAGAATTTCCCCACCTGTCCCTGACATTTTCCCTTCTCTTCTGAGAGGGAGGCCTCCAAATACCAGACACAAGCTTGACCACTGAGATCAAGTCCCAGCCCATGAGCCATAAGGAAAGATGTCTTACTTTGTAGTTGAGTTTGCATTTTCCCTTCTGGATATAAGACACACACACACATGCACACACACGGAGAGAACAAATGGAGTGCAAGATTCAGTAGGTCAGTTGGTTACCTGTGCATCTTCAAAAGAAAAGTCCATCTAGAGCTTTTGCCCCTTTGGAACATGGTTGTTTACTTTTTGTATATTCTGGTTAATATATGTATATGTATATGTATATCTATATCTATATCTATATCTATATCGATATATATATATATGTTACATAATACATATTACATTCTTTATCACATATGTGATTCAGAAATATTTATGTGTTTTTCACTCTGTTGGTTAGGTTCTTTGTTCTACACATATACATATTTTACTTAGCCCAGTTTCCCTATCTTATTTAATTATTTTTTGCTACCTATGCTTTTAGAATTAGAGTCAAGAAATCATTGCCCGAGTAACCCTATTTTAGCCAAGCTCAGGAGCCTGGTCTATAGTTTCAGCCTCTAATGTTTATTTTCTTGCGTGCAAGTATGTGTGTGTATGATGATGATACCTGTGTGCCTGTGAGTCTGGGGTCCAGAGGGCAACTTCAGAATGCCAGTCCTCTCCTTGCACATTGTTTGAGACAGGGTCTCTTTTGTTGATAATTTTCCACTGGGAAGGCCAGTCTAGATGGCCCACACAGTCTGAGAGTCCCCTGACTCTGTCTTCCACGGCGATGGGTGTGTTGGGATTACATTCGCATGCATCACCTGTACCCTGCTTTATATGGGTGCCCAGGGTCCAAACTCAGCAGGCATGCAGAAAAAGTGCCTTTAACCACAGAACCATCTCCTTAGGCCATAAACATTCTTAAGAAAGGATATAACACCCTGCTCTCTCCGTTTTTATTTCTCAGCCCCTGGCTTGTGGCATTTAGTTCGTCTGTGGAGCCTGCTTAAGAGGTGGGGCCTGGCCAGCAGAAGTAGATCACTAAGGGTGGTGATCTTGGGCAGCCTGCTCCCACTTGCTTCCTGGTCTGTAAAGAGCTTCTGTCATACATTCCAAGTTCATGGACAGCTGTGCCTGCCACCATGACGCACTGACCTCCCTCTGAAACTATGATCCGGCACAAGCCTTCCTCCCTGAATTGTTTCTGTCAGGCACTTTGTGGCTGCAGTAAGCAAAATGGCTAATACGAGCTTGTTTCCTCTTCCACGCGAGAATACAAGAACGCAGCCCTGTGCAGACCAGCAAACAGGCCCTCACTGCACAGCAGATCTGCCAGCTCCTCAGTCTTACACGCCTAGGCTACCAGAAATGTGAGCAAGAAATGTTTGTTGTCTATGGTAATCTGTTCTTACAGCTCCAGGTTGACTAAAACAATGTCTATGGACATCATTGGAAGAAAAACACAATGTTAGCATGAAAAATTATCATCACAACCTGAGTGTTAACATTCCCAGTCTGTAGATAAAAAGGTGAGAAACAAGGTGAGAAAAGATGCTTCCTATTTTTAAAAGAGAGAAAAAAAACCACTCAAGTTTAACTAGGTAATTAATTAATTCACCAGTAGATCCAAAGTGGGAATGATTATTACACAATGACTCATGATAAGGAATAAACCCTAAGGTAAGGGATGATCAAAGAGATGAAAACGTTTTAGTTTGGAGTCCTATTGCAATTTTATTTCAGTATAAATAAGCTGACACCAGAAGCAAGCCATTAACCCCAAAGCCGCTGGCTGTTCATTAGCTAAGGCATAATTTTACATTTCATTATTATTCATGTTGGCTAAATTTCCATTAAAACCAATTTAGTAAACTGGCCCTCCATGGGCTTGAAATTAATGGAGGAAGAGAAGGCAGGGAAGGGAAAAGACTAGGCTGCCTCTTCAGCATCTAGGGATGGGAGACTCATGGGGGCAGATTGCCACTTTAATTAAAGATAATGTCTCAATTCACTTTCAAAATGAGGCTCCAGAAAATTCCTTGGAAATTGTCCCTGTCCAGAGCATCTGGCTCATACAAGTGGGCACTTTCTGCTGCTAGCTTTCTGATGGGGGTCTCTCATCTACTGTGTCCCTCATTCCCCTCAGAGGGCCTGAGAGCTTCTTAACTTGCTATCTCTCACCTGGCCATGGGTTCATTCTTTGGTCCTTTACTCTAACTTCATGAGTTTCGTTTAACATATAATTGTGACCTTAACACCAGTATCCATTTATCCAAAGGGCACTCTCTTTGGCCAAGCTCTGAGCTAAGAACTTTTGTGAAGTAACTCACTGAATTGTTCAACTCTCTCAAAAGTAATAGCCTATTACTGTATCCATTTTACAGATGAGAAAGCTGAGGCACAAGGAGAAGATGGGCAACTCTCATCACATAGTCCAGATGGTACATAGCTAAGATTAGAACCCATACTGACTGTCTCTGGGCAAAATCACTACCCAGCCTCTCCCATAAGAGCTCGTTGCCCCTATAGTCAGCATGAAGACACTACAAAAGAAAAGATCACGGTCTCTTGTCATTAACAAAAGGCTGGAATATTAGGCCAAGATGGGCTTCCCAAAATGAAGTCACCAAAGACAGCAGGATGGTGACAGACACAAGGAAGTGGGTCATCCACATTCTTCAAGAAACTTGCCCAGCCATTATCCCTTCCTTGCCTAATAATGCCCCAGGTCTAGGCTTCCTGCCTGTTAATCTCCCACCTGGTCACTTCTGGTCTCACACCCTAGCTATGTGAAATGGCTAATGTAAAGAACAAAGGACTTCTTTTCCCTTCCTCACCTTCCCCCAACTGAAGTGCTCTATATAGCCCACTATCTGTAATCTCAAAAGTCGACTGCTCTGCTCATGAGAGTCAGTCCTGGCAGCTCATGCCCCTCCCACACTCCGAATAAAAAAACCTTCCATCTTTGCGTCAGAGTGGTCAACCCCCTACACCGGGGATTGAACACAGAGCCTAACATATGCGAGTCAAGTGTTCCACTACTACTGAACTATAATCATAAATGCTCTTTTGATTTTTTTTTCAAGACAGGGTCCTACTGAGTTGACCAGGTGGGCCTTGAGTTTACTCTATAGCTCAGATTGGACTTGCACTTGCAATTCTCTTGCCTTAGCCTTCTGAGTAGCAGGGTGTACAGGCTTACAAACACCAGGCCTGGCTTGAGAAACGTTTATTTTTCAATTAATTTTTATTTATTGGCAAGGACAGAGATAGAGATAGAGAGAGAGAGAGAATGGGCACATCAGGGCCTCTAGCCACTGCAGATAAACTCCAGATGCATGTGCCGCTTTATGCAGCTGGCTCTTAACTGCTGAGCCATCTCTCAAGCCCCAAGCAACATTTTATTTATTTATTTATTTATTTAAGAGCACCAGAGAGAGAAAGAGGCAGAGAGGGAGAGAGAGAGAGAGAGAGAGAGCCCTCCAGTCACTGCAAACGAACTCCAGACGCATGCATATGGCTAACGTGGGTTCTGGGTAATCAAGCCTGGAACCCGAACCAGAGTCCTTAAGCTTCACAGGCAAGTGCTTAACCACTAAGCCATCCCTCCAGCCCATAAGCAACATTTTTTAAAGGACCTGAATAAACAGAACATAAAGTGCCTGTTGGCTTCTTAGTAAGAGGCAACTGCAGAGCAGAATGGGGGACAACTTATAGAGATTATTTTAAAAATTATTTTATTTTATTTATTTATTAGAGAGAGACAGAGAGAGAGAGAAAGTGGTAGATAGATAAACAGAGAATGAGCACACCAGGGCCTCCAGCCACTGCCAACAAACTCCATATGCATGTGCCACCTTGTGCATCTGGCTTATGTGGATACTGGAGAATTGAACCTGGGTCCATAGGCTTCAAAGGCAAGTACCTTAAATGCTAAACCTTCTCTCCAGTTCTATAGAGATCTTTAAAATCAAGCCAAAGGATTAGAACTGACTCTTTGGCACTTTCCCAAATATAAAACTAGCCCCCCAGGACGTATTAGTGAATAGAACTTAAAACAATATTTAGTGGTTACATGTATAACTTAAGGTTTATTACAAATAATTTAGCTGGCATATATAATATATAAAGACAGTTCTTATTTGTGAACAAAGACATTTAAAGTTGTTATGCATCAGCAATATTTTAATTGCTTTGCATTTTAATTGTATTTGATCTTATGACAACTCATCTTTAATTTTAAAAATATATATTTATTTTATTTGAGAGGGGGGGAAGATGGGAAGAGAATGGAGAATGGACACACCAGGGCTTCAGCTGCTGCAAACAAACTCCAGACACACTTGCCACCTTGTGCATCTGGCTTATGTGGGTCCTGGGAAATTGAACCTGGGTCCTTTGGCTTTGCAGGCAAGCACCTTAACCACTAAGCCGTCTCTCCAAAGCCCTCTTATGACAACTCAATGAGGCAGGTACTTTGCTTAGAAATGAGGAAACTGAGTCAAGTAGAGAGATTATCCTGTGCCAGATCTCACAGGCAGGAGACAATAGACCAGGGACTAGAAGCTCTGTGCTGGGCTCTCAAGGGTGGCACTGAACGGTGAGGGGGGAGGGAGGGTAGGACACAGCAGAGGTCAGGAAGGTGTTTACAGCCTCTGCTCGGGTGATGCCCTTGGTCACATACTCTTCATGAAGACTGCCCGGGCACTGCTGCTCAGAAGCCAGCTCATATTCCTGTGAGGGGCACTGGCCACAGTGCAGTGCTTATTTGCCAGGGGGGTGAGTTCCCCAACACAATTCAAGGATCAAGTGGACCACAACTGAACCCAGCCCTGGGTGTCCGATGCTACTTTGGAGAGAGTGGAGCTTTTCTTTCATGCACCTAGACTAGCAGTCTGCCATAGCCCATGCTGGAAGCCAGTGGCCCTGCGGGCACCCAGTCTAGTTATAGGAACATGGGGTGGGTGGCTCCCACACAAGGAACACTATGCTTATGCTGGGGAAATGATGGTGCCCCTGACTTATAAGAGCTCAAGTCTCCTTCATCAGCAAGCTGGGAGACTGAAGCAGGGTTGGCCCTCCACATCACAACAAGGGTGTGTCAGTAACCCTGTGGCCAGTGAGTTCCCTTCTTGGGTCACTGTCATCACTGAACCCACCTGCCTGCCCATCAGCCCTGATGAAACAGAGACCGCATCTCAGATGCTTCCCTTGGCCTCTGTGGTCACTGTAAGCATCCCAGAACTCTCTCAGACAAGCAGAGGTCAAACTGTGCCACCCAAAGGACTTTTGTGCAAGTCCTCACTCTGCTACCATCTCTCTAAATGGTTTTGAGCAAATAAGTCCTCTAACTGCTTTGCCCCTGAGACTCTCTTCTTCCAAAAGGGTTCCAATGAAAGCAGGCCCACCGTGATGGATGTTGAGAGGCTGCCATGGCACTGAGATTCAAATCCAGACCTGTGTACTAGGTAATGTTATATGAAGTGTTTAACCCAGCGCCGGGCACATATTAAAAACTAGATGGATGATAGCCCCGACTGTGTGTAACATTCCCAGAAGTTCGGGTTTGACGGACTGGAGCTGGAGTCTGGAAACTCACAAGCCTAAGTGACTCATGCCTGTGTTGGGTTCCACGTCAGGTAGCCACAGTGGCCCTCCAGACCTGATGCTGTTCCCTTTACTAGCTCTTCTCTCCCTTTATGGCCTCAGCAAACCCTCTCTTCTTTACCTAACTGGAAGCCATGAAGAGCAATTATTTGTGGGGAAAGAAAGAGCTGTCCTCAGGCAGGCATCTAAGAAGGTGCCGTTTATAGCGCCGAAAGGCCACGGGCACTCTCTCTGTGACACGCGCACAAAAGCTCTTGTTGTGGACACAAATAAGAAAAGTTGAACCCTCACCCGGTGTAATTCACTTCATTTATTGACCAGAGTTCTCCCCTCAACCCCTGGTTTCTTTGCTTTTGTCCCTGGTTCAGAGACCCCTGGCATTCAGCGTGATTTGTAATGTAAATTATATAATTGTACTTTCACATATTTTAACATCAAATGAAATGATTGACTACAGAATCCAGAGCTGTCTACAGGTGGGGGTCAATTACCATCTGAATAATCACAGTGCCACACAAGAATAGCATAGCCGCTGAGCGTGACATATTTTTATCTCTATGCATTTCAATGAAGTCAGGCTGGTACATAAAAGGTTATCACCTAGGAAACATATTTTCCTAAGCACAAGTTAAACATGCAAGGGAGATGAGCAAAGATATTCAATTTAGCCAGTCAACCCTAACCTATTAATATTTTAACAAAATCCAGTGAGGATAATTTTTTTTCTTTGATCCCATTTCATGTGAGCAGCCGGGAAAGGGAAGAAAAATTAAAAACAAAATAGTCACGCATACAGAATGAGGTGATGTATTAAGTGGGCTATTTAATGTTTCTGGCATTTCATAGCCCAGGGGAAAGTGTAGATGGATTTAACAATCAAGAGCTGTGTTCCCTTGGCCACAAAGTTCGAGAAACATAAAATAATCTATACTTCCAAGCCGACACATCGTACCTGACACCCAGCTCCATCTCACCGGGACTCCGGGATCAGCATTAATCACACGTTACAGGGAGTCAAAAGAAAAGTAAATCACGCCACGCTGAAAAGTGAGCCAGAAGGTCTTCGGGCAAGGATTTTAATCAATAATATGGGGAATGATAACCAGGAGCTATTGTTTTAATCTCTCAATATGAAAGGAAATGAGTGCAAAGCACAGAGCTACCAGGAGCTGAATGGCGTCCACGAAGCCTCATAAGAACCAAAATTGGTTTGAAGGCTCAACTCTCTTTCCTGCTTCCTGACCACAAACAATCGAAAGATTTTGCTTTCAAAGGAGAGCGTCAAGTCTATGTCTCGGCTTCCTATTGCCCAGCTCATGCTCCCTCTCTGAAATAGTTCCTCCTTTCTTCTCTAGAGATGCGCGCCCCAACCCCTAGACATCCTGCCCGTCCACCAGTTGACCCATGGCCGTGTTAACTTCACCATGATACTGGCACCACACGGGGCTCGTGGATGTGATTCGGTTGAGCCCAGCAAATTGCCACTGGGGAAGTTCTTGGTAGTGCTGATCGAAAGAGGCTGTTAGGGGTTCATTTTGTCCCTGTGCAGATTCATGTGTGGAAGTTGCAGCCCACAAGACCTCACAGTGGGACTTTATTTGGAAACAGGGCTGTTGCTTCCGCAATGGGTTAAGATGAGATTGTACTGCAGTAGGGTGACTCCCAATCCCACATGAGTGATGTCCATATTGAAAGGGGGAGACACAGGAAGGTCAAGTGCAGCTGAAGCCAAAGGACCTCAGAGACTACCAACCAACCACCAGCCATGAGAGCAGAATGGAGCGCTCCTTTCTCATAGGCCTTGCAAAGGGCCGACCTTGCTGACACCTGAGCTCAGACTTCTCTCCACAAGTGGGACAGTCCCTTTCTGCTGCATAGACCCCTTGGTTTTCAGTACTTTAAAACAGGAGCCCTAGCAAATTGGAGACACATTGTTTCTGACTTCCATGCACTTAGAACTGTCACGAGTTAAGCTCCACATAGGTGGTGTTTATCTTGCTTAGAACAGTCCAGCACATTGGAAAGCTGACCAAGTACATATATACGTACCTCCCTCAGGCAAGCATGGCCTGAGCACATGGAAACTAATGCCACCTGAAACTCTAGCCCTGGTTTTGCACTGATATGATTTATTAGAGTCCCATTTTCACTTAAGCTGACTCGAACTGGATTTTTATCTCAACCATAGGAACCCTAATTATTTATTCTGGAAGCAGTCAGTATGAGCTTAGGATAACTTGCATGACATGCAGTCCTAGGAGAAAGGTCATGAGCATGTTGGTTAGATCACAGATAGCTTTAACAACATGGATACATCTGAGCAGAGTGATCAGGTGGTGAGGGTTAGGGTTATAGGGGGATTTGAGATGCTTGTCTTGGAGAAGAAAAGATACAGAGAAAATGTGATCGGTGACCTCAAACCACTTCAGAAGTGATATTAAGGAAGGGCTGGGGATTATTTGTGAGTCCCAAGCTAAAACCAGGAGGTCACAGGAGATGGACTTAGAGTGAATGTCTAGTGCTCCCAGGTGTGGGAAGAAGGAACAAGAAGCCTCTGGAAGCAGCAAGTGCCCTGTCAATGCAGTACTTCTTCAGTAAGGGAGATTGACATTTGATCATAATTGACTAGATGGTTTTAAAACTCCTCCTAGACTGCTAGACTATTCTCGGTTCTAGAATTCTTTCACTGAAACCCAAGGGATCTTGGTTGTCTTTTTTTTTTTTTTTTCCTTCTGTTCCCCACTGTAAAATAAGAGAGTTAACTTTGGCAATCTCGAAACAGTCTTCCAAGTGTGGGAATGTGCTATGATCCCATGGCTCTTATTTGGTTCTTTGCACTTTGCCTTCCCATCCAAGTACAAGTCAAGCCTGGCCCTGCTTAGCTTCTGAGGTTAAATGAGTTCAGACCCATGCAGGATGGCATGGCTTTGGACTTAGACTTCATCCTCTATCTACATGCTCAGGGGGTGCTGGGCTCACTTGGAACCTGCAATTTCATACCAATCATCTTTATTTGAAGGAATGGCTAAGACTATAGAGTGAGACTCTAATTTTGCCTAGCATGGCTGTGGGCTGAGCCAATAGAGGAAAACCACTTCTGGTTATAATCAAGAAAGAAATCAAAGCTGGTCGTGGGAGCATTTCCATTTACTGTGCAAGGAAAGGAGCCTGAGTCTATGCGCAGCAGGTCGCGTCCCAGCCACATAGCTGAGAAGCATGCAGCTCCACGTTGTTGGCGTGTGTCTGTTGCCTTTGTCAAAATTAACTTCTTCCTGCATGCTGAAATACTTTTCAAAACAGCAAGCTTCCTTATTTATCTCTTCTCTAAGTCACTGGGGGAAGGGAAACTATGTTCCTCGGTGATAGTAAATTTTTAAAAATTCTTCATCTTTTCATGTCAAATACTTATTTAGGTTTGTGAAGTGCATACACACTCACGGTCACTGGAGTCAGCCCACTCCATGGGTTAGTTACTTTTCTATTGCTGGGAACCTAATTGAAACATCTGAAGGGAATACGGATTTGTGTTGCTCATGGCTCAGAGGGTGCAGTCCATCTCGGTGAGGAAGATGGCAGGTGTGTGGCACTTTGTGGAAATGACAACGGCATATAGAGGGAATACAGGGTTTGGGCTGGAAGTAGGGCTTGGCGATAAACCTTAAACCCTATTCCTAAATGACCCTGGTTCACCAGCTAGGCCTTGTGTCCAGAAAGTTGTAAAATTTTCCAAAACAGTACCAGCTGGTGACTAAGTATTCACATGCGTGAGCCTGTGGGGGACATTTTTGACATCTAATCCATAACACCCTGTGAAGGAACTGGGACTGCGAGCATTAGTTTTCAGTTTCCCAGTGGAAAATTGTGGTTCAGAGAAGGAAAGTGTCTTGCCAGTCACAGAGCTGATGAAACAGAGGTGAGCTCAGATAGGTTTGTTTGGACTCATTTCCATCAGGCTCTCCAAATGCCATTAAGAGCAGCAGATTTTTTTTTTTCTTTTTTTAAGCAAGGACTTTCTGATTTTTAGGCAGCTTTTGTCAGTTCCTTAGAAAGATGGGTCTCAAAGTGTAGTCCTTAGACCCATAGCAGGAGTTGCTGGAAATGCAGGTTTTTCTGTTCTACTTTAGACATCTTGAATCAAAGTCTGGAGATGGACACCAAACTTAGGTTTTAAAAACATCCAGGAGATCCTGCAACATTTTCAAGCTTCGAAACCACTAAAGGAAGGTAGCGGTGTTTTGTGAGTTTGCTTAAGAAATATGGGCACCAAAACTTCAAGCTCATCATCTCTGAGTCCTTTTCATGCCAGCCAGAGTCCTGAGCACTGAGAAGCTTGTCATGACTCCAAGCTAAGACAGCTTTGGCTCGGAGAACACCGGCATAAAGACTAGATCCTGCACATACAAGCCAGCCCCAATCCTCTGCCTCTCGCCCTCCATCAGTGCAGAACTGAGCCCAGCTCAGCCACACGGCCACTGGTTACATTCTGAGACAGGATGGCCACTTATTCGGATTCTGAAATCTTCGTGGGGGGCGGGGCAAGCGCCAGAGTCTCCTGGGTGTCTGGCAAGCCGAGGGGCAGTGGGTTCTGGTTTTATCTGTATCACGCCAGGCGGAATCTTAATGTGGCTGATGTTCCTTCCACATCCCACACTCGGATTTAAGGGTTCTGCTCAGGGACATATTAATATGCAAAGAAAACAAACATCACCAGAAAAATGGAAAGTACAGAAAGCCAGTGATTATTAACATTGGGAGAGCAAGAACGGGCTTCCTTTTGTTTTTCTCTTCACTACTACGAATTACAGTTTTGTACATGCTAAGCAAGCACTCTGCCACTAGCTATATTCCAGGCCCCCTTCCAATTTAAATCTTTTATTATTATTATTTTTTAATTTTGAGGTAGGGTTTCACTAAGTTGCCTAGGCTAGCCTTGAACTCTTGATCCTTGGCTTCAGCCTCCAATGTAGCTAGGATTGCAGACCTGAAGAATGGGTTCCCCATTGACACCTGGATTCCAACACCTACCCAAAAGCAAGTATGGGGTGGGGGTTCAGTGGAGAAGACGTGGTGACTCAAACTCTCCAGGTTACCCTGAGATACAATGGCTCAGCACAAAATCTGTCCATGAGCCTGACTGCCAGAGATGCAGCTGGGAGAGAGACAGATAAGGAGAAGAAAATCCTAGCACCTTCCGCAGGCAGGGCATTGGAGGACAACATTGGACACTCTATGCAGTAACAGAAACCAAGGTTTTGGCACACAACTGGCTCCTGGGCACAGCTTGGCTTGTAGGAGGGTTTTGCTAATTTCTCCACTTGGCTCAGGTCAAGTGTCATTTTAAAAGGTAATCTTGTAACGACTCATTAAAAGTCAGAGCCAGGTATGGTGGCACACACCTGTGATCCCAGCTACCAGGAGGTTGAAGCAGAAGGAACTCAAGTTCAAGGCCTGCCCAGGCTCCCGAGCAAGTATGAGGCCAGCCTGGGCAACTTAGTGAGACTGGCTCAAAGTAAAATTAAAATTGAAAACAGGAGGGGCCTAGAGATATGGCTCAATAGTTAAAGGCACTTGCTTGCAAAGCCTTATTTGGGGATTTGATTCCCTAGTACCCATATATATCCAGATACACAAAGTGGTGCATGCATCTGGAGTCCATTTGCAGTGGCCAGAGTCCCTGTAGCACCCATTCATATTTTCCCCATTCCTGCTGTCTGCTAGCAAATAAATGAATAACAATATTTAATTTTAAAAAATAGGAAGGAGTGCTGGGGATATAGTTTAGTTGCCCAGCACTTGGCTGGACATGAGCTGGGTTTGATCCTCAAGACCATAAAACAACAACAAAAACCAAACAACAACAACAAAAAATTCAGGGCTGGAGAGATGGCTTAGTAGTTAAGGCACTTGCCTACGAAGTTTAAGGACCCAGGTTTGAGTACCCAGAATCCATGTAAACCAAATGCACATGGCTTGTGTGTCTGGAGTTCGTTTTCAGTGGCTAGAGGCCCTGGCATGCTTTCTCTCCCTCTCTCATAAGTAAATAAAAGTAAAATATTTTAAAAATTAGAAAATTTTTATTATCAAAATTCCACATTGCCTCCAACTCAAAAAAGCATTATAAAATCTGGTCATTTTAAATCCACATACCCATGTGGTAATCACCTTCCAATTCCCATCACAGACAGCTGCCTCATTGTGTCTCCCACCTGATCTCAGCAAGCAACGAAACCTGCAAGGCCTAACCAGAGCAAGCCCTGAGGTTATAGCACCCCATAACTAAAACCCAGGTAGGTTGTAGTTGGGGGCTAATGTAGCGTTGTCTTCTAGGAGCAGCCGGCACTGGCAGATGCATGTAAAATGTGAAAAAATCAACCAGACATCTAAAATCAGGAACCTAGTAAGAGTTCACATTATCAGTAAAATCAAATGAAGAATGAAGTTCCTAAGAAAAGCTAACCTCATTATGTAAATATTTTGTGTTCATTTATGTGTTTATTGCCCATTTTGCTACGTGATCATAAGCCCTATGTTTTGGTTGGATCTTAAATGTCCCCCAAAGGCCCATGGATTGAAGGTATAGTCCCCAGTTTAACATGACTGGGAAGTGATGGAAAGTTGAAAAGGGATGGTGATGTGGGAAGCTTGAGGTCATTGGAGACGCATCTTTGAAGGGGATCATGGGAGTTCAGCCACTTTCAATCCCAGCTTTGAGGTGAATGGCTTGCTCCTCCAGGCGCCCCCACCACAGTGTTGCCAGAGGTCCAAAAGCAACAGGGCGAATGTGTCATGACTAAAACCAGAGCCTGAGAAAACCTCCCTTCTTCATAAGCAGATTGGGTTCAGTATTTATTATGGTAGCGGAATGCTAATGTACCCCATGAGGACAAGGACTTTGTTCTAGTCATGGAAAACGTGACTACTCTATAGGCACTAGGCAAATAGCTGTTAGGTGAATATGCAATAATACATATTGAGACTTTGGGCATTGTGTTCTAAGCACTTGAAAAGTCTAAAGACCCCAGAACATCTCTACGAAGATTTTTTTTAATATATAGGGGATGGACCTAGGGCTTCGTGTTTGCTAGTCAAGCACTGTATCATTGAGCTATCTTCCCAGCTTTCAATTTTTTATTTTTAATCTTAGAAATGTGTTTTCCTATGTTGCCCAGGTGGGTCTTGAATTTGAGGTCCTCCTACCTCAGTCTTCTGAATAGTTGGCATTACAGGTATGCGAGACCACCTGGCTCAGGGAGATACTGTTGAATAGACAAGGAGAGTGAGTCAAAGAATGGCTAACATCATTCCTAGCGCTGCACTGTGGATCCACAGTGTGGCTGGGATAAAGAGACAGGCTTCCCCTGTGCCAAGCCCGATACATCCTGCCCCCTCTCTAAACCCTTATGATGGCTACATTTCTTGGCAAGGACTGATAAACCAAGACACCTGGAGCCAGTCTGGGTATTTGAATCTCTTTCTGGTACAAAGTAGGAATTCACCAAGATCTTGTTGAATTTGTTATTAAACTTATTATTTGTCTGAGAATAAAAACAAAGTGCTGTTAATGAGACCCTGTAATCTAATGAAAAAGCAAATAGTTATAACGCTTCTCACACTTCTTTTTCTGCTTCTTCCTGTAAGTAACTCACTCAGCTTTTATAGGTTCCTGTTTTCCCATATATAAAAAAAAAAAAATGGAAAAGTACTTTCTCCCACATCCTTTATCTAGGACATTTGAAAGGCAAAATGTGCTGGAAGAAAATTTAAGGCATGTAAATATTTATGAAATGAAAGGTATTTTACAAGTTTAAAGCATTGTTTTCAAGTATTATCTCATTGTTCCTAAAGAGAAATGCTACGGAGCTCCACCAACATGAGGAAAGTGTGGCTCGCATAGCCAGTGCATCATGAACCAGGGACCAGGGAGTGAGGAGGTAGTAGAACTAGGGCTGGAGACAGCTTGGTTCTTTTGTTTTTCTTTTAACCGCCCCCCCCCCGCTCTCTCTGTGTGTGTGTGTGTCTAATGTGGCATGGAGTGGGGTGGGGCGTGGGTATATGGTATACTAGTAAGTACATGCCCATGGGATGCCCCCAAGTGCTCACCTGAAGTGGCCAAAGGGAAACTTCAGGTGTCCTCTCTCTCTCATCACTTTTCTGCCTATTCTTACTTGAACCCAAGTCGCTTATTGATCCTGGAGACTTGATTTTTTTTTTTTTCTTGAGTCCTGGGGATTTTCCAGTCTCTGCTGCCCGTAGTACTTAGGTTATAGATGTGCATGGCACAGCCAACTGTTTGTGTGGGTCCTGAGGACCAAACGTGAGCAGTCTCTCAGGTCTCCTGAGGCCATTATGCTTGCACAGGGAGCGCTCTTTACCTGTGCGCCATGACTCCAGCCCAAGAGCCTGTTTCTTAAAGGTCAAGGGTAGCAGTGCAGTAGGAACTATAGACGAAAGTACTGTGTTAGCCTGGTTGTGCTCTGTGAATTGAGGGGCACAGAGGACACAGTGAAACATAGTACCTGGCTGGGTGATCCCAGAAGGAAGGCCAAGGACAGGCTTCCCAGAGCTTCCAGTAATCCGCTAGCAGGATTAGAGGGAGAGGGAGAATGCCAGGGGGGGGGGGGGGCGGGAAGGGTGTGTGAGATTGTTCAAGGAATGTTCTAGAAATAGCCAAGAGTGCTATCTTTTCTGACAGAGAGAGGGAGGGAAAGAAAAACTGGGACCTTGGAGGTCTTACATACTTCAACTTTTTCCCACTAAAGAATTTGAAGCCGGGTGTGGCGGCGCACGCCTTTAATCCCAGCACTTGGGAGGCAGAGGTAGGAGGATCGCTGTGAGTTCGAGGCCACCCTGAGACACAGTGAATTCCAGGTCAGCCTGGGCTAGAGTGAGACCCTACCTCGGAAAAAAAAAAAAAAAAAAAAAAAGGAATTTGAAGCCCAGGAGGTTTCTGTGATGGGAAAAATTTGCACATTGGCTGTAGAAGGCCCTAGATTTGAATCTTGAAGTGGCCTCTTTCTAACTCTCGGTTTCTCATTGCAGGTTGGAAGGAAGACACGTCTGAAAGCTCCCACCCTGGATGTCAGCATATGGAGCTTGACTTTCCCCAGAGCTCAGCTCCTGCTCTGGCCCTGATGAGAAGGATGCAGAGGAAGTGCCTGTCATGACAGCCAACTCTCCTCAAGGTTTTCCTGAAGTACAGAGGCTCTGCCCACCAACTCAGGGGCTCCAGGTTTGTCTTGATTTGCCTGTGAGTCCATTTATTTTGTTTTTATTTCAAATTTTAAATATTTTTATCTATTTATTTGAGAGAGAGAGAGAGAAAGAGAGAGAGAGAGAGAGTGAGGCATCTAGATAGATAGAATTGTTGTGCTAGGCCCTTCAGCCACTGCAAATGAACTTCAGACACATGCACCTCCTTGTGCATCTGGTTTACATGGGTCCTGGGGAATTGGACTTGGCTCCTTTAGCTTTGCAGGCAAGCACCTTGACCACTAAGCCTTCTCTCCAGCCCTCATTTTTTTCTTTTTATTCAGGGCCTCATGTATTTTACGCTGGCCTCAAACTCCCTAGGTAGCTGAGGGTGACCTTGAACTCCTGATCCTCCTGCCTCTACTTTTCCAGTGCTGGGATTATAGGCATATGCCACAAAGCTGGGCGTTTTACATAAATAACTTGCTCACTCTTCAGCCTTGTACCAGGTGTAATTGGGGAACCATCACCATGGTGTCACACCCTGGGCTGAGACTTCCTATGCCTCTTAACACCTTTGAAGTGTGTCTTTGAGGCTTCTCTTCCCAAACCA
This sequence comes from Dipus sagitta, assembly GCA_036346955.1. NCBI lineage: Eukaryota > Metazoa > Chordata > Mammalia > Rodentia > Dipodidae > Dipus > Dipus sagitta. The sequence continues at coordinate 236,690,146 of CM070770.1, forward strand.
GGGAGTCTTGTGTGACTAGATGATCCCCTTCCAGTATGACTTGTGGCAAACTCCCCCCCCCTCAATCACTGGAAAGGCCACTTTTGTGTTGCTACTATTGAGATCTATAGTCTAAGAAACAGATTCGGTCATGAGAAAACAGGCAGCTACTAGCCATTAGACGGGAGGAAACAAACACTCGCTTTTTAATTCATTATTTATCGCCTGTTCAATCCGAACATCTTCCTGTGCTGCTCATCTCTTCAACCACGCTGAAAGGCTCGTATTTACACACTGCTGTATCAATGTAGACAATAAGGGTATACGGCTACGACTGTGGCCCAGGCACTGATTGCCGAGAAATTTTTGTTCTTTCGGTTAGTATTCTGTTTGGAATATTTCCTTTTTTTTTTTTTTTTTCCTGGGATAAGTCATTTCAGCAGTGGAAAATAAACTCCTTTTGGACTCAGGCACAAATAGCATTCTGTGTTTAGAGGCTGTGGGTTTGGACATAGCATCTGTGTCTATCCATTTAGGGGAGATGAGTTTGTTGAGGTGTTAAACGAGGTCTGAATGTGTGTGACTTAGCTTTTCCAAACTTCCCTTTTGGGATGGAAAACTCTCCAAGGCCAGGCCCAGGCTTTCTGTTCCTGTGGCAGAGCTATTCCTACGCCCTGTTATTTTCTAAGTGTTGACAGCTGGCCTGGGGCCAAGCATCCCAAGCTAGGCATGCTTCTGTTTGCCATGGCGACTGGAGTGCAACTGTTACTGTGTTCCACTAAATATGGTCACCATTTGCAGACTCACCTGTACTTTGCAAAAATCCCCTTTTGCACATGCACAATGTCTATATGTGTCTGAGGCAGCTTTTTATTTTTATTTTTTAACAGCTGAAAGGAAACTTAAAAATCCACCCAGCACCTCAGTTGCCAAATGAAGAAACCGCAGAACACATTGACCCAGGATGGTTTGGACCATGGGCTGTTCTGCTGTGTGTAACAGTGTTCACTCATTACCAGCAGGAAAGACATTAGAAACATTTACATAGCTTAGGACATGCTGTGTCTCTGGAGTGGTCAGGTCTGGCCCCTAGCACCATGGCCACAGTTGAGAAGATGTGAGTGACAGCTGTCACTTTGAGTGGACCTTAGCACTCCTGTATCCCTAGAGCCCCCCAGGGTTCTCTTTGATTTTTACTTCCAGCTCACTTTAGTCTTTTACACTGTCTAGCTGGCAATTAGAGTATCTGAAAAATTTATTTAATTTTTGACCTAGTAAATCATGCATATGGAAAGTGATTCAAGTAGCATAAAAGGAATACTTAGTAAAAAGAAAACCACCCTCCACCTTGATCTTGATTTGCACTTTCCCAAAGCAGCCATGGTGGTACCTGTTTCTTAGGCCTCTTTTGACAGATGTAATGTGTATATGCAGGTATATTGTGTCATTACCTGTCCTGCCCTTGGGTTTTTGAGACAAATTCTTATTATTGTTACTGGCCTCAAATTCTTAGTCCTTCTGCCTCCTTTTTCTGAGTGGGGATGGCAGGAATGACCCACTACTCAGATAATCATCACCTTGTGAAAGAAAACACAAAGATGCTCAATGTTGCTTTTTACAGCAATGTGGTTTAGGCACCCTGGCTTCTCCACAATGTGGAAATCAGCCTCAGTTTCTTCAGGGGCCATGGGGTATTCCTTTATGACAGCACACAACATGCACAATCAAGGTTTTATGGATGGACATTCAGGTTACCTCCAATCCTTTGCTATCACAAACGTGAATACAAATTTCTGTGCATAGTTGTCTACATATTTGCATAAATGCTTTGACAAGAAAAATTCTTAGAGGTGAATATGCTGCACCAAATAAAATATCTCCCCTTTTAACTCATCTCCAAGGATCCCATACATGCTGTGCCAGTTGGCAGCCCCCCGAAACACTGAAGAAGGGTGTCCCTTTGAAGAAGGGCTTCTAATATAATCCAATCCCCTTGGCATTATTGGTGAAATAGGCCCTTTCCACCCATAAGCTGCTTGTGGTAGGGTGTTTTGTCCCTGCAATGGAAAGGTGACCGCTTCATGGCTTGTACATGACAGAACCCAGACAGAAATGCATCGCCTCTTCTCCACTCTGCTACACTGTCCTGCTGTCTGGTCTTCCCTTGATGAACTGAGCTGAAGGTCTTTGAGATTGGTTCTGGGGTTTGGCAGCTGGACCCAGACCAGCTTTGGGGGAGCAGATGTTTTGGTACCAAGCACACTTCCATCATGACTGGCATGTGCTGTCACCTTGGTGGGCTGGCTCAGCAGCTAAGGCCACCGGGTCAATAGACCATGGAAGCTGAATTACCAGCCAAGCCCTTGGTGGGTTAAAATCAGAGCTCTTTAAACAAAGCTAAATATAGAGCAATTATGAAATGGCTCCATGTTTTACCCCAAGAACAAGACTGACTGGAATATGTCCAGCACATGCATACATACGTGAAAAGGGAGCTGAGCAGAAGAAGCAGGTAAGTGTAAAATTCAAACCCCTTTTCTGGGTTCTTCCACCATAGGAGCACACCCCTGCCTTGAGGCCTTTGTATGTGCTTTCCACTGCCTTTTATGAGATCCTGTGCCCATCCCATTCTTTTCTTACTCATCTCTTTCTGGTCCATTACAATAGAGAGCTTCTTAGATTTTCTCATCCTTCTAATTTCTAGCTCAGTCTCATTTTATCCTTCCTCATTGCTTTTTTACCAAATGTCACTCTACTCTTTTTTAATTTTTTTTTTTTGAGGTAAGCCCACCAGACTGGCCTTTTTTTGTGCAAGTGAATAAGAGTGAGAGAGAGAAAGAAAGGAAGGAAGAAAGAAGGGAGGAAAGAAAGAAAGAAAGAGGAGGTGGAGGGAGAGAATTGGCATGCCAGGGCCTCCAGCCACTGCAATTGAACCCTTGACATGTGTGCCATCTTGTGTGCTTGTACAACCTTACATGCTTGCATGACTTTGTGCACCTGACTTACGTGGGACATGGAGAGTCAAACATGAGTCCTTAGGCTTCATGGGCAAGCTCCTTAACCACTAAGCCATCTCTCCAGCCCCCAATTAGCACTTTTCCCCCATTTATTTTATTTCTGTCTGAGTCCCCTACTGGAGCCCAGTCTCTGATTCTTGATCTCGGTGCTTATAGCAGTGTTCTACTCAACTGTTACTGCGAGGCCACAAGAGACATGGAAGAAGACTCAGAAGTCTCTTCCGTCAACTCAGGAGCACTGCTGGTCTACGTTTTAAATATTCAAATATTCATTATATGGGACTAAGAGGATGGTCCAAACTTGAAGGCCTGAGAACCTGGGATCCAATGGTTTAAGTCCAGAGCTAAGACTTCAGGCCATAGAAAACAGGGTGCTGGTGGCCTAAGACAGTAGAAGCTGAGTGTCCCGGCTGAAGCAGAGCAGGACTGCATTCTACCTCTGCCCTTTTGTTTTGTGGGCTTCAACAGATGGGTGATACCCACCACATTGAATGGATCATCCTTCGTCTACTGACAAGCACTAGACTTTTCCAGAAACATCCTTATACACATCCAGAAATAATATTTTGTCAAAGTTGAGTTCAGAAGTAGAGAGTAGAATAGTAATTACCAGAATCTAAGAGAGGTAGAGTAAGGATGGTTAATGGGTTCAGGGATGCAGTTGGGTAGGAGAAGCTGTGTCTAATGTTTCATGGCAATGTCAGCAAATTGTAATTGACAGCAATTAAGTTTGTATTTAAAAGTAGCCAACTGAGAGGACTATAAACATTTTCAACACAGAGAAAGCAGAAAGGTTTTTGAGGTGGTGAATATGCCAACTACAGGATGTAATCACGTACATTGTACACATGCCTTAAAATGTCACACTGCACCTTGTAAATAGTAGATGTCAATAAATAACATATGTAAGTGAATATGCTTATTATTAAATTGTACATATATGTTATCTTATTGACTAAATTTATTTTGTAGTAAAAGAAAAATAATGTACCTAAATTGCATTAAACTCATTTCTTTTACTAGAAATTGGAAAAAATTAAATGCATATACTATGCTACTTTTTGTGAAAACAAGAGGGAAAACCAGAAACACATTTGGGGAGGTGGTGCTAGTTCAGTCGTAGGGTGCTTGCCTAGTGTGTCCAAGGTCCTGAGTTCCATCTCCATGCTGTAAAAAAAATAAAAACAAAATAAATTTAGTACTTGTCTTTTTTTTTCTTTTGTAAAAAGAATAGCTGAGGATGAATGCAGATGATTTCTCACAGGTGTGGGTAGGAAAAGCTAGACAAGAGAGATGGGAAGTATACCTCACTGAATTTATCCTCTTAAACAGGGTGCACACATACAAGTCTTTTATTTTATTTATTTATTTGTTTGTTTTTCAAGGTAAGGTCTCTCTTTAGCCCAGGCTGACCTGGAAGGGTGGCCTTGAAGTCATGGTGATCCTCCTACCTCTGCCTCCCGAGCGCTGGGATTAAAGGCATCAGCCACCACGCCTGGCAGAAGTCTTTTGGATAGTTAAAAGAATTCAATTTAGGGGATGGAGAGATGGCTTAGCAGTTAAGCGCTTGCCTATGAAGCCTGAGGACCCCAGTTCGAGGCTTGATTCTCCAGGACCCACGTTAGTCAGATGCACAAGGGGACGCAAGCGTCTGGAGTTCGTTTGCAGTGGCTGGAGGCCCTGGCGCGCCCATTCTCTCTCTGTCTATATCTGCCTCTCGCTCTCTGTCCATCACTTTCAAATAAATAAATAAAAGTAAACAAAAAAAATTTTTAAAAAAGAATTCAATTTAAATGGACCTAGAAATCAGACACTAACATCAGACACCAGCAGATATAAGTTAGCTGAACTGTGTCACAATGGTAATATAATTTCACACCTACAGAAAGTATTCAAATAACTTTTGAACATTATCTTCTGACTGCCCATTTATGGTAGAATATATTACAAGAGCAAAAAAGAAAGATTTTAAAATATTTATTTATTTATTTTTGAGAGAGAAAGAGAGACAGAGAGAGAGAGAGAGAGAGAGAGAGAGAGAGAGAATGGGTGCACCCGGGCCTCTAGCCACCGCGATGAACAAACTCTAGATGCATGCACTACCTTGTGGATCCTGTTTTATGTGGGTATTAGGGAACTGAACTGGAGTCCCAAGGCTTCGTAGTAGAGCACCCTAACCACTTAGCAATCTCTCTAACACCTAGGGAACTTAATTCAGAGCACCACTTTTTTTTGTTTTGTATTTTGGTGGATGAGGTTTCACTTTAGTAATTCTGAAACTCTTTTGTATATATTCTAGGGTAGGCTGGATGACGAAATACATCAGTAGTGTTGGGAAGCAGTGTTCTTACTGAGTAAGAGAGGAAATTTGTGTATGAGACTGGGAAAAATGCAGAATTGTATGAGATTTTTGGAAGTGAAATGGAGGCACCATACAGCTCAAGCACTGCAACCTTGAGAAGGAATTACATGAAGACAAAGTCCTCCCTCAGCGTGGCTCATGGTGCTTCCTCAGTGCCCCGTATGCTTGGACTTCCAGATCAGCTTTGATCCTCTCCACGCGTCTTTTCTTTTCTCTACGGAACCACACTGTGCCCTTGCCCTTCTATGGTGGTGGTTTTGCGTGTCAACTTGGCAAGACTATCGTCCCTAGTTACTTCATCAAACACTGATCCAGGGGGTGGAGAGAGGTCTTAGCAGTTAAGGCGCTTGCCTGGGAAACCTAAGGATCCTGGTTTGGTTACCCACATAAGCCAGATGTAAATGGTTGTGCATGCTGCTGGAGTTTGTTTGCAGGGGCTAGAGGCCCTCATGTGCCCATTCATTCTCATTCTCTCTCTCTCTCTCTCTCTCTCTTTTCCTCTGCTTTTGTCACATAAATAAATAAAAATTTAAAAGAATTTTAAAAAGACCATTGACCTAGGCATCACTGGGAAGGTACTTGCAGGTGTGGAAAAAGCTCACATCAGTTGACTTTGAGTAAGGGCAGCCATGCTCCATATTTATGCGCCTGACTCCATGAGGTGAAAGGCTTTAAAAGCAGCATGGAGGATTCCAAAAGAAGAAAAAGTTCCACCTGTAGATGGCAGCTTCAGCTGGTGTCCAGGAATTTCAGGCTGCCCTTTGGTTAACCTAGCCAGTCCCCACACAACGTAAGACAATACATTATAACACAGCTTTTAGTGTGTATCATTGACTGCTTCTATTTCTTCGGCTGAACAGGCTTGACTGGCTTGGTAATCGCTTCTTTCCTTTCTTTCGTTTGTTGTTTGATAAGTTACAGAGCCCTGTTAGGAAAACAATGTTGAGAATGTCTTCTCATTCCACATGGGCTCCATGTTTACCAAGGACTTCTCCTTCCAGAGTTGGATGCCCCATTAGGATTAGCAACAGGCTGCAGGGTTAGTCAGTTCTAGGGTTCCTGCCTCTGTGGCCTGCTAATCAGTCTTAGGATTTGTCAATGGCTCTGAAATATTCATGAACAACTGCTTAGATGATTGCAACAGCTGCACAAATAGAAAGCAGGCCCCAGAGGAGGAAGGAAGGCAGGGGAGCTGGAGTTTGAAGTCATCTTCTTTCCTGTTCCTATTGGGCAAAGAAAGACGAGGAAATGCCAGGCTTCCGGCAGGACACTGCAAAAGCCCAAGGTTTAGGGCTTCAGCGTTCTCTGGAGGGCTTGTTAGACTCAGCCCCACTGTGGATAATCTGATTCATTAGTTCTGCAGTGGAGCCTGGGATTTTTGCATTGTTTGCAAGTCCCGGTGATCCTGAAGCCTTAGGTATGGGGATTGTTGCACTCCTCAGTATTGGCACAACAGCTGAAAAAGAGAAAAATGTAGACAGTGTTACATTTGTCTGAAGAAAGTTCACCCGAACCTGCATCTTTTCTTGGACCTAAAAGATTACACTTGAATGGTTAGAGAGGCCTGGATGCTCTGGGATGTGGTAAGAGGCCTCTGAGACATCAGTTTGACAGCTATATTTTAAAATATTATTTATTTATTTATTTGCAAGCAGAGAAAGGCAGATGGGGGGCATAGATGTGCGGGCTTCTAGCCACTGCAAACAAACTCCAGATGCATGCACTACTTTGTGCATCTAGCTTGATGTAGATACTGGGGAATTAAGACTGGGTTGTTAGGCTATGTAGACAAGTGCCTTAACCACTGAGCCATCTCTCCAGATCTATGACAATTATTTTGACTAAGACCTACCTCAGAGTCCCTAGATTCTAGTGATCCCCAGAAGACCTAATCCTGCCACTTTATAGCCATGCATCTTGGCAAAAGACTTAACCTCTGTGTCCTCTGTTTACTCATCTACAAAATAGAAATGACAAGAGTTAGCTACTGCATGGACTACTGTTTATGAACATGGTGTGTGCAATATGGCGGCTCATAGCAGACAAAACAGTTAAGAGCCCAGTAAGTCAGCTCAGAGGGGTGCAAAATGAGGAGCTTCCAATACAGGTATTATGTACACAAGAGTGTCAGGGTGATGAAGGATGTCAAGGCACCTAGAGAGAATGTCACGTGACTGGAGGTCAGAGAGACCTGGAGTGTGGAGGAGGGCTGCCCTGTGAGGAGCTTCCATGGTGGAAGGTAGATGCCACTTCTAGGGGGTCTTTATCAGTGTGGCGAGGTGGCAGGAAAGACACACTCACGTTTTTGTCTCCTGCAACCCCTTATTCTCTGGAGATGTAGGAGTCTGCCTCCTATATCCAAGTACACAGAGAAGGGTGCAGAGTGATGGGGTGTGGCATGATAAGTGGAGTGTCCGGAACACAGTGCTGGATAGGGATGCAACTGTTATCAGTAAACTCTAGCTTTCTGGGTCAATTGCAATTTATATTTCTATATTTTCACTTTCAGAGGTATTTTATATCTCATTGGATACTTATACAAACACTCGAGTCCTATGTCAGTGCTGGAGAGGTGGTTCAGTGGTTAAGGTCTTTGCCTGCAATGCTTAACAACCTGGGTTCATTCTCCAGTACCCACATAAAGCTGGATGCACAAAGTAGTGCATGCATCTGGAGTTTGTTTATGGTGGCGGAGAGGCCTTGGCACATCTATTCCCTTCCTCTCTTGCACACACTCTCTCTCTTTCCTTGCAAATTAAATGAAATATATTTTTTAATCTTATCTCAATGGTGGATAAATTCAATGGGCATACTAGTTATTAGTCTTTATCAAAAATTTGAAAATCTATACTGTGGCAGACTCAGACATTTCTTCCCTGCTCTGTCACTGCCCTGGTGCAGTAGCTATTCTCTTGCAACAGAAAGCAAGTTCCAAAGAAATCACTTCAGTTCTTTGGACGTGACAGGATCAAGACAATGTCTGGCTTATTGACAAAGGTGGGTGCTACATGGGTGTGTCCGTGGGTGAGCATATCCATACCTAAGATGAGCAGAGAGTGTACATTTACGGTTTGTGTAATTGTTTTATCTTTATATTGTATTTAAGTTTTTAAAAAACTTTTATTTATTTGTTTATTCATTTATTTAAGAGAGAGAGAAAGGGAGAGAAGCAGACAGAGGAAGAGAGAGAATGGGCATGCCAGGGCTTCTAGCCAATGGAAAATAAACTCCAGACACATGCATCACCTTGTGCATCTGGCTTACGTGGGTACTAGGGAATCAAACTTGGGTCCACAGGCTTTGCAGGCAAGTGCCTTAACTGCTAAGCCATCTCTTCAGCCCAATATATTTTTTATTCTTAAATTAACCCTTCTCTCTTCCATCCTCTTCTCCTCCATCCCCCTTTCCTGACCCCATTCAGACCATTCCATCCCTCTTCTTACATATCTACTACACCCTTCCTTCTCTCCCTCTTTTCCTCTCTTCCTCCCTCCCTCCCTCCCTCTCTCCCTCCCTCCTTTCCTCTTTCATAGCCACTTTTTAGCTTCCTGGCCTCTACTATTGACTTTTACTGCAACTCACATATAAATCTAAAACTTTGAAGCTAGGATCACATATGAGAGAGAACATTCAGCATTTGACTTTCTGAGTCTGGGTTACCTCACTTAGTATAATCTTTTCCAGATCTACCCATCTTCCTGAAAATTTCATAATTTAATTTTTCTTTACAGCTGAATGAAATTGCATTGTATAGATGTACCACCTCTTCTTTATCTATTCATTAGTTGATGGGCATCTGGGTTGATTCCATTTTCTAGCTATTGTGAATAGAGCAACCATACACGTGGATGAGCAAGTGTCTCTATAGTAAAGCACAGAATCCTCAGGGTATATGCCCAGGAGTGGCATAGCTGGGCCATATATGTAAGTCTATTTTCAATGGTCTCAGAAACTTCCACACTGATTTCCATGGTGACTGCCACAGTTTGCATTTTTACCAACAATGAAGAAGGGTTCCTCTTTCCCTACACCCTCTCCAGCATTTATTGTCATTTGATTTCTTGATAATAGCCATTCTGACAGGAGAGAGATGGAATCTCAAAGTAGTTCTAATTTGTATTTCCCCAGTGGCTAAGGATGTTGAACATTTATTTTAAATAGTTATTGGTCATTTGTATTTTTTCTTTTGAGAACCCTATACAGTTCTGTAGCCCATTTTTTATTTGGTTGTTTGATTTATTATTTAGTTTTTCTTTTTGAGTTCTTTGTATATCCTGAATATTAGTCTTCTATCAGACATATAGCTGGCAAAGACTTTCTCCTATTCTGATTTATTTTATGCAGCAATAACTGTTTATTGTTTTTACATCCCCAAGCCACATCACTTTGAAAACTATCTGCTTGGCTGGGCCAAAAACACAGAGCAAGACTCTTGCTGAAACAGCAAAGAAAAGCTTGGCATCTCTCTGAAATGCTCTATCAAAGCCCAGCCCAGCACACCGGGCCGGCAGGTGCGCGAGGCCTGCATATGAGAAATCCTCCGAGGAGATTGCAAGGAGCCAAGGCACACTTAAGCCCGTCTCCAAAGGATCAACAACACATCTCCCACCTCCTTGCTTTGTCTGTTTAACAAACTCATTCCACACCTCACCTGTCTTTGCGCCTGCCATCTAGGAGGGCCTTTGAAATTTATTTTCTCCTTTTAGCCTGCTGTATTTTTAATGTCTGAGTGAAAGAACAAAGGAAGGCGAACACCAGACAAGACCGTTTCATTCCTCCACGAACTGTTGTGCAGCCTGGCTCCAGCTCAGCCAACATAAATGTTTTAAAATTCTGTCTTTGCAAGGGAACGGGTGCTGAGATAGTCGTCAACGCCAAAGTCAGGGCCTTGTTTCAACCTTTCATTTGGGGACATTAAAGGCCCTTGCATCAATCATTAACAATCTATTAACACGAGGAACTTAGAGAAGTTTTCCTGGTCTGGTCCACTGCATTGAAAAGAAAAAAAAGAACCTCCTGTCGCCCAGCTGGCCCTGCCATCCATGTGATCTGTCCATGCAGGCTCTTTTCAGCTTTGAAAGGGCCTGCTGACTTCTCTTTCATCTCTCTGTGAGTAACAGATACCTGGTACCCTGGCTTTCCTCCTCCCCCACCAAAAGCCTCTCCACCTGCCCCCTTGACTTCTGACTTCAAGAGCTGCTTGCACGAACACCAACACTATTGATTGTGTGCGAGTGGCATGTGGGGCTGTTAGCCATCCACCCTGCATGCGGCCGGAGCACAGGGCTGTTTCATCCACATGCGTCAGAGCAGGGAGGGTCTGGATGGGTGTTTGGGAAGCAGTTGTCTGCCTGGCATTTCTGACTCTTGAATTTAATTGGTTTAGGTTTCAAGCCAAACCAATCAACATAAAGAACTTTTGACTAGTTGATCTCAACCTGCTTCGGAAACCGCGTGACACTGGATGACACATTGTGCAAATCTGCACACCTAGAGAATTGCATTCTAGTCTATTATTTTCCCTTTGTGATAAAATATACATCACAAAAAATTAATCATGTTGACCATTTTTAAGGATTGATCTTTGTGGCATTAAACATATGGCACTGTGACAAAGAGCTCCACTCTTTTGACATCTTCCTAACTTGAAACTCTGCATCCTTAATTCTTAAATCTCTACACACCTCTCCCCTGTGCCTTCTGTCTCTCTGAGTTTAAGTACTTCACATAGGTGGAACTCTACATCACTCATCCTTTTGTGCCTGCCTTCTTTGACCTAGCATAATATCCTTAATGCTCGTGCATGTTATCACATGTTTTAGAATTTTTTAACTTTTTATTTTATTTTTTTATTTATTTGAGAGAGAAAGAAAGAGGGATAGAGAGAGAGAGAGAGAGAGAGATAGATACAGAGAGAGAATGAGCATGCCAGGGCCTCTAGACGCTGCAAATGAACTCCAGACACATGTACCACCTTACGCATATGTGGCTTATGTGGGTACTGGGGAATTTGACCTGGGTTCTTTGGCTTTTCAGGCAAGCTCCTTAACCACTAATCCATCTCTCCAGCCCAGATAATTCTTTTTTTTAACTTTTTATTGACAATTTTCATACATGCATATAATGTGTGTTGATCATAAACCCCTCCTGTTCTCTTCCTTTATCCCCCCTCCCTCATTCTCCTTCCACTGAATCCTCTCTCTGTTCCAACTATTCTCTCTTCTATTTGGACACCTTTTTTGGCCCATCATTGTTTATGTCAAAATGTCGATGGACACAATATTGTGCAGGTCTTGTGCAGATAATGACATCTTCTGTGATATTTTCATCATTTTATTTATTTTTTATTTTCTTAATTTTAAATTTTTATTATGATTATTATTAACAAGTTGTTTTGTATGGATACATCGTGTGTTGGAACCCCCTTTTCCCCTGTCCCTGCTCCTATTCCGTTGGGGATGCTCCTCAGTAGGGTTGCAGGCATTCCCCATGGGGTAGTAGTTTATGTGTTGTGGGAGCAGTGGTCAGTTATTTTTTGGGAGAGGGAATGCCTCTGGGCATGGTAAGTGACTCCCTTTTAAGTATCCTCCACATTTTGCTTCTCCATCCACCTGTCCTTAAACCTTGCACTGCTTCTGACTTTAGGGTGGTGGACAGTGGTGCATAACCGTCCTGGCCCCTGCCTCCACTTGCTCGGGTTATGTACCCAGAAGTAGAATTGCCAAATTATGTAGCAGTTCTGTTCAGAACTTTTCTGGGACCACCCTTCTGCTTTTCACATTGGCTGCACTATGTCATGTCCATTTCTGTGGAAATTGCTGTAATGCCAACACTTAAATAATAGGTGTTCTAATGGGAATACTTAACAAACTCACCACATACCTCCCCTCTTCTTTCCACCTGACATATAGAGGATCGTTTGGCATTTATCTCAAGGTAGAATCTCACAGTGGTTTGGATTTATATCTCCTTAATGGCCCAGTTTTCTTCTTTTGGGGCTGAATGAGACCCTGTGGTGTAGAAGTGCCTATTTTGCTCGTCAATTTATCTGTCATGGACTCAGGTTGCTAGTGTGAATAATGTCATTATGAATACGGGTTTATAAACATCTGCTCTGGTCCCTGATTTTAATTCTTTTGCATCTACATATACCTAGGAGTGAAATCTCTAGATCCTGCTACATTTAATTACTTTTTGAGGACCCAAAACACTATTTTCCACAGGGGCTGATCATTTAATGTTTCCACCAGCAACACACAATGGTTCTAAATTTATCCACGTCCTCGCCAGCACTTATAATCTTCATTTTGTTGTTTTCTTGTCCTGATAATTTTAGTCTTGATTTTGACACTAGTTCACCAAGTGACCTTCACCAAGTGACGGTGTCACTGGTCTTCCCTTCATCAGCTTTCTCACCTAGAAGTCTCCACTAACTGGGAAAACACCACTGCCCACAAGGTCGTCATCTCAGCTCTGGCAGCAACTCTGGCTGAGTGTCCTGTCCCCTTGGTGCCTCTGTTTCCTCACTTTGCAAGTGGGGATACTAGAACTCCCTTCTTCCCCCTCTGAGAGCTGCTGTGCTGGTTAAGAGTCAAGGACAGCCGGGCGTGGTGGCGCACGCCTTTAATCCCAGCACTCGGGAGGCAGAGGTAGGAGGATCGCCGTGAGTTTGAGGCCACCCTGATACTCCATAGTGAATTCCAGGTCAGCCTGAGCTAGAGTGAGACCCTACCTCGAAAAAAACAAAAAAAGAAAAAAAAAGAGTCAAGGACAAAGGGTGAGGGAGGAACTTCAAAGGCTTTGTAGGACTATGGAATGAGAGGATGAAGGATGGGAGAGGAGACAGGTGCTTCATGCCCACATCTGATGGATTCCTCCCAAACATCTTGGGATGGGCTACGACAGCTCTTACATTCACTCTTGTTCTTTATGCAGTTGCAAGTTTCTTAAGAGAATCTATCACCTTAAAGCCACATAACCAAGGAGCTGCCACCCAACTACTCAACAAGTATTTGTGAAATAAATAATTCTGATAAGTGCATGGGCAGCTAAAAGCAGTGGCTAGCAGATAAATTGGCACATTGAATTAAGCCTTGAGAAAGAGGGAATAGAAAAGGCTATCTGCACCATCCACTCATGCTTCTACCTCAGGATCAGCTGTCAATTTTTTTATTTGGCTTTCCTTTGCTTTATTCCTTCTCTTTTTAATTACCAAGGTACTGATAAAATAAACATACCATGAGCAATATTTTAGACTGTTACTCTGACAATAAGAAAAGATTAAGGTAGAAAAGGCATTTTCCAGTTTGAAAACTACACCCATCCTGCCCCCAGTACAGCCTCTGTTCCCATCCTCACCTTATCCTGCTGCGTTTACCCACATGAGAGCTGCTCCTTCAGAAGGGAAGAAGTATATTTTCATTCATTTACTAGTTGTTCAGCATAAAATTATCCAGGACCCACGATATGTCAAGCACTATGCTGGCTCTGGGAACTACAAAAACAAATAAGACATGTATAAGAGTTAGGAGAGGTTGGGTTATGCTGCATTAACAAGTATGCTCTGATTATGTAAAACAGTGCATTGCTTTCTCATTTATACAGAATGTCTCACTGGGCATTAGAGGACCCTATAAACCTGATTCCTTCATTCAGAGCCTCAGGTTCAGTGTCTGTAACAGAAGGAAAGAGATACAGCAAATCAGGTGCCCATTCATTAAGCTTTCTTCTGGGAGTGAATTCACTTCAACACACATTTTGTTGTCCATGCTTACTTTTAAAGGGGGTTGGGAAATGCACTTGTCACATGCTAGAAGATAAAAAGAACTAGAATGTCTGTCCAGTATACTATAAACTACCCTAGACTAGCCTTTGTCTCCTAAGAAGTTATTGCTACTGAGTGACCCAGGCATAGAAATCTACCAGATGTATAGTTTGACAAGTGCTACCACAGGATTCTATGGGTCTACAGGAAACATAAATTAGAATTCCCTGTATTAAATTCCTTCTGAGTGCAATAGATTATTTGACTAAAATACCTTTGTTATAGCACCAATCACATTCTGTAGCCATTCGCATATTTTCTTTTCTGCTTCCTGGTGAGAATTCTAATTCATGTTCTTTAGTCTTTCTGGTTTAACTGAGATATATAAAGCCAAATGGAATCAAATCTATAATAACCACTGTAAGTGAACAGAAATATGTATACACAATGCCAGTAACATTCTTCAATACTTTCTCTTCCTTTCAATTTAATTTCCCACCATATTTTTCTTTCTCTTCCCAGACTCAGTTAAACTAAATATTATCTCCTAAGTGCAAATCACAGAAGCTTCGAAGACCTACCTGGCCTATTCACTTAACATAGGCTTTCATGAAAATTTACTGGCTGCTGGCCATTGTGCAGCAACAGTGCAGTAAGCTAACTAATCTGAAGAGGAGAGGAGAAACAGATATTAATCAAATCAAAACAAAACTACCAATGACATCTAATTATTCATGGTGATAACTTTTTTTTGAGGTAGGGTCTTGCTCTAGCCCAGGCTTACCTGGAATTCGCTATGTAGTCTCAGGGTGGCCTCGAACTCATGGCGATCCTCCTACCTCTGCCTCTCAAGTGCTGGGATTAAAGGCGTGCACCAACATGCCCTAGCTCATGGCGATAACTGTTATATAAGCAAGAGTCAAGAAAACAAAGTAAACGTGCCAGTTTGCGAGCTCCTGGAAACCAACCAATAGATATTTATATCACGATCCTCTGTACAAGGCTCTGGATAGTATGGGATGGACAGGAAGGTCATGGGAAGGGGAGAAGTCACAAAAGTCAGGACCACAGCAAACCCTTACTCTCTACATGCTCACAGTCTCACTACGAGACAGAGAGGAAAATACATTGTTGTAGTTACCTTCTCCTTGCTGGAACAAACACCCAACCAGAAGCAGATGACGGGAAGAAAGTTTTTATTTTATTTTTTATTTTTTTATTCTGGCTTACAGTCTCGAGGTGTAGCTCTCCATGTTGTCAGGGGAAAGCATGGCATGAGCAGAGGCTGGACATGACCTCTGCCACAGCAGGTAGAAAACAGCAACAAGAGTGAGCTGAACTCTGGCAAGGAGGAGTTGGCTATTATATCCCTGCTCCTGGCAACACACCTCCTCTAGCAAGGTTCCACCTCCCAAACTACCACCACCTGGAAACTAAGCATTCAAAACACATGAATCTATGGAGGACATCTAATTCACACCACCACATACATGAAGGGCTGTGCTGTGCAACTGGCACATTTTAGTCAGTCTTTTTAACAGAGAAGGAATTTAGCATAGGGAATTGATAAGCAATGATGGAGGTAAGAAGCAAAACATGTTGTGAAGCAGGCAGACTAGTAAGAACATCAGGGTGAAGCTACTAATCCCTAAACTAGAGAGACAAAGGAGCAGACATTGAATGAGAACCAGAGATCAGGGGGATCTGGTTTGAATTGGATGGCCTCCATAAATTCTCATGTTTTGAATGCGTGGCCCCCAGTTGGTGGCAATTTGGGAGGTAGAGTCTCGCTGGAGGAGGTATGTTGCACAGGGTGGAGCTTTGGGGTGTTAAAGCCCAGCTCCCTCTTGCCAGAGTTCAACTCTCTTCCTGCTATCTTCTACCTGCTGTGGCAAGAAGTAATGTCCACCTTCTGCTCATGCCATGCTTTCCCCTGCCATCATGAAGCTTCCTCTTGAGACTGTAAGCCAAAACAAACCTTTTCCTCCCATCAGCTGATTTGGGTTAGTGTGTTTTTCTCCCCCCAGCAACATAAAGGCAGCTATAGTGTGGGGAACTCAGTAACAGATGGAACTGCTGTAGGCATGTCTGGTAAGAAGTAGAGAGATAGATGAAGGATAGTTGCTGCTGGAGATATGCTGTCAGCAGAGCGAAGGAGAAATGGCCTGACTTCTCCTTCCTTCCTGCCCTTTGGGTCCCAGCACTAGTTCTCATATGTTGGGTCCTGCTGGAGGTCAGATGACACAGGGTCTGGGAAGTGTGCTCAAAGTCTTCTCCTCCCTGATCAGGGGGAGGGTGGGAAGTAGATACTCAAGACAATAGGAGTGAGGAAAATTTCACAAAGCCTAAAAGAATGTGGAGTTCAGCAGTACCCCCTCAACCACAAGGCACATGTTCCAAGAACCTCAGCGGGTACCTGAAATCATAGATACTCATCCTATATACCATGTTTTCTCTTATAGATAGCTATCTAATGTTTTGTTTATAAATTAGACACATTACTAGATTAATAACAATAAGTAAATAAGGTAAAATAATTATAACAATAAACTATGATGTAACTTGTATGAATGTGTTTTCACCCTCACAAATGCCTTATTGTTCTCTGTATCTTAGCAACCTCAGCATACAATTTCCCCCTTTCCTTTTCAGGCAAGAACTTTCACCTTTTCACTGAAAGGACGCAGTGGCTTCTCTGTGGCATGTCTAAACTCTTGTATTTGGGGGCCATTATTAAGTAAAACAAAGATTTCTTGGACACAGCACTGTCATATATGTCACCAGTAGGTTTGACAACAGAGCTTCTAGAAAATGACTATCAGTGAAGTTGTTTACACGGAATGGATGTGCTACGGGGCGTGTCCAACTGGTGGCTCACCAGCCCCATCAGCCGAGGATAGCTATGATTATGGCCCAACACAAAATAACACACTGACTTAAAAGACTGAGAGTTTCTTTGCAATTATTTTGGAACTTGATTGCACAGTTCTTAAGCATAATTAACTTTGTGGATAACATTGTGTCTCATTGTCAATGACAGGACATGCCTACCTGCTAAGCTAAGGAGAGATTCATGTCCTGGTTGGAGTGATGCAAGATTTCACCCAGAACAACATGCAGTTAGAAACTTATAATTTTTTTCTAGAACTTTCTATCTTATATTTCTGGACCTTACTTGACCATGAGTAATTGAAGTTTCAGGGAGTGAGCTCACCAAAAAGGGAGTACTACTGTGTAGCCCAAGAAGAGATGGGAAGAGAATGCCCTTGGTAACAAATAATATATGGGAAGGGGTGGGTATAGGAAAATGAGCCTTGCCCAGGTAGACACACCCACCAACAGCAGCCTGGGTCCTAATCACCATCTTCTCTTCGAGTGGAAAGCTTCTCTGGCTGTCACTGAGCTACACAGGCTGCCTTCTGGGTCGGGCTGCCAGAGCAGAAAGGAACTATATCTTCCAGTCTTGTCTAGAAGCAGGCTCCCCGGCTCCCCACCATACCAGCCATGAGTACTTTCCATGCTGCATGAAAAGAGTTCAGGGGATCCTCGCAGAGGATATGAGAAAGCCAGAGTAGCTGTTCATGGGGGTACATACCTGTAAGCCTGCACTTAGGAGGCTGAGGCAGGAGGATTGCATGTTTGACATCAGCCTGGGCTACATAGTGAAACTCTATTGACAGAGGAGAGGAGGAGAGAAAATGGGAGGAAAGGGAAAGGTGGGGGTGGGAAGAATTGAGAAGAGAGGTTAGGGCATGTGGTGGGTTGAATAGTGACACCCACTCCCATTCATGTCTACTTACAGCCTGAGAGGGTAGTCTTAGTTGGAAATACGTATCTACAGACAGTTAATTATCTCAAGATGAAACAATCCTAGAATTAAAGTAGGCCATAAAGCCTGATGATTAGCGTCTTAAGAAGAGAAGACACATAGGAGAGAAGGCAGGGAGGAGATAGGGAAGACACAGGCAGAGACTGGAGCAATGCTGCCGTAACCCAACGAACACCAGAGGCTGGAAGAGGCGGGCAAAATTCTTTCTCTAGAGCCTTCAGAGGGAGCATGGCCCTTGATCTTAAGCTTCCAAACTCTAGAACACTGACAAATTATATTTCTGCACTTTAAACCACCTAGTCTGTGATGATTCGTAATAAAAGCTCTAGGAAACAAACACAGAAAGGCTTTCTCCCAACCAGTTCATCAGCATTTCACAGTTCCGGTGACACAACCACAGTGCCCCAGCCAGCTCTGGCCGCACTTCTCCACAGCCCTGGGGAGAAGCTGAAGTCCGGGTTGGGCTGGTTGAATCTAAATTCCAGGGCTTTGGAAGTCTTGCATTCCATCCCTCTTACTCCCTGTTTGGAGTGGAAATGAGAATCCCATGTGAAGTGGAAGATGGCGTGTCCCTTCTCTGTTCCCTTACTAGTTCTCCCTCCCCCCGCCCCCAGTCCCTCTAATATCCTGGTTGTGCTTCCTCAGCTACCTCAGGCCACTCCATCTTGCTTAGCTACTGGAGCCCTTGCCAAAACCCACATTTAGCTGTTGAAATTTCCTTGCCTGGATGCCTCTGGAGTTAATGATGGGATCTTTGAAAATGACACTAGAAGCAAATCATAAGCCACAGAAGACATGAAACTACCTCCAGTCCATCTGTTGGAGTGTGATCCACCTCCGAGCTCCCATTCCCCATGTAAAACAGCAGACATGATTTATAATTTATAATTTATATCTTGCCAGTACAACCCTGATTGAAGCAAAGCACTTTGATGGAGTGTTGGTTTCATGTTAGTGGAACACCATTCCAAATCACAGAATATTTAGAAAACTCCAACTTCTCTGCTGTTACTTTGAAGTGAAGAGATTTGTATTTTATGTGTTTTCCTGAACAACAACAAAAAAAGAAAACTATGTACACTCCAACATGCATATGGTGGAAATATGAAAACGTTTATGTGTGAATCAGCACCAAAACGTAATTACTATATTAAGTATTGAAAATATTTATAGACTCATATCTCATGTTGAAGTCCTGGTTCCAATAATTCTCTGAAAAAATTGTGAAATTCAGACTTTGTTTTCTTGGGACTAACTTAATTTATTTGAAATTGACAACACATGAGGGACAAAACTCCAAGAATGTCAACTTTCCACCACCTCAACTAATGATCTAATAAAGACGTGAGTCTATGCAGTATGCGTATACGTGTAGATGGCCTTGGCTGCTTTTAAAAAAATAGAGGATATTAGTGGGTTTTTTCTCATCATTATCACAAAATACCTAACAGAAGTGACTTAAGAGGAGGAAGGATTTACTTCAGCTCCCAGTTTCGTGGCAGGGAAAACAACAGTTTTCAAGGTGATGGCAGTGGCTTCCGTCCACAGTAACAGGACGAGTGACTTGCTCACATCTCCATGGACCAGGAAGCAGAAAGAACTCGAAAGGGAACTGGGGCCAAGGTGTGACCCATAAGGCCTGCTGTCAGCAGTCCACTTCCTCCAGCTAGGCTCCACCCCCTAAAGGGTCCACAACTTTCAAAATCAGTGCCACTAGTTGGGACTAAATGTTCAGACATACAAACCTATGGAAACATGACACAATCCAACCATAATAACGGGCTCCTGTAGGTTTATGGCCATCCCACAATGTAAAATGTATTTAATCCACCTTCAAAAGTCTCCAGTCGTAACTCTAAAGTCCAAAGTCTCTTAGCTGTCAGTCAAAAAGAAAGTCACATACGTCCATGGCACAAGTAAACATTCCTGTTCCAAAAGGGAAGAATGTGCATATAACAAAGAAGGATGAGGCAGAAACAGGACCTAAACCTAGCAAGGCAACTAAGCCCTGTCCTCCATGTATGAGACTAGACCAACAGGCTTAGGCATAGCACTGTCTTGAAGTGGCTCTACTTGGGCCTTTCAGTTTCCTCAGTGGCGATTCTATGTTCCCGACATCTCTAATATCCTGGAGTCTCCATGACAACTTGGGCTTCACCATCACATCGTCATGCAAAGGCCTCTCTTGAAACATTAGGCAAGCTAAATATCTTGACAATTTCTCCTAATCTAACCCTACTACACATTGCCTGGATTCATTGTCTTTTCGTCTGCAACCTTGGCACAAGCCTCCATGACCCCATAGCTCTTGAATTCTGCATGTCTGCAATACCAACACCACGTTGATGATGCTCAGTTCTGCTGTTCACTGATGATGTTACATTCACCACCAATTTGGACCAATGCTATGGTAGTCTGTGTATGCCTTGGAGGCGGAACCTGGGAAAGCACTTCCCTTGGTCTCTGTTTTCAAGCAAGACACTCTTGGAGGCTTTATTTTTTCAGGTACTCTTGTTTCAAATGAATATTTTTTAATGGATTTTCAGTTTTATGCTCTTGGCCTTTAATGGCTATGATAGATGGGGGTCTTACCCTCAAGGCACCTTTCCAATTGTCCCAGGTTGGAATGCATTTTTCTTGTTTAGTGGTACTAACTTCACTAGCATTTATAGCTACTTTGCTTGTAGCCACCCTGCCCACAGCTTTAATTGGGTTCCTGCTCCTTTTCCCACCAAATTTCGCATTTTTTAAATGAGAGACAGAGAGAGGAGAGAACTGGCACTCCAGGGTCTCTAGCCACTGTAATCAAATTCCAGATATGTGCCCCACATTGTGTCCATGTGCGACCTTATACTCGTACGTCACCTTGTGCTTTTGGCTTATGTGGGTTCTGAAGTCAAACATGGGTCCTTAGGCTTTGCAGGCAAGAGCCTTAACCACTAAGCCATCTCCCCAGCCCCAAATTCACATTTTAACACATTGTGTTGCACTTCCTCCTCAGAATTCTCACTGCAAACTTGGCTAAAAGCAGTGACAGTGGCTTCGCTTGCATTCTTCCACCAGACTTCTATAGCCTATGGCTCCAAAATCTACATTCCTCCTCAAAACCACTTCCAAAGGCCTATGGACCACATGATCAGGATTATCATGGTGGCAGACCCACTTGGGGTATCAATTTTTTTTTTTTTTTACTGACAAAATATCCTACAGAAAGGAAAAAAAAAAAAACTTAGGGGAGGTAGACTTTCAAGCCTCATTCCCATCACTGTCATTTCCACATTGAATTTTCATATCACTCTGCTCTGGATGGTTCCATTTATTTTCCACACTCTCTTCATTTCTGGACTGGCTTGTGGGGACTGCCACAGTGGTCCTAACCTGAAGGAATCCAGATCTGGTACTAGGTGCCGGGGAGGTTCTAGCTGTGGTCCCAGCCTACCAGGACCCGCATTCCAGGAGATCACCATTCAGGCTTCAGCCCTCCCACCCATATCTGGGCCACCATTTCTGTGAAGGCACAGAGCCCAAACCCCAGGGGCATTTTAATGCTCCTTCCTCCTCTTTCCAACCCCCCCCCAAAAAAATAAAAACTAAAGCTGTTGCGATTTTGCAAAGTTATAGCTAATACACTTTTAAGTTTTGGTGCTGGCATCACTTACGACCTCCTGACACAGTAGTTTGCATCCTTATGCAGATAAAGATCGTCTATCTCCCCTCCAGAATGTGAGCTCATTGCCGGCAGAAATTTGGTCTATTTTATACTCTACTATATCTGCAGCCCTTATTACAGTATTGACATATAATAGAGTCAATATATGTTTGTGAACAAATGAATGAATGAAGAAATATTGAGCCCCAAATGCTCGTGACCCCTTCTATTTTGATCCTGTGATAAGAAAAGTGAATCTCGTTCCCAATCCAGTTCTCATACAGACCTATCAATCCCCACCTCCTAGCTAAATATTAATAATAAGAATGATGTCTACTAAGTGCTAAATATTAATAATGAGAACGATGTGTAGTAAGTGCTAATTGTATGTCAGTTATTATGTTAAGCACTGTAGGCATTATATCACTACGAGAATAGGTAAAAGAACTTGTTTAAGTCACCTAGTTACTAAGAGGGTGAGCTGAGATTGGAACGTAAGCTATCCCTCTCTGGAGCAGGGAGGAGCAAGCGCAGGCTCTCAGGCCAGCTCTACCCCACCATGCATTTGCATGCTGCCTGCCAGCTAAGACTGAGTCTCTCCCTTTCTCCTTTCTTTCTTCCTTCTTTCCTTCCCTCTCTCCTTTCTCCCTCCCCTTACTTTCTGCCTTTATTTTTTTCATTGCTGAAGATTGAACTTAGGGCTTTGGGCGTACTGGAAAAGTACTCTACCACTGAGCGACATCCCCAACAACATCTTTAAATATTTGGACAAATATGCAGCAGAGACCATATGTGGCCAATGGCTGCCTGTTGTTTAGTAGGATAAATGGGTCAAATTAAGATTCCCTGGGTGTCCTCTTGGGTAGAGAGGAGCTAGAGGAGGAAGCTGCCTATGGTTAGCAGTCCCTGGGCCGTTCTGTGCTCCAGACTGCTAAGTGCCCTCATGGGTATTACTGAATGAGTTACCTCACAGCTTCCACTGGTGAGGTGACAAAAACGAGTCTCCGTAGTTATCAAGTGACATGGCGAGGGCCACATTTGAAGAGACATAACAGAATGCGGAGTCAAATCACAGTGTGACAGGCCCATCACATGCCCCTCATATTACGGATGCATAAAAGGAAGCAGCTGAGTCCTGGGCACCAGGTGCACTTGGGGTTCATGCCACCCAGTGCTTGCCAATACCCTACACAGCAGTTACCCCAAGAGAAGGCTGGCCCTCCCCTCCCCTTCACTTCCCAATCCTTCAGGTCTTTACTAGCCCAGCATGAGGCCCGTTTCTTTCCCTCCTGACCTTCCTCCTCACCCACCACGCTGAGCCTGTGAGGACCACTCGAGCTACAAATTAAGTGAAGGAGAAAACTGAGTGGATATGATCTGAGCGAGGGAAGCACAAAGGCTCCAATTTCCTCCCCACATTATACAGGAAGAGCTGGGCCACGTGGGGAGCCTGCACAGGGCTGTTTGATGTTTGCCTTCCTGTGAGTAACAAGCAGGACAGGAGTAGGCTGCGCCTCCTTCATGCAAACTCACGACAGCAGGCTTCCACTCAGGCTTGAAACGAATCAGACATGAAAAACGAAGAAGGGAGACAGAGAGAGGCGATTGCTGTTTGAGAGCTTGCCGGACAAAGAGACCCTTAAAAACCGACTACAGCGGCGAATATATGCTCAAGAGCTCACAAGCACCCCAGTACAGCTCAGGGCTCAGATTCTAAAGGGCATAGCCACAGGGGACTCTAAACGTGAGCCAGGACCTGTTCTGGTGGACACACGCGCGCGCGCGCACACACACACACACACACACACACACAGTTTCTGAAAGCCAGGTTCAGGAAGTTGCTGCTACACATTACCTTCACCAGCAGAGGCACCAGATCTGGAAATGTCCTGAAATCCTTCTGCTCAATCAGGGTGTGTTTGTGCTTTCATCTTATGTGCCAATGGTGTGCAAGAGTCCAGGAACGTGCATACAAGAACCTATGGTGGGGGCTGGAGAGATGGCTCAATGATTAAAGGTGCTTGCTTGCAAAGCCTGATAGCCCCAGGGTGTTGGGCCTTGAGAGGCCCGGACACGAGGCCTAGTGGAACTTCCTGAGCCTAGCTAAAGTTTGGCGACCTGTCTCTGGCCAGCTATGACTCAGCAGGGCACCAAATTGCCTCTGGCCTGCTACTTCTGCAAAAAAAGTTAGAGTTCCCGCGCACGCTTAGAACCAATCATTTCAAAAGTCGCGATATGCTATTGGCCCTTACACCTCATCCTTTCCTGAGATCCCCGCCTTCGTTCTGAATGCTATATAAACACCTGCCTGTTACAATAAAGTGAGATCCTGCTTCGACAAGTCTCGCGACTCAGTGTGGTTTCTCTCTGGTGCCTAGGAGGGAGGTCTGGGTCGTCGACACTCACCATCCCGCTCAGCCCCAAGGAGAGACCGGCGGGACCGGCTCTCCTACAGCCCTACCTGCCGGAGAACCCAGGCACAGGGTTCGATTCTCCAGTACCCATGTGAATCCAGATGCATAAAGTGTCACATATATCTGGAGTTTGCAGTGACAAAAGGCCCTGGCACACTCATCTGTTCTCTATCCCTCGCTTTCTCTCTTTCCTTGCAAATAAATAAAGAAAAATATTTTTTTTAAAAAAGAAGCAAAGCTGGTGTTTAGGGCTCAAGGGAAGAGCGAGTTGATCAGTCTCTCCCCTCCTCTTCCACTTATTGCAGTGAGTTATAGCTAATACCCAATGTGCAGCTGCCTGAGAGGTTTCCCTAAGAGTCACCTTAGGATGATTCCACAGTAGTAATGGTACTGGGACATTCAAAGGTGTCGAGTGCAAATCTTGTCACTGCGACATATGCTTGCATGTACCACGTGGGCCACCGACAATTATTGAGGAACCATGGATGGGATGTACACAGCTATAGAGGGAAAAAAGCAGTATTGTTTGTTTTCCCTTCAGAGACAAAAAAAAAAAATTAAGCAAAACACATTGATTAATTTGACACATGTATTTATTTTGGTTGAGGCAGGATGTCACTAGGTAGCTCAGACAGACCTGGGACCCATTATCTGTCTGGTCTTGCTTCATACTCATGATTCCCCTGCCGCAACTTTGTGAGTGCATATATCCTCATGTCTGGCTTAGTGGAGTCCATTTTTGGCATTTAGTTTTTTAATACTCAGTGACTTGCTACCATAATCTTACAGATGAAGGAACTAAGGGAGGTTAATGGCTCATCCAACGGTGCAGTGCTCAGAAGCCTACTGATGCTTAGTTTTATTTAAAGCCCAAACTCTTTCACCATGATATTCATGGATATCCATCTTACAACAGCTATATGGGCTACTTACAAACAAAGTGTGCATTTGTCTGTGTTCCCACTGAGGCCAGATGTCCCTTGGAAGTACAAGAGTAACTCGGATTTGGTGTTTGATTGGACTTGAACATGTTAAGTTGGCCAATCTGCCATCAAAAGATCAAGTTCTCCTGCTGTTGGCATACAAATACCCAGCAGGCTCTGGGTTTAGCCTGACTTCCACCCTCAACTCTCTGAATTCATCTCTCCACCTGTCTCCTCACCAGTGTGGCTTCAGTGTCCCGTTGACTTCTCAAAGTCAGCATGACCCTGTGCCATTTCCCCTCCAGACCTCTCCCCTATCCAAAGGGCTTCCCTATCCCAACTGATGGCCCCACCCCTCTCCTAGCTGACTTAATCCAAAACTTTGGAGGCACCTGAGTTGGAGCCTTCCAGATGTACAACCTGGACAAAGCTTGATATATGCTGATTCTGCTTGCTGGGGTAGGGGCGGAGATTTCTCTCAGGAAGCTGTGACAGCGAGCGTGGAAGTGAGACAGGAAGGAGATGGCTGTATTGTCACTGCTGGCAACTGGGGCTTCCCCTACTGAGGAATTCTGGGAGCCAGAGCAGAACTCAGACACCAGAGCTGGCTCCCCTGCTGGGAGGGGACAAAGTTATGGAAACTCCAGCTTCCACGGTGGAGCTTCCATGATGGAAGCTGCCCCTAGGAATCCTTCTGGACTGCTTTGGGCACATGGACACTTGGGCAGAGTGGGCTCCAGCAATTTGAGGACGCCTTTAGGCTGGTACTGGAAGTGGGGGCTCTACAAAGATACAACATATGATTTTGTGGTATTGACAATGGCTGATGTGCACACTCCCTCCTCCCACAGAGCCCGTCCATCCACTGACACACGCTGGAGGATGTGCTTTAAATACAGTCCAGATCTGACTGTTTTACCACACTAGTTGCAAGTTCAAGCCCTGATCAGTTCTCAATTGTGTTAACCCCGACTGGTCTCTTCACAAATCATCCCACCTTCTTCAGAATTCAGTAAAGAAAGGAAATAGAGACCTCCAAACACTCCGCAGTTCTGTTAGGTCAGCAGAGCCACTGTGCCTAAAGGATATACCAGGAACAAAGATGAACTGTCTGCTCTCCTGGTCATGTCATTCTACCTGTCATTGGGGTGTTTTGTGACATGCTGGCCCTGAGTCCTTTGCATTCTGTGTGCCTTACTTCCAGAAGGCTCACATCTGCTGCTCCCTTTAAGGGCATGCCCTTGGGCTTTTGCAGCTGTTTGTCTATAGGGCACACAGAGCGGAGCAGGGGTACTACAGATTTGCTCCCCGTTCCTTCCCACCTCTAGGCAAGGATCTAGGAATAAAAG
The DNA here is from genome assembly GCA_036346955.1 of Dipus sagitta. Classification (NCBI taxonomy): domain Eukaryota; kingdom Metazoa; phylum Chordata; class Mammalia; order Rodentia; family Dipodidae; genus Dipus; species Dipus sagitta. The sequence goes on from CM070770.1 coordinate 236,716,432, forward strand.
CCCCACACGCCTGCTGCAAAGAGAGGCCCACTCTGCAGAATGACCACAGGGGGCTTCCTGTGCCGCTGCATCTTTGTCTGGCTTCCTCCTCCTTTTTGTCAGGCCTACCCAGTCCCTTACTGATCCCAACTTAAAGCACTCCCTGTATAAGTCCCTGTACTGGAAACTTGTCTCAGCATCTTCTGGGGAAATAGGACCAAAGGTACTCCTGCATCATTTCCTTTCTTCTACCTAGGCATCAGCTTCCAAGGGCCGGGGGACTTTCCCAGTATTTATCTTCAGTTTCATATTCTCAGAAATGCGAACGCTGTCTTGTATGCAGAAGGAGCTCAATAGATACCGAGTGCCCAAATAAATGTATGCCTCTTAGCAGAACCAAATCAGTACTTTTCAGAGGATGCTTTCTGTTCCATTTATGGTCACTGTGTGTTTTGTGCCAAGCATCATTTATAACACCAAGTAGATGCTCAGTTAATATGTATGGACCAAGTCTCATAGCCCCTGTCTGCTCACTAAATGATTGTCTTAGGTAAACTGCTCATGTGTTTGACCTCTCAGCAAGTTGCCAGCACTCAAGGGCTGGCCCTGCCTCAATTCTCTGTGTCTCCTCCCAAGTTGTAGACCCAGAGTGGGTTCTCAGCATAAGCCTGCTGAATTGCAGGCACTTAATTCCTTAATGTAGCAGCCATTTCTGCCAGTGCTCTCATCTCTACTAGACATCTGTTGGCACAACAACCACCTCTGCTGTATGATGAAACTATCAGGAAAGAACCTCAGATCTCGCCTCAGGAGCATAACCCCTGGCCCACATACACAAGGTACAAGCCCCAGCTACAGAGTGACAAACTGAGATGAATGGGTATATGCAATGGGACTCTATAACCTGTCATTCAGGGAACTGACATCTTACGGGGTCGATAAGATGAGAGAATGCCTTGGAAGGAGCATATAAACTTGTAAGATACTGGTGCCAAGTGTGGTGAAGCACGCCTGAAATACCAGTACTTGGGAGATTGAGGCAGAAGATCATTAGTTCTAGGGCCAGATTGAGCCATATACTAAGACCCTGTCTCTAGAAAACAAGGGCTGAGGATGTAGCTCAGTGATAGGATATTTGTTTAGCATATATGCAGGGCCCTGGGTTAAATCTCCAGCACCATAATGAATGAATGAATAAAAATAAACTTGCAAGAGACAGTAGCTTTCGGGGAACTATTTGTACCCACAGGTCAGAGCAAGGCCTTGGTGGGAGTTGATCTTAGTTTGGGTTATGATAATGAAATACTAGGTGACTTAACAGAAATTCACTTTTCAAGTTCCAGAGCCAAGATGTCCATGGCCAAGGTGCCCCCAAGGTGGGGACTCTCTCTTTCTGGTGTTTAGATGACCATCTCTCATAGCAGAAAAATAAAAAATTACTGCCCTCCAGGGTCTTCTCATAAGAGCACCCATCTGGTGGGAGGGTTCCACCTACATGACCTAGTTACCGCTCAGAGACTGTACCTCAAAAGCCATCATCCTGGGGCTTAGAGTGCAATTGCAGTGAGGAGACTTGTACTTAGTATATGGCAGACTTTGAAATGCTAACACTTGCACAGAACTCTCTTCATGCTTGGTGCTGCCCAAACATTCCCATGCCTTCTATCTGTACCAGCTACCCAACTCAGTGCTGGGACAACAACCAACCAGAAGCAGTTCATGGAAGGAGAGGAGTAATTTCTGGCTTACAGCTTGGAGGGGAATTTTTATCATGGCAGGAGAAGACAGCTGGGCATCACATCGTCACATTAGCTGTAGGAAGCAGAGAGTGATGAGTAGTGAATGCCCAGCTAGTTCTCTCCTTTTTAGACAGTCTACGACCCTAGTCCATTGAGTCCTTTTGCCTCAATTAATCTAATCATGGTAATTCCTTACAGGCATGACCAGCTACTTATTGCTATGGTGATTAGAGATTCGAGAACCTATCAGGTTGGCAACTAGAGATTAACCATGACATCATCTACTAATTCATTTAACCCTCCGAGCACCTGAGAGAGCACTTTGAGGTTGGGAGTTAAGGACACAAATGAAGTGCATGGATACCCTCTTGAGTTTTGCACCATACATGCCTCTGTGATTTGTCATGGCCCTAGAGGTGGGCACTGTCACTACCACCATTTTATAGAAAAGAACACTGAAACAAAGAGGTTGCCCAGGTCCTCATGAAATGCCTCCCTCCCCCAGCAGCACTTGGAAGGAGAAGACCTTTCTGTGAGAGCTTGTGACCACCTGGGTTGGAGGCAGAGGCTTTTCAGGCAAGCTCTGACCTTTACTTACTCCATTTGCTATTGCTGTCAGTAAATGCCTGTGACTGAGACTTTATAAAGAAGAAAGTTTATGTGGTTCATGGCTCTAGAGGCTGGGAATCTCAAGAGAATTGTGTCGGCATCTAGAAAACTCTCAGGCTGCATCATATGTGGTAGAGAATATCACATTGCACAGTGAGGCAGAACAGATATGTGAGCTAGTGCCTTATGAGGAGATAGCCTCATGACTTCATCTAATATTAATTATCTCCTGAAGTCCCCAGCTCCAAACACCATCACCATATAATTTGGGAAATGAAGCTTCAAGCACATCTCTTTGGCAGACCCAGCTAAACCATAGCAGCAGATGAAGCAGAGAGAAGCCCAGGTGTAGGTTTAGGACCTATCCACTAGGGGACGCCTTCTGAGAGTGTTAAGGTCATGGAGAGAAGGGTGACTCTGGGAGACATTACTGTTTGTAGGCAGGTAAAACTCCTGGGGTACTGTAGAGGGTAGAAGAGGCCACTGGAAGAGAGAAGAGGGTAAGCGCACCTGCACAAGAGAAAGTTCTAGGGAATGTTAGGAAATGGTATGTATGTGGGTAGGGGGGCATGTGTTTCAAGTTTAGGCTGAAGGAAGGTCCACCAGGATCTGTGATGGGGAATGGGAACATCTGAGAAGGTGGGAGTTAGCACCAGAGCCCTGGAGTCTGTTGGGCAAGGGGAGGCCTTATGGTATTTTTCCAACCAAATGAGCAGGAAGAAGCAAGGGGACATTTTATGAGAGAGTCAGATCCCAGGAAACAGAGAAGGTACTGAGCAGAGATTAGGACCTGAAAGATGTGAACACCTCTAGAACACTGTCCAGGTTTAGAGCATCGCAGCCACAGGGCCCTAGTAAGATAAAAGAGGTTCTGGGAGAGTGCCAGGGTCTGTGGGGTCAGGAAGAAGCATGTGGGATATCAGTTATCCAACATGAGGACTCCTGAGCAAGGAGGAGGCAGCATTAAACTAGGGCATGAAGTCATGAAAGCCAATGTGGGGAGTACACAAAGAATTTCACAACAGTAAGTTTTCTGAATGCACAAAACTTAATTTAAAATCAAATCTGTATTGAATCCAAGGTGTGTCTGGAAACATTCACCCACTTTGCATCCCATGCCTTCTCCGCAGCCTTGGTCTGACTACACAGCATGCACACTTTATTCTGCGTGTCCCATTGCTCCAAGCAACACCAGTGAACGCTGCCAGAAGCACCTCCGTTCAGACTGCAATGGTATGAATCACTGTGTTTTTATTGTGCATAAGTGTCCAGATCTCAGAGAAACTGTTAGGTCATAGACAACATTCCATAATGGTTTAGTTATAGAAAAAAATTATTATTTTCATACCATGATTCCTCAGCATGTCAGTATCAAATTAGCATGCTTCAGATTGTGTTGTGTTAAAATGTTTGACTTTCACAATTGCTGTTTGTGCTGCTGATTTGAATTTCATTTAAAAACTCATGAAATGAATTTAGACTTGTGCTGGCCATGTAAATCCAGATGAAAAGTGGTGAGTGCATCTGAGATTCCAAAGCACCTATGGCAACAGGAAGTAAAGCCAGGACAAACTGAAGCTTGTGGGGCAGCTAATCTGACACTCAGGTGTCATCTGGCCATTTGCAACAGCAAGAGACCCTGTCTCAATAAAGGTGGAGCACAGATACCTCAAAGTTGTCTTCTGACCTCCATATGAACACTGGCATACATGCCCATGCACACATATAAATATTTTTTAAAAGAAAGAAAATAACAGTGACAAAGAGGAACTTGAAGCAGGCTTTTCTCTCACTTTTTTCTGCTTTGGTGTTGAGAGGTCTCAACCTTTGACAGCCCTCTAAAGAAGTCAATCCGGCACAGTGCAAGAGTGGTAATGTTTGTTCATGAACTAGACAGATGAGAATTGAGGTTAGATTTCAGATTCAGGTGAGCTACAAAGGACAGTACAATAGAGCTTTTTATTTCTGTCCCCACACAAAAGCATCATCTTGGAGGTCTAGAAGTGGGTAGGGACTCCCCAGTGTGAGAGTCACATGCCATTTACTGTGTGACATCCTTGCTGCATCATTCCAGATGGCTTCTGGAGCTGTAGCCTCCTCAGATGTTACATGCCCTGCTTCTACACACACCAGCTGAAGTGATCACATCTAGCTGCAAGGGAAGCAAGGCAATACCATGATTTTCCAGGCAGCTAACTGTCCATTAAAAAGCTGGTGGCTCCATTGAGAGGTGATTGGATCCAGAAAGCATTTGCCTAATCAACGCATTAGTCCACTGATGAGTTCATAGCCAGGTAGGCTATTCTAGTAGAGGTGAGCATTGGAACTGAGCACATAGTGGGAAGTTCAGTGGGGCTGTGCCTTGGAAGCAAATGGCTTGCCTTGGTTCCTTCCTGACTTCCTCTCTGTTTCCTACCTCACCGTAAGAAGCTGTCCCTCTCTGTGTCCTTTCCCCATGATGTCCTACTATGCCACAAACCTAAATGCAATGGATCCTGCTCACTATAGGCTGATGTTCTGAAACCGTGAGCCAAAAGAAATCTTTCCCTCTTTTAAGTTGTTTCCTCAGTTATTTTGTCACGGCACTGGAACACTAACTCATACACCACTTAATGGCCACACAGCCACTCATAAGCAACAAACCTATGTACTAATTCAAGGGAAGGGGGATGGCTTTACTAGCATGTAGTAATCAACACTGTTCTTTGACTCAAGCCACCCCCATTGTAAGGCTGAGAACATGGAATACATCAGCATCCTCGCACAGTGCAGACATGAGCCTAACTGGAGTAGTGACAGGGCAGAGGGCTTTACCAGCTGCTCACAGACCTGGCTGGCCTTTTCATTTGGGGCTGAGGGGCTGACAGGGTCTCACTATATAGTCCAGGCTGGCTTTCAACTCACTGTCTTCCTGCCTCAGCTTCCCAAGTTGTGAAATTACAGATATGCACATCATGTCTGGCTGTGGCTTGCCTTTTGAAGTGTCTGAGTTATACCCCCTGGTCATTCTGGATACTAACAGATTCCCCATGGCCTGAAACTGGGGAGTCAATGCTATGTGGGAGGGTTGATCATTACAAAATCAATTATGCTCAGCTCCATAGTCAGGTGCCAGTCTGGATGGTTTGTGCATGGTTAACTCTTTCTACAGTGGAAAAGCTCTTTAGTATAATATTGCCTCAAGCCTAGGACTTACTCAAGTAGCTTCAGTGACCAGTATCCAGAGGCTAATTTGTACGCTACGGCCCAATGGACAATGGCCAGCAAAGCACAGTGCTGGATACAGGCTGTCATTGAATTTGATCTTAATATTCTCGTTCATGAGCTCACAGTTGCACCCAAGTATGGTTTTAAGGGGGAAAAAAAAGACAGAAAAAAATCCCACACACATTCTTTCAATTTCTAAGGGGAAATTTGACTCGAGCTATAGAACAAAGGATGAAGAAATAGAAGTAAAAGGAAATCAAAGAAAAAGTGATTTGGATTCAAGGGGATCAGATGTTTCATTTATTGCAGGGTGGAGACCTCCAATCAGTCGAATGAAAGGAACATTTGTATTAAAATACCTACGAAACAGAGAGAAAGCCTTGATCGGGGGCAGGAGAGTTAAGTTACAGCAATCTTGCTGAGAGATATGAACCCACCTCCCAGGCTATCTGTTCCCAATATTGAAGGTCTTCTGTGTTACAAACCTGAGATGAAAGGTAGTTGTTTTGACGTCTGGGTCTGGAAGCCAGACGCTGAAATGAGTGGCATTCTCAAAGTGCGTGCTGCAGGAAAATGGAGGCCAGGATGAGGTGAGCGTGTAGTTGCTTTCTTAATAGGAGAAGATGCTCATATAACATGAAGGGCCCAAGTCACCTACATAGACATCTAGTGGGGAATTATGAAAGAATCTTACGTTAGACAGGCAGCTCACTAGCAGGCTCCCTTCCCTCTTTTGCTCATGGGATGGTAGATCCATGATGTGTGGGAATTGGGTTGCCTGGGTCACCATGCTAGGCACCTTGAGGTGTTCAGTGGATTGAAGTTAGCATGAGGAACCCCTCTTGAGCCAGGGCCATGTTGTGCACACCCCTCATTGGCCTCACTGGGTCCCTGTCTTTCCTTTACCTGTGACAACAGAAATTCCATGATAGCAGGAATTTTGAATGATGAACACTTGGATAGGTCCTTCTCCTCTGGGGGCCTCAAGCTTGAAATAAAGTGGAGTTGCTAGAGATTTCCCCCACTGGATGGTACCAGTGGTTGCTGGGCACCATATAGGGATGGGTTTGGGGGATAAACAAGGACATGATATGAAATAAGATTAACTCAAAGGTGAGGGAACATCATCTTTGGGTGGTTATTCGAGCCTCTGACTCCCTCTAAGCTGAAGTTCTCAGTGCTAATATGTCTTTCACTGCTCTGCCATGTCTCCAGATCTTTCTCCAGAACACTGAAAGCCAAGGACACCGGCTCACACCCTTCAACTCAGTTTCATAACTCAACTTCTTCCCTTTGTGCTTATTTTTAGAGTTGCCTTTTTTTATTAATGGCAAGTAGACTTTCCTTTGCATAACTGATTTTGGTAAGATTTCTTTGCCAGGCAAATGTATAAAATAAATATGAATTAACATAAGGACCCTATTTTATGTTAGTAACAGTCAGGTTGGATGCAGATATAGCAAGCATTGTGATGGTGAGGCATGGATGCCTTTGCTTTAGGCTAAACTACTCCAGCTGACATCCGAAGTCCCTTCTAGAAACATTGGCCATCAGAAGTTTGTGCAAAACAGATCTAGTAAACCTCCACAAAGAAGCAGCCAGAGAGACTGGGGAGCCAGCTCAGTGGGTAAGTTCTGGCTGCGCAAGCATGAGGATCTGAATTCAGATCCTTAGCATACACATGAAAATGCTGGGTATTGGTAGCACAGGTCTATAATTCGAGGACTGGGGAAGAAGAAACAGAAGGGTCCTTGGGGCTCACTAGTCTAGCCAAACTGGCAATCTCTAGATTTGGTGAGGGAACCTACTAAAAACAAAAGCAGAGAACAATTAAGACGCAGGATGTCAACCTCTGACCTACATGCCCACATTTGCACACACATGAACACACATACACAGAAAAGGTGGCTGGAAGCTTAACTTTGGAAGGATGGACCTGTTTCTAGTCTACAGATAACTATTTGTCAAGGGTGTATCATGCGTTTGCTGCTATAGCTATATATTTGCCACTAACTGGTTTCAGGTAATGAAGGGGGTCTTGGGAAGTATTCTTCATGGCTAAGAGAGAATACTGTACTAGAAGTAGAAAAAACTAAAGAAAAAATTTTCTGTCACTGTGGTGTCGTTGCACTAATGGTTTGGGGGAAGGAACAGGCCCAGGCAAAGCAGACAAGTACTCAGGTTCATAAGTTAAGTCTCACCCTCAGGGTGGGTATACCCTGGTCCTGGCTTGAGGGGAGTACACCACCCTGGCCAGGGCATATCTGTTATCGCTGTGCCAGCCATGCTTCCTGCTCTAGCCATTCTAGTATGCTTGGTCTGGGGTAAATTCCCAGGATAAAATTCTACAAAAGGAACCCAGATAATTGCAATGCATATTCAGGGTTGAGAACCACTGGCATGGGCCAGGAAACCTTGAAAATGTAGGGTTTGGCATTTTCAAAGGCATCAACCCTCTCAGTCACTAAGTCAATAAAATGTCTTCCAAATGAATTAACTAGAGAGTGGGAATGTCAAGATGTTGCCACTCACCATAATGACAAAGTAGTTCCTATTCTCTGCAGACTGTCAGCTGCTGTCATGGGCTCTTTGCACATCTTACTGCCTTCAGTCCTCACAGCTACCCAGAGGCAAGGTATGGGGAAACAGCTGCGGAGAAGCTCTCAGGTCACTGTGTCCTCTCTCCTGTCTCCCCTAGGGAGGTCCTGATGCCTATGCCTGGGTATGAAGGGTACACGTAGAAGTGAGAGAAGTAGGGTGGTCATCTGAATCTTGAAGTCAGCATGTGGAGCTGGAGGTATAGCTCAGTGGTACACACCACGCTTTGTAGGCAAGAAGCCTTGAATTCAATCCCCAGCTCTAAAAACTGAAACAAGACACACACACAAAAAGACAACTTGGGAAGAGTTGGCATATCAACCAAAAATACCTTCTTGCTCCTTCTTCAAACATCAGGCTCACAGTAATTTCGCATGGCTTTCATGTTTGCTAAAGTCACAACTAGATGATAATATGCTTCTGTAGGAAAAAATAGTGTAAGTGCAATACTATGTAGCAACGGTTCTGCCCAAGGTTAGGGGATCCTTGTGTAATGGGGGGGGGAGTACAACATATTAAGTTATTAAAAAACAAGAAATTCAAATCTAGCTGTGTCATATACCAATTTCTGTCTGAACTTTAATTTTTAAATAATTGTAGGGAACAAATGCATATTATGAAGCCTGAGTGTGAGTCCCTAAGCTGGAGAAAAGTCTCTAGGGACCTGGTCTAGGATCGCTGCTTAATCTGTGACAAGCCTAGTTCTCCTGGTGTCTGGGATCTAAAGCTATAAGAAGGACATAAACATTTCATATTTGGTCCTTGACTTTTAGTGACAATGTCTATATATTAAACTGTGCCAGATGGGGGAATTAAGGATTAAATAATGTGAAGAAGACAGAATCATGAGCTCCGAGCAGACAGGATAGGGGCTGCTGTGAGATAAGAACTTGGGGAGGGGATGTAAGTTCTGCTTGGATGAAATGACATTGCAGCCAGGCTTCAAAGGGAAATGGTATTTTCTCAGGCAGTAAGGACTTTTCCATGATGCAAAATTCTCTGCACAGCAATCAACAAGGATCTTTCATGAGTTCAAAAACTAGCATATACACACATAAACTGCTTATAGAATGTGAAAGTGGATACCAGGAGCACCAACCATGCCTCTTTGCTCCGGATATTAATAATGTATGTAAGTGTAAAGCCAGAACCATTGGTCTTTCCCACTGACAGCCCCTGCCTGCCTCACTAGAGACGCCATTGTTCAGGAGCCACGGGCAGCCACATTGTTACTATCTCCCACTCCACTTCTTCCTCCTCACTGTATTAGTTACTTTCCTAGTTGCTGTAATAAACCTCCTGACAAGAAACAACTTCAGGGAGGAAGGGTTTATTTCAGCTTACAGTTCAAGGGAATACAGTCCATGGAGAGAAGGAATGGTGGCAGGGGCATGAAGGTTTCATTCAGCGTATAGTCAGGAAGCAGAAAGAGACGAATGCCCATGCTCAGCTTGCTTTCTCTTTTCTGTTTAGTCTGGGGCTTTAGCCCATGGAATGCAGCCGTCCATAGCTAGGGAGGGTCTTCCCAGCTCAATTGACCTAATCTAGAAACTCCCTCACAGACATGCCCAGAGACTCGTTTCCTAGGAGATTCTAGATCTAATCAAGTTGACAAGAGTTATTAATCATCACACGCTGTACACATGGACCCATCAGCTTCTGCTCCTCAGCTTGTCCCCTCCTTACCTACCACCCCAAGCCATGCCTCAGCCACTCACCTCGGCCCTTTGTCTTCTGGGTGGGCTTCTGCAGTGACGTTTCTGCTCTTTCTTTCTCGCTTCCAAACCAATCCATTGCTGTTTGCAAAACTCAGCTCTGACTTTGTCCATCTTGGTTTTAAGCCTCTCATAACCTCTGCTGACCTTGAGACAAGGTGTTGCAGGACATTTGCAGTTCTTTGCACTCTGGGCCCAACCTGTCCTTTATCAACGACCTCCTAGAACACATGGTCCTGGGTACCATTCATGCCCACCAAATGTTCCCTGATGCCTGATGCCTTCCCTGCTCTGTGGCCTGCCACAGCTCCCCCCGCCCCCCTCTCTCTTTCTCTCTCTCTCTTCCTGCCATGTTCAGCTGTGGAACTATGGCCAGGATCAAGGGTCCCAGCCTCTGGAAGCCTCCTCAGACTATGTGGCCCTGCTGTCTCCCTCTGTTGAGCACATGCAGCTTCAGACCAAAGCAGAATGACGATCAGGGAGAGACGCAGATTCTTGAATGCTCCAAAGAGAAAAACCAAATCTTTCTGAAAAGTTATTTTGCGAAAGCCTCAAGTGCATAGAGCCCTCTCACTGACTGAGCACAGAGTCCCACCCACAGAAAGAGAGAGAGAGCAGTTTCAGACACTGGAAGAAGGTCCCGGGCAGCAGAAAACAGAAAGCCATCAGTTGACAGTACGTGCCCTGGAGTGGCTGCTCAGCAAGAGACCCACATTAAATGGCAGGTTGGATGTTTCTGGAGGCATATGGGTCCCAGACCTCACTGGCTGCCACTTGTTTTCTAGCAGCCGAGCAGCCACGTGGAGGAAAGCTTAGGCAGTCATGCAACGGGTCCTGCTCACAGCCAGGCTCACAGCCAACAAGGTCAGAGAAGTTGACCATGGGCTCTGCACTGGTCACCTGGGAGGGCAGGTACATCTTCAGCAAGACCATCTCCCTTTCTGCTTTAGACATCTAGACAGTTTCTGCATGAGGAAATGTCTCAAATTCAAACCAGGCAGGTGACTAGAGAAAGTAATGTCATCTAGCAGAGCGTATGATGAGCTGACTGCCAGCTGTTTCCACATTCGCAGATTCCCTCAAGGAAAAATCTAATGTTATTGAAATGTTTGCTCAGATTCTTAAAATACTATATGGTATGGCTGGAGAAATGGCTTAGCAGTTAAGGCGCTTGCCTACAAAGCCAAAGGACCCAGGTTCAACTCCCCAGGACCCACATAAGCCAGATGCACAAGGGGGTGCATGTGTCTGGAGTTTGTTTGCAGTGGCTGGAGGCCCTGGCACACCCATTCTCTCTCTCTCTCTCTCTCTCTCTCTGTCTCTCTCTCTCTCTCCCTCTCTCTTTCTCTCTCTCCCTGCCTATTTCTGTATCTCAAGAAACAGGGCCACAAGCATGTGCTTTCTGATACATATACGCAGATTAATCTCATTAATTTGGAGCAAATAAATATGACAGTTGCTTTTGTATGACTCCATCTCTTTTGTGGGTAGTTGATCATGTGCCGTTCACTTGGACTTTTCTTGCTATGTAGGCTTTTGACCCTGTAGCAAGGAGGCATCAGTATGTGGTGATTTTCACAAACATTTCCCTGGGCATTTTCTTTGCATCTATAGTTTTATGTGAGAACAGTACTGACATTATTATGATTTTTAATTATGGAACACAAATAATTCTGAGACATCAGCTGGTCATGACTCCCTTCCACAACTTGGCAGTCCAGGAAACTGAGGCCCAGAGAGGGGGCCAAGTTAGTTCAGGGCCAGAGAACAAGTTAGAATTTCCATCAGCACCTCGCGTGTGTTTATAGATCACGCACAGCCGTACGCGTGTCTGTGTTTGTTTTTTCCATGCTCCTTAAGCCAAAGCCCACCAGGTCTCCAGATGTGCTGAGCTCTGGGGAGCCCAAGGAAGTGGTTTGTGGGAGATGAGAAGCAGGCCTTGGCTGGACGGCAATCTGGCCTCACATCAGCCTCTCCTTTCCGCCCACAGGAGATAAGAGGCCAGCATGAAGGAAACTGACGCATGCTCACATGCCACAGGAATGATGTCCTTTGACCTCTTTTATCCTTAGGCTTTGGCATGCCTTCCCTTCCTCTCCTAGGCACATGCAAAGCCCTGGGACCCCTCTTACTAGGTAAGGGAGAAGCATCTGCCCATGGTAAGTCCCGACCTGTGCCAGGCTGCTTCAACTATCCAAGGACTCCACATTCCTGGAGCATCGACTGAAATCGCCAGACTATGTACTTCTGCCCTGTGCATGTCAATCAACACTTTCACAGCCCTGGGGAAGCTGAAGAAAAGGGGGCATGCTGGAGGCTCTAGTGGAGTTGAAGACATGGGGAAGGACTTCCTGGTCAATGTCGATGACGCCACTTGACTCCAGAACACTGAGGCACCTCCTCGTCACTTGCTCATCTTCCTCTTCTCCCGTCTACCTCTTTCCTCATCGGCGTCGTCCTTATTCGCAGAGCTGGTTTGCTCTAGGTTGCCAAGCTTGGGGGAGGGGCGGTGAGGTGGCTACACGTTGGTTCTCAGCCCAACTCACCATGGGGCTTCACATAGTCATTTGTACCTAGATGCCCATCTGGTTTTGAAGCTTATGAAAAGTCACAGGATGCTGGGAAATACTCTGTGGCAAGGCCTATGGGACCACAGACTGGAACACCACTGTAGTCGAGTCCGGAGCTCCCATTCCGGAGTCAGTGAGAGCCAGGGGTCCACTGCTCCTGTGCAACACCGAGCTAATGGATAACATCTCTGCACCCACCAAAGGGGGCAGCACTTACCAATTCTCGTACTGACCCCATAAGTGTGTTGCAAAGATGAGTGAGAATAATGCAGCGTCCACAGGTTCAGAGACCTACCGGATGCTTTGAAAATGACTAGGAATGATATTCATCCAGGCCATGAAGCAGCACTGACTCACAACAGTACACACATCATGTGCTCTCCAGCACTGTGGAGTTTCCTGATTACATAACGAAAATCTCCACCAAAGGCTAGTCTATCTTGAACATGTAACATTGCTACATTATTTTTGCTTTTCTTTGTGTTCTCAGAGAGTCTTCAGGCTCAGAGACCACGTCAGGCAGCAGTCTCCAAGTAGTACTTAATGCATATTTTCTTTTCATTAGAGTCATTTTTATGGTTACTTGTTCTCTATTTGTAGTAGGGGTATGACAAGTTTGCTTTGAGGGATTAGGGGCATGGCTTAGATGTAGAACACTTGCCTAGCATGTTCAAGGCCCTGAGTTCAAACCTCAGTGTTACAAAAGAAAGAAAGAAAGAACAAGAGAGAGAGAGAGAGAGAGAGAGGGAGAAAGTAGAAAAAAATTGCTCTGTAGGTATACAGATTCAAGTTTTAAAAGCAGATTCATTTAAAGGGAAAAAGGTACTAAGAATACAACAAATATGGTTCAGAGCATGGTGAGGCCTTCTGAATGACAGATTACCACATCAGGAGGGCCGCACTCTGATGGTGAGGGCTGTTTAGTAACAATTCAGGAAGTCCCGAGGGACCTGAGAAACAGGACGCACGCCACATGCCCCTGCCCCAACTCCTTCACTCCAGGACTCCCGTTGAAGATGCCATGTTTTGTGCCATGGCAAAGCAGAAGCCAATGTTCAAGCTGGTGTCAAGACACCAGGGCATGGGAGTTTGTAGGTTTGGCTCTTCTTCATGCCTTCTCTGTCCTAAAACAGGTGCTATAAATTCTTGGGTTGAACCCCTGTAATTCTGAGTATCTGACAACTTACTTGGTTTCTCATTTTCCTCTGTCAGGTTCAAAGCCAGATTTTTCAAAGGGAAGTGATCGTCATGGACTGTAGCCCAGGGCTTCTCCTGAGGAACATTACCCTGAGATGTTCCGTGCAAAAGCCCTGCGGGCTCAAGCAAGTTTGCCGGATCTTTGTGAGTCTCACCTTCTACAGGATGGTGTTCCTGGGCTGGGAAAATGGGGAAGTGGTTAAAGCCACTTGTTTGCAAAATCTGCTAGCCCAGGTTTGATCCCCTAGTATCCATGTGAAGCCAGATGCACAAAGTGGCACATGTGTCTGGAGTTGATTTGCAAAGGCAAAGGGCCCTTGCATGCCCATTCTCTCTCTCTCTCTCTCATAAATAAATTAAAATAAAATTTAGAAAAGATACTACTCCTGCTATACTAACCTAGCAGCATCCTGTAGATGCAGTGGGAACATGGGACATCTCCACAATGGGGGAAGTGATCCTGAGACACACTTCCAAGTCCATGGAGAGGACATTGATATACAGTAAGTGGCCCTTTTGCGTCAAGGAGGAAGTCTCAGTTTGGTATTAACATGGTTTACACACTTCTTTGACACCTTCTATGTAAACCTTTAATTGGTAGAGAGCAAAACCTTAGGTTATTGGCAGGCAGCAAGGTTCAACTGGAATAATCGAGGCATACTTAGAGGGATGGAGAGACTAGATTCCCAGGCTAGCTCTTGAAACAGACAGACAGGGGATTTAGGGACAGTGTATGCAAGCTGATACCTTGAGAACTGGTATAAAAGTAACTTACACTGTGCTGCACAATTCCCTTAGAATCAGATTTGGTGAGGCCCATGAACTTCCTTACAGAATAATGTGGGATTTAAAATATCTAACCCTGAATGTATTTTTTTCTTTGTTTGTTTTTCAAGGTAGGGTCTCACTGTACCCCAGGCTGACCTGGAATTCACTATGGAGTCTCAGGGTGGCCTTGAACTCATGGCGATCCACCTACCTCTGCCTCCCGAGTGTTGGGATTACAGGTGTGGATCACCATGCTCGGCTCCCAAATGGTTTTGCAATTTGAAAATATCTGCAATGTTTTTGTGGATTTTTTAAAATACTGATAAAATATACATGGCATAAAATTTACCATGTCAGCCTTATTTTCTTTTTTTTTTTTTTTTTTTGAGACAGGATCTCACTGCATAGCCCAGACTGTTCTTGAACTCAGATCCTTGTGTTTTAGCAAGCCAAGCTGCAGTTCCTGGCATGACTCCATGCTTGACTCAATCATTGGCCATTTCTTCAACTGACTAGTTCCATGGGTGAAGTATACTCACACTTCTGTCCTACCGCTGCCCTCAACCATGTCTGGAACCTTTTTATCTCCCCTAACTAAAATTCTGTCCACATAAAATAATAATTTATCACTGGGCATGGTGGCTCACTTCTGTAATCCCAGCACTCAGGGAACTGAAGCCAGAGGTTTGGAATATCAAGGCTATCCTGGGTCATGCGGTGAGTTCCAGCCCAGCTTCAGCTACAAAAGGAGACCTTGCCTCAAAAACAAAATCGGTAACTATTCCCCACTCCCTCTCTTCAGCGCCACAATACTGTTTGCTACCTCAAAGGGGTGGGATCACATAATATATGCCTTTTTTTTCCTTTTCAAATTTTTTATTAACAACTTTCATGATTATAAAAAATATTCCATGATAATACCCTCCCTCCCCTCCCACTTTCCCCTTTGAAACTCCATTCTCCATCATATCCCCTCCCCATCTCAATCAGTCTCTCTTTTATTTTGATGTCATGATCTTTTCCTCCTCTTATGATGGTCTTGTGTAGGTAGTAACAGGCACTGTGAGGTCATGGATATCCAGGCCATTTTGTGTCTGGGGGGAGCACGTTGTAAGGAGTCCTACCCTTCTCTTGGCTCTTACATTCTTTCTGCCACCTCTTCCAAATAGACCCTGAACCTTGGAAGGTGTGATAGAGATATTGCAGTGCTGAGCACTTAATAATTGACTTGTCCCACTTCACAGCATATGCAATGACCTTACAACTTAATGCTTCCACATGCATAAAATGAAATAGAAGGTGATAAAAATATATTATGGAAAATAACACTTATCTAAATTTTGTTTTGTTTTCCAAGGCAGGGTCTCACTCTAGCCCAGGATAACCTGGAATTCACTATGTAGTCTCTAGCTGGCCTCAAACTCACAGTAGTAATGCTCCTACCTCTGCCTCCCGAGTGCTGGGATCAAAGTCATGTGCCATCATGCCTGGCTATTAAATAAATTTAAAATATATTTTTAATATTTTATTTATTTATGAGAGAGAAAGAATGGGCACATCAGGGCCTCCCGTCACCACAAAGGAACTCCACATTCATGCATCCCCTTGTGCATCTGGCTTACATGGGTCCTGGAGAGTCAAACTGGGATCCTTTGGCTTTGCAGGCAAATGCCTTAACTGCTAAGCTATCTCTCCAGCCCCTTTTTAAAAATATTTTATTTTTTTAAATATTATATTATTAGAAATATCATTTAACAACTAGAACGTGATTTATTTTCATTTTTTGTGTATATTTTGTGTGGGGGGGGCAGATGCATGTGCACAGCACAAACATGTACATATGTGGAAGTCAGAGGAGGATGTTGGGTGTTCTCCTATGATACTCTTCTGCCTCATTCCCTTAAACCTGGATATCAGTCTTTTTTTAGTTAGATTGGCTGACCAGTGAGCTGTAGTGATCTTCCTATCTGAGGCCCACCTCAGAGCTGGAGTTACAGGCATGTGTGGCTATGCCTCCTCATATAAGTTTGAACTCAGGCTTATTCTTGCAGAGAAAATGTTCATACCAACAGCGCCATCTCTCTGGCCTCTAAAACCTGGTTTCTATTGATAACAAAGTCATAAAATTTACAGGCGGTACTGATAAATTTGTGTTTCCCTATACTCAGAATTGAAGGAAATGCTGACTTTCAGGTAGAAGTTAGCAAAAATTTACAAACAAACAAAACAAAAAAGTTCCCATCCAAATCACAAAGTCTCTGGATTCTGTCAATGGAATTCTCTGGGGGCTTCTACTCCTGGATCTCAGGTCAAAAGACACCCACCCCCAAGCAGAAGGCTTTCAGTTGTTGCCAGTTTAGTTCATTCTTGGTGCAGATGTGGGGCAAAGGCCAATTTCCCCCAATTTCTACCTACCCTTACAAACAGACCCATTAGCAATGGGCAGAGGACTAGTGTGGGGATCTTGGACAACCTTCCTTAGGCCATCAGGCATCATGTTTGGACAGTGGCTGGTAAGAAGGGAGCAATTAAAGTAGAACACAGGCCTGTCTCCCTCTGAGAGCCATTCCAGCCATTCCATTTGGCCTCATAAAGCAGTTGCATTTCTTGAGTCACAAAGCACTCAGATGCAGATATCAGAGACAGCCGAAGCACAGGACACCTCCAACGTGTGTGAGCAGTGGTATTCTAACCAACAGAGGTGACACATGGCCCTGTTCATAGTAGTTGCTTAATTTTTCTCATTTGCAAACAGACTTTGGATGTCCAACCTTTAATTAAGATGCAGTTTGCTTTTCAAAAGCCATGCTTTCTAATAAATACCATCTGGTCCGGGGTGGGGGTCCTGTACAAATCATAACTCCAGCTGCAAGACCATGAGACTCGCAGCCGGCTAACCATGAAGGCCTTCGGTCAGAGAATCATTTCCATGTGCTTGGGAAGACGAGGGCATGTCTTGTTGGACTATGTTTCCAAGCTTCAAAGCCAGGCCCTCCCTGGCCTGCCTTCTTATGTGGAGAGAGGACAGGAAGAGGCACAAAAGCAAGGCAGGGTGTTGGCTTCGATGACCTCTGTTCTGAGATTCTATCACATGAAAATCAAGGAACTGCTGAGGGTGTGGTTAGAAGCATTGGGACGGCAGCTGAGAGCACAGGCTTTGAAAAGGAGGGTCTTAGAAAACGGCATCTCTACAGAATGAAACGCCTCAGTGCCTGAAATGTATTAGCATTCCTGTGACACCTCCACCACTCCCCATTCAAGGTTGCCAGATGAAACACAAGATGCCCAGGTACATTAGAATTTCAGATAAACAATGAATCACTTTTAATATACGTCTCTAAAAATATGCTAAAACTATTCAAATGTATTATTTGTTATTTATGTGAAGATCAAATTTACATGAATGCCTTGTGTTTTTATTTGCTAAATCTGGACTCCCTCTCCCCACTCAAATTGGGACTCTAGAAACTTTCTTGCATATCCTTGTAGAAAAATGCTAGGTTGGCCTGGGACACATCAAGGTGAGCTTAGAGGAAAAATATACTTAGCATTATGGCTAATGATGTGAACTTTAGGCTGGAGAAATTGCTCAGTGGTTAAGGTGCTTGCCTGTGAACCCTAAGGACCCAGGTTCAATTCCCCAGGACCCACGTAAGCCAGATGCACAAGGTATCACATGTGTTTGCAGTTTGTTTGCAGTGGCTAGAGGCACTGGCACACCCATTCTCTCTCACACACACATAAATAAAATAAAATAATAAAGAATATGAACTTTGGAGTCTTAGAAACTGAATGTGGCTTCCAAGTCAGACCTCACTACTTACAGGGTGGGGGAAAGTGATCTTGAGAATGTTACTTGACCTCCAGCTCTGTCCTTGGCAGAACTGAGTGACTGAAAGTCACAGCCTACATTCCACCACATCCAATGCTATGTTCTGTTACAGTCCTTTAAATGTTTCAGGTGTTTCCCAGGCCACTTGGTCATAGTTTTCCAGTCTCCACTCTAGCCAGCCACCTCGGCTCCTCCCCTCCCCTCCAGACCCTCCACTTTCCCTCACCCATACCAGGCACAGTCAGGGGAGTCAGAACCTCGGTGCTTTGTGTCAGTGTCCTTCTGGTTGACCTGTACCTGCAGTTTATTAATAATTAAATAAATTGATTCTCCCTTCTGTTTAGAATGTCCACCTCGGAAGGTTGCTTGAGGCTTGAGAGAAAAAGATGTGAAAGCCAGGATTGGTGGTGAAGGTCTATAACCCCAGCTACTTGGGAGGCTGAGGCAGAAAGATAGCAAGTTCAAGGCCTTCCTAGGCTATAGAGTGAGTTCAAGGCCAACCTGAGCAACTTAGTGAGTCATCTCAAAATTTAAAAAGATGGCTAAGGACATGGCTTAGTAGTAGAGTGTTTGTCTGGCATGCACTAGGCCTTAGGTTTAATTCCCAGTACCACAAAATAATAATAATAGCAACAATAATGATGATTAATTTTTAAAAGAAAAAACATGATGCAGAAGAACTGTGTGATACAGACCTGGGACCTGGCTCATTGAAAACACACACACAGAGCCGGGCGTGGTAGCATACACCTTTAATCCCAGCACTCGGAAGCAGAGGTAGGATGATCGCCGTGAGTTCAAGGCCACCCTGAGACTACATAGTGAATTCCAGGTCAGCCTGGGGTACAGTGAGACCCTACCTCAAAAAATGAAAAACAACACACACACACACACACACACACACACACACACACACACTGAATAGATGAATGAATATAAATGATTCTTACAAAGAGAAACCTCGGGTTTCCTTGTCCATGGCAAACTTCCATCTTGCCTTCCACTCTCTCTAGGTTATAGTCACTAGCTAACAGGCTTCAGGAAATCTTAAAGATCATCCTGGTTCTAGTTCATTTCCTTCTCCTTCACAAGGAGGAAACCAGCTGCATGGCATAATTTCCTGACTTCTCTAAACGAGGCCACTTCTATGCCTTGGAGTTACGAGGAATCATCGGAAAGCTCTTTTGCTCAAAAGCATTCCTTTCATCCAACTACCACAAAGCCTGAAGCTCCACCATTAGTGTTTCAGTCATCTTTGAACATTGAACTAAGGCTTATCAAGATATTTCTCAAAGCCCTGTGTCTTCAAGCCAGCAATGACCCTGCATCACCCCGAGAGCCTTCAGGACTGGGCTACGGCGGTGGTAGAAAGGAGATTCTAAAGGAACCTGAGAGGAGACCTGGGACTTGCCAGAGACACATGTGGCCA
The DNA here is from genome assembly GCA_036346955.1 of Dipus sagitta. Classification (NCBI taxonomy): domain Eukaryota; kingdom Metazoa; phylum Chordata; class Mammalia; order Rodentia; family Dipodidae; genus Dipus; species Dipus sagitta. Next base: position 236,736,075 of record CM070770.1, read on the forward strand.
ACTTGAAAAATTTGCGACAAGCGAGCTATGCATTAAATTGTCCCACTGGGCCAGTTGTACATTTATGCTGTTGCATAATACAGAAGGACAAAAAGCATAAATACTGACTGATCATTTCATTTAAAAGGACTTCCAACGAGAAAGCCAGACCCCTTGATGCTGTCTTATGCTAAGCAGAGCTGAAAGTCTTTCTTCTACTGATGGTCAAGGCTTTTTCAGCTGGATAGATGCAAATGTTCTTCACAGATCTACAAAGAGTGGATCATGAAACAAGGCTTCAAAATATCCAGAGGCGAGATGTAGCCGGGCCTGCAGGTATCCACATCCACGGACTGGTTCCCCCACTTGGGTTCATGCTAAGTGCTGGAGCTCAGCATCCCTTGCATTTGGCTGTCGTTTTTTCTGCGGACAGTTAACTCTAGTCCACCTATACATTATTTTGGTGGTTAAAAGTTAACCAGTCGCTGGTAGAGATTACACAGTTTTCCCCAAAACCTAATACAATGCAATATCCAATAATTTAATTGGTTTATTTTTCAAAGATCATAATTAAGGAAATTAGGAAGCTTCTAGAAAAACAGAGGCGAACATTCTGGTTTTTTTTTTTTTTGCAAATATCAATACATGTGACTTATTAATTACTAATGGTCATCACCAAATGAAGAAGGATTTTCCATCAGAGCCTAATTAGTCTCATTGTCTTTTCTCTGAAACCTGTTGTGTTCCACCCTCCTCATCTGCTGCTTGTTTTAATTAATTTTGCACTGCATTCAAAGGTTTTGCTTTTGTGCCTCTGTTTGATTTAAATTCTTTTTTCTTTTGCAAATAAATAAATATCAAAGCTAATGAGGCTCTGAAGATTTGAGATGTAAATATTAGATGCAGATTCTTTTTTCGGGTCTCAGCTCAGCAGAAGACCAAAAATAACACTTGGAAGTTTGATTAAGAAATCTCAGACCCCCTTGCTCCCAGGCCTCCCTCCAGACAATCTTTCTGTTGGCATTTTCAATGATTTGGAAGAAAAAAAATAACAACAACAAACATGCCCCATGTACCCAAAACCTCCAGAACAAGTTCTTTTCCAGGATGGCTCCAAAGGGTATAAGACTCTGTGAAAGTACCTTTTTATTTTTATTTTCATTTTGGTTTGGTTTGGTTTGGTTTAGTTTAGTTTAGTTTAGTTTAGTTTAGTTTAGTTTAGTTTATCAAAGTAGGGTCTCACTTTAGCCCAGGCTGACCTGGAATTCACTATGTAGTCTCAGGGTGGATTCAAACTCACAGTGATCCTCCTACCTCTGCCTTCCGAGTGCTGGGATTAAAGGCATGCAACACCACAACCAGCCTTGAAGTTACCACTTAAGACCCATCTTCAACTGGGTCTGAATTTTCTGGCCTGCAAGGTTTTCTATGTGTGACCATGCATACACATATTTTCATACAGAGTCACAAAGTCACACACATTTCCATACACAAACACACCCATATTCATACACACAAAATGCTCATTTACAAACAAACTTGGGGGCTAGAGGGATGGCTTAGCGGTTAAGGCACTTGCCTAAAAAGCCAAAGGATCCAGGTTCGATTCCCCAGGACCCCATTAAGCCAGATGCAAAAAGTGGTGCATACATCTGGAGTTGGTCCTGGTTCTCTCTCTCTCTCTCTTTCTCTCTCCTTCTTCTTCTGTCTTTCAAATAAATAAATAAAAATAAATATTTAAAAAGCAAACTTTAGGGCTGGAGAGATGGCTTAATGGTTAAGCGCTTGCCTGTGAAGCCTAGGGACCCCAGTTCAAGGCTCAATTCCCCAGGACCCACGTTAGCCAGATGCACAAGGGGGCGCATCCATCTGGAGTTCGCTTGCAGTGGCTGGAGGCCCTGGCACGCTCATTCTCTCTCTCTCTATATATATATATTTGCCTGTTTCTCTCTGTCTGTCACTCTCAAATAAATAAATAAATAAAAATAAACAAAACTTGTTTTAAAAAGCAAACTTGAAGCACATATTTTTACCTCATACATGTGTAAACTAATATGCTTTTGTCCCCATATTCATACACACATTTGCACATGGGTTTGTGTATATGTACATGCATCCAACACATACATGATACTTGGGCCCCTCATGTTTCCAGCTATAAATGTATGTCACATGTAGCATATTCTCCAACCCACCCCTCCAAAAGAAATCTCTCCAAGGAAACCCAGACCCTCCCCGCCGCATTTGTGGGTGTATCTCAGGGCAGCCAGAGGCCCAGTTATTAAACTGTATCCAGTGCACTCTCCGATTGCACAATCTGCTTTCCCGAGATCTTGTATCCTTTACTGAGAAAGTCTGATTCATTTCCCAGAAATTTTCATCTGCTATTAATCTTTCAGGATATAGTTAGTGTTGTGATATTTTCAGATATTGTTTTCGGCAGTTGGGGGGAGGGGTGGGCGGGTTTCAAGTGGCTGTCCCCTGGCACTTTCCGAGATTACTCAGTGCTTATAAGCAGCTCAGAACTGTGTGACAGCATTTCCATGCGAGGGACTTACAATCATGTTTCATTAATTTGACGTGAATGAAGCCTCATTTCTGGCCTTGAGGAGCTTAAGATTTATGTGAAATTAATAACAGAACAGATGTCTTCACAATTTGGTTCCTCTGGAAAAGAAAAAAAAAGGAGAGAGAAAGAGAACCTGATTACTTTGAAAACTTCAATGCTTTTAAAATGCAGACCCAGAGAGTTTTTACTCCAGGGTAAAGAGTGATGCCTTGATATCGTCCACATCTCAGAGCTAAGTAGAATTTAAATGTCAGATTTATATTAAATAGTCATATTCCTCATTATGACATATAATAAACAACAGCTTATTACTTTCATTAATAAGATGTGTTGGACATTCAAAGTAAAGCTTTGGAGATAAAGCTGGCACCTCCTAAGCAGGAGGGGTGGGGGACCCGAGGGTGAAAGGAGTATGCAGGCAGCCTGGTTTTTAGCTTGGTTTCTGATAATTTAATCATCAATTCCTCATAGGAAAACAAAATGCATCTGCTCACACGGAACTACCACCTTATAAAGAAGTTGAGCAGTCTCCCTCCGGGGTGTGCACACAAGGCCAAATGCTCCTCCGTTCACAGGACACTTTAAGTCTTGTCTCTTTATTTAATTTTGTCCTCCTGCCTGAAACTCCTTTTTTTTTTTTTTTTTTTTAAATCTGGGCTCCGTCCCACTAGATACTTGACTACAGTGTAACCCCTTCTCCTGGCCGTTGTGACTGTGTATGTGTAGGGCTGGACTTTTACTTGTCAAAGTCCAAAGGGAGAAGTAGAATGGAAAGGTCACCCCGAGTAGCCAGAGGGGTGCTGAGAACAAATGCCCCAGGTACCGGCCAGGACTTGCCCCCCGCCCTGGCTAAGCAAGCAAATGAAGTTTGCAGGAGATATGGTGGGGTGGTGAATGGAAAAGCCCCAGTGAACATACTAGCTGTCAGGTTGCCAATCCACCGCCCTGATCCTTTCCACTGCTCCAAACCTGCAGTGTGACATTGAACCTGACTTCTCCCGGACTTTCCCCATGAGAGAACAAGAGCCTTGGACCAAATGATCTGAAAGCTCCCCACCGCACCATTCTCCATTTCCTCTAAGCTTGGGCTTTCTCCGGTCAGTCCCTTTTTGGACTCCGACTCCTCTTTATTCCTCCCGGCCTCTCTTCTTTCAAACTACGCTGGTCATGATGTCCAATCACCTCTGCGCATTGACCTAGAGATAGAGGTCAAAATAAAGGGAAGTTCTCAGGACAATCTAACCTGAGTTCATCCTAAGGGCATGATCTGGCATAAGACCCATGGCATGCTGACACCTCATTTGACAAGGACAGAACAGCCTTCCATGGGCTGCCGTGGGAACGGCAGAGGCTGATGTGTGTAGCCGGGAAGTGTTAGTTCGTCCATCCTTCAGTTACCCATGGATTCAGCATCCACTGATTCAACCAATGGTGTGTTAAAAATATTAGAGATAGACTCTACACTGATGACATGCAGGATTTCTTTCTGGTCGTTACTCCCTAAATAATAACAATGTTGTACATAGCTTTTACAAGTATCTTGAGATGGTGTAGAATATATGCGATGATTGTCTAGGTTATGATCAAATCTTAGGCCATATGATGCAAGGATTTGTGCATGAACTGTAGTATCAGGAGATCTGGAATATACCACCTGCCAGCAGATTCCAAGAGATACAGTTTTATAGGTAGGGTTGACACATGGTGGGCTAGAGAGAGACAGAGTTGTCCAGGAATGACAGCTCTTTAATAAGACACTTCCAAGCCTGCCACCTTGTGTGAAGAAGACTAACAAGAGCCCTCTTCTCTTGCCAGATGGAGGGTTGTAAATAGATAGCAATAGAGACAGGGGCAGATGCAGAGACCAGATCCATGCAAAGGGGTAGAAGCAGCTCAGGGTCAGGTAGAGACCACTGCAGGGCTGCATACCAACGGCTCTGGGTGGCAATGCCAGATCTCCCATCTCTTCACGGAAACCAGAAATGTGGAATTTTATGTGAGAGCTTCTGGGTTTGAGTTGAGAATCCCACACGTCTATCAAAATAGCCACACCAAGGGGCTGGAGAGATGGCTTAGTGGTTAAGTCACTTGCTTGCAAGCCTAATGGTCCAGGTTCGAATCCCCAGCACTCACATGAAGCCAGATGTACATGTAGTACATGCATCTGGAATTCTTTTGCAGTGGCAAGAGGCCCTGGAGTACCCATTCTCTCCCTCTCTCAATCTCCCTCTTTCTCCCTGCTTACAAATTATAATAAATAAATTTAAAATATTCAGACAATAATAGTCATACCAACAAAGGCATCGAGTTGGCCATTAGACTCATGAACCTTCTTTCCATGGCAGAGTGGGGCAGAGATGAAAGTTTGTGACTCAGTGTCCTGTTCCAGTTATGCTGACTCTGAAAGAGGTCATAGCAACCATGAGATGCCCAAACTAGAAAGGCCACACTAGTTCTTCAGGAAGTGACAATCACTGCATAAGATGGCCAAACGCAGCCCCTAAGTAACAGACAGGCTCCAGGAAACACTAGCCATGGCAACCAAACACATACACAGGCAAGTGCAGAGACATCTGGTTGGCATCACCTGCACCCAGTGCTGACAATGTCTGCAGGACTCGGTTTCTCTCTAGCTCTGTGCTTCATTCTTGGCTGTGTTGGTCCCATACTCAGTCAGACGTTTTCCCTGTGATAGGAAAATGATGCCAGGAATTCCACCCCCATGTTCCTGGGATGCAGTCCTCCGGGAAGCGCCACCTGTTCTGGCCCCATGTCTCAGCAAAGTCTTTGGGCATCTCTATAGATCTTGGTCTGATCCACTAAGACTTGAGAGCAAGGGGAGGCTGGGAGCAGGTCACAACTACAGATGTTTGATGCCATGGTGAGTCGGGTGTACTTCCTTACTTCAACAGTGCAGATGGTAAAACTAAGAGAGGAAGTGGTATTTGGCTCATCCCTGGCAGTGTCAAGGGTGTGACCTAGATCTCTTACACAGTGAGAATCCTTCCGTAAGACAGGGGAGAATGGGGCAACGCCCACCTTCTCCGTACAGCCTGATCTAAAGGCCACTCCAGGCCCTCTTGTCCATGTCCTGCAGACTGCACTAAAAGAAGACTTGTACAGAGCTTGACAACACATATAGACACACGCATGCGTGCTCATCGTGAAAACGGACCTCAGCTTTCGCTGGCTTGCTGCCCTGAAGTAACCGCAGTTGGTCGTCTCCTTGTCTCTTGTACCTCCGGCCACTCCAGCTGAGCCTCTACTGGAGCAGCACAGTGAGCGCTCAGTCCATGTCACTATTACTGTTATTGTTTCATTGCTTTAGTATCATTTTTTCTCCCCCATGCTCCTGCTGGCTGAGTCTAGCAGCTTACCCTGAGGTACAAATGATTAAGGACACAGGGTGTATGAATGGCCAAACGGGCACACTCAGTTGGCTTTTTTTTTTAATTGACAGCTTTGTCATATGAACATTTTGCCTAATGGTCATATTCCCGTCGGGTTGTACTCTTACGTCCCTTCTCCCCTCATCCCCATTGCAATGAAGGCTCTCCTCAGTGGGGTTATCTGTATTCCCTGTGGAGTCATGAATGCACCAGTCAGTCTCTATGTTGGGGACAATGTCTCAGAATAGTCCTTTCCACTCTGTGGCTCTTACATTCTTTCCACCTCTTCTTCCACAATGTTCCCTGAGCCTTGGAGGGTATATTAGTATTGTAAGTCTCCTCCAGAGTTGAGCTCTTAACAGCCTCTGATCTTCTGCTTTGATGAGTTTTGAGCCTCCTCAGTGTCTACTGCTATCTTCCTGGAGGAGGTTCTCAGGCCAGCAGTGAGAGCGGCACTCGTGTCGAATCTGCTACTGCCTGTATTGTAATGTCTCCTGGCCTCTGTGGTATAGATGAAGTCTCTAGCTAGGCAATCAGCTTTCCTTTTCTGTCATACTGATGAGTTTAGGGTGTCCCCAATATTTTCTGTCATCTGTAAAAGCAGATTATCCAACCAAGTTGAGTTGGCATTTTTAACCAAAATTAGTAAAAGCCAAAATGTGACAAAAGATGCAAAAACTGGAACACCGGTTTGTGTGCATCCCTCTTTCTGGTTTCCACTGCTTTCTCTGCATATTTCACTTCATGTGGTGGTGGGGGGACAACTGGGGATTGAGCTTAGGCCACACACATGCTAGGTCAGCACTCAACCACTTAGCTTCATCCCCAGTCCTCATTTGCATCTTTATAACCACAAACAGTCCAAAAGACAATCCTATAAGTAAAACCAGAAAGGAAACTGCTGCTGTATACAGATGAGAAAGCTGCCCCTCTCCCGACCTATCACCAAAGAAACATTTATCAACTGGTTCTCATGTACAAAACAGTAGAGCTGGACTAGGACTGAGCCTTGTTGAGAACTTTTTAAAATATATATATATACTGAATATGCATGTATATGTAAGCAATACACATACACATCCATTCAGAGCTACAGAGACACAAAGAAGCTGGTGGACTCATCAGAGTAAACTCTCGCAGAGCCTCACACCACCCACACCCTGACTCAGCTTTACAGAACAGAAGCAAAAGCTCCCTGGGTTGTAACTCTCCAAGTCATGCACAAAGTGAGATCCATTCTGTACCCATCTGCCACAGGTTGATGATGTGTTTGAACCTCGGGTCACAGTGGGGCATTATCCAGCCACTCAATTCCTCCCTATAGAGACAAGGACTTGTATTTATGGGTCTATGTACAGTAGGACAAGAATGTATCAATGAGGTTATTTCCACAGATCCTCCTCAGTATTATCTATTATCAACCTTTGGGATATTTGGTAATATGAGTGATGAAAATATATCTCTTTTTTTCATAAATTGCCTGCTTATATATCTGACAATTTTTTTTGCCCATTCGTTTGGTATTTTTCTTATTGATTTATAGGCACTCTTTATATATGAGCAAATTCACCATGGTAGTATATGAGCTGCAAATGTTTCCCCATGTTTCATTTACTTTTAATACTGATTTTTATTCTGGACCCTTATAAAGATTTCTTTGTGGACAAACTGATCAGCTTTCTTTTATGACTTCTGCTGGTTCCGAATTTTGGAAACTCTTGCCCATCCTTGTATTATTTTAAAGTTTTCTTCATCTTTCTGTGCTTATGAAAACATGGATTTACTATAGGATCGGTTTTGGTGTAAGACTATAGGATCGGTTTTGGTGTAAGCTGTGAGATAGGGAGCCAGCTTTACCTCTTTTTCTGCAGCTGAGTACAGCCTCTTGCAAAGACAGTTATGGAATGAGCCTTTCTCCACCTTTGGTTTGAAGTGTGCAAACCTTCTCGGTAGCAGCTTGATTTTCGGCATATTCCTCATGTGGTTCTTGGTTTGGAGACAGTATGGTATCAAACATCCACAATGCTCTGGGAATTTTGTGCAAAATTTAGATGATGCATCAAAACCAAAGGCCATGAGCACACACCAACCAGAGCCCTGTGTCAAGCTGACACTGGGAATAAATGGTACAGTGGGAATAGCTCACATCCTGCACAGCCAGCTATCCTCATGTTTCAGTCACGGAGAGGAAAGAATTTGAATGCTAAGAAGGGATGCAGAGCTCTGTAAGCAAAACTTGCAATGTGAGTACTGAGGAAGTTCACATGTGGTGTGCAGCTCCTTGCAAGCATAGTCCTGACCCCAGCCAGGACCGTGGCAAGGGCATGCTGAAAATTTAAGGCTGTGATACCACAGCTACACCCCACCCCTTCTAGCAATTATAACACCTGGGAAGTTGAGATAATACTGGGACTGGCTTCCCATAGGGGAAGACCTGGCTGCCTTGTGGTCTCCTCAGAACAAATCCAGTGATGATTTGATATGGCTGCACTTAACCAATAGAGAGCCACAAACCATCCTCACATCATAATGCATTGTGAAAAGGAAGCACGAAGTTCCAGGGAACATATGAGAACCCCAGGCTCCCATTCATCTGCAGCTGTATGCGAGGGCAGCATATTAAAGTGATTTCGACTTCAGAGCGGAGCTCCCCAAAGAGTGCTCCAGTCTTAATTAAAATGTCAATGAAATACAAAAGTGCATGAGGGACATTTTCAGAAATCATTCCCTTTCGAATTCCAGAAGGCTGGCTGCTCCTTCCTTCCAATGTGACTGCTGGCCCCATCAGCACAGCCGCCTGAGTGAGCCACCATTCTTTCCTGCCCAGGGATCGCTTGTCTACACCATGGGGCACAGCCACAAGAATCTGGAGGGAGAGGGGTTGCAAGGGCCTGTACGAGGCTTCCCTCTTCCTTGAACTGAGGCTTGCTGCTCAGCCTGACACTGCCCACAGGTGGAGTGGAAAGGTAGGGAGAAGGCTGGGCGTGGTGGTGCACATCTTCAATCCCAGCGCTTGGGAGGCAGAGGTAGGAGGATTGCCATGAGTTCAAGGCCACCCTGAGACTACATAGTGAATTCCGCGTCAGCCTGGGCTAGAGTGAGATCCTACCAAGAAAAAAGAAAAATGAAAAAGAAAGGTAGAGAGAGTCAGCAGAGAAAACAGCATCCAAGGTAGGCTGAGCATGTGATCTGGAAGGAATGAGAGGTATGAGGATTTCCTTGAATTTTGAATTGGAAAAAGCAAATACCTGGAGACAAATGATAGGGTGGAGGACTGGGACAGGTAGAGGGTGGACAGGAGTGGTAGGGACTGGGGTGAACTAGATATTGTTCACCCTTCCATTGCTAGCTTCTGGTCTTTTCAAGAAAAGCTAGAAATCTGCATTTAAAAAAATATTTTATTTCTTTACTTGAGAGAGAAAGAGAGGGAAAGAGAGAGAAGAAGAAGCAGATAGAGACAATAGGCATGCCAGAACCTCTAGCCACTGCCAACTCCAGACTCATGCACTACCTTGTATATCTGGCTTATGTGGGTACTGGGGAATTGAACCTGGGTCCTTGGGCTTTGCAGGCAAGTGCTTTAACTACTAAGCAATCTCTCCAGCCCCTGAAATCTGCATTTTTTAAAATTGGTTTTCCGAGGTAGGATCTCACTCTGGTTCGGGCTGACCTGAAATTCACTATGTAGTCTCAGGGTGGCCTCGAACTCACTGCAATTCTCCTACCTCTGCCTCCCAAGTGCTGGGATTAAAGGCTTATGCCACCACACCCACATGAAATCTGTACTTTTGAGACATGAAATATCTCCTGGTTTTATTTTAGTGGCTACTCATTAAATACTAAAACCCTCTGTGGGTCCATTCTATGACAAAAGTAAAGTATGTGTATAGGAGGGAACTGTTAGGCCTCAGCCTGGTTCATTCCTTCAGTTTTAATATCCATCTACCCACCCTTTCACCTATTTATCCATCCATTCATCTATCCATTATCCATCCACCCATTCCATTCATCCACCCATTTATCCATCCACTTGTCTATCCACTCATCCACTCACCCATCCATATATCCATCCACTCAACACACTCATGCATCCATCCACCCATTCATTCATTCATCCATTTTTCTATTTATTTACCCACAAATTCATCTAGCTATACATCCATCTGTGCAGTCATCTATTGAATATTCATTAGTGCCTCCAGGTACAAGGCAATGCATGTTAGAAATAGGAATGGGTCTAACTCAAGTTCTATCTCATGTCTAGCCCCACTTTGGTTTTATTCATGACTTTAGAGAGGGGGCTGGCCAGGTGGTTTTAAATGACATTGTGTTCATATTTTCAAAGCATAGGCCGAAGGTCAAAAGTTGAGGTCTTTAGAGCTTATGGTCTTCCTTTCTCTAGGTCTCTCTTTTCCCATAGCACAAGGGGCAGTGTGCTTATGAGAGTGTGATTCATCTCAGTGATCGTTTCTGCTCCAGCTCTGGATTCCATCTCCAGCCCAAGGTCCCCATGCTAGCCGTTGTGCTCTCAGTGAGCAGTTCTCACTGGGCTCACTGCTTGAAGCTACTGAGGCTTCCTCCCCTGCCCTGCCACAGCAAAGCCAGAGGAGAGTACAGGACAGTGACACCAAGTATCTTCTCAGAGAATGGTGACTCTCGGGCTGCAGTCAGAGGAGCTCTGCAAGAAGTACTGCTCCCTGCTATACCCCTGGGCATAGCTCACCATGTCTTTATTCCTGATAAACGATGGAGGTGGAAGGAGTGGGACTTTCAGTAACATGAGGAAGGAAGCTCTGTTTGCTATTGACATAAGAAACTGGGAAGATGCTAGCCCTAACTATCCCTCATCTGATGTCACTGGTCACCAAGGAATAGAATATGGTAGGTGAAAACCTTTGCAGATTGGTTGACCACTTGAAAAGAAAAACAGTTTGCTGATGAGAAATTATGGACCATAGATGAAAAGGAACTTAACTGTGGTCTGCTCCTTTCTTCTCCCTTCCATTATCATCTCTTTTCTGTATCTCTTTCTCTGTCTCTGTCTCTGTCTCTGTCTCTCTCTCTCTCTCTCTCTCTCTCTCTCTCTCTCTCTCTCTCTCACACACACACACACACACACTTAGACACCAAAAATGCATACACACATCCACAGACAGACCCATACAGTCCACATCCTCAGGCAGACACAGACACAAATAGACTAACATTGAGAAACCAGACAGGCATGTCCCTGCACATGCACAGAGACACAGAGAAGGACACACAGACACACCTAGACAAATACACATTTAAAGGATGATATGATCTGAATGATAAGATCCTCCAGATTCCCATACCCAAATTCTGTTCTGCAAGATGAAGGTATAAGGTGGTGGGGCCTTTGTAAGATGATAGGGATTGCTGCCCTTACAAAAGAGCTGAGGAAACCCCACCTCCCACCATACAGCAAGCTGTCACCAATCTGTGGGCACCTTGATTTGGGAGACCCAGCCTCAGAACTGGGAGCAATACATTTCTGCTATTTTTAAAAATACTCTATTTACTCTCAGGGGAGAGAGAGAGAGAGAGAGAGAGAGAGAGGAGAATGGTCATACCCGGCCTATAGCCACTGCAAACAAATTTGAGATGGATGAGCCATATTATGCATTTGGCTTACATGGGTATTGGGGAGTTGAATCCAGGTCATTAGGCTTTGTAGGCAAGTGCCTTAATTGCTGAGCCATATCTCCAGCCCACATTTCTGTCATTTTTATAAGTGATCTGGTTTGTAATGCTCTGTCACAGTAGTCCAAACTGCCAGAGACAGGCACATGCATAGACAGACACACACCCTCATACACAGACATACTTGAATATAGAATACACACACACATGCATGTACACATTCAGACACATGTGCATAAACACCAAAAGAGCATGCGCACTCATGCCCTCTTATCCTTCCTGTGCCTCTGGCTCTTGGAAGCCACTCTAATGACAAAAACAACAAGTCGCCCATCCTATTCCTCCAGTGCTTTCTCCTAGTACAGAGCTAGCTGCTCTCACACACACCTCTGCCACATGCTAATATTTGACTTCTACTGGAAGTAGCCCCTCAGGAAGAAAGTATCTCTTACACAGAGATCTCCTAGGCCTCAGGCCAAGGGATATAGCCAGAAGGAACATTTCCCCACCACGGTTTATCTCCAGTACTAGGCTTGAACAAGAGGATCTCATGCTTGCTCCACCGCTGAGCTACGCCACAAGCCTCTCAAAGTCCAATGTTTGGGGGAGACATTCACTTCTTTTGAGGCCAGAGTTGGAAATAGGCCCGAGCATGGGCGCACCCAGGCTTACTGGCTGAGTAGTAAAACATTAGCTCATGCTGTGTCTGTCTGGAGTTTGGAAAACCCGCTATGTGACTTCGAGGGATTCATCCAAAACTCAAGATGGTATTGTTAGACCACAGCTGCCTGCATTTATGGAGCCTGTCGCCGGGTTCAAGGTTTCCATGTTCTCGGGCCCTGTGTTTATCTCCTCCTTTGGGCCCTGTGCATCTGTGCAAGCCTTCAGCATATATTTACTGAGTTGGGGCCTTTTAGGATCTGTCTTCCAGCCAGGGGCCTTTAGTCAATTGCTTTGTAAAATTTACGACTCTGTGTCATCCCCCAGGAGATAATTTGGCTATAATTTAACATTTGTGTCTTTTCAAGTAATTCAAACATTCCTTTTCCATGGGATGGATGCCCTTCTGGAGGGAAGCAGCGATGGGAGAGACATGCCTGGCTTCGCTCTGCCTTTGTTCGAGCCTGTTGCCGAGAAATTGCGTACATCTCGTTCATCTTATCTCACTCTCTAGCTTTTGATCAATAGCAGAGTATGTGGGGTTTTTTTTATCCAAAAACTAACCAAACACATTCAACAGATTATACATTAATTTTACCATCATGACATCGAACTAAGAGATTATCCATAAAAGAGCGCTTTGGATTTCTGAAAAGTGAATTTAATTATAAGTGGTAATGTGTGCTGGAGAATTATAATTATGAAAAGTCGTGTTCTGTACGACTGAAAGGAGAGATTATATTTCAAAGGCTTATTGCATTGGAATTAAACGACCCAATTTATTGGTTTTAAATGTGTGATTACTACAGCTTTGCTTTAAGCACAAGTGAGCGTGTGAGTGAGTGCAAACACGCGCACGCCGGTGCACACACAATCAGCGTATTCTAGCTGGATTTAGGGGACGTAATCCTTTTGACGAGACATATTTCTATCACATGCTTCCACTCCACTAATTTATTTGTGAGACAGACACATGCAACTGATCCCTGAGATTTTTGATCCCCGAATTGAAACAATTTCAGGTTATCTTGTGGGTATGTTTTGTGCTTTTTATCCCCATCAGGGCAAAGTGATTATGAGGTGAACAAGGATAGGACAAACATACTACTGGCTCCATTTGTTTAAATGCTTCCTGAGCACCCAGCATGCTCCACATACCATGAGAATATTCGCTTAGCAAACGATCACCATCAAGTCTCTGAGGACAAAGGAGGTCCTAAGGAAGATGGTTGGTAACCTATTTTTCAGATGGAAAAAAGGAGGCTAAGAAATCATCAGGTAACTTACCAGATTGACTGTGTTCATCAGTGGTAGAGGCATGACTTTAATGCAGCTCTGGAGAGAGAGAAAGACAGAGAGAGGAGAGAGAGACTTAAAGATAAAACAGGAGAAGGAGAAGTGCATTGTGCTGGGTCAGAGCATGGAGTAAGGCATCAAGGGAGACTGTTTAGACATGACTTTGAACTGAGCCCTGAATGAAGAGGGATGTTGCAGTTACCTTCTCATTGCCAGGACAAAACATCATCCCAGGGATGGAGAGATTGCTCAGTGGTTAAGGTGCTTGTCTGCAAAGCCTAAAATTCTTGGTTTTATTCTCCAGTGCCCACATAAAGCTGCATGCACAAAGGGGCACATGTATCTGGATATCTGGAGTTTGTTCTCAGTGACTAGAAACCCAGGCATGCCCATTCTCTCTCTCTCTCTCTCTCTCTCTCTCTCTCTCTCTCTCTCTCTCCCTCTCTCTCTCTGCCCTTGAAAGCAAATAAATAAAATATTGAAAAGAAACACCAGCACAAAAGCAGCTCATGGAGAAAAGTATTTATTTTGGCTTACAGTTTCAAGGGAAATCCTCACATGGCAAGGGAAAGCATGGCAGGAACAGAGGCTGGGCATCACCTTTGCCACACCAGGTGGACAATAAAGGCAAGAAGATGAGCTGAGTTCTGGCAAGGAATAGCTGGCTATAACACCCCAAATCCTGCCCCCAGCAACACACCTCCTTCAGCAAGGCTCTACCTCCCAAATTGCCACCAGCTGGGAACCAAGCATTCACATGAGTTCATGGGGGACCCCTGATTCAAACCACCATAGGGGGTTCCTTTGAGCAAAGGAAGAGCATTCTTTTTAAGCTATGTCTGGGAGCAGTTTGTTACACAGCACTGGCTAACTAATACAGAAACTTGAGAAGATGGAATGTAATTAGAGGAAGTAGACCACCAAGGGCATGCCCTGGAAGGAGCTTATATTCTTATTCATGCCCCCTCTGTCCCCTCCCTCCCTGTGTCTCCTTTTCATGATGCTGTGTTACATCACAGGCCCCAAAATAATACCACCATATGACCAGGGATTCAAACCCCCAAAACCACAAGCAAAAATAAAACTTTCCTTCTTTTAGGTTGTTTATTTCAGGTGTTTTGTTACAGAAACAGAAATCTGACTAACACACTTGGGAAGAAGAAGAAACTTAAGAGAGAGAAAAAAGAAATTCCCCCTTTACTCAAATTAGGTCCTATTTCCAGCTGCCAAGGTAGCCAGTGGCCCCAGCAAGTCCCCTGCTGGCCTCTTAGGCAGTCTTGTAAGTAAACAAGCCTTAGCTTTTCTCAGCATCTCTGTTTATGGATATTGCAGGAAAGCTGGCATCTTGCATTCTTCATCTTCCCTTCCATATTCCATGACTCTACCACTTCCTTTCTCTTCCAGCCACACTGAGCTGGATCCTTGAGTCTCCACAAGGACCTAGAAGGACAGCTGGGTGAGCCAGGGGCCACATGGGCATCCATGGTGGACCAGGGGAAAAGGATGCATGAGCCACACAGGCCACCTGCCAAGGAGCAAGAACCATGGAAGATGTGAAGATGGAGAAGGCCCTAGGGACCCCAGGAACCCTGTGTAACACACCTACTCCCTCTTCCTTAGCTAGTCCAGAGAACTTATGCCTCTAGTTAGGAGGGACTCATTTCTCTGTCTTCTAGAGATGGGGGTTCCCCCACATCTGTTTATGGGCTTTCTTTAACTCCTCCCATCCTGGATGAAAGATACTGCCACCACAGAGTCTCCTAGTGAGACTTGCCCCAGGGAGTGAGGCTGAGGGGTTGCGGGTGAGGGTTACTCCAGAAGCATGTGGTACATTTGCCAATGCCTTCAGAACAGGTTCCTAATTCCCCAGAAGTGCACAGCATCTCATCCCAGACAGAATTGCACAAAATAGTCCTGTGCATCCTGTTGCCACCTGGAGTGCATAGTGGAGTCCACACCGGAGCCCACACCACCAGACACAAGGCTTGACTCTTCCCTACCCAGGGGTGGCTTGACTCAGTGCTGAGAACTATAAAATTGCATGACAGACTTCTAAATCCTTCTAGAAGTCTTTATCATTCAGTTATTAAGAGAAATAGACATGGAGCCACATTGCTGGGGTTCAAACGCCAGCTGTGCACCATGACTCACCCGGAAGCTCAGTGGCATCGTGCAAGCTTCTTAACTCTGTGTGCCTCAGTTTCCTCATCTGTAAAGCAGAGGTGATACCTTTACCTGGCTCAGGAAGTGTCTTTTGAATGGCTGCATGAATATCTGAACCATACTGGTCACACATCCAGCCCTCGTAAAACAGCAGTTGTGGTTAACACCAGACGGTATCATGGTGGGGCTTATGGTACTCTTCTGGGTCATGTTTCCAAAGCTGTGGCAGCCAGTGATCCTCTCCAACTTGCCCCAGAGAATCAGGACATGTCCTCACTCCCAGGAGGCTGCCCCACCCTTCCGCCACCATGGTTGGGACCCTCTGCATCTTACTTAGCTGTCTTCTTCACCTAAGCTAGGATTAAGTACATAGAAATCTCATCACACTCTTCACTTGCTCAAACGCCTTCTGTGGATCTCCATTGTTTACCGAACATTACAGGGGTTGGGAAGACTTGAAGTGAACTGAGAGTGAACAGGGCTGCCACTGCTTGGCTCCATGGAATGGCCCAGGTTCAGATATTCTGATGTTTTTAAAGTGGAAGATGAGGGTGACCCTGTGTAGAACTAGTGCAGTGTGAGCTCTGTGGTCCACTGAGGGCATATCGGTGTGACTTTAGTCTCCAGGGTATCCACCGACAAGACTGTCCTCTATCCAGAGTCTACATTTGGCTGGGGACAGTGAGGCTCAGTGGCAGGGCATGGTCTCCAACTGAATCCTGGGTTCTACCCATCATCAATCTCCACTTTTCCCCCGGCCAGGTGCCCTTTGTCCAAGGCGACATCTGTGCTTGGACCTAAAGGGTTTTCTGACTCCTGACTTCCAGTTTGAACCACTTGGCCTTCCGGGTTCCACTCCAATGAAGTCTCCTCTGAAAAGTCCCCCCACCCCTCTCCTCTAACTAAGGTGATTCCATACAGAAGTCTTGCAATAGCTTCTGGCTCTTTCTGAGCCACTCTGCACCTGCCACTCATGCCCAGATGACTGCAGGCTTCTCTGTGCACAGGGCGGAAAACTTGGCCTGCGGCCTTTGCCACTTGTAGGCCCCGTGTGCTACAGGATCCCAGGAGAGAGTGGCCCCTTTGGAGCAGGTGGAACCTGAAGCATTTCCATCACCCTCTACACCTCACAGATACAGAGGCCAGCCAGGAATCCTGGGGTGCGGGTTCCCTGGGATTCTGAATCAAGGCCACCAGAGGCTCAGAAGGCAGGCTGGCCTCCCAAGTAGAGCTTTGCACCCTGGGCCAGCGGCTTTGAGCACAAGGACACTATGGGAACACTTTCCGGGTCTCCCTTCTGTTTGCCTACAGCTCCACCCCAGCTCCCCTTGCAATCTGCGAGGGAGGCTCTACCTAGGGAAGGAAGAGGTTGTGGCCTCTGTCAACCTGAGTGCTGGTCGTAGGATAGGGAGGAAAAAGATGGGGGGTGGGTTGGGCAGAAGTAGAAAGAGGACCTGCCAACTCACAGTCTGGAGGTCTAGTAGCCGGAGTGCCCAGGGAGTTAGGGTTCTGGGCTGTGGCTGTGAAGGCAGAGGGCAAGGCCAGCTGTACCAGTGTTTCTAGCCGCAGGGTGCAGGAAGCCAGGGGCTGAGACCCTGGACACCCACCATCGGGCTGGCTGAGGGGCACGCAGTGAGCAGCCAGCTGGGTGAAGGATCCGCAGCTTTTTACTGAAAAGAGAATTGGCCGGAATCTTAGAAAAGCCAAATCAGGGCTTGCTGCAGAGGGATCGGGGTCACCAGCTGCCTGTTGAGACAAAGGTAGTTTCCTGATTTCCAGGACACAAGAGCAGAGGCACTTTGGGGCCTGACTGTACTTGGGTCCCTGAACCCCAGCCTCCCACCCCCAAGTATCCAATGCGCAGCTGCTCAGAAGGTTCTCTTCTCCTCCCTCCACCCTTTACTTTTAGCACATTGTGCAGGGCATGAGGGCCGGGGCACAGAATTTCATCTGAGCCATACAGAGTCCTCAGGAGCTAAGCACGGAAAATAGGAAAAACAAAGAACAACAACAACAACAAAATAAAACAAACATCAACAGCAGCAGCAACTAGACAGACTCATTGTCCCTTACTCTTTGCTTGGGTGCTGGCTGAGGATAGAGTGGGCAGTGGCCTGGGCTTGGGTCAGGCATTGGGAACAGAGCTTGCAGGAGTAGAGGCTTCCCTCAGGTAGCTAGCCACATCCATGGGATGAGAGCAGAAGCATCAGGTACCCCGCTGACCTCAGACCCAGCCCAACCTCTAGGACGGGACAGCCAGCAAGAGCTGACCCTGGTCTCCCCCTTCATCTGCAACCGTTCCTTTTACAGTAGCATGGGCATGATGCCCACGGGCAGTAGAAAGAAACGCTGTTCAGGTTAGCAAAAGGAGCCCTGCGCAGTAAAGCCTGGCAGCAGGCCAAGTGGGAGGACCCACACCAGGCCCAGGGGTCACAAGGTCCTCCGAGCTCCCATTGTCTGCGCTTGGGTTAGAAGTCCAGGTAACAGCCAACGAAGCAAGCAGTCTTCAAGGACCTACTTGGCTTCTAAAAAGAGCAGACGGGCACAGGAAGATCTGGTTTTCTGTCACATGGGGAAGGAGGGAATCCCCAAAGGAGGTGGGGACAGTTGCTTAGTGACCAGATCCAACATGCCCGCTGTGGCATCGCCTACTTCCAAGCATAGTGGTCCTTGTCGTTCCTCAAAAAGTACAGTAAGCTCATTCTTATCCTGGGGCCTCGGCACTGGCTGTTCCCTCTGCCTGGAACATTCTTTCTGGGTTTTCCATTCTGATCCTTTTTCCTCCTTTGGATTTAGTTCTTTCAAGAAGCCCTCCGGCAGAGGCGGGCAAGCGGGGGAGGGGGTGTAATTGTCCATCAGGGTTAGCACGAGGTCCCTGACTTTTATTCTCCTGCACCCACATAAAGAGCTGGAAGTGGCCAGGCATGTCTGTTACCCCAGTTCTGTGGGAAGTGGGGACGAGAGAACTGGGGCTTGCTGGTCAGTCAGTCTTATGGGAAATGGTGAGTTTCAGTGAAGGACTCCTTCAAGGAAACACATGGATGAACAATAGAGGAGGGAACCTGACGATCTCCTCTGGATTCCACTCATGCTCCTGCGCACATGCAAAAAGTAGAAGAGTGCTGGAGAGATTGCTCAGTGGTTAAGGCACTTGACTGCAAAGTCAAAGGTCCCAGGTTCAGTTCCCCAGGACCCACGTAAAGCCAGATGTACAAGGTGCCACATGTGTCTGGAGTTTGTTTGCAATGGCTAGAGGCCCTGGTGTGCCCATTCTTTGTCTATCTGCCTCTTTCTCTCCCTCTCTCAAATAAAATATTATTTTAAAAAATAGAAGAAAAGAAGTCCTCCCTGTCAACCCATTCTCAGACTGCCCCTTCAGGAAAGCTTGCTCCTACCCTTCATAGGCCTTTCCCCCATGGACATACACCTGTTTTGCTTGCTTGCTTCACTGGGCCCTCCTACTGAAATACAAGCACCAGAGAGCAAAGGTGACAGCTAATCCCTTCTGTGTTTCCAGCTCCCAGCACAAGACAAACACTCAGAAATAAGATGTCCTGGTCAAGAATGTCCAAAGAGGGCTAGGGAGATGGCTCAGCAGTTGAGGCTGTTGCCTGCAAAACCTAGGACCAGGGTTTAATTCCCCAGTGCACAAGGCAGTGAATGCTCCTGGAGTTTGTTTGCAGCAGCTGGAAGCCCATTTTCTCTGTCGCTCTTCTCTCTATCTTTCTCTGCTTGCAAATAAATAAATATATTTTTTTAAAAAATAGAATGTCCAAAGAGAAAATTGTGAAGTGGTTCTAAGTGCAAAACCTAAATTTTCTTGCCCTGGGAATGCTAAAAGCATGGGCAGAGGTCTTAGGTCAATGCTCATTCACTCATTCACTCATTCACTCATTCACTCATTCACTGTGCAATCTTCAGTGAGTTTCTTTCTTTATTTTTTCTTTCTCTTTTTTCCTTCAAGGTAGGATCTCATTCTAGCCCAGGCTGACCTAGAATTCACTATGTAATCTCAGGGTGGCCTCGAACTCATGGTGATCCTTCTACCTCTGCCTCCAAGTGCTGGGATTAAAGGTGTGCGCCACCACGCCCGGCCTTCAGTGAGTTTCTTAACCTCTCTCTATCTTTATTTCCTCACACATGGAATGATGGTCACCATGATAATGCATTGTCAGAAGCCTATGAACCATTGCATATAAAGTGTTTTGGGTGAGATCTGACTATTACAACAGATACAAATCCCTCAGCACCCACATAAATGATTACCTACAATACATCACATAAAATATTACCTTAAATGTATCACACTTTCCTTGCATCTTATTGGCAGGTAGGTTCCCAGCCCCACCTTCCCTCCAGCCAGGATGAGTATCAGATAAACATGATGGCTAAAGTAAGAAAAGAAAGACGGACAGGATCATCATGTGACCCAGAGCCGGGGAAACTTGGCCAGTGACACCTCGTGTCTTCAATCCAATTTGCACTTTCTGGGGTTTGCATGCTGGTCTTGTGCCTGCTTTCCAAGCACTGTACCACTGGACTATATGTCCAAGATCACACTTTATAGCCCAAGCTACACTCAAACTTGTGTATCTCCTGCCTCAGCCTCTAAGCGCTGGCATTTCAGGTGGGCGCCACTATGCAGAGCGTCTTTAAATAGAACAAGAGAACTCCATCTTCTCTGGCCCAGTCATCAGAACTGACAGGCAGGAAGCAGCTTGAGAAGTGTGAAGTAGGTGTGATTTTATTCCTGCTGGGTAGGAAGCCACATCAGTGGAAATCCCTATAAGGTCATGCTTCTCCAACATAAGCTTTCCGAATTAATACCATGAGGAAATCAGGTTTATAATTTAAATTTTACAGCTACCTGCCCTCCCAAATTCTGAATTTGTAACTCTCAGGTATAGGGGCTGGATTTCTAAAGAACCTCAGAAGTTTCCAAGGCTGAAGCTTTCGGAGTGTACTTGCACATTGCAACCACTAGATGGGGCCCAAAGCCCAAAGAATGTACGGACCCGGGCTGGAACCCGACCCCTGAGGATGCTTTTCCAAAAGTGGCCACCAGATGGTGCAGCACGAATGTTCAGGAATCGCATCACCTTAGTGTTCTGAGAGACGCTGTCGAGTCCTCAGCTCTAGTAGCTCTGAGCTCTACAGGAGCTTTGTACCGGGGCAAGTGACCGCTTACAACTCCACTTCCACCAGGGCTCCATCTGTAGTGGTTTAAGTACTGGCTCCCAGCAAGACCACTTAAACCCAGTAGATGCTCAAAGGCTTTGATCTCTTAAACAGAGGGCATTTCTCTCTCTCTCTTCTCTCTCTTTCTCTCTCTCTTTTACACACACAGGGACACACACACACACACACACTGATTTGTGAGCCCGGCAGGGAGCACATTATTATAGATAGGGATTGATTATCACACGTTAACTTCATGCATGCCAGGCATGACATTAAATGTTTAATAAATCCTAACAATATCACCACCTCCCTGGGAAGCAGTTACTGTGATTATTGGACAAACAAAGAAAATGTGGCTCCATGAGCTTGTCACCTGGGGCCACAAGGTTAATAAACCACAGCCTGTACTCAAACACTACGAAGCACTCTGAATCAGAGAGGACCTCCTGCAGGGATGTTTTGAGCTGGCTTTAAGTAGGGTAGAGTCCTAGATCCTTGGGCAAGGAGAAGCCAGAGAGAGGAGGGCACTGGGAGGCAGAGGGACACTGGGAAGAGAGAAGGTAAAAGCAGAATGGGGAATGGGGAGCTGGGAGGACAGAAGAAGCAGCCGGCGAGGTGGCAGCAGCCGCACGGAACACACTGAAAACACTCAGCTCCAGCGCTGTGCTGACTTGCTCTGTGTCAGTGGGCAAGCCACTTAGCTTCTCTTGGCTCACTTTTCCTACCATCCACAGTCTACACATTCCAGGGTTCATTGGACAGACTGGTTATGAAGGTCTGTGGGTAGGTCCATGCTTCAAGTCCTAGAAACTGCTGGACTTCTTTCCCTAGTTGTTCATCCCAGGTACATCTCTTCTGTGCCTCAGTTTCCCCATTTAACAAAACTGGATATAGGCTGTGGAAGTTCAAGGACATGGGCTGTGCAAGTTAAGTTCAAGGGTATGGACTGTGCAGGTTAAGTTCAAGGATATGGGCTGTGGAGATTAAGTTCAAGGGTATGGGCTGTGAAGGTTAAGTTCAAGGGTATGGGCTGTGGAGGTTAAGTTCAAGGATATGGGCTGTGAAGGTTAAGTTCAAGGGTATGGGCTGTGAAGGTTAAGTTCAAGGATTTGGGCTAGGAAGGTTAAGTTCAAGGATATGGGCTGTGGAGGTTAAGTTCAAGGATATGGGCTGTGAAGGTTAAGTTCAAGGGTATGGGCTGTGAAGGTTAAGTTCAAGGGTATGGGCTGTGAAGGTTAAGTTCAAGGATTTGGGCTAGGAAGGTTAAGTTCAAGGGTATGGGCTGTGGAGATTAAGTTCAAGGGTATGGGCTGTGAAGGTTAAGTTCAAGGATATGGGCTGTGGAGGTTAAGTTCAAGGATATGGGCTGTGGAGGTTAAGTTCAAGGATATGGGCTGTGAGGGTTAAGTTCAAGGGTTTGGACTGTGAGGGTTAAGTTCAAGGGTATGGGCTGTGAGGGTTAAGTTCAAGGGTATGGGCTGTGAGGGTTAAGTTCAAGGGTATGGGCTGTGAGGGTTAAGTTCAAGGGTATGGGCTGTGAGGGTTAAGTTCAAGGATTTGGACTGTGAGGGTTAAGTTCAAGGGTTTGGGCTGTGAGGGTTAAGTTCAAGGGTATGGGCTGTGGGGGTTAAGTTCAAGGATTTGGACTGTGAGGGTTAAGTTCAAGGGTATGGGCTGTGAGGGTTAAGTTCAAGGATTTGGACTGTGAGGGTTAAGTTCAAGGGTTTGGGCTGTGAGGGTTAAGTTCAAGGGTATGGGCTGTGAAGGTTAAGTTCAAGGATTTGGACTGTGAGGGTTAAGTTCAAGGGTTTGGACTGTGCAGGTTAAGTTCAAGGGTTTGGGCTGTGAGGGTTAAGTTCAAGGATTTGGGCTGTGGAGGTTAAGTTCAAGGGCTCTGGAAACTAGAGAATTCCCCAGATAGTTCTCAGGCTGATCTTTCGTCCATGGTGTTTGGCAGGCCATGCTGTTGGTGCCTCAGTATCCTCAACCATAAACCAGGGATGCTGGCACCTTGTCACCCTTACCACCTCTTCAGAAGAATTCTATGGAAACTGGACATCCACACAGATCTGGTACAGAGGCCTGGTATTCAGCCTATGCCCAGCCTCTCTAGCAGTGCTCAGGTTACTAGAAAAGGAGGTGGATTTGGACCTTCTGGAGGCGTTGTCTGGTGACATGCTGGTGAGTGAAGAGTGAAGCACCCAAAGACCCCGCCTCTGGCTGCATCCCTGCTGGACCTTTCCCTCCCCACTTATGGTCAGTTTCTCTGTATAGGAAGGTCAGCCTGGGTAGGCACTGTCAATGCATGCATGGGCCACTGTGGCCTCCCTCCTGTGGGAAAGGATTATCCCCAACCGGCTCCAAGTTGGGCACAAAATCTTGCTCCAAAGAAGCAGTGCTCACAGGGAATCCATGGCACTGTTGGGCCAGGCTGAGTGTGTAGTGAAGGGCAGAATACTTGCTCAGCATATGCAAGGACCTGGGTTCAGCCTGCAGAGGGGGTCGTCAGGCAGCAAATAATTTACCAGCTCCACAAGGATCACCATAGATTGGACTACAGAGGAGGCCCCAACAAGGACTGGGACAGAGAGTTGGAGATGGCTTTGGGGAGAGATCTTTGGATGCTCCTGGGAGCCACCAAGGGATACTGTAGGATGGTTAGGGGTGGGCTAGAATGGCTGCCAAATTCTACAGGCTTATCCTACCTGAGGGTCTCTCCTGCGTCCCCCTCTCCCCCGCTCAGGAGTTACTAAGCCCCAAGAAGGAGCTCTGGCTGGAGCCCAGCAGAGGAGCTACCCATCTGGGAATACTGTGGAACCCGATAGTCTGGTGGCTGTGGCCCCAGGGAGGTTTGCCAGTGGGGTCCCCCCTGTAGGAGCCCAGCCTGACTGAGCATATCCAAACATGGGGAACTCACTGCTCTGTTTCCACTGACTTCACCACCTCAGCTTCCCAACAGGATCAGGGAGAGGGTCCCTTTCTCACTAGTTTCCTAGTATCTTGTGGGGATCTGATATCACTTTCATGTCATGGTGCCAAGGGAGAGTGTTCCTACCTCTAGGGGGCATCAAGAAATGGCAGGTTCTTCTCCTGGCTTGGTGACCTGAAGACAGACACCATGATGGCAGCTTACTAATGGTGACCACTAAGGACACTTTGCTGGGACTCTATCCTGCCCAGGGAAAAACCAGTATGACTTTGTAGATATTACCTCTGTTATCCAGGGCAATTTTAGGCACAGATAATGCATACGGTCCTCAAATTGGAATAAGCAGTGAAAGGACTTATTGAGCTGAAAACCTAAGGCTAGGTTGCTTCCAGGTAAAACTGGATAGGGTTTCAAACGAAGTCACCAAAGTCTTCCAGCCGTCTTCACACTGAGGTATCACCCATCCACACATATACATATAGAAATTGTAAGTAGGTCCAGGTGTGGCGACGCATGCCTCTACTTCCAGTGCTCAGGAGGCTGAGGTGGTGGGATTGTGAGTTCAAGGCCAGCTTGGGTAATAGTGAGACACTGCCTCAAAAGCCAAAGATAAAAATTCAAATGGGACTAGGAACAGAGTTCAATGGTACAGTGCTTGCCTAGCATGTGTGAGGCCCTAAGTTCAATGTGTAGTACCACAAGACATAAATATTTAAAAGTTAATTGGGCTGGAGAGATGGCTCAGTCCTTAAGAACACTTCCTGTTCAAGCATGAGGACCTGAACAGGCCTGAGAGCTCACTCGAGTTCAATTCCCAAGAACCTACAGAAATCGCTGGGTGAGGCACAGAACTCCAGTCCCATAGGAAAGTGGACACCCTAGAATCACTGGAGCTTGTGACAAAATGACAAGCTCTGGGATCACTAAGAGACACTGACTGGTGGGAAGAGACATAGACCCAACAACCCCCTCCAGGCACTACAGAGGTGTCACATATGCACACACACACACCACACACACACAATTAATCAAAATAAATTTTCAGTGGTCTCCTGATCCCATTAACATGGTGGGTCCCGGGAATTCAAGTTTCCCTCAGCCTCAAGTACATGTGGGGAAGGAAGTGTGCTTTTCTGGGGGACCCAGGTATGCTCTGAACAAAAGATTGTTGTGGGGGCAGTAGATCCACACCACAAGTCCCTAGTGCTCTGTTCCCCCCAAATCATCCGTACAGAGCCTGAGGCAGAAGCTGTGGGCTGGAAGCATAAGAGAGAGATGGGAAAGTGGGTGGGGCAGAGTCCTGGAAGAGACAGAGACCTTGGGATCAGAGGTTCAAGTGGGGGTGGATGGGCAAGGTAAGGGTGGCAAGGAGAGACACTACCCTCACGTTCTCCCAGCCCAGCTAGGACCTTTTCTCCCTTCAGTCTGTCTGAGGAATCTCAAGTATACCCAACTGGCCTGGTATAGGCCAAATGGAGCTGGCCTGTCCTATGACTCCCTGAGGCCTCTTAAGAAAGCAGATGTCTTGGCTGTAATCTCTAGGGACTGGATGTGCCCTTCCAACACCCCACATTTCAAGGAGATCATTCACTTATAAAAGCAGTTTTTGATCCAGGAGAGCCTACAGTGTGTGACTCTGTCCTAGGTACTAGGAACACCACTGATGTTCTAGCACCAGAGTCAGTAAAGTTGGGCTGGAGAGATGGCTTAGTGGGTAAGGCACTTCCCTGCAAAGCCAAAGGGCCCAGCTTCGATTTCCCCAGAACCCATGGAAAGTCAGCTGCACAAAGTGGTGCATACATATGAAGTTCATTTGCAGTGGCTAGAGGCCCCAGTGTGCCCATTCTCTCTATCTCATAAATAAGTACAATTTTTTTAAAAAAAATTAAAAAAGAAATAAAAGTGACAAGATTGTTTTGAAGCAAATGTCAGTACCAGAGAGTGAATAACACCAGAATGAATCCTTTTCGGGTATATTCAGTCAAGGAGGGTTCTGCTGAGGTGGTAGCTTTTGAAGTGAGACCTAAGAGGTAGACTTTATAGATCTAAGAAACACTGAGTGCTACATTGACAGCAAGAGATGGCTCTGCCACAGGGATGGGCCTCACTGGAAGGAGAATGTGGGCTTGAGGCTGTGGTGACGCTGAAGGCCGCTGCTCAGCACACTCTGCTGCTGAACACCTTACCCCTGCTCAACAGAAGACCCCAGCGATCTCCCCCTGGCCGTCACGCAGAGATGGTCTCTTGCAGGGACAGAAAGGGGAGTGAAGTGGTCCAGGTTAAAGAGCAAGGGAGAGTACTGGGAAAGGAGTGTCCAGCTGGACATTTCTCTCTGCATCCCAGATTGGCCCTGCGCCCCGCACCCCCCTGTCCTGCCCCGGGACTGTAGGCCAGAGGAGCCCTGTGTGTCTGGCCTTGGGTTGAGTCAGTGGGGAGCAAGTGAAAGCTCAGCGGAGGAAGAGCCTGAGCTGACCATGTCTGCTGCCTCTCTAGAGGCCCCTGCTTGGCACAGGTCTCCTTCCTTTGGAGTTGCACTGGGGTGAGGTGAGCCTTAGGCCTCTGGGCTTCTGTCCTAGGTGCCTGTGACACCTTTGTGCTCCCCTTACCTGCCAGGCTGACTGCTCTGGAGAGGGCACTGTGGATTTTGGGAAATCTTGTGACCTGACAAGGAAGTGAGGTTTTGTAACGAGTAAAGCTGGAGAGATGGCTTAGCGGTTAAGGAGTGTGTGTGTGCCAAGCCTCAGAACCCATTCTTGATCT
Source organism: Dipus sagitta (assembly GCA_036346955.1). Classification (NCBI taxonomy): domain Eukaryota; kingdom Metazoa; phylum Chordata; class Mammalia; order Rodentia; family Dipodidae; genus Dipus; species Dipus sagitta. The sequence goes on from CM070770.1 coordinate 236,762,665, forward strand.
CCGTCCAGATCCCACGTAAGCCAGATGCACAAAGGTGAGGCTAGTGCAAGGTCACATATGTACACATCCATGCATATGCCACACATGCACACACACACATATACATCCATGCATATGCCACACATGCACACACCTGCCTCTGGGATTCGACTGCAGTGGCTGAGGCCCTGGCACACCACCAATTCCCTCTCTCTCTCTTTCTCACCCCCCCCCTGCAAACAAAAGTAAAGCAAAGACAAAGCAAGGTATAAAGAGTGCACAGAGTCCTTGGAACCCAGTGGGGTGGTAGCCTGGAACTGGGGCTTCAATTTGGCTGCAACTCTTGGACTCAAGGGAAGGCCTTGCCCATTCGTACCTGGAAAGACCCCGGAGGTGTTCCTCAGATGAACCTGAGACCCAGAGGCAGCAAGGAAACAAGGGAAGGGGCTCAGTGGCCCTGGCTTCTTAATTTCTTGTGGGTTGAACTTATCCAAATAGGTTTCAGCAACAACACTTGAAGTTGGACAAGAAGATTAGCTGATCCACACAGTAAAAATTCAAGTGCCGCGTGGCTCTCTTCAGGGCCGGGTGGCTGGAAAAAAGGCTCACCCTTTCTCTTTCTCTTTGTCTTTTTCTTTCTTTCTCTTTCCCCAGTTCTTGGCTCCATTTTCTTTGGTATGGCTTCCACCTCAGGTGGCCTCTGGCCTTCACTACCCACATCGTACGAAGTTCATTTATGACTAAAAGGCCAGTGTACTGCTGAAAACTGCATGGAAGGTTCTAGAATTCTTCTTTGGCTTCAATAGATACCTTCGCAGCCCATAGCTGAGCTATACCTTGCTGGGGCAGAGGCTCACTTTCCATCAAGGTCTGTCATGCAGCCACTGCAAAGCCTAGGGTGGGTCACATCCATAAACCTGGAGTGTGTGTGTGTCGGGGGGGCTCCCAGAGGAAAGCTAAGGGCCAAACTCCGAAAACAGGAGTAGGTCTCAGAAGGAACAGACCACAGATAGCCATGACCTTCCCCTAAGCCCTGCGTTTTCAGGCTTTAGGGACTTGTGCTGCCTCTTTGAAGGAGGGCCCAGTAATCCTAGCTAACTCCATTTCTTTCTCTGAGTCCTCCCAAGTTTATCTTAAATGCCAGGAACAGCGAGCCCTGCAGGCATGCATGCTGACTGGAAAGGAGCATGCCTCCTCAAACAGGATCATTCATCTCCAAACAAGAAACAAATTGTCCCCTCCAGCAATAGTGACTTCCCGGAGCCATCAGGACCCAGAACCAGCCCTGAGACGGCCATCAACCAGATTACAGTGGGACCAGGGTTGCGGGGCTAGGAATGCTTCTTGCTGCCTGCTTTGTCCTTCCCTGGCGTATCCTGAAGCTCGCGTCAGCACCTAAATGCCAGGGCTCTGGGTGCAGGTGCCCCCACCCGGCTTCTTCCCAGGGTAGCTGCCCTGGATAACAAATTCCTTCCTTGCTTCACCAGTACTCGTTTCTTTCTGACTGGCCACTTGAGGTGGCAAGTGGCTGAATGTAGTCTTGAGGACACCAGTGAGCAACGCCTGTCTCCGTAGGGACATGAGCTCTATCCCAATGATGTTGGAACCTAACACAGGAAATAGCGCTCAATGAAGAATTCCGGAATGAATGAATGAATGAATGAATGAAACTCTTGTCATATCTTGATGCCCTCAAATTGCAGCCTGGGTAGTTTCTAGGGCTATGGTAAAAAAAAATTCTCTGACAAGTCAAGTGGTTTCAAACACCTGAAATACAACCTCACCCATTTCTGGTGGCTAATGCAGGGCCCCTTGAAGACTCCTTAGTCGCCTCCTCCAGCTGTTGTGGAATGTTGCCTTCAAAGCCTGACATGGCCTTTCCTGTCTTAACATCAGAGCAGCCATGATTGCCTGCATGAGACCCTCACAAGATTGGGCCTACTAACTTTCCTCTGTGGAGGAAGGGAAGGTTCCAGAGACACTCAAGGTCACGCCCAGGGGGCTCAGGTGTGATGTGAGATGTATAAGGCCCTGCCCTTCCTTGAGGATTATATAAGCCATTGATGATTGGTGGCAGGTAAAGACTTTTCTTTGGTGGTATAGTCATACATAAGTTGCCCACGTTTCTGTAGATAAGCCCTCCCCCATGCTCCTGCAAGGAACCCGTTAGACTCATTGGTTCACAAAGCTAGACTTGTGAGGATAGAATCGTGGCTTTGGTCTGTCCCTGGAACCCTATCTGGGGCAAATACACTTTTTTTTGTTGTTTTGTTTTTAGAGGTAAGGTCTCACCGTAGCCCAGGCTGACCTAGAACACACTCACTATGTAGTTTCAGGATGGCCTCAAACTCACGGTGATCTTCCTATCTCTGCCTCCCAAGTGCTCGGATTAAAGGAATGTGCCACCACGCCTGGTTCATGTACACATTTGCTCACACCTCACATCACCAGCATGCCCCACCCTGCAGCTGCCTTGCTGTCTCCTCAGCCTCCCTCTTCATATAGAGCTCTCCTGGGCATCTCTGTGTCCAAATTTTCATCTTATTAGGGCACAGTTATTGGACTAGGCTCACCGCCATTCAATAGGATCTCAATTTGATTCTGTTTCCAGACCCCATTTACCTATGAGGACATGCATGGGGATGAAGACTTCTGAGACACACATCTACCCCTCCCCCAGACCTTTTTCTATGTTGGCATTAGCTAACAAACATATTCCCCAATCTCAGGGGTTTAATAAGTCATTGTGCTTCTCACACGCGATGCCAGGCGTGACTCTGGTTGCTTGCATCCTGTGGCTCTGTTTTATCCACACAGGGCCCCTGGGGTTACTAGGCAGGGAAAGAGAGCTCCTTGGAGGTGCAATGGAGCCCTGGAGTTTGTGCCTACACTCACTCACAAGCTCATTTCCATCAGATCCTGCCCACGCTCTCCTGGTCTCTTGGGCCTGGGTTGCTAGTGGTCCCTGCTGCAGCTCTGCAGGACCCTGAGCCTTCCTCTCACGGATAGCAGCTTCTGGAGCATTTGCCATCTCCAAATAGGCCCTATTTACCAGCTTTGTAAAAAGAAATGCATTTTACTTATTTATGTGTGTGTGGGGGGGGGCACACCAGAGTGTCTTCCAACTGCAAGTTTACATCTGGCTTTACATGGGTGCTGGGGAATTGAATCCAGGTTGGCAGGCATTGCAAGCAAGTGGCTTTAAGAACTGAGCAATCTCCCCAGCATCCCTGCTCTCCTTCTTTGGACTTTCGTGTTCTTGAAATGCCCAATGTAAAGAAGATAGGCAGTCAAAGTTGCCCTCCCTGAGGATCAACACAAGTTTCAGGCCAGCTGAGGCTACCAAGCAAGACCCTGTCCTGCAAAACTAGTGGTAGAAGGCTTGTCTAACATGCACAAGACCCTAAGTTAAATCCCCGGCAGTGACAGAAAAAGCTACCTTCTCTCCCCCCATAGGAGCTCACTCCAAAGCTGTGTTGTTTAAGCTCCATGCCTTAGAAAGACTTTGGGGGAAAAGCTGAAATTCAAACCAGGTATCACTGGAAACTCATGTTGACCTCCCCCTTGGCTCTCTGGTCCTGTGATCTCTGTAGAAAGACTACAGTGGAGTTGGAGAGATGGCTTAGTGGTTAAGGTGCTTGCCTGCAAAGCTGAAGGACCCAGGTTTGATTCTCCAGAACCCATGTACACCAGATGCACAGGGTGGCCAGCCATGGTGTGCCCATTTTTTTTTCTCTCTCTCTCTGTCTCTTTTCTCTCTTACTCAAATAAATAAATTAAAATAAAATCTTTTTTTAAATGAAAGACTACAGAGGACACAGAAAGTAGTATAGACTTTATTGCAGAGTCAAGGAAAGTATGCTCTCATGGCTGGAGAAATGGCCTAGCAGTTAAGGTGTTTGCCTGCAAAGCCAAAGGACCCAGGTTCAATTCCCCAGGACCCACTTAAGCCAGATGCACAAGGGGCACATGGATCTGGAGTTCGTTTGCAGTGGCTGGAGGCCCTGGCATGCCCATTCTCTCTCTGCCTCTCTTCTATCTCTCTCCCTGCTTGCAAATAAATTTTAAAGGAAAGAAAGAAAGAAGGAAAAGTATGCTCTCCTGGGGTGAGAGTGGATAATGGTCAGAGAGACAGCTTGCATGTTTAGTCAGGCTTTTTACTATTTCTAAAGTTTCTGGAACAGACAGCTTCCTCTGAAGGGCATTGTCTTGACCGGGTGATTAACAGGTCTATTTGGATTGACTCTTACAGAGGGGGGCAACACTATATGATCACTTAATGACCTTCTGGGCAATTCGGAGTGCCTCGGGATGCTGTAGCTCCTCCTCCCAGGACCAGAGATATGACTCAAGTCCCATTCCTCTGACCAGTAATTAGAGTTGTGCAGGTCCAGTCTTTGGCTTTATATGTGGCTCTCTATGAGAGAAGGGTACAGTCGAATGGTCTTCAAGACTGTTGTATTACTTATTTTATTTTTTTTTAAATTTTATTTATTTATTTATGAAAAGAGAGAGTGAGAGAATGAGCATACCAGGGCTTCTAGCCACTGCAAATGAACTCCAGACACAGGCGCCACCTTGCGTATCTGGCTTACATGGGTACTGAGGAATAGAACCTAGGTCCTCAGGCTTCACAGGCAAGCACCTTAACTGCCAAGCCAACTCTCCAGCCCCATTCCTTTTCTTGTTATGATCAATTACCTGACTAGAGAAGCAGCTCTGAGGAGGAAGGGCTTATTTTGGCTTATAGTTCCAAGAGACAAAGTCCCTTATGATGGGGAAGGCATAAAGGAACTGGACACATTGGATCTACAGTTAGGAACTGGAGTGATGAATGCTGGTGCTCAGCTCACTTCCCCCTGAGGCAGCTCTGGACCCCTTCTCATGGAATGATGCCACCCACAGTTAGGATGGGTCATCACATCTCAATTAGTATCTAGAAATTTCCTCACAGATATGGCCAGAGCTTTGCTTTCATTCTTATTGATATAGGAATTTGGGGGTGTCTTGAGAGTCCTGGAACCTTATCTCGGCTCTCTAGTGGGCAATAACTTAGGAGTTAGAGTGTTAGAAAACTGAGTAGTCATGTAAAACTTCAATTGCAGATAAGGCACTTGCCTGTGAAACCAAAAGACCCAGGTTCAATTCCCCAGGACCCGCATCAGCACAAGGTGTCTCATGCATCTGAATTTCATTTGCAATGGCTAGAGGCCCTGTGTGCCCATTTTCTCTCTTTACCTGCCTCCCCCCCTTTTTTAAATGAACAAACAAAAGCATTTTTTAAAACTTCCATTGAGTGGGTGGCTTCTAGATTCTTGTCTTATGTATTCATGGAATTGAAGTCCACAGACCAGAGAGTAAAGTTCAGGCAGTTCTTGTTAGATTATAGGTAGAACTTAAAAGAAGAAAGGAGGGCAGCGCCCTTGCCCAAGGAGGCAAGGGTTTCCTGGGAATGGGGAAGTCCACCTCCATCCAGACCTTACAGACCATCTTGTAACCCCATGGATGGGCTGCTGAGTTTTGAACAAAGGTCAGTTTGTTCCTGATGCCAGGTGTCTGGGGTCAAGTTCCAGGGAAGGGATGAGTCCTTTCACATCTTTCTTTCCTGTCACAGCATAGGAAGAGATAAACACAGAGGCATTTATTCATCTCCTCTGGTGAGATAAGAAAAGAGACAGATTCTCTCATCTGTCTGACATTTCTGACCCGAAGGAAAGTGAAACGACCTAGATTTTTTCCCTATGGGCCCAAGGTAATTCCTGTGTTTGGCTAAGAGAAAGCCATCTACTTTTGGGTCCCCATCACTCCTAAACTGCCTATCATGTCGTCAAGATTGACCATCACTTCAGCTAACAGTTAACTAACTAACCACCTAACACAGGCAACTGATATAAACGCAAGTGGCAGCTGTGGGCCCCACCCAGGACGACGGAGAGCAGTGAGGAATGGGACAACCAAAGGCCCTCCTCACCTGAAAGGAGCCGCCTAGCTTCCTGAGGGCCGCACATGGAAACAGGCACCCCCGGGAGGCTAGATCTGGGGCAATTCTTTAAAGAAAACCCCAAAGTCTAATTTTTGCACTAGGTTTCCCAGATTTCAAAATACCAGTCCAGCTGGATTCAGCCCACAGGCCACCAGTTAGCACCCCTGCTTCAGTGAAGCAACTTTTTCCATTTTCGCTCCCTGCTCTCTAGCTCAGCTCTCTGGCTATGCACAGGATGTGGCCAGGATCCAAACGGGGCTTGGCCAGCAGGCAATCCCCCTCCCCAAAGGACCTCAGGCTCCTCCCTCAGCCCGCCTGCTGGGCCTGGTTCCTCCCAGAGGCTCTTTGCAACTGACTGTGGTAAGCCCACCCCACAGGCAAGTCTGAACATGTCCAAAGCCCACTGGGACCCAAGCCAGTGAGCTCTGAGAGAGCTCACACTCCTCACTGTGACTTCCAAGGTCCTGGCTGCAGGTGTCTCCTGGCCATCTCAGCCTGTGACCTTGCTCCTGGAATTGACCCCAGTGCCCTGTACAGTACAGATAGGGAGACTTCCTTTTCTGGTGCATGTGGCTGGAACATCTGCCCACTCCTACCCAATGGTGCAACCTTTTATAACCCTTCAGGTATCAGCAGAGAAGCCACTTCTTCAGGAAGCCTTCCTGGACTGTCCCTTGGTTCAGGGTCTGAGGTCAGGCCCCAAGAGAGCTTTATAACTTACTAAATTGTGTTTCCTGAGAGTGGGGCGACAGTCCTCAGGGAAAGAGAGCTGAATGCTATCATGTTCCTCACTGTATATGTAGCATCCAGTCATTGAAGCCAAGTAGGAAGGAAGGGAGGAGGGAGGCTGGACTCTTTCTGTCTCTGCCTCTCTCCATCTCTACTATCTCCACTCAATGTGAGTCTCCTTGACTATATATCCAAAACCCCTGATTCTTTTTTCAAAAATGTTTTATTATTGACAACATCCATAATTGTAGACAGCAAACCATGATAATTACCCGCCCCCTCCCACTTTCCCCTTCACAACTCCGCTCTTCATCATTATCCCTCTCGCTGTCAATCAGTCTCTCTAACAAAATCTCTGATTCTTGATCAGGTATCAATGTCACTGGCCCTCCTTCTTTTTAATCATTTCTTAAAAATTATTTGAGAGACAAGTAGATAAGAGAATGGGCATGCCAGACCCTGTAGCCACTGCAAACACCAGATGCATGCTCCACCTTGTGCTGCTGGCTTTACGTAGGTACTGGGGAATCAAACCTGGGGCCTTTGGCTTTGCAAGCAAGTGCCTTAACCTCTAAGCCATCTGTCCAGCCCTGGTTCTCCTGTTTCTGAGCATCCCTTTTCCCACCCCCACCCCAGCCCTGCTCCAGGGAGTGTGGGGTTTCCTGACCCCTTCAAACACTGCTGCCCTCCAACCTCAAGACAAGGAGTCCACAGCAATCACCGCCAGGTGTTTACCAGCAAGAACTCTTTAGCTGTGGACCACGATTGCGGGGTACCAAAAGTGGGGTGAGGAGGACGCACTGGAGGGGGGCACAGAGGCCTGGAGTGGCGGGAGGAGGGGAAAATACACGCAGGAGGCCAGCAAAGGAGAAAACAGAAGAGCCAGTGGGGGGTGGGGCAGAGAGGGGCGGACCCGAGCGCGCCCCCTCCCCCAGCCTCGCGCTGCCAGCGCGCTCCCAGCCCAGCCGGCCACATCTGGTAGCTGCCCGCCCTAGTTTCCGCTGCATCTAGACTTCCTCCGGTGGTGGCTGGAGGCTATGCATCTGGGGCTTTAAAGATACAAAGGGATTGCTAGGCTCTGCAAGCACGAGCAGCAGGCTGGGACGCAGGACCCCATCATGAGCCCTTGAACCCGGTGTAGCCCCAGCAGCCGAGCCAGAGGACTCTTGGAGCACTGCTTGGAGCAGGCGCCAGCCAGGCGGCGACGCGGCCACACGCACAGAGCCAGCGACCCCGGGGGCGGCTTGCGGGGGCCCCGGAGCGCAACGATGGAGGCGCGAGTGGCCTGGGGAGCGCTCGCCGGTCCCCTGCGGGCTCTCTGCGTCCTGGGCTGCCTGCTGGGCCGCGCCATCGCCGCACCCTCGCCCATCATCAAGTTCCCCGGCGATGTTGCCCCCAAAACGGACAAAGAGTTGGCAGTGGTGAGTTGCTATACTAGCCTCATCCAGCCAAGTTTGGACAAGCTTTCGGAGGCAGAGGACGGGGGAAGGGGAGGGCGCCCTACCCTCAGTTGGCACATAGTGTGGGGAGGGGCTTTGGTAAACACGGTGGGGGAGTTCTTTGGCTAGCTGATGGAGGGATCATTTCTGTAAAAGTTAGGTGGCGGGGATGGCCTTTGGAAAGTGGAGAAGGCCTTTGATAACCAACTTGGAAAACTTCAGGGCACATCCAGGGAGCGAGGAAGGAACTGAGGAGAGGAAGACCGGTGCTCGGGCAAATGTCTGGAAAGAGTTTTTTTGTTTTTTTTTTTAATTTTATTTTATTGTAAATAAAGGGGCATTGTCTACTATCTGGAGATTTGGGGGCGGCGCGGGCTTTATAAACGACTTTTGGACACATGTGGGAAGCTGGCAGCAGAGCCCTTGGCAAGCGTCTTGGTAGGCCTTTGGCAAACAGCTGAAGGGGAGGTGGTCTCTTGAAAATAGGAGGGGGGCTTTGAGAAGGGCTGTTTTGGTTTATAATTTGCACAAATCTTTGCACATGTAAGGATGGCCAAAGCAGGGCTTGGCAGACTTACGGAGGGGAGGTCTTTGGCACACATCTGGAGAGGGAAGACACTGGAGGACCACTTGGCAAATAATTGGAGCAGGAAGGAAGCAGGGACTCAGGGTACAAGTTGGTCAGAAGGATCCAAGTTTAAGAAAATTTCTTCGAACTTTTGCGAAGGACAGAAGGAGACAACCTGCCCGTCGCGGCGGCGGGAGGGCGGCGAGAGGAGCAAGCGCGTGGGGCGGGGGCGGACGGCGCCGGGCTGGGGTCGGCCAGCGGCCAGCTTCGCCCTCCTTCCTGGCCGGCTCCAGCGCTGCGGCTCAGATGTTATTGTGTGAGCGCGCGCCTGGCTCTGGGGCGCCCTTGGCCACAGCGTTGCATAAGCTGGCTGGGAGTATCCCACTGCACTGTGCAAGAAGCACATCCTGCCGTGGGCCATGGACCACTCTAGATGTTTCCCCAGACCTCAGCATGTCTGTGCCTCTACTGCTTCAAGCACCCTAGATATTCCCAAACCGCCAGCCGACTTCCTCTCCATCCTCCCCAGAACTGGGAATGGCCTTGCCTCAGGTCACTTTGGGAGCCTCTTTGCCCAGCTCCCATCCTTTTACAGCCTCTGTCCCCTCCGGGTAGATGGATTAGGAGGTAACAAATTTTTAGGGGCTACTTTTTTCAAGGGTCTAATGAATGATGTGGCTGGTGGTGAGCAGCTAGAGTGTAGCATCAGAAGAGGGTAAAAGCTATCTGGGGCCCCACACCTACAGCCCAAGAAAGCCCATGTTTCTCAGAGGCAGTGCAATGTGTGTGTGTGTGTGGCGGGGGGGATCTACAAAAGGGATAATGAAGGAGGGAAGCAATACAGTGATGGAGGAGGGCTTTCCAAGAGGGGCTCTAGCTAGGTTTAGTGGTACACACCTGTAAACCCAGCTCCAAGGGAGGCTGGGGCAGGAATATCCTGAGTGCAAGACTAGCCTGTGCTACACAAGACAAAATAAGGAAAAGAAGAGCTAGGGACTTTGAACGTATACTTATCTGTCTTCAGATGGGGTGTGCTAACCAACTGGCCTGGGGGACTTAGTGAACTTCTGCACTCTCGTTTTCTTCCTTTGTAGACGGAGGGTAATGTTGGCAGCCATCTTGGGGTAAAAGGACAGGTGATCTTACACACTAGAAGAGTACTTGGTGCTTGGGAAGCACTCAGCAAGTGTTAGCCTTTATTACTATCATAATGTTGTTAGTTTTATATCCTCTTCCCCCGCACCCTTTGCTGACTACTGGCAATGAAGTTAAGAAAGTCATAAGAACTCCTGGCTCTTAATTATTCTAACCCAGCCTTTATCACTTATTTAATTTTGTTTATCTTTGTGATCCACCCACCTCCCTGCACTGGGCTTTAAATGTCACAGACAAGAAGTGCCTGTCTGTTCAGTAGTTTATCTCCACAGTAGCACAGGGCTTGGCACATACTAGGTATCGGAAAATATTTGTTAAGTATATAAACTTTTGGTGTCTGAACTTATGCAGTGGCATGATTGGTTTTGGGCAGAGACCCTGAAGGACAAGCATGGTCTCTTTTAAGAAATAGCAGACCCAAGATTTGAACCCAGGTCTGTTACCAGAGCCCAAGCGAATAACCCTTCAATCTCTTGATAAGAAAACAAAAAGGGAGAAAATAATCCAGATGTCGAGTGTCTCAGTGAGATGATGGGTCCAAGAAGGGTGCTAGAATATCATGGTTTCAAGACAGGCTCTGGACAGAGGATGCTTGGGCACCAGATCCAGATCTGCCATTTGTGAAGTGCGTGACCTTAGGCAAGGTTCTTGACCTGTTTGTTTTAGTTTCTACTTCTATGTGATAGGGCTAACCTGTATAATGAGCAGTAAATGAGTTAACGTATTCTGACTGCAGGGCAATGAAAGGTGGTGGCTATGTCCCCGGTAGCCTTTGACTCAGCTGGGGGTGACAGAGTTGGGTGGGGGCTGGTTGGAGCAGTCCACTTTGTCATCTCAACGTGGCGCCTGGCCTTGGGGCTGCTCTTTCCTCCCAGCAATACCTGAACACCTTCTACGGCTGCCCCAAGGAGAGTTGCAACTTGTTTGTGCTGAAGGATACCCTCAAGAAAATGCAGAAGTTCTTCGGGCTGCCCCAGACAGGTGACCTTGACCAGAATACCATCGAGACCATGCGGAAGCCTCGCTGCGGCAACCCGGATGTGGCCAACTACAACTTCTTCCCCCGCAAGCCCAAGTGGGACAAGAACCAGATCACATACAGGTGCCAACGAGGGGCTGGGGAGGCAGGACCAGCTGGCAGAGGGTCAGGAATCTCCTTGGGCCTTGGCTTCCCTACTCAGGTGGTCCAGGAGATATCAATGCTGAGCACTCTCGGGAGTTTGCATACAAAGTTCTTGGCGAGGGGAGTCAGGCAGACCTGGACCTGTGCCTCACACTGGTTTTTGCCCTTGTCTACAAAGCCAGGCTAGGAAACCCCTTCCTCCTAGTGCTGGTTGGAGAACTAAGCTATGTTGCATATTTATCAGGGGCATCCATAAATCTTGGGGATTGTGATTATCCGCTGGCTCAATGGAGCAAGAAGAGGGAGCTCAGTGATTGGCTGCTAACTGGGTTTTTATCTCATAGCAGTGTTATAATTGGTTACTAATGGGGTGAAGAGCTCCACTCCATGGCCAGTGCTGATTCTAAGGGGGAGATCTCAGCCCTGTGCTCCATGTTGCACTAATTATGTCCCTGGCACCTTTTTCTAGACAGAAGTGAGACATGAGACAGTCTGGGATGGACATCAAGACATTCTAGGAGGGTTGTTCCCTTAGTGAGCTCTATTTAGCACATTGATCTTCACAAGCATGCTTGTGTGCACACTCACATGTGCATGCATATCCACACCCTTTGTGCACACGTTACCCCCTTGCCCTCACACACTTGCATATACACGCAATGACGTGCATGTCCACCCCCTCCAGGATCATTGGCTACACCCCTGACCTGGACCCTGAGACAGTGGACGATGCCTTCGCCAGGGCCTTCCAAGTCTGGAGCGATGTGACTCCTCTACGGTTCTCACGAATCCATGATGGGGAGGCTGACATCATGATCAACTTCGGCCGATGGGGTAGGACAGCCAAGAGACAATGGGCTGTGGGGATATTTGAGGGTCATGGGGATCCTGAGGACAGCTTAGAGAGCAGAGTAGCAGGTGTAGACACTAGAGGGGGTTTAGTTGTGGGCAGCAAGACACAGTGCAGACATTGGTGAGTCACACATGTGAGGGCAGAGGATGCCCTACAGTGTAGCCTTCAGACAGTGAAGACCTGTAGTAAGAGGTCCACTGTACCACCTGAATGGGAGCCCCTGTGTGCGTATAGTGTTTGGATTTAAATTAGTAAAAGAAAACAAAGAGATTTATTTATGAGAGAGAGAGGGAAACTGCTGGCACATGTGCCGCTTTCTGGGGTCTGGCTTTACGTGGCTGCTGGGGAATCAAACCCAGGCCATCATGGTTTGCAAGCAAGCCCCTTTACCTGCTAAGCAATCTCTTCAGCCCTCTCCAAACCAAAGAGATTTTTAAAAATTAAAATTCAGCTCTTGGTCACAATAGCAATGTCTCAAGCGCTTAATAGCCGCAGCACAAAGGACACTCACATCACTGTGGACAGTTCTGCTGGACAAGCTGGCAGATGGGAAAGCAAGTCAAACTAGTGGAGTAGTGCACACATGGGAGTGAAGGGGCTGGAGCCCGGAGCAAGGCTGGTGCTGTGGACACTGAGTGCTATCGTCATGATGGAAGAGGGCAGGTCAAGAATCAGTGTGGTCATGGGAATAAATGTGGGATGAACATGGGTAGCGCATTGGGCCCAAGGTCTAGATCTGTGGTTAGCTGGGTTGTGGGGAGGAGGATAGGGGTATAGACCTGGGGACCAGGGGGGTTGTTGTGAGCATGCCGCAGTGCACAACAGACATGTGGTGGGTACAGAGCTGATGGTAGCAGTGTAGATAGTGAAGGTCGGTGGTGTGGACCAGGGAAGCGTGTGGACTTAAGGGAATAGTGTGGAGCATGGGAAGGTAACAGCCAGGCCCACTTCCTCTGTGCGTCTCCATCCGAGATAACCCCAGTGGAACAGGGGAAAGGAGCAGATGTAGGTGGGCACAGGGCTCCAGACACAGACTGGAGTGTGGATGGGCTTCAGGGAGCCCGGCTGGGGAGGCTAGAAGCTGACGTCCACTGTGGGTTTCAGAACATGGAGATGGATATCCCTTCGATGGCAAGGACGGGCTCCTGGCACATGCCTTCGCTCCGGGCACTGGTGTTGGGGGAGACTCCCACTTTGACGATGATGAGCTGTGGACTCTGGGGGAAGGACAAGGTAAGACAGTGACCCTCAACGTGTCTGCTTGTCCCCTGGAAGTAAAGCCCATGGTTTTCCCTGGCAACCTTGAACCATCTGCTTCTGCTTCATCTGCTGCAATGGGATCAGGGTGATGAGAGGGGAATGGGAGTCACACTCCCAGGGTGAGTTTGCAGCAGAGGCTAGGGAGGTCAGTGCCCCTCCCTTGTGTCCCCTCAGTGGTCCGAGTGAAGTATGGGAATGCAGACGGGGAGTACTGTAAGTTCCCGTTCCTGTTCAATGGCCGGGAGTACAACAGCTGCACGGATACGGGCCGCAGTGATGGTTTCCTCTGGTGCTCTACCACCTACAACTTCGAGAAGGATGGCAAGTACGGCTTCTGCCCACATGAAGGTGAGCATCCACCCTGGCCCTGACTCTCTACTCACCCAGGCCTCCAGCCTCCGTAAGTTCCTGGAATGCTGACTCCCTCCACACTCCACAGAATGGCAGCTTCCCTCCACTCCACTGTACAGTGGTCAGGGCCCATTATCCCGTTTTGATCCATCCCCATGTCTCTCATTTACTGCTAGAATCATGCATTGTTTAGTGTTCATCACGGTTGTGTGAACATAGTGTTCTTTTTTTTTAAAGAAAAAATATTCATTATTATTTGCAAGCAGAGAGAGAAAGAGACAGAGAGAGAGAGAGAGAGAGAAAGAGGAAGGGAGAGAGGGAGACAATGGGCTCACCAGGACCTGTTGCCACTGCAAATGAACTCCAGATGCATGCACCACTATGTGCATCTGGCTTTACATGGGTTCTGGAGATTCAAATCTGGGCTATTAAGCTTGCAAACAAGCACCTTAACCATTAAGCCATCTCTCCAGTCCAAACATAGTATTCTCATTCAACCTAAGATGGGTGTGATATTACCAAGTTCTCTGATTTTATGGGACCACTGTCATACATGTGGTCTCTTGTGACCTTAATGTTTTGCAGTGCATGACCATATTTACTTACTTCGTATTTACTTAAAATGCTTCACATTTTTAGAAGTCTCACCTTTAGCAATAAGATTTAAAATCATGAGTTTGATGTACATACAACTTTTTTTTAACATACATGACAGTGAATGTAGCACATATGGTTAAAACACATAGTAGTTCTCTCTGGAGCTACTCTGCACTTCAAGACTGAGGATTCAAGAGGAAGAGAAGAGAAGAGGCGAGACATGAAAATGGATGGAAAGCCTATAATGGAATAGGGAAGCAGGGATTCAACTTACTCTGGTACTCGACTCAGTTGAGGACTCCAATCCTGGAGATATCAGCCGTCACTCCTGCACTGGTCCTGATGGCCTCTGTGCTAGTGAGTGACATTGTGAGTTTGTGATCATAAGAGCTGTACCATCTGATTGTGTCTTCTGTCCTTCTAGGCTAGGTGTCCAGCTTAGGTTGTGTGCCTGTGTCATGACAGAGGTATCAGGCTGTGTGTGTGTGTGTGTGTGTGGTGTGTGTGTGTGTGTTCATCCATGATTGAAAACATTTTGTAGAGATGTCCACCTCCTATGGGAACGGGGATGTTAAAAAAGGGGTGTATTAGTTACTTCCTCAGTGCTATGACCAAATTCCTGACAGGAAGCAGCTTAAAGGAGGAAGGGCTTATTTTGGTTTCCAGTTCCAGAGGGTGTAGTCATCATAGGGTGGGGAAGGCATGGTGGCAGGAGTAGCGAGCAAATTTGGTCACGTTGCATCCAGAGTCAGGAAAAAAGGATAGAGAGGACGAGCAGGAAGTGTGGCCAGACTATCCAACTGCAAGGTCTGCTCAAGTGACACACTTCCTCTAGCAAGGCTCCACCTCCCAAAGGTTCCCAAACCTTCTCAAAACAGGGCCACCAGCTGGGGACCAAGTGTTCAAACACAGGAGCCTATGGGCGGCATTTCATATTCAGACTATAATAAAGGGCGAAGATGTTGATATTCATGTTTAATCCATTTTTGAAACATCCCTGACGTACCTCATAATCATAAATCTGTTTTTTAAAGAAGTACATAGGTTTTCATGTTTAATCAGGTCAACATATAGAATGCTTTCAGAGATCAAAACTCCCCCAAATTTGAGGAAAATGGGGAGAAAATATAAGCATTTCCTATATATTAACTACTTCCCCATCCCCTAAGGACTCTATTTTTGAAGACTGTTTTTTTTGGGGGGGGACTAAAATTGTGCTTGTTTGTGAATGTCTCTGTCCCTGTTGCAACAGAATGCGGGCACCAGTCATCATGACAGAAGGAAAGAAACAAAGAGCTTGCTAATTGTCTTCCTGTTTACACTTTTTGCTTATTTTTTCCCCCTACTAGAAATCCAGCTCAGGGCCTCTGCATGATAGGCAAGCACTCCACCTCCATGCTATATCCCCAGCCCCATTTATACTTTTATTACTGAAGCCGAAGTTTGTATTAAACAAGGCCTCAAGCCACTGGTCTTTAGTAAGTCAGGGATTCTTAAATAAAATTACTTTCTGTGTCTTGCATTTCTAAGTAGGGACTGGGGAAAGGCGGCGCCCCTATCATGAGGCAGCCCCTTAGCTGGAACAGGAGCATTGATGATGGATATGAAAGCAGCTGCTTTTCATAAGCTGGGGAGGGTTGGAAGGGTGGAACGCTGGTCTTTTGCTTGGTTCTTAGCCAGGTGCAAGTGTGCATACCACACATGTGTTTGGGTCTGGGTTGGAGGTTCTAGTTACTCAGCCCCTCCTGACTGCTGAGTCAGCGTCTGCTGCCTGCTCTCCTCTTTGGGAGGAGGGTGGGTCCCAGAGGAGACGTGCTTCCTAGGTGGCAGAAATGTAACAGATGGGATGCTGGGGAAAGATGGCCCCCATCCAAGTTAACACTTTACCCTCCTCTACTCTTAAGTCTTTAGAGCTCATGCTCAGTTCTGCCTCTTCTCTAGGCCCTGCTGTTCCCGGAACTACAGAGCAAGAGCAAGGTCTTCTGTTTGGGCAGAACAGAGCGTCGAGGATAGAGACCCCCAATCCTGGGCTGAGAGGCCAGGGCCCGGGCTCCATTCTGCCCGTGGTGGGGTTAACAGGCCTGGTGAGGTCACCTCTGGCGCCGCGGTGCACAGATGGTCCTTGTTACGCACTTGTGGTTTTGCTAGTTGGCAATTCCAGAGACACACCATTTTGTAGCGCTGGGGTGGGTGAAGGGATGAGGAGCTTCAGGAGAACTCCAAACAGACAGGCTGGCCCTAATCCCATGCCTTCCCCACTCTGCAGTCACGGCACCCAGGCTGGGGTCAGCAGAGTGGGAACCTGGACAGCAGCTGCCCCTCTGCCCCTTGCCCCTGGAGCTCCTGTGGGCACTGCAGCAGGACTATCTGAAAAAGGGTCTGGGGCTGAAAAGATTGAAGCTGTCTATAGACAGAGAAAGAGAGAGAGAGAGCAAAAGAGATTGTAATTAGTGTGGTTTTTCAGTTAAATTTCATTCACTTCCTTTCTCATATGAACATAAGAAGTTTAGTTTTATTTTTTAAATTTATTTATTTGCAAACAGAGAAAGAAAGCGAGAGAAGGAGTTAAGGAGGGGGAGAGAGAGATAAAGAGAGAGAGAGAGAATATGGGCATGTCAGGGCCTCCAGTCACTGGAAATGAACTCCAGGTACATGTGCTACTTTGTCCATCTGGCTTTGTGTGGGCACTGGGGAATCAAACCTGGGTCCTTAGGCTTTTTAGGCAAGTGCCTTAACTGCTAAGCCATCTCTCCAGCCCCCTATTTTTATTTTTCAAAAATATTTTTTTTATTTCAAATATTTTATTTGAAAGGGGAGAAAGAGAGAGAAGGAGAATGAACATACCAGGGGCCTCTTGCCACTGCATATGAACTCCAGATGCATGTGCCAGTTTGTGCATCTGGCTTTATGTGGGTACTGGGGAATGGAATCCTTACCATCAGGCTTCGTAAGCAAGCACCTTTAACCTCTGAGCCATCTCTTCAGCCCAGGAACATAAGAAGTTTTGAAAGTTTCCCTATTAAATGGAGACACTCTTACAGATGTTCCCACATGAATAGTCTGTGTAGTAATTCTACTGTTGTAACCATCAGTCACACAAAGTAGACAGTGACCTTGGGGATATGGCAGAGTTCTAGAGACCAGCTGTGTCCCAAGTGTTAACCATCGTATGGCTTGGTGTCCGTGAGGT
Source organism: Dipus sagitta (assembly GCA_036346955.1). Taxonomy (NCBI): domain Eukaryota; kingdom Metazoa; phylum Chordata; class Mammalia; order Rodentia; family Dipodidae; genus Dipus; species Dipus sagitta. Next base: position 236,779,892 of record CM070770.1, read on the forward strand.
CTGAGGAGAGTGATCGTGTGAGCCACTCAGGCAGGGGTCCTCTCTGGCACCAGAGTAGCAGCTCATGACCAACTGGTAGAGATGATTTTAATATTGTAACAAGGTAACAATTGACTGGTGTGAACCAGCAGGTGGGCATCCAGCCCTCTCTGCCCAGGCAGGCGTCTCTTTCTCAGTAGCAGTCTTCCCGTTTCTTTCCCTTCCCAGCCCTTTTCACCATGGGTGGCAATGCGGATGGACAGCCCTGCAAGTTCCCGTTCCGCTTCCAGGGCACCTCCTACAACAGCTGCACCACCGAGGGCCGCACCGACGGCTACCGCTGGTGTGGCACCACCGAGGACTACGACAGAGACAAGAAGTATGGATTCTGCCCTGAGACAGGTGAGTGTCGCCGCCTCTCCTTCCACCCCAGGGCCCAGCACCGTGCTGTGTGATAGATACCCACCTGCCCACCGCTAGCTTCCTCTTCCTCGTCTTAACTGCTAGTCAGAATGCTGAGGAGCTGGTGCTGCATGGGTACGGAAATCAAAACAGACACTGGGCATCAGCAGCTGCTACAGCTGTGTTAGTCTGGCCAGCAGGTCTGTCCAGCGCCGCTGGCTCACACTCGCTGTCCCTTAGCCTCCTCTACTCTGTGTACTTCTCCTTCTCCTCGACCTTGTGTCTGCTCCCATGTGGTCAGCATCTTATCTCCTCTCAGTCTCTGCTTTTCATCAAGGACTCCCTCCCTCCCTGCCTTTCTCCCTCCCTTCCTTCTCACTTCTTCCAGCCTACACAGTACTGAGCCTGCTTCGTGCAGCTGACTCAGATGTTGGCCGTCTGAGGGGGTCACCTTCTAGGGCACTGTGTTGAGACCATCAACATGCCCAGCCACTTAAGCGTCTGGCCTGTCTGCCCCTCTCCACAGGCTCTAGACTCTGGCTGCCTGGGTTTGAATCTCGCCTCTGACACTTTCTAGCAATATTAATTCTTTTTTTCCCCCTTTGGTTTTGTTTTCTGGTGGGAGTGTGTTTGTGTATCTGTGTGTTATGTGGGTATGCATGTTTGTCTGTGTGAGGGTGAGCATGTGTGGGGGTTCAGGCCAGAGGAAAGCCTTGAGTGTTGCTCTTTCAGAAGTTGTCCACCTTCATTTATTTATATTTTGGGGGGGGGGATAACGTCTTTCATTGACTTGTACCTGGCCAATTAGGCTAGGTGGGCTAGCCAGAAAGTCCCAGGGATCAACCTTTCTCCATGGCTACCAGCATGCCTGGTTTCTTTTTGCATGTGTTCTAGGGATCAAACTCATGTCTTCAGGCTTGTAATGCAACCCCTAGCCCCAACAGCAAGTTTCTTTTTCTCCCCGTCCCCCATTTGCTTTCTTTCTTTCTTTCTTTCTTTTTTTTTTTTTGGCTTTTCAAGGTAGGGTCTCACTCTAGCCCAAGCTGACCTGGAATTCACTGTATAGGCTCAGGGTGGCCTTGAACTCACAGCGATCTTCCTATCTCTGTCTTCCAAGTGCTGGGATTAAAGGCATACACCACCAGACCCAGCTGCAAGTTTCTTACTCTTTCAAGCCATCCATAATACGGGAGATAACATGGGGTCCATCTGTTCAGGGTTGTTCATGAAGGGTGAGATGAGATGGAACAAGTGTGTGATTTATTAATGTTGGCGTGATGTCATTCCTCCCTGGGTGGTCTCAGAGTCTCGGCTGTCTCTTGATCCTCGTCCTTCACTTTACAGCTATGTCCACTGTGGGTGGGAATTCGGAAGGGGCCCCCTGTGTCTTCCCCTTCACCTTCCTGGGCAACAAGTACGAGAGCTGCACCAGTGCTGGCCGCAGCGATGGGAAGATGTGGTGTGCGACCTCGACCAACTACGACGATGACCGCAAGTGGGGTTTCTGCCCTGATCAAGGTATGAGACCCTGGCCTTCAGCCAGAGACACTGGATACCCCCTGCTTTTGGGCTGGAGATGTTCCTGAGGCAAACTCCAGCATGGACCTTGCCTCCCAGACACCTTCCACTCTACTAAGGACACAGCCGCCCCCACACTCTGCCCAGTGCCTGTGAGGACAGTTTCCTTTACAAGACGTCACTTGGCTGACACCTGATCCTGGGTAGGAAGCAGCCCTGTTATATCCATCCTTACAGGGAGGGCTGTTGCTACTGAAAGTGCCTCAGTTGTAGGCATAGCTTACTCTGCCCTTAGAAACACCTCCCCCCATTCAGCTACGTCCTCAAGGAGCTGGGGCACAGCCAGTGAGAAGGAATGTGGAGTGTCCTCATAGGAGCTCCCAGCTTACTGCCGCACTAGCTCTATCCTTGGCCAAGGTGTGAGTGCCATGTCCTCCTCTGTGCTGGGTGCTGAGGACCTAGCTGGCTGGGACAGCTCTCTGTCCTCCAAGACTCAGGGTGGGGTGAGAGAATGATCAGGGTACAGCCCCTGACCTTACCACAGCTAGGACTGTGAGTAGGGCACTTTGCGTTCAGCCCACAGGGGCACTGGGCTGCAGCTCCCAGGTGGCCTGTGATGGCCTGAGGCAGGAGCTGGTCCAGGAATTGCTAGCATTAGGTCAGCCTGTCTTCATGTTACTTGTATTTGTTTTACTCCCAAAGAGATGGAAACTGGCAAAGTCCAGAGGCTGCAAAAGGAGTGTTCCTTACCCTGATAAATGACAGCTGGGAGAGATGTTGGCTTGCCCTGCTCTGTGTAGTCCTCTGCTTCAAGATGCAGGGAGTGGTTGGTGGTTCAACCAGGGTAAACGTTAGTTTGCTCAGGTCGTCATGACAACGTGTGATAGACTGGTGGCTTAAACCATAAATTGATTCCTTCCAGCTTCTGGAAGCTGGGATTGTAAAATCAAGATGTCAGCAGGCCCTCATGCCCTGCGAAGATGGTCTCGCTCCATTCTGTGCCTCTGTCATTACATAGTCTTCTCCCCTCTGTGTCTACACCTGTTTCTGTGTCTCTTCTCAGGAAGACACAAGCCTATAGAATGAAGAGGATGAAGGGCTACTAATACTCCAATGTGATAGCATTTTATTTTAACGTCCTCTTTTTTTTTTTTTTTTTAGACAAGGTCTCCCTATGTAGTCCAGACTAGCTTCAAACTCCCTTGAGTTGGGATTACAGGTGTTCACACCACACCTGGTTCTAACTGCCATTTTAATTATATCTGCAAATAAAATTACATTCACAAGTAATTGGAGCTGGGCATGGTGGCACGTGCCTTTAATACCAGTACTTAGGAAGCAGAGGTAGTTGGATTGCTGTGAGTTGGAGGCCAGCCTGAGACTACAGAGTGTGTACTAGGTCAGCCTGAGCTAGAGTGAGATCCCACCTCAAAAGAGAGAGAGAGAGAGAGAGAGAGAGAGAGAGAAACAAATAGTTGGAGTTATGGCAATGAATTTGAGGGGGCCACAAAAGAAACAGTATGTGATATAGGATTTGCTTGCATTCTAGCTAAGCCTAGGTAACCCTTGTAAGTGGAAATGATAGTTTTTATTTTTTATTTTTGTGTGTGTTTTTTCCTGTGCTGCTGGGGATGCTAGAACCCAGGGCCCATGTGTAAAGAGAGAGACCATTTTTCTTGGGAAAAATGAGGGAGCCCTGGGTGCAGCACACCCCTACTTGTCTCTTGTGGAAGACCCTGAGCAGTAGGTTTTGCCCTTCCTCTTTATGGACAGACACAGAGGGCCAGGAAGCACGGCTTTTAACACTTAGTACATCAGGTGTGGGCCCTGCGAATGCTTCCCATTCCCCTCCTTCAGAACACACATGGTGCACTGGGGAGAGGCAAGGGCATGCTGGGAAAAGTTCATGAAAGTACGAGGGTTCCCAGGACAAGGAGGAAGTCCACACATACCACTTCTGGGGCTGTCAGCCCCTTCCTTGGAATGTGCCCCAAGGTCTCCCTCCTTCAGACCAAGGCTTGATGCCAATCTATTCTCTCTCCTGAATTCCACCCCGACCCTGTCTCTTCCTTGGTCTACAGGGTATAGCCTGTTCCTTGTGGCAGCTCATGAGTTCGGCCATGCTATGGGTCTGGAGCACTCACAGGATCCTGGGGCTCTGATGGCACCCATCTACACCTTCACCAAAAACTTCCGCCTGTCCCACGATGACATCAAGGGCATCCAGGAGCTCTATGGTGAGAATCAGCTGGGAGGAGTCAAGGAGCATCCTTCAGCCTGAAAGAGAGGCTCTTAGAGTGGGAAATAGCACGATCCTATCTAGGCAGGAAGGCCAGGGACACAGGCAGGGGGCAGGAAGGGTGCTTTGTTCCAGGTTAGAGCAATGCTCTAAGGTTACTTGGACAGCCCAGTCCTTTCTTTTTTAAAAAATGGGGCTGGAGAGATGGCTTAGCCATTAAGGCATTTGCCTGCAAAGCCAAAGGATCCCAGTTCAACTCTCCAGAACCCATGTAAGTCAGATGCACTAGGGGGGTACATGCATCTGGAGTTTGTTTGCAGTGGCTAGAGGCCCTGGCGTGCCAATTCTCTCTCTCTCAAATAAATAAATAAATAAAATATATTTAAAAGTTTTTATTAATTATTTATTTACTTACTTACTTGAGAGAGAGAAAGAGGCAGTGAGTATGGGCGTGTCAGGGCTTCCTGCCACTGCAAATGAACTCCAGACACATGCGTCACTTAGTGCATCTAGCTTTACGTGGGTGTTGGGGAAATCGAACCTGGACCATCACTTTTGGCAAGCAAATGCCTTTGACCATTGAGCCATCTCTCCAGTCCAGCCCTGTTCTTTCTAAACAACACTAATTGTCTATGCCTCCCTTGGCTTCCCATTTCTAGGGAGTCTCCATTTGCTATGCTGGTATGCTGGCCTAGCTGCCCAGGTTTAAGCATCCAGGTATGGTGTAGGATCCAGGAGAGGGAGCTGATTACTGCACAGCATTTCCCATGCCACAGAAATGGAAATGATGATACAGGCCTGAACATTTGTAGTTTCCGCAATATACTCCTAGTTTAGTAGGTAATAAAAACATAACAATGCGCCCCTAAAAGCAATGCTTCTTTTTTAAATTATTGTTTGTGCTTACAGAGTTTAACTAGAGTAAAAGTCAGTCCATTTCCTAAAAATGAAATGAATTCTATAATGGTCCTGGTGGTTCTTTTTTTTATTTTTATTTATTTATTTGAGAGTGGCAGAGAGAGAGAGAGAGAGAGAGAGAGAGAGAGAGAGAGAATGGGCGTTCCAGGGCCTCCAGCCACTGCAAACAAACTCCAGATGCGTGCGCCCCCTTGTGCATCTGGATAATGTGGGTCCTGGGGAACTGAGCCTTAAACAGGGGTCCTTAGGCTTCACAGGCAAGTGCCTAACCACTAAGCCATCTCTCCAGCCCTCCTGGTGGTTCTTGACCCAGGTAAAATAGTGAAAGTGGTGCTTGAGTGAGGAAACTTGGAGATGCTAAATGTGGGAAGGAATCTAAGACCTCAAAGGTACAGTGTAGGGTTCAGTCTGAACCCTGCTATATGCACCAGCTGCAAGAGATTGTGGGGGGTCTTTTGCGTTCAGTTTCCTCAACTATGGCTGCATTTTAAGACGAGTAAAGGAGTTAACCCTTAAGGAAGTGCCACACTCCTGGAGTGACCCCCATACTGCCTTGTCTCTTGTGAACCTAGAAACCTGAGGAAGATGTTGAATTCTTGCCCAGTGACTCAACCTTTCTGGGTCTCTGTTTCCCTATCTATGAAATGGGGTAATAATGATGCCCACCTCCAGATCCAGAAGACTTTTTCTTCTCACCTTAGCAGGTTGGGTGGGCAGCCCTGGGGCTTAGCCTGCTGGGGAGAATCCTTGTTGCTCTGGAGAGTCTAAGGTCAGGTGTCCCCTCTTCCACAGGGGCCTCCCCTGACACTGACATTGACACTGGCACCGGCCCCACTCCCACACTGGGACCTGTCACTCCTGAGATTTGCAAACAGGACATTATCTTCGATGGCATTGCTCAGATCCGTGGTGAGATCTTCTTCTTTAAGGACCGGTGAGTAACAAACCGCTTCTCTCCTTGCCCCTCGCGCCGAGCCTCTTTCCCTTGTTCTGATGACTCCTCCAACCTGAGCATTCCCTGGGGCTCCAAGACAAATCACCTGCAGTCTTCTCACCTGGTTTTATTTTTATTTTTATTTATTTATTTGAGAGAGGGAAAGAGGCAGAAAGAGAGAGAGAGAGGAGACACGCCAGGCTTCCAGCCACTGCAAACGAATTTCAGACACATGAGCCACCTTGTACATCTGGCTTACATGGGTCCTGGGGAATCGAACTGAGGTCCTTTGGCTTTGCAGGCAAGTGCCTTAACCGCTAAGCCATCTCTCCAGCCCCCTCACCTGGTTTTTCTTTGTCTCTCACAACCTACAGACCGCAGCGGCTTATCACACAGACAGTCCTCTTGCTCCCATGTGCTCGAGATGTATTAGGTATCTAGGCTTCTGCAGAGACACTCTACACATCTTTCATTCTCCTAGGATTAGTGGGTGATGGCTGCAGGATGACAGGGTGTAAGAGGACAAACCAAACCACACAAGCACCCTGAAAGCACACATAACACTTCTGAGAATCTTCCATCCATTAAAGCAAGAACGTGGCTAAGCCTGGTCATCCACCCTAGCCCAGAACCTTGAAGGATGGAATGCACTATCACATGGCAAGGAGACACATGGAGACAGATAGAGGGAAGGATGGGGAAAAAGAAATCCAGTCTCCGCCTTCTCCCAGAACACCTTTCACCTCAAGTGGACAAATTGTTGTAGGTGTGGGTAGCCAGTGACCATGAGTAGAAAGAGGCTGTATCCTTTATGCTCTGAGTACAAGTTCTACTTATGACCAAAGGCAAAGACTCACCCTAATGCCATGGTAAATGACAAGCAGGATCTAGGACCTCATTAAAGCATCCAGTCAGCCATCCACATACACCTGCATCCATTCATCCATTCACTCATCCATCCATTACCTGTTATCCTTCCATCTGCTGATCAAATTATTCATCCATTCATAAAGTTAGTAGTGGGGAAAATGGGCTCCGGAGACAGGATAACACTGCACCTCTATGTACAGGTTGCATGATCTCCAGCCAATTAATTATCTTCTTTGCAGTAGCTTTCCTCATCTCCAAGGCGGGGCTTATGTTGTGACCTATCAAACCAGCAGGTATAAAGATGAAATGAACTTGGTGCCTACAATAAGGCCTGGACACAGAGGAAGGGTACTCAGTTATATTAGCTGTCATCTTGACAAATCATTGTTTATTTATCCTCTATTGTGCCAGTGATCAGCTAGGTTTGGGTAGCTGGGGGAGGGAGGACAGTATGCTAGGGACAGAGAGTCTCAAGGTCCATATCAGTGATCTCAAGAGAGGCGCATGGGCTCCAACATTAGAACCATCTAGAGTAGAGCTGTTGACGTAGGAACTTCTGCCCTCTTTCCTGACCCTTGACTGGAATCTCTGGAGGTGGGATCCACACAATTGCATTTTAGCAACTTCCCCCGAAGGCTGTGCCCCTCCAGTGTGGTTGGGGAGACAAAGGCATGGAAACATGACATAGCGGAATGAAAGAAACATACGTGTGAAGCAAGGCTTGAAGCATGAGCAGAATGCTCCTGAGGGCGTGTCTCAGTCAGGGAAGGCTGCAAAGAAGAGATGGTCTTTCGACAGGTCCTTGAAGAGGAAGCAACAGTCTGTGATGGTGATGGGGGTGGCAGCCGGGCTACAGAGAGGAACTTGTGAAGGGCTCCCTGCTACAGGGCCAGGTGTGGGCGCCCTTCATAAGGTCTGCAACTGCCAGCCATTAAAAGACAACGAGAGAGAAATATGCTACTGCTGTGCCTTGTAGGGCGGGAGAAGAGAAAAGTGGGGCTTCTCTTTCTAGCAAAGTCCTCAGCTAGAGCACTTGCCACCATTGAAGCTGTGATCATGTGCACAGATGTCAGAAGTGGGCTCCAAGCTGAGGCCCAGGCCAGGGCTGTTTTTTGACCTGTTCTATCACACTTCCTTTCAAAAGGACTTTGAAGTGTGTTTAATGAACTCACTGAATTAATCCATTAATAATTAGCGGTGACCACATGAAAACATTGGTACCATGCTGGGAGGAGAAGAAAGGACAGCAGTGTAGGATCGTTAGATGTGGATTTTGAAAAAGACATGAGTTTGAATCTGGGTAATACCATACCCTGTATGATCTTTATTTGCCAAATAAGAGTCATGACACCTTCCTATCAAAGGGTGTTTTGCTGCAAGTAACAGGTACAACCTGTGTGTGCCTCACATTCAGACGTGGAGAGAGTGTCCCAGGGTGAGGCTCTTTCAGAGAACAGAAGAGTCAGTGACCTGATGTCTTTGTTCACTGGCACCCTTTGCATTGACTGTATGCCAAGACTTAGTCACCTCATGGTCACAGGGTGACTGTCAGTGGCAATTGGGGCTCAGGCTTCCCATATCCAGGAGGAGAGTGGAGGGCGGCAGAGGAAAGAAAAGGGATTACCAGAGGTGAGATACCGGTCTATCTGCTCAATCTTGTAATGCCGATGTAAGACATATGCCAAGGAATGCTAAGCTAACCAGCTTTGGCAGACAGAATTAGCTGAAAGGCTTGTTAGAACAAATTCTCAATCCCAAGTCCAGAGAGCCTATAGATCTCAGATAGAGTCTAACAATTTGCATGTCTAACAAGTGCCACATACTGCCAGTCTAGGGACCACGCTTTGAGAATCAGGGGCTTAGACTAATCTGCGTCTATTCATAGAATGAGGATTGGGGCTGTAGGCGGCATGGGCTGGTGGTGGCGAAGGATGATATGAGTGGATCCAAGAGGAAGGACAGTGTGGGAGGAGATGACACACTGGGCATACCATCAAGAGTACATACTGCACAATTATAAGGATTACATTGTTACAAGGCTCATAAAGTGCTTGGCTCTCAGTAAGCCCTCAGTGAATGATAACTCTTACTCTTGGGAGCAAATGGGTGACTTCCCAGCTCTGGAGTCCTGCAGAGGGGCATCCTGCCCGTTCTCCAGTCATTGTTCAACCTTCTTTTGACCTTGCCTGTCTCCACCATGATAGTACCATTGTTGGGATGTTTCTAGGTGGGCTTGTGGAGACACTTATGTTTAGAGATGTAGAATGACTGAAGGTGTCCCCTTCCTATTCCCAGGTTCATTTGGAGGACAGTAACTCCACGTGACAAGCCCATGGGCCCCCTGCTTGTGGCCACATTCTGGCCTGAGCTCCCAGAAAAGATCGATGCTGTGTACGAGGCCCCGCAGGAGGAGAAGGCTGTCTTCTTTGCAGGTATGTGGGAAGTATCTGGCGGTCCTTGACATGACCAGACTCCCTTCTCTGCCAAACCATGGTTTCCGAGACCTGCGGCTGCTCCATTTTCTTTAGGGGCCCATTCTCCCAACATCATTTTCCAAAGCATGGGGTTCATCTAGGAGACTGGTCTACAGACACCCAGCACTGGTTAGCTCAGCCCACAGAAGGAACATTTCCTTATCTTTGAGTTCTTTTTCAAACTTCCAGTCCCTTTTCTAAAAGAAAGGAACATCTCCTTCTAGTGCTAATGTACCCCTAATATCTCTCAGGACTAGAGCCTTTGGACAGCAACTGTTTAAGTTGGAACTTTTAAAACTTACAGTTTTCCAGTTTTTAAATTTTTAACAGAAACTTATTTTATCTTTCTATTTTTTGAGGCAAGCCCAACAGACTACCTTTTGAAAAAGTGTGTGTGTGTGTGTGTGAGAGAGAGAGAGAGAGAGAGAGAGAGAGAGAGAGAGAGAGAGAGAGAGAATTAACATGCCAGGGCCTGCAGCCACTGCAATCAAACTCCCCGTGCATGCGCCTCCTTGTGCTCATGTGTGACCTTGTGTCATTGTGTGTCTGGCTTATGTGGGACCTGGAGAGTTGAACATTATTCCTTAGGCTTTGCAGGCAAGCACCTTAACTGCTAAGCCCTATTTCCATCCTCAAAATCTTTTTTTTAAATTTTTTTGTTTATTTATTTATTTGAGAGCGACAGAGAGAAGGAGGCAGAGAGAGAGAAAGAGAGTATGGGCGCGCCAGAGCTTCCAGCCTCTGTAAACGAACTCCAGATGCGTGCGCCCCCTTGTGCATCTGGCTAACGTGGGTCCTGGGGAGTTGAGCCTCGAACCGGGGTCCTTAGGCTTCACAGGCAAGCGCTTAACCACTAAGCCATCTCTCCAGCCCCATCCTCAAAATCTTATTTTAATGGCAGTAGGTGTTTTTTTTGTTTTGTTTTTTTTTTTGTTTGTTTGTTTGTTTGTTGTTAGTTTTCGTAGGAAAGTATTGCAGTTGGTTTTGGTTATCTAAGTCTCATGTTTTGAATAATCCATTTTTGTCCTGGTTTGGATACCAATAATAGTTTTGGTGGGGCTTATTTTCTTTTTTTAGACTGCATCTGATAATGTAACTTAGTAGGCTAGCCTTGAATTCATGATTCTCCTGCCTTGGATTCTCTAGTGCCAATGTCACAAGCATGAGTCACCAAACACAACCTAAACAAATTTAAAGAAGAAATTCTCAGGCTAGAGAGATGGCTTACTAGTTAAGGCACTTGCCTGTGCAGCCTAAGGACCCACGTTTGACTCTCCAGGTTCCATGTAAGCCAGACTCAAGGTGATGCAAGTATGCAAGGTCACACATGTGTACTACTTACTAGGTGGTGCACGCTTCTGGAGGTCCTGGCATGTCAATTCTCTCTCCCTATTTCTCTCTCACTCTCACTCTTTCACATAAGAAAATAAAGACATTCTCTTGAAGGATATTGAGGTTAATTTGCTGAGAGCAAAATCTCAAGTAAGGAATACTGCAACAAGTCTCCAGACTTGGAAAAAAGTCACGGCTAAAGTTTAGGAAACCCTGTTCACTAAATCGCAATTGGATCACCTACTATGCTGTGGCCTTTGCTGAGTTGCAGAGATAAGTGTCCTGCCTTCCTTTGCCCACTGAATCCTTGGAGAGACAGTCCCCTAGACTACCATGAGGACTGTAGTGTGGGCTGTGATTGAAGGGGTACCTGCACTGACCTGAGGGGGACTTAAGGAAGGGCTTCCTAGTGTTGGTGACTATGTATTGTCCTACCTAGCAACATTCCATCTTCACTCTGTGGTAACTGTGGTCCTGACTAGAACACTGGCTGGCTGTCAGAGTTCCTAAATACGAATTAGGAAGAGGCGCCTCTCCATGGCAGGTCTTACACTTGGGAGGACTGTACCCCAGTCATGCCCCCAGTCACCACTTTGGCTTGGCACCTTCTGTAAATGACTTATAAAACCACACACGAGGCCTACTTCTGCCAACACAGCCCGGATATGAGCAGGAGGATGTATCCTGCTGGAAATGGCTGGGGCCCTGAGCGGCCATAAGAGGGACAGATCAATATGGGGAATTTCCCCACCGCCACCAACACGCATTCTACTCCCCACCTTCAGGGAACGAGTACTGGGTCTATTCTGCCAGCACCCTGGAGCGAGGGTACCCCAAACCACTCACCAGCTTGGGGTTGCCTGCTGACGTCCAGAGAGTGGATGCTGCCTTCAACTGGAGTAAGAACAAGAAGACTTACATCTTCGCTGGAGACAAATTCTGGAGGTAGGAGGTTGGTGGGGGCCTGGATAGGACAGTGGCAGAGCTGGCAGCAGCAGAGCCTCCTGGGTCATGTTTTGTAGGCCAGTGGCTGTGGATGCCCACTCTCTGGTGCCCAGCCTTCTCAGCTGTCTTCTGGTAGGGCCTGTGGGCATCTGGTCTGCAGGGTCACATGTTAGGGTGACTCACAGAAGAGAGGGTGATAGCAATATGGATAATAACCGTGACTGTTGACACTGTGTGCCAGATACCATTGTAAGGACCCAGCAAAGTATGTTGCAGCATTATCTTCTCATTACTTAGACAAAATATCTGACCAATCCCTGCCCCCCCCCCAAAAAAAACAGTTTAAAGGAGGAAGGGTTTATTTCAGCTCACAGTTCCAGAAGGTAGAGTCCAGCGTGGCAGGGACAGCATGGCAGGAGCAGATAGCCAGCATCACACCATCACATATGCGGGGAGGAAGTCCAGAGTGACAGTGCTTCATGCTCCACTAGCTTTCTCCATCTCTCTCTCTCTCTTTCTTTCTTTCTTTCTTTCTGTTCTCAAGGTAGGGTCTCACTGTAGCCCACCAGGCTGACCTGGAACTCACTTTATAGTCTCAGGCTGGCCTCAAACTCACAGCAGTCTTTCTACCTCTGCCTCCCAAGTGTTGGGATTAAAGGTGTGCACCACCATGCCTGACACTTTCTCATTTACAGTCCAGGAACTCACCTTCTGAAATAGTTCTGTCTGCAGACCACAGGATGGAACCTTCTTCCTCAGTTAAATCTAGAAAATTCCTCGCAGACACGAGGGACCAGAGATTTGTGTCCATGTTGATTCTAAATCCTGTCAGATTGACAACCAGAGACTAACCATCACATGTGTATTAGTCTTCCCATTTTACAGATGCAGAAACTTGGGTTCTGATCTGAAAGTTTAAATAAGTTTCTTCAAGACCCATAGCCTACAAGTGACAGGTTCTGAGCCTTGGCATGCTGGCTCTAGGAGAACAGGCTAGTCTTTTCTGTGCCAGTCCTGATGCAGAGGTGTCCCGGGGAGAGGATGGTGGAGCCAGGGGCAGCAGCGCAGGGAAACGTGAGGAGGACAGAACATCCTAACCAGGCCCTGGGAGAGCAGCAGCCATAGCAGGCCCAGGCTGGTAGCATAGACTGGCAGGGAGCAGCTTGGAAACAAGTGGCTCTGCTCAGGTCATCTGGATGGGGCGGCGTCCAGTTCTGAGAGGCCATGGTCAGGCTGAGGGCCAGGGAGCACAGTGTCCAGGGATACAATGGCCAGGTTGAGGGCCAGGGAGTACAGCGTCCGCAATGTAATCCAAACTCAAGAGTGTGATTATAATTGTTCATAACTTCCACCTGAGGAAATTGAGGCTCAGGGAAATTTAAGACTTGCACATGGCTGTATATTGACACGGAGCCAGGCTCACAGCTGCTTCTCCTGTCTTCTCCCACTGCCCCCTGCAATGTTACCTCCGTATCATTTGGTCATTGGGGGCAGGAGTGCCAAGGATGTCTTCATTTCTTCCCTCTTAGTGTCCTCAACATTCTTCTGTGGCTGCCCCTGCATCTCCACCTTACCCAGGAATTATTTCGAGAACGCTCCCTGAAGCCTTTGTCTCATACCCCCCAACAATCCTGCCTCCTCTAAGGCCTCTTTATCCTCCCCCACCTCCCTCCAAGCCTCTTCTCTGTCAGCTGCCCTAATTCAGAAGCTGCTTATGTCCCAGGGCTGCTCGTGGCAGAGTGGAATTCTGGACACATTTCTGAGACACTTAGCAACCTAAGCTGATTGGTATCTCAACTCTCAAGAAGGAAAACAGCCAGCCAGGAAACCGCTGAGCGAGCCTTCCACCCACAGACTGAAGCACTCCCCACACACCCACTTACTGTGAATGGCATCTCGGCCTCACAGACCCCTCTGGATCTGCACATCTGAGTATAGGGGACCAGGGAGACAGAGAGTCACAGACTCTTGAATGTTAGAATCCTAAAGCCCTGCAGTCTGCTGCATGGTGTGGGAAGGTCTGTGGGAGTCACTTTCCCATACGCCCTGTGCGTGTACCCGTGCAAGAACAGACGTGCCCTGTGTGAGTAGGAGTGCTCATGCACACACGTGGGCCCACAGGCCAGGGAATGCCTTGCTGGTTGCTGAGTTCTAGTCCTTTTCCTTGGCAAGGTTTCCTCCCAAGTGTAGGTGTGGGAACAGGCCCTGCTGAGGAGGCTCCAGGAGCCTTCAGTAAAAGGGTCAGAGTAGAAGGTATTCACCCGAGGCTCTGGATTGGGTTTGAATGTCCCGAAATGGGGTCTACTTAGGCTCTGGTGGCATTCGTGCCAGAGGGAGATCCCTGAGAGTAGCAGGGAATGAGTACTCAGCTACTGTCTTCAGAAACCACATGAAGGCCACAAATAGATGTTCGATGTCCTTTATACTGGACACCAAGATAGGTGCTAGGGAGATGGTGGCCCAGAAGTAGCCCTCCAAGAACTTAGAGTGAGTGAGAGAAAGATACTTAAACATTCAAATAATGGTAACTCTCCTTCTTGGCCTGTTCCCAGTCCTTCCCTGTGTGGAAGGTACACATGCCACCTGGATTTCTTATTTAAGGCAGATGCTCTTAATGGCTCCATTTTCCAGACCAGTGATACTAAGGCTGGGGTGGGTCAAGGCCACTCATAGAGCAAATCTGGGACACCAGTGTATGTGTCCTCACACCTGCTCTGTCCCTGTCCTGCCCCTCTTATGGCTGTGTGGATGAGAAGCTTTGTGAAACCTTTAAAAATGATGGACTAGCTAGCACATGAGCCACTCGGGGATGCTGGAAGAAGTGACATCCCTGTAGTGCCAACATCCTCTCATGCCACAATACCGCATCACTATCGTCTTCCTAGATGAAATGAACTTGAAAGAAAATTGTTTCACTTCTCTGAGCCTCCGTTTTCTCATCTATGCAGTGAGTTGATTCCAGCCCTCCCACCTGCCAATGGTAGAATGAGAAAAGAAACGAGGGCACATTCAACCATGGGGCATATGTCTGAGTCATCATAACCCTAGGAATGAGAAATGTCATTGGAGAGGGTCAGTGGAGGTCAGTTGGATGGAGGTGCTGGGATTTTGAGCTAGGGAACTTGTTTTTGTTAACCTTGGTCACAAGGAAGCAGGTTTTGCAAGAAGTGTTCTGATATGTCTGGGCCTATGTAGGCTTTTCTGGAAGTTCTTGGGTGATGCACTAATGGGGACACCCTTAATAAAGGAAGCCTTGGGGTAAGCTGTTGCTGGAATCTCTGGTAGAGGAGTTGGGACTGGCTGAGGAGCATATGAGAGCCAGCTGTACACACAAAAGCTTGGCCATCGCCAGGATGGGATTCATAACATTATCTATCTTGATAATTTGCTCCAAAAGGGCAAGACTGGATCTTGTTAACAAATCTAGCCCCAGGTACAGAGATGGGGGGGTTCATTACATGTTTGTATATCAAATAGATTGATGGTCAGTGGGAAAACAGACGAATCAAAATGACATCAGCTCTTAAAAAGCCCCTCCCCACCTATTACAAACAACAAAGGTGCTTACTGGCTAGGGAGAACTTGCTAACAAGTGCCCAAGGTATTTACCTGAATGAAAGGGAGCTATGAGCCCTGACAGCTGCAGCTGGGACTGAGGTGGCATGTGGTCCGCCCTGTGACTCATGGTCCTGAGCTCACACTCACCACATTGCATGTAACCGCACTGTGGTCGGCACCCAGATGTGGCTTGGCATCTCTACTGGACAGACAAAAAAGCAGCAGTTTGTCCAAACCACACAGTGAGAGAATTATGGGGCAGGTCTGTGTCCCTGAGCTTCCGGTTCAGGGCTCCATGGGATGCTATAGGGATCAAAGTTTGTGAAGGAAATAGAAATCTCCAAATCCTTGCTGAGCACCAGGCATGGAGAGAGACACTGCGTGTACTTGTGTTTTTTTTTTTTTTTAATTTTATTTATTTGACAGAGAAAGAGGGAGAGAGAGAATGGGCACTCCAGGGTCTCCAGGCACTGCAGACAAACTTCAGATGCGTGCACCCCCTTGTGCATCTGAATACTGTGGGTCCTGGGGAAATCAAACCTGGGTCCTTTGGCTTTGCAGGCAAATGCCTTAACTGCTAAGCCACCTCTCCATCCCCCCCCACCTTTTTAAAATTTATTGTTTTATTTTTTAGTCAGCACACAGATTTAGTATCATTCATTCTGGCATTTTCAAATATAATTTGTTTTTGTTGATTTCCATTCCCCCTCCTGTTCCTAATCTTTCTCCCTTCCCTGATCCCCTCATCCCCTAATATCATCCCCGCTTCTGTTTACATGTCACATGTGTCCTTTTGCCCTTCCTTCGCTCCTCTTTCAGCTCATCCCTTTATACTTGGTTTTGATTCAGACAGAACATGCAGGGTTTTTTTTTTCTTTTTTTTGAGATAGGGTCTCACTGTAGCTCAGACCTGGAATTCACTATGTAGTCTCAGGATGGCCTCAAACTCTCAGCGATCCTCCTATATCTGCCTCCCCAGTGGTGGGATTAAAGGCCTGCACCACCACGCCCGGTTCAAGAACATGCAATTTTGGTCTTTCTGAATTTGGGTCACTTCACTGTTGCTTTGTCCAAGGTCACGCAGATAAGAATCAGTAGGGCAGTAGGGTATGATTCAGATCTAGGTCTGATCCCAGGGCTTTGCACTATTGCCAGGGTCCCCCCACCCCAGAAGTGTCAGGCCTAGTTTTCCAGACTCACCCAGCACCATTATCTGAAACCTCCCCTCGAGGATGGGGAAGGAGTGGCCTTCAGAGAGGCCCAGCTGCATCTCCATGGCTCTTTCCTTAGATATAATGAGGTGAAGAAGAAAATGGATCCTGGCTTCCCCAAGCTCATCGCAGATGCCTGGAATGCCATCCCAGATAACCTGGATGCTGTCGTGGACCTCCAGGGTGGTGGTGAGTTGCCCAGGCCTCTGTGGCTTTCTAGGAGCCTTTGACCCCAGACAGGGCCCAGCTTTTTGCCAGCACATACTGCTACACCATGCAGGGTAGCCATGCCGTGTCCCGGGAAAACACACTAGCCCCTTCAGCCCAGTGCTGGGAAAGTAGCCAGCTCCCTGACCCTTGCTCTGAAAGCCAGGCTCCAGGCAGTAAGACCTAGAAAGGCTCCTCCCAGCTGCAGGGCCTGGAGCCATGAAGCTAGAGGGGCGGGAGGCCTGGAGGGGCAAGGAACATGGCCTGGTGCCCTGGATTCATTCTGGGGCTTGAGCCAGGCCGGGTTGGGTTTCGTAGAAGGCCTTGTGACCGCCTCTGATCAGCAGAGGCATGGCTGCACTTGAGACAAGGCAAACTTTGTCATGCTCCATTGCTCACGTGGCAGTGACCCTCCAGCCAGCTCTTTGCTCCTGGGCTGAGTACAGCAGAGCTAGTGTCAGCACCAAACAACATTGGGATCTTGAAAACCACGTTCCTGGGGAGGCTTCTGTGAACTCTCAAGGGCCCTGCAAATGAGGTCAGCTTGGCTTCTTAGAGGCGATTTCAACTCAATTCCACAAAGATTTTGTTTTGCGCTCCTACCATCTGCTGCTGCTGAGCACATAGCTAAGAGATCCAGTGGTTGATGGCCTCACAAGAGCAAAATAAAAACAGTGTATAATCAGGTGCTAGGTTAAGGGTTACTTTCAATCAAACTGTCCATTGAGTGAGTGCCTGCTGTGAGCCCGAGTCTCAATCTGAGTAAAGAGGATCTTGTGTGCTAGGAGGAGCTCACAGATTACAAAGTCTCTGGGGACTGGCTAGGCAGGCAGGCAGAAGAGAATGGGTGGGATTGTGATTATGATTGCTTGTGTCAGTGTGTGTCGCAGTGAACAAGAAAGAAACACTTTCTTGACAGGGAGGCAGGAGTTGCTTCTCAACTTCTGGCCCACGAGAATCAGGGCCTCGTGTTCTGAGATATTCTACTTGTTTTTTTAAGATATTTTATTTATTTATTTGATAAAAAAAATAAACAATCTTGGCAACCCGATAGGCTATTAACTTGTTGAATCTTACTGGTAAGGCAGCTAGACCTAGGCAGAGAGAGAGAAAGAGAGGTAGAGAGGGTGCGGGGAGGGAGGGGAGAGAATTGGCATGTGAGGGTCTCCAGCCACTCCAAACTCCAGACACATAGCCACCTTGTGCATCTTTCTGATGTGGGACCTCGGCAATCGAATCTGGGTCCTTTGGCTTTGCAGGCAAGTGCTGCCTTAACTGTTAAGCCAGCTCTCTGGCCTTCTAGTTTTTTTTTTTTTTTTTTAATGAGAGAGCGTGCACACACACATGTGTGTGAGAGGAAGAATCGAGATATCAGGGCCTCCAGCCACTACAATCAAACTCCAGATGTGTGCGCCATCTTGTGCGCATGTGCAGCCTTGTGCGCTTGAGTCCCCTTGTGCATCTGGCTTATGTAGGACCTGGAGAGTCAATCATGGGTCCTAGGTTTCACAGGCAAGTGCCTTGACCACTAAGCCACCTCTCCATCCCTAGTTTTTTTTTTAATCATTTTATTTATTTGACTTTTTATTTATTTGACAGAGAAAGGGGGAGAGAGAGAGAATGGGTGCGCCAGGGCCTCCAGCCACTGCAAAGGAACTCCAGATGCATGCACCCCCTTGTGCATCTGGCTAACGTGGGTCCTGGAGAGTCAAACCTGGGTCCTTTGGCTTTGCAGGCAAACGCCTTAACTGCTAAGCCATCCCTCTAGCCCCCCCCTTGTTGTTTTTGATAAGAAGCCTGACATATGAATTGGCAGATGCTTACATGTTGGTGACTTACTCAGGTGAAGTTAAATCAAAACAAAAACATTATAAGGTAATTAAACCCGTTAAGGCTAGTGGCCCCCTGATTTCCACTTCTCGTGTATGGAAAGTACCTGTCTTGGTACTTGTATGAAGTGGAGTACCTTTATTACTGACACCAACAGCAAGTATTGCCTTATTTAATCTCACTCCAAGCCCTACAGATCCTTGTCTTGCAGATGATCAAGCAGGGACTAAGAGGCCTGACTTCATAGTCATGCCCTTCCTCCAGCCCATAGAGCTTTCCCTGTTTCAAACACCTTTTGCCCTCACCAGGCAGGCACGCACATTTCAGGGACTTGTATGTGCCATGTCGGGATGGGGTAGCCTCAGCCCCTCTTCCTTCTCTGTCCCAGGTCACAGCTACTTCTTCAAAGGTGCTTATTACCTGAAGCTGGAGAACCAAAGTCTGAAGAGCGTGAAGTTCGGGAGCATCAAATCGGACTGGCTGGGCTGCTGAGCCTGTGTGGCTCCCACAGGCCCCTCATCTCTGTCCCTCTGCACACCAGGCCAGGGGCACCAGGGAAGGATGCAGAGGGCCCTGGCAGTCAGCTCTGTAATTAATCTGCATTTTCACCTTCACCTGGTGACTTAAGATTTCAGACAGCGACTTCTTATGCCCAAAGAAAGGTGCTGATTATACCCCTCCCAGGTGCCCTTTCCCTTTCCGGTCCCTCAAGAGATGCTTGGGTATTCTCAATGCAGCCCTGCTTTGGGCTGCCCCGGTGCTGCCCCACCTCAGGCTCTTCTCCCTCCACAACCTTTATGGCTCCCAGCACTCTTGGAGCCAACCAAGACTGTCTTAAGAGGGCACTGGTGGCCCGACAGCATTGCATGGAGCAGTGGGATAGAGGTGCGTCCAGGTGGCAACTCACAGCACCTGGCTTCTCACTGCTGGCTGCCCTAGAACATTCTCCCTGCACTTGTAGTTTGTGTTGCACACACTTTGTTCTTTTCTCTCAATCTTTCTACTTTTCTACTTTATCACATTTCTCGACAGGACTCAGGTCGTCTGAAGTCACTGCTCAATGCATCTCAGCCGACATAGTAATGGTTTCCTTGTTCACTCTGTTTAGAATGCCCTACCCGGTCTCTTCTTCCACTGGATGGAGGAAAACCAAGCCAGCTGTGGCTTCCTGCACAGTCCTCTCCACCCCCTCCCTCAACAGTGCCCCAATGGGAAATGGCAACGAGTATAAATAAAAACATCAATTGAGTGGCAGTGTTTATATCTGTTTTAGCAGAGCCACAGAACCCCGCTCCAGCCAGAAGAGGAAACTTAGGAGCAAATCTGTTCTCTGAAGGGAGTAGAGTGTGTGTGCTGGGAAGGTCAGAGTTGCCAAACTAAATAGCAAGAGAACACCAGCGTGGACGAGCTCAGTGCTTCTGATGCACATGAGGAAATAGCACCAAAACAGCCCGAAGTCTTGTTGCTTTAGTTACGGGGGCCTGTTCATATTCAAGGTTTGCTTACTTTCAGTCAGTTTTGTTTATCAACCATGATAGCAAGAAGCAGTGGTCACGTGACCTCCTTTGTTAGGAGGGCTGTGTGCATCCATCACTCAGCCTTGACAACCCAACATGCTGTTAATTAGTTGAAGCTTACTGGTGAGGCAGCTAGACCCAGGAAAAGTGGTTTGTCTAGGGTTGCAGAGCTGTTAGGTAACGGAATTTCAGTCAGGGGCTGAGGACAAGGAAGGCCACTGGAGAAACTTCACAGCCCTTAGCCGGGAATCCCCACCAACTGCTTGAGCTTCCCCCAAACCTTCTTCAGTAAACACACTTGGGGGACAACAATGTGCTTGTTTCCCAGATGCAGCCACTGTTAAGGTGTTACTCCTACCCACCTCTAGTCGCCTCCTACATAGAAATTTACCACAGAAAAATTGAAGACCTGGGTTTTTGCTTTGTTTTCTCTCTAGAAATCCCGGCCAGCTCTGATAGTCTGATAGTTGCTTTAGGCCTTAACTGATAAGGTTGGTGGAAAAGGGAGGGAGGAGTGGACTTGACAGGAACCCTTGGAAGTGACCTCAGTGATCTCGTCTCCCATGGCCTGCCCGGTGGGTCTGATTCCTTGAGAGCTCTGTGCAGGTATTGGGCTAAAGATATGAAGCCCCCCCACCATCGAGATGTTTATATCATAACAGTGATGTACTCCTGTTGAAGTTCCATGTTACACATTCAGCTGTCGCACCAAATGCCATTTACTGAGTGCTTTTCTATGAACATAACACATGATATTTTATTTCATCCTTACTCTGCACCCTTATGGGGATAAGAATTCCTCTATCACTCCGAGAGGAGGCAACAAGCTCAGGGACAGACTGGACACACACATGCACCTGGCGAGGCCAGAAGATTCTGAGATTCTGCGGTGGCTTAGCTTGCAGAGGCAGCTGTCCCACGGACCAGAGGCTTCTCCCTGCCTCCCGCCTGCTGGGAGCACAGCCAACCAGCAGGGACGAGTGCCTGACCGTCTCCATGCTTCAACTCTCAGCTGTGCAGGGTTCCACCAACTGGCTCCAGGTCCTGGGACAACCCCTACTTGCCTCCCCTCCCCTGCCCCCATCTAGTTAAGTCCCTCATAGCTCTTAGTACTTCCTCAGGGTGAAATGGAGCCACTGCCTCAGTCATTTCCCCTTTCTGAGTCAGGTTCCTCATCTACAGTAGAAGCTAATTTTTTTTTTTCCCATCTCTGAAACAGCACTTCAGTTTTCCCTCAAGAGAGGCATCTCCACACTGTTCTCTCGTGCTTTGCTTGGGAGAGTCCACTTCTGATACCAAATCCCATGTGCTCTCTTTCAGCTGTAACCAACCAATCAAACTGGTTTACCTCTCAAGCCAAATCACACCAGGCATCAAACACGGATAAAAGAAACCCACCCTGAATACATTAATTCACTTTTAAAAGAGTATCCCAGGGCAAGTGGGCGCCAGATGCAAGATTTGTTGTTACTGTTTGGTATTTTGAGGTAGGGCCTCGTGCTAGCTCAGGCTGAGCTGGAATTCACTCTGTAAGTCTCAGGATGGCCTCGAACTCAAGGCGATCCTCCTACCTCTGCCTCTCGAGTGCTGGGATTAAAGGCATGCGCCACCAAGCCCAGCCGCATGCAAGTGTTGTGGATCTTTCTATACCCATCTCCATTTTTTCAGAAAGAGGCAAATGAGGTTCATAGAGATCAGTCACTTGGCTTGAGGCTCAAGGCCAGTAAAACGGAAAAGTCTGGTTTGCCCAGCCCTACAGCAGAGAACTGGGCCTCAAATGCTGCAGCTGCTCTGAAGCAAAGCGGGTGTCTCTAAGGAGGCCAGCTACACTCTCAAGGCACCTACCTAGGGGGTGGAGCTAGAGCAGTGGGCGTGTCCGCTGGGGGGCGGGACGGCTCCTCTAGGTAACTGAGGTGCGTGCGCAGAAGCCAGGCACCGGGACAGTAGTGGGGATCCGCCTCGGTTTGTCCGGCTAACTCTCTCGAGCGTTCCGCGTCCGGTCTCTGCTCGGGTCCGACGCCCGCTCGGTCATGAACCGGTGCGCCGAGGCGGCGGCGGTGGCGGCCACGGTGCCCGGGGCAGGTGTCGGGAAAGCGGGGCCGCGGCCGCCCATGGTGCCCCGCCAGGCGTCCTTCTTCCCGCCGCCCGTGCCCAACCCCTTCGTGCAGCAGACGCGGATCGGTGCGGCGCAGCGCGCGAAGGTGAGGGAGGGAGGGAGGGAGGCGGGGAGGGGCTGGTGGATCTGATGGGGGAGGCATAAGAGATCCTGAGTTTGACTCGGGAGACTGAGAGGATGGTGTGTCTGATGGGAGAGGCATCTCTTAGGGATGGTGTGTCTGATGGCAGAGGCATCTCTTAGGGATGGTGTGTCTGATGGGAGAGGCATCTCTTAGGGATGGTGTGTCTGATGGGAGAGGCATCTCTTACGGGTGGTGGGTGTGATGGGAGAGGCATCTCTTACGGGTGGTGGGTGTGATGGGAGAGGCATCTCTTAGGGATGATAGGTCTGATAGGGTAGGCGTCTGAGGGAAGGTGGGTTTGACAGGGGAGGTCTCTAAGCAGACGAGGTCTCTGATGAATGAAAGCGACAGGAATAAAGCTGTAATCCCAGGGAAAGGGCTTTCCGAGTGGTCATGAAGGGCAGAGATGTTGGAAATAAGAACTTAAGGACTCTGGGATGGGTTGAGCCAGGAAGAATTTTGACTTGAGTTTGTGACAGCTTGGTGGAGGCAGACCTCCACAGGAGAGTGGGTTTGGGGGAGTGTGTGTGTGTGTGTGTGTGTGTGTGTGTGAGTGTGTGTGTCCTGGGAAGGAGAGGGGTCAGTCTTAGTCTGGTCTGGCCTTGGAGCAGCAGGCAGGGCTGCAATGACCCAGCTAAGTAGGAATAGACAGGTTGCAAATGAGAAGCAAAGTGAAAAGGTAACTGGGAGTCACTGAGGTAGTTTGAATGGATGTCTCCCAATAGATTCAGTTTTTTATTTTTATTTTTCGAGGTACGGTCTCACTCTAGCCCAGGCTGACCTGGAAATCACTCTGTTGTCTCAAGGGGGCCTCGAACTCACAGTGATCCTCCTACCCATGCCTCCTTGGTGCTGGGATTAAAGGCGTGTGCCACCACACCCGGCTAGATTCAGTTTTATTAAAGCTTCTTAGATTTCTAGCTGCCTGGCTGGAGGAGGTGTTACAGTGGGTGGAACCTAGGGTCCAGCCCCAAGGTGAGTTTGGGGGTGGATCTGAATTCAAGCCCACGTTAGGCAGAGTGCTGTAGCTCTGCCTGGGTTTCCCTAAGTATGCTTGTGTATGGGGCTGGTGGTGGTATTTGTTTTTTGCATGGACCTGTGAAAGGGGGCTAGCTTCTTCCACCATTATGGGACTTCCCCTGGATCTGTAAGCTCCAGTAAATCGGTTCCTCTCATAACTTGTGTATGGTTTGGAAGTTCATCCCTGCAATGTGAAGCTGAATGCAACAGACACTTTAAGGTCGTCAGGAGGTTTGGGGTAGAATCAGTCTTCGCACAAACACTTTCCCTTCGCTGAAGGATGACAATAGACCAGACTGTCTTCCACTGCTAAAAATGGCAGTTCTCACAAAGGAAGCTATCTGTTCTTGCTCTTATAAAAGGCTGCTTTTACCATAAGCAGTTGGGCGCCCTCTTTAGACTTCCTCTTTGGTGAGGTTAGTGATTTGAGAACAAGATAGACCACTCACACTGCACTTGTCCTGTCCAGCAAGTTAAAAAAGACAGTGGTTCCTGTCCTCACAATTCTCATTACTTTGGGTTGAAATGATAGTAACTTTTGCAGTCTTTTTGTATGCAGCTCTAGGACTGTTGTCCTCTACAAAGAGGACACTTAAGTACCTAACTAAGTACTGTGGAATGGCATTTAGATAATGACAGATTGCCTAGTTGAAGAAGGGCGTGAGAGAGGAAGATAGGAGATGTTGAAATACCTCTTTGTAAGAAAACTAAAAGTGTAAAATGTTGATCTTCCTGTCTCTAAATGTATAGAGATGTTCCCTTTCTGTCTCGAAGCATCCGAAGCAATTCTAAATACACTAACCATCCTCAAGATTAAACATAGATAAATGAGTTATGTTTAAAATGAAAATATTCCCTGGGCGTGGTAGCACACACCTTTAATCCCAGACCTTGGGAGGCAGAGGTAGGAGGATCACTGTGAATTCGAGGCCATCCTGAGACTACGTAGTAAATTCCAGATCAGCTTTGAAAACCAAAAAAAAAACAAAACCAGACAATATTAGGCTTTATAGTTTGGAGGAAGAAACAAAGTGCCCTATATAAATATTCATACTGTTCAGTAGATTACTTTTTTTAAATCACTTGGCCAGTTCTTATTTAGAGAGCTCTTTCTAAGAAGTCAATGGAGTTGCATATAATGCAAAGATCAATAGTCATTTATTAATTTTGTACCTTGGCCAAGTCACTTAACTTCTTCGAACTATTTATCTATTATACTTTCTCATCTAATGAAATAATTTCTGAAAGGAAGGTTAACATGGAGTGAGATAATATGAGACATAATGTAATACTGTTTACTGATCTTAATATTGGTAGTTCTGCTATTTGTCATCTATCATCATATGCTGTATTCAACATTGCATACATTGTACACAGTCTGAGCATTAACATTTTAAAAATTCAATAAAATATTTTTTAAAAGGGTGGGGGGCTGGAGAGATGGCTTAGTGGTTAAGGTGTTTGCCTGTAAAGCCAAATGATCCCAGTTTGATTCTCCAGGATCCATGTAAGCCAGATGCACAAAGGGGTGCATGCATCTGGAGTTTGTTTGCAGTGGCTGAAGGCCCCGGCGTGCCCATTCTCTCTGTCTCTCACTCTTTGTCTGCCTCTTTCTGTCTCTCAAATAAATAAATAAAATATATTAAAAAATTATAAAAATTCATGTTGACCAGTGTTGCCATACATAGGGTCCAGTGATTTGAATGGTGTGGATAAACAGGAATAACTGACAAACAATGTTGTCTTTATCATCTAGTGTAAAATAGGAACTTAATTTAATCTTGAATGATTATCAGTATCTTGTTTAAGGACAGTTGTTACTTTAGCATTTCTTTTTTTCTTTTTGTTTTGTTTATCAAGCTAGGGTTTCACTCCAGCCCAGACTGACCTGGAATTCACTATGTAGTTTCAGGCTGGCCTTGAACTCACAGCAATCCTCCTACCTCTGCCTCCCGAGTGCTGGGATTAAAGGCATGTGCCACCATGCCCAGCGTTACTTTAGCATTTCATTGCATGGCTTACAGTTTAAATTTGTCCCTACTTATTTATTTAGATTATATAAGGGTAATTTTGCTACTTTGTGACATAGGAAAAAGCAGCCTAATTTTTATTTGCTCAATAGAGTATGGAATTAAAATGAGTGGTTATAATTGTGGCGTCATTTAATGATATCAGAAGCATTTGTTGAATGCCTACACTATACTATATACAGATCTATGGACATAGAGCAGTGAACAAGAGAGATAGGATCCTTCCTATCTAAAGCTTACCTTGTATTGAGAAAGTTGGGAGTATGAAAGTATACAATTAAACATTTTAGTAAACAATGCAAACAAAAACACAGAAGACAACATTGGGTGAATTCTTCCCTCCAGAGATGACATATTACTAAATGGAATCATGATGGAATCCTCTTAATTTGTCAGTTGGTTTAGTTAAGTTGGTTTACTGTTAAGTATTACCATTCACCGCAGACCTTGAAAATGTGCAGATTACAAAAAGCCCAGTGTTTGACAACTTGTTAAAATCCCTACTGGCTGCTCAGTGTGGATATGAGTGAACCTTGCGTGAATATACTTTAAGCTCATTCCATCTCTTTCTTTTGAGTCTGTGATATGGTTCTTTCTGGCAAGCAGGATTATTTCTTGATTTTTTTTATAGTACTGAGAACTTTTGGAAGAGAGTCTCAGCCAATGACGTGTCAGACTGACACGGGAAGAAGGATATGAATCATCTCACCTCCACTGTACTGTCCTTAAACCTTTCATCACACCAACCATTGCAAATAGATGATTTACATTAAGAAATTTATGAAGAATCTTCTGGATCCAAGATCCCTTCTGTATGGTAGTTCTGGAATTCCTGCAAGTCTAACATTACCTGTTTCATTTGATAGGAAATAGAATGATAGCAAAGTTTTACAATATTTATAAATTAGCTTTCAAGTGAAGAAAAATATTAACAGTGTGAGATTTGGTCTCAGGAATGGTAAAGTAGCTTAAATCAGATGTCTCCCAACAGATAACTGTTGAAAACCATAGCCAAAATAAAATCGTGTATGAGGACACTATGGAAGAAAAAAAAAAAGAATTAAAGAAAAACCAGACAAACTAGAGGGGATTAGCTTTCTTCAAATAATATAACCATATTGTGTGAAATTTTTCTTTTACCTCTCTTTTTTCTGAGCATTTTCCCTGGATATCATAAGCATATATTGCTAGAAAAATCTTAGACTTTTTGGTCTGTTGCATCAGAGGACAGAGTTCAGGGCAATCAGAATGGCTGGAAATTGAGGGAGAAAAATTCTAGAAAGTAGGAAGTCAAAGGAGCTCCCAAATTGGCATATACATTCCTCTCAAATCCTGGGCAGATCCCTGCAGTCTGTGTTCACAAAGGAGCTTGGAGGCATCTTAGAGAAAAGAACACATAGTCCGAATTGACACTTGAATTAGTGACTATCACAAGGATCACAGAGTCACATGGAGTAAGGGGACCTTAGAAAACACCTCACATTTTATATGCAGACTAGACTTCACAAAAGTAATATGGCAAGGAGAAAAGATGTCCTAGGACTGAGGCTTCAGTCTAAGACTAAGGGCAAATTCCAGAAAATTTTGCCTAGCAAAATATCAAAACAAAGCCTCCATAAGGTGGAAGTAATCAGACAAAACTTTACCTACCTATAGGGAGAAAAAAAAAATCACTCTTCAGAGGTAGATAACAGAATCTAAATGATGCAACATGTCATTGAAAATGGGCAGTATAAAAACATTGCTAGAAATTAAAAGGAGAAAAATGTGACCTGGGTCAAGATAAAAAGTGGGCCTAAATGACTTACAGGACTAAGTCTATAAAAATATAGCCTAAAATGACCAATGTAAGAATTTGTAAATAAACATGTTAAAGTTGCTTTTATAAAAATGCTCAAGGACTTAAAGGGAAAGGGAGTCACTAGATAGTTGGATGAAGCTCTGCAGAAAATACAAGCTATAAAGGAGAGCCAAACGGTACTCTAAAACTGACAGGTATTATACCTAAAATGAAAAGTTCACAGAACAGTGTCAACAGCATACAGGAAGGTGGTAAAAGAAAGGATCGGGGGACTCGAAGGATCACCAGAAGTTATTCAATGTAAAAGGCAGGATGAAAAAAGTTGAGATGGGACCAGCAGAAATGGTGAAATCAGGGCCTTTGACAAAAGACTTCTCCTTAAGAGCAATGAGAACACTGGTAAACATAAAAAGTGAAAATAGAATCCATTTTGCCATAGCTCTGAAAATTAACCAAGGGCTTTCAACAATCCCAGGAACATTTGTTCAAGAAAAAGAAGTGCTGACTCTTGGTCAGAGCCCTAAGCTTTGTGATCATTGAACCCATCCCCATTTTCTCTCCTCAACTATGTACTGTCTTGAAAACAGCTTGCAGTCCAATGAAAAGCCAGCAACCTGGAAGCCCATAGAAGAGGAAGAATGGGGATGGGATTTCTTCAAAACCTTAGTCCTAGAGAAACGTTATTATTTGATCTCTCTAGTGACAGCTTGTAAGACTGCCTTTACAAGACAGTGTTCATCTCATCAGGATTGAAACTCAGCCAGTGCAGTCAGCCTTTTCTCAGGAATGTTTTTAAAACTAGTCAGAAACAATTGTTTAGCATTGCACCTGCCTCAGGTAGTGAAGTAACAATAGGATCAAACAGTAGGCTAAACAGAAATCTTACTGGAAAAAAATGGGATAAAATGGACACAGGGGTCTTTAAAAAGCATCGATATATTCCTGGAAGTCTGGATGACACCTGTGTGTAGGGCTGTGTGTCCCCAAAATTATACACATGTTCTGCGAAGACCCAAGAATACTTGAAAGTCTTACCTCTGACTGACCTTCAAGCTCTGTAAAAGCAGGAAGCTAGTGCTAAGACAGAGGTGTGAATCTTAGGACTAAGTGCTGAGATGTGTCCCAATATGCATACAGACCCCCTTTGTAAGCACTGGAAACTACTGAGAAGGGAAGTCCCCTCGAGCCTCTGGCTAATAAACTGATCAGAGATATCAGTAGCTATTCATGACAAAGAATACAAACATTAGAAAATTAAAGTCAAAGGACTCAGGTTCGATTCACCAGGACCCATGTTAGCCAGATGCACAAGGGGGTGCATGCATCTGGAGTTCGTTTGCAGTGACTGGAGGCCCTGGAATACCCATTCTCTCTCTCTCTCTCTATCCCCCATTTTCTCTGTCAAATAAATAAATAAATAAAAATAAACATTAAAATGTAGTTTTTTTTTAAGTCACTAAATATGTTCATATAATTAGGAGATAACTGAGTTCCAAAAAATGGTGCTGGAAAGAAGTGACCGGCAGTACTGAGCACTGCAGTATCTCTATCACACCTTCCAAGGCTCAGGGTCTAATGCGGAAGAGGTGGCGGAAGAATGTAAGAGCCAAAGGAAGGGTAGGACTCCTTACAATGTGCTCCCCCCAGACACAAAATGGCCTGGATATCCATGACCTCACAGTGCCTGATACTACCTCCACAAGACCATCATAAGAGGAGGAAAAGATCGTGACATCAAAATAAAAGAGAGACTGATTGAGAGGGGGGGAGGGAATATGATGGAGAATGCAGCTTCAAAGGGGAAAGTGGGGGGAGGGAGGACAGTACCATGGGATATTTTTTACAACCATGGAAGTTTTAATAAAAAAAATTTGAAAAAAAGAGTTGAAATTATAAAACTCTTAGGAGAGAACATAGCTATGAATCTTCATGATCTTGTGTTAGATGGTGGTTTCCTATATAGAAGAAAAATGCAAAAGTAAACACATACAAGATTAGATAAATAATACTATTAAAATTAAAAGCTTTGGCTGTGTGTGGTGGCGAATACCTTTAATCCCAGCACTCAGGAGGCAGAGGTAGGAGGATTGCCGTGAGTTCGAGGCCACCTTGAGACTACATAGTGAATTCCAGGTCAGCCTGAGCTAGAGTGAAACCTCAGAAAACCAAAAAAAAAAAAAAAAAAAAAAAAAAAAGGTGCTTTGAAGTACTCCCACCACCCAAAAATTGAAGAGAAAGTGGGACAAAATATTGGCAAATTATATATATGATTAAATTTTATATATCTAAAATATATTAAAAAAAGAAAACCTCAAGGGCTAGGGAGATGTCTCCATGGGTAAAGTACTTACTGTGCAAATGTTAGGAGCATATAAATATAAAAAGTGGTCATCGTGGCTCCCAGTAATCCCAGTGTGAGGCAGAGACAAGGGGCCCCTAGGGCAAGCTGGCTAACTGTACTGGCTGAATCAGTAAACTCTGGGCTCAAAGGAGAGACTCTGCCTCAGTAAATAAAGAGAGTGAGGAAGACACACATGCATACACATACACACACATACACACACACACACACCCATATATACACCACAGACACATACACACGTAAAATAAAAACCAAACTCTTAGAAACTCTTAGAAGTAAAACATAATTACCAATCTGGAAATCTGTGTGCAATGAAAATATTCTTCAAAAATTTAAAAAAAGGATGATTTCTTTTTTTTTAGATATGAAAAAGTGGAGAAAATTTGTTGTCAGACAAGACTAAAAGAAGTAGTAAAGTGAGGCTGGTGCTGTAGTTTAATGGTAGAGAGTTGTCTGGCATGATGAATAAATCTTCGTGTTAAATATTTAGTATTGAAAGCAAAAAAGTTAAAGGATTGTTTTTAGGTTGTAGAAAAATGACATCAGATTATATGATTGAAACATGAAGGAATAAATGAAGAACACTAGAAATTGTAGAGTTGGAAATAAGTAAATAAAACTTTGTTCATTTATGATTAATTTAATGAAGGAAACAAGATGTGACTTAAAATACAAAAAATATAACATTGTTTTCTTGAGTTTACAAATATGTAGGATACAGTGCTTAGTGGTAACTTCAGAGCTTTAAATTCTTCAAGAAAAAATGTTTTAAACTCCTGGTTTGTGCTTTTACTCAGGAACCAGAAGAGTAAACTAAACCCAAAATAAATCTATAAAAGGAAGTAAATGTAAGAGCAATAGTTAACTAAAGAGAAAACAACAAATATAAACCACAAATATAATCAACAAAATCACACATTTGGGTATTAATAGAATGTATTAATAAAATAAGACAAGATTTGGCATGTTCAGAGTGGCATGGCTGTAGATGAGATCAATTCCCACTAAGACTAAATTACAGAACATTATCCCTCATCATAGGTATAAAAGCCCTTGATAAAATATCAACAGGTAAAATATAGCAATATGTGGAAAGGATAATAAATCACATCCAGGTTTGGTTTATATCAGGAATATGAGGCTGATTTAACATAATACAATTCAATTTCAGTGTAATTCACCACATTAGCAGAATATACGATTTTTAAAATATATGATCTCAGTAGGATGTGGAAAGTTAATTAACTCATGTGACAAAATTCTCAGTAAAACAGGAATAAAAAGGAAATTACTTCAGTCTGATTCATGGTATCTATATAACATCTACAGTTAAAAATGCAATGCTGAACCTGTTTTTTTCAAATGGGAACAGGCATATATCTTGTTTACCACTTTTTTCAATTCTACACTAGGATGCTATAAGATACCAAAAAAGAAATAAAAACATATAGATTGGAAAGAAAAAAAAGTACACTTGTCTTTTATTCACAGATGATATAATATGAAGAACTCCCTAAGGATTCTACAAAACAGCCAGCTACTAGACTTAATAAGTGAAGTTGGTAAGGTCATAGAATATACAATCCAAAACTTTAAATCAATTGCGCATTTATGTCCTAGTGCAAATAATTAAAAAATGCAATGAAATGATCTTATGTAAAATAAAATGATATTAAACTTAGAAGTACTTTTTAAACTTTGTATTGACAACCTTCATGCATATGGGCAATATACCATGATTACCTCCCTCCTAGCACCTTCCTTTTCCCACTCCTCAATCCTCCCTTCACTGAATCCTTTTTTTTTTTTTTCAGCTAGTCTCTCTTCTATTTTGATGTCATCATTTTTCCCCTTTAAGAATGTATTTAACCAAAACCTTGTGTGGCCACTATAGTGGAAACAACAAAATATTGCTTTGAAAAATTAATGAAGACATAAATGGCAAGATGTAGCATATTTATGAACTAGAAGAACCAGTATTATTAGGATGAAAATTCCCTTTAGATTATCTAAGAGTCATTGAGATCAAGAGTAGCCTTCAAAATTGGACGTGATAGCACATGCTTTTAATCCCAGCACTTGGGAGGCAGAGGTAGGAGGATCTCCAAGAGTTCAAGACCACCCTGAGACTACATAGTGAATTCTAGGTCAGCCTGGGCTAGAGTTAAACCCTACCTCCAAAAACCAAAATAAATAAATAAATAAAAAGCCTTCAAGGGGCTGGAGAGATTGCTCAGCAGTTAAGGCCCTTGGCTGTAAAACCTAATGACCCTAGTTTGATTTCCCAGTACCCAGGTGAAGCCAGAATTTTGGAGGACACATACCATTTAATTTTTTTATTTTTTTGTTTTTATTTACGTATTTATTTATTTAAGAGCGACAGGCAGAGAGAGAAAGAGGCAGTGGGGGGGGGGAGGCATGTCAGGGCCTACAGCCATTGCAAACGAACTCCAGATGCGTGCGCCCCCTTGTGCATCTGGCTAATGTGGGTCCTGGGGAGTGAGCATTGAACCGGGGTCCTTAGACTTCACAAGCAAGCGCGTAAACATTTAGCCATCTCTCCAGCCCATACCACTTAATTTTAACTCTGATTTCAAAACTACAGTAATTAGAAGAATGGCAGAAATTGGGTAACTAGATTATTTTGGGCACTTTTGTAAGTTATTTAATGATGTTTAGATTTATATAAATATCAACAAACAGAAGAAGGATGACAATGTCTGAATAGTGTAATAGGTTTATAAAAATACAAGATGTTACATGCTAGGATTGTTAATTTCACTTAAAAGTCAATATAGTGTAAGGATAAAAGCAAGGACTTCATGAGCTGGAGAGATGGCTTAGCAATTAAGGTACTTGCCTGTGAAGCCAAAGGACCCAAGTTAAATTCCTCAGGACCCACATAAGTCAGATGCACAAGTTGGTGCATACATCCGGAGTTCGCTTGCAGAGGCTGAAGGCCCTGATGCACCCATTCTCTTTCTCTCTATCTGCCTGCCTCTCTCCCTCTCTCTTAAACAAATAAAATAAAATAAATAAAATGTTTTTTTTTTCTTTTTTAAAAAGCAAAGACTTTATAACTAAATTTGGTTCAAATCCTGGTTTTGACACTAACTATATGATGTTATTAAGCAATTTGATTCATCTCCATGTGCCACTACTTTTATATAAACAAAGAATATGATAACCAAATGAAGCACTATGTGCGACATGCTTAGAGTGCCTGGCACAAAATGTTCACATTTTCATTGCTTTTGTTTACATAATATATATTCGTATTTATTTTTATTTTGTCCTCCTCCATCTCCTATTGTCTAGTTACAGAGGACTGGCATCATTAGAAAGCAACATGCTTCATTCGCTAATGCCTTCATACTCCTCTGTATATCTCTCTCAGAAGCCATCTTCCGCTCTTGCCTTACTCGCACCTGCTCATTTTATGTTTTGCAGCTGGGAATCAGACTCAGGGAGCTCACACTTACAAGGCAAGCCCACCACCACTGAGCTACAGCTCCTGGTTTAAATTTTGGGACAGGATGTTGCTAAGCGTCTTGAGCACTGAACCTACTGTAGCTTGCACAGGCTTTGAATTTGCAGTCAATCCTTTTGCCTCAGCTTCCCAAGTCGCTAAGGCCAAAAGCCCTGGCACCTCCTTGTTTGGTAAGCTCATTCAGACTGTCTTCCTCTATAGAGCCCTGGGTACTAAGTCACACATCTTTACTTTGTGCTACAAGCATCCTCCATTCACTTTCTTTTGATATACTGATCAGGTTGTCTGATTCTGATTTTCTTCACTACTTCTGCATGTAGTAGCTTTTAAAGATCAAATGTCATGGTGTATTTCTCTTGAATTCATCTTTGAATTAATGCATGAATAGCATGAAGATTTCTGTTACACGTTTCTGTTCATCATGACCTCTCAAAATGACAACCATTCATCATGTTTTGTCAACTTTGATTTACAGATTTTTCTTCTTGGCATTATCCTGCTTCCACTGCGTGCATTACTGGTTGCAGTAATTGTGTTACTGGCATGGCCGTTTGCTGCCATTGCCACAGCGTGCTGCCCTGAAAAGCTAACCCACCCAATCACTGGCTGGCGAAGGTAAGAAATAATTATGTCCAAATATGACATAATCAGTATTTTTAAAAGATTTGTTAGTTTAGTGACCAGTAATTTTAGATTACTGCTGTTTACTCAGTTTTAATAATTTATTTTTTGTTTTTCAAGTGAAACTTCATTTATGTAGAAATTAGCATGTAAGCACATTATGGTAAGCTTCAGTTTTAGTTATAATTTCCTACTGTTAAATGTTTTGTTCTTCAGTTATTGCAAAGAAAAAAAAGATACATTCCTGGTTCTGAAGGAATCCTTGTGCTATAATTTGAACATAGACTCCCTCCTGTAGCCTCATGTACTGGAGGAATGGTTGGCAGCTGATGGGCTTCTGGGAAGTGATTGGACTGTGAGGGCTCTCACCTAATCAAAAGATGAACCCCTGGCCGGATCCATACTACGATGGCATTATTGGAAGATGGTGCAAAGTAGGAGAGGCCTAGCCTACCTGGAATAATTAGGTCACTGGAGGTGTGTCCTTGCTGAATGTCTTGTGCTGGTCTCTTCTTGTATTCCTTTCTCTATTTTCTTCCACCATGAGGCAAGTAGCTTCCTCATATACTGTCATTACCATGATGCCCTGCTTCATCATGTGCCCAGAAACAGTGAGGCCAGCCATGAAGTACGGAAACCTCTTGAAGCCGTGAGCTAAAGTACATCTTTCCTCCAAGGAGATCGTGCCAGGCAGCCTGACACCAATGCAAAGCCTGGATAACATTCCATTATTGTCTCTGGAACCATTGCGGCTGCAAATACTTGACTTTCTTCTGCTTTTTCTTAACTTTTACATTTGCCTTTGTTCTCCTAAGGTAACAGTATGCTTTATGCAGTGGTGCATTTTATTGAATCAATTATATTATTTTTATTAACTATGTTAGTGGCTATTGGCAACAATTTAATTATTACTCAGTGTAGCCAAGTGTTTTCAAATGTTGGCGCTGAGGCAGAGAGAACTGCTTCTCCAGTATTTTCCAAGTTGGATGGTACTAGAGAATAGATTGGTCAAAACTGAAAAAAGCCAATAGAAAAAAAAAGTGATTCCTGTTGAGCAGAACCAAATCATTGCTATTTGTAGCTCTTGAAAGTGGGCTCCTTAATATGCTATCCATGGGCCCCACATAGATGGCAAATCCAGAGATTTGCTTAGGGCATTGATGGAGCCTCTCAAATCATGCAATTTGTTTTTGTTGGTGGTTTATTCCATACTCAAGTGAGCCCAATTTTTATACAAATCTCAAATGTAGATATGTTCTCCAAGCTTTTTTGAGAACTATGATTGTGGAAAGACTTGTATAGAAGCAGTCAGTTTGCTGCTCAGTTCCTGTCCTGCTGCATAAACGTCAGTATCAAGCACAAGGCTGGTTTGAAGTGGAAGTGAATCCCGCGCTCGTGGTGGTGCCCAGTCCTCGCGAATCATACTTCTTTGTGTTGTAGCTCAGGGTTCGACAGTGTACAGACTTCAAGGGATGCTTTTCTCTACTCACATTGCTATAAGATTATCTCTTTGTTTTCACTGTCAGTAGCTTTAGAAATTAAAAAAAAAAAGTATAGGGTAATTGGAGGAATAATCCAGAAAATAAAATATATGTTGAGAAAGTTTACTTTTTTGTTCTTTTTTTTTTTTTAATAAAAGGAAGATTTACGGGCTGGAGGGATGGCTTAGTGGTTAAGACATTTGCCTGCAAAGCCAAAGGACCAGGTTCCATTTCCCAGGACCCATGTTAGCTAGATGCACAAGGGGGGTGCACACATCTGGAATTCATTTGCAGTGGCTGGAGGCCCTGGTGCTCTCTCTCTCTCTCTCTCTCTCTCTCTCTCTCCCCCTCCAATCCTCTTTCTCTGTTAAATAAATAAATAAATAAATAAATAAATAAGTTTTAGGTGAGATAAGACATATTCAGTATGATATGGCCAGACATAAAGAGATTTAAATATATTTTTTATAAAAAGAAGATTTACTTTCATCAATTGAAAGTGTCTTTCTCAAATAAACAGGAAATGTTGAGGTAATTATATAACACGAGACTTTTAGACCTTTTAAAAACTTTCAAATAGCGGTTACTAAGAGGTCTGAATATCATGTGTTCTGAAGTATATTCACGAGAAGCTACATCACTATAGATATAAAAAGGTGACAGGACTAGGGAAGGCTCAGCAGGTAAGAGCACTGAGTTTGATTGCCAGCACCCACAGGGGAAGCTGGGCATGGCTGTACCTGCCTGTAATCTCAGTGCTGAGGTAAGTGGAGACAGGAGTACCTCTAGACTCGCTGGTCAGTCATTCTAGCCAAGAAATGGCTGCTCTGGGTTCAGGGAGACTCTCATCTTGAGGAAATTAAGTGAACGAGTATTAGAGGAGGACACCTGACATCCTCCTTATGAGTTTGCGCGGTGTGTGCGCTTACACCACACACGCATACACACCCACACCATCAAAAGGCAGGTACGGAAATGAGGTGAGGGTGTGCTTCGCATTCCTGTATCAACATGACATGGGTTTCATCTTTAAACTAAAGGAGAAGGGCTACACTCATTTCTCAGTGCCCTCTGAAGATTACTGTATCTCACTTCTCTTTGTGAAATAAACCTTACAGAAACTTGCTCAATGGCTGGCTTCTCGCTATGTCATCATACGAATGTCTAAAGAATCGGAAGGAAGGGAGCCTGTTTCTTTTTAAGGTTCTTGTTCATCATCACCTTGTGGGTGATAATAGCAGTGGGTCCCGCATTTGCAGATTCAACCGATTATGGATCAGTGATGCTTAGTAAAAAAATATATATCTGTGCTATTGACCATGAATAGACTTTTTCCTTAATCCCTAAACAATGCAACATAATACCCATTACATAGCATTTACACTGAATTAGGTATTACAGCCTGGAGAAAATTGAAAGTCTGTAGAACAATGTGTTAGTTTGTATGTCACCATTACATTTGTTATATAAAAGACTTGCAAATCCAAGGATTTTGTTATTTGCCAGGGTTCATGGAATCTATTCTTTAGAGATACTTTGGCATGGCTGTACATATTTTTCTTTTCATGAATAAGCTGTATTGTTGTGTTAGCTTTTCCTGGGAGACATGAGCAAACGTCTGTTCACCCTGATAGGGCACCTACAACAGGCCAAAGGACAACTTGGTAAAGCACCAAGTGTAATTGAGTTTAATTGAGAGCAGGCTTACTTGCAGGCTTACTTACAGGCATGTGGGCAATTTAAGGGTGCCTCCATCACCAAAGCAAAGGTAGTCTAACAACATGCCCTTCCACCCCAAGAAAAGATAAATTGCTTACATGTCATTGGGGTAGGGGAGTGGCCTTGTGAGCCTCTCCTCACCACCACAAAGGAATGCTAGTGGGCCCAGTCTGTGAGGGGTAATCATAGCTGTTTGGATATCAAGATGGCCATGGCCATGTCATGCCTGGAGGGCAATGTCCACAACATATATATCTGCTCTATTCTGAGTTATCCAATCTGTGCTTAGGAGTCTAAAACATCTAAGCATGTTTTTGATTCTCTGTTCATTCAGCTTAAGTTGGTAACTAGATCTTACTTGTCATATATGCCATGCACAGTTCCTTTCAGAGTTTGATAAGTAATCTTTAATAGCAGAATATTTTTACATTGTTTTAACAAGTAAATAAGTAGATTTCTAGAATTGCTTGAGTGCAGCTCTGTTCCATGAAAGTGCAGTGACAAGTTTATTTCTGAAGATCTGCGATGGCATCTAAGAGCTATAGCAATGTACGGGAGATTTATTCCTCAAACAATTCAGCACGAGACTTTCACATGTATTTGGGAAAATAGCAGCATCTTCATCACTCAAGATGAATTCATTCCCAAGGTGACCACTTTGAAGACCAATACTGGTGTGGATGGCCTCAGTGTGGAATATAAGTGGGGAATTCATTTTTGTTACTTTATGGTTACAGAGTAATGGATCCATTTATTATCTGTAAATTACTTCTATATGCCTCAGGTTTTTCATCTGCAAAGTGAGGGTAGTAATAAATAACACCTACTTCATAAGAATAGGTGAAGGATTAAAAAATTAGCACATGTAAACCATTGAGAATAATGCCTGCCACTTAGCAGAAGGCGCTTGATGTAAGCATTAGCTATTATTCTCCTTAACTCAAGCTTTAAGATGAAATTTCTGAGCTGGAGAGATGGCTTAGCAGTTTAGTGCTTTCCTGTGAAGCCTAAGGACCCTGGTTCGAGGCTCGATTCCCCAGGGCCCACGTTAGCCAGAAGCACAAGGGGTCGCATGCATCTGGAGTTAATTTGCAGTGGCTGGAGGCCCTGGCACGTCCATTCTCTCTCTCTCTCTCTCTCTCTCTCTCTCTCTCTCTCTGCCTCTTTCTCTCTGTCTGTCACTCTCAAATAAATAAGTAAAAATGAATAAAATTTTTTTTAATATGAAATTTCCTGACATGCCTATTTTATTTTATTTCAGGTCATGTTGCCAGTTTTAGTAAGCATAGGTAATTATGTCTTGTCTATGATTGATTTCAAAGGAAAATCACTCAGCCAGCTTTGAGGTTTCTGGGTCGTGCCATGTTCTTCTCAATGGGATTCATGGTTTCTGTGAAAGGAAAGATTGCTAGCCCTTCTGAAGCACCGATCTTTGTTGGTGCCCCTCATTCAACATTCTTTGATGGAATTGCCTGTGTCGTAGCTGGGCTGCCTTCTCTGGTATCGCGAAGTGAAAATGCACAAGCCCCTCTAGTTGGCAGTAAGTATTTGTAAGGTAACAGATAAAATATTATCATGCTCATGCCTTAAGTCAAAAGATTCAGATACAGTGCTTTTTGATAAGTATTTTGAATTTATTATCTTTATTTATTTGTTTACTTTCAGTGCTTGAGGATTGAACTCAGGGTCTTGCTCACGCAAAGCAAGGCTATATCACTGAACTGCATCTATAACCACTTAATTTTTAACATATTTTTAAAACGTTTAAACAAATTTTCTTTTATTTTAATGAGGTACTCTATGGAAAGAATGAGTTTGTGAAAACAGATTAGAAATTTACCTTATCTATGACCTCATCAGTCTTTTGAAAACTTGACTCTGTCACTGTGCCATCATAACTTGCTATTGTTATATGTGGTCAGGAAAACCTATATATATATGAAAGAGAGAGAGAGAGAATTTAGCCAAAGAACCCGTGAAAACCCAACGCACATGTTATTTCATGAATCTCTCTTCAGGATATTAGGATGGTAAATATACTATATCTTTTCTCCTAGCTCTGTTTTCTAAGTTATTGTCCCCTGTGTTTCCCTGAGGGACATTTGTGGCACTCTTTGAAAATTATGATGTGGAACCATAAGTGCTTCCTGCCATAAAAAATAATGAAGCAAGTGAAATGTTTTCCCTGCCAGATGCTTCAGTCTCTCCCAAAGGAGTCAGTCTCCAAGTAACTGTTCCCCGATGTCCCAAGGTTACTGCAAGCATTGAGGTCGAGAGAGTGGGTGTGAAAGTCGCAGGTGTTGCCAAGTCGCTCTGGAGAATTCATGGTCGTGCTTGCAGCCCTGTCATGCAGCTGACACACTTCTTTTTCTTCAGTGTGTAACTAGAGCACTCTGTGTGATACGGGTTTTTCCTGAAAAACTGTGTAGCCACACACAGTTAAAGTGAATTTTACCTGTGCCAGGAAGCGGCTTAGAAGACTTGGGCTGAAAATTTTAGCAAAATGAGTTATAATTGCCCTTTACTAATTAATCTGCTCAGGTTTTGTTTTAGCTATATATAAACAAAAATAAAATCTATTACTAACTCATCCTATGGATTCACATAATCTCCATTGAGGGTATTCCTAAAATCAAGGAAGATAATCTTGTTTCTCCTTCCAAAGGTTTAATATCAATTCAAGAAGAAGACTGTTAGGAAGAAAATTGCATTTGCTTTTTTTCTTATTCTTGCTACTGACTTCTGCTAAATCGATGAAATAAAATCCACCTCTGCTTTTGAAATCAGCATCTCAGTTTAGTAGACTTTGAATTTTTTTTAATAAGCTGTTTTCTGATCTGATATTATTTTTATTTTCTATCAAACTTTGTCTTATGACTTACCCAGTATTAATGTCATTGTGGCTATAGCCAAAAAATGACTTGGCTATGTTTTTGTTTGTTCTAAAGGACTGTTACGGGCTGTGCAGCCAGTTTTGGTATCCCGTGTAGACCCAGATTCCCGGAAAAACACAATAAATGAAATAATCAGGCGAGCAACATCAGGAGGGGAATGGCCCCAGGTAAAACACATTAGTCATTCATTTATATTGAAAGTTTATTGTCTGTCTGCAGACTCACTCCTATGCATGCACACATACAAGATAATCTATGCCAGCTCTCTTTAGCATAATGGATACAGAATAAATGAACCAGTGAGTATTAAAAAGTCCTCTTCCCCAGAGATATACCGTAGATTTAAATATGTCTTTTTTTTTTTATTTCTCAGACACTTTGAGTCAAATATGCTTTGTGTCGTAAAAAATGATTCTCTAACTCTGACTTTCATTACCATTAAGAAGTATGAGCATTTCTTATAATTTAACTCACTTAATTCAGAAGTGTGGTAAGTTTATTAAGTCTTTTCTCTGATCTACTTAAATAAAGTTTGTCAGTTCTGAGGGCATATCAAACAAAATAACCTGAAAAACTTGAACTTTACCACTTCCTTCTCTTTTCAGAGTAAAGGAAGGCAACATTGCTTACATAAACCAGAGATGATCTGTCTTTGCTCGGGTGCAAGCGAATGCTCTAGCAAAGTAGCGCAGTGGTCAGGACAGCCGTGAGGACATATAGTATTAAAGTGACAAGGCAAGCGTGTGCATACAAGGCGGGGAGGGGTGGGTGGAAAACAAGGCATGTTTTAAAAACTGACTGAGAAGGGGCGGCATTTGGAATAGCAGTTTAGTTTTTCTCTTTGGAGCCAAGAAATATGTCTAGGATTAGTAGAGCAAAGGTCATAAGTAGATAGATTTTAGCTCATTTTGCTCATCTTGTGGAAGATCTTTCTGTCTGGAGATAAAATGGTTGATTTGGCATCCTTTTCAGGCATTGGTTGAGCAACCACTTGGAGGGATATTCTAGAAAAAAAAATTGAAAATTAGCATTATTAAGTTACTTTTGATGCTTTTTCCATCTCTTGAGATTTTATGATACACTTTATACCATTCTTTGTTCAAAATGTGGCTATATACTAAATAAAACATATTTACTATTACATATGGTTGTCATGGAAATTCTATTTTATAAATTGAGGGTGGAATTACACTTATCATAATTTTTATCAATAAGCTATGTAGATAGCAGTCTGACCCCATGTTTTCTTTCTCTATTATAAAACAGGTATTACTAACTGCAGTGTAGTCATGGTTTTTCTTTTTAATTTAATGATTTTATGTACTTAGCAATTTACTCATGGTTAAATCTTAAATGCTTCAGAAAACCAAGCCCCTATCTTAGTTAACAGAGAAACTAACAATACTACATGTCATTCATAAAGAAAACACAACAGCACATTAAAAGCAAAACCACTTTCCCTAAATTAAAAAAAGAAAACAACAAGCTATGAAGTTGTCTTCCCTATGCTAACCAATTCAAATAAACATAAAGCACATTGCAGGCATTTCTCCTTTGTCCTCAAGACATACCTGAATGATATATAGGAATAAATATCACTTAATGAGAAAACTGAAACAAAGAGATTGCTTGGTTAGGAATGTTTTATTTTAGATTCATTCAGATTATTGATAGAAATATCACTAAGAAAATGTCAACAAAGAGACTTATGTAGCCTATTTTATAAATTAAATATATTGTCTGTCTGAATTTGTAATCTATTTTCTAATTACCTTCATGGTAAAACTACACTTCTTTTTGAGGAAATGGAATAACCAGATACCAACTTTCATTAGAATCAAGTGTCAGCCTTTTATTTTTTTAAGCATTGGCAGCTATTGAAGTCATAAGAGAAAAAAAAAGAGGTAATCTATTAATTAGACTAAAATATTAAATTTATTCCTTTTCTCCCAAGATACTAGTTTTTCCAGAAGGTACTTGTACTAATCGTTCCTGTTTGATTACTTTTAAACCAGGTGAGATAAATTAAATTATGTATTGTAACAATATAGTGTGGAAGATTTCTCAAATGATTAGACTAATAATATACATCTCAGTGGCTCCAAGAATTTCTTCTTTTCTGAGGAAACATTTTGAATGTTGTGATTCTATAAACTTACCTCTTTGCATTCTTTTCTGGTTTCGTGACCTTTTCCTTGTGGTGTCCCTATGTTTTTGTATTGGCTGCAGGGCTCAGCAGCAGAGTCATTACTCACTCATAGCAAGTAGAACTTTTGTTTTCTCTAGATGTTCTTATTTTCTCTTTGTCTTGATTTGTCATTACTTTTTTATCTGTTGGATCATATGTATTTGAGAAATGAAAATGCTTAAAAATTTTTAAATAATGATAAAATTATATATATATATATATATATATATATATATATATAAGAAAATTGTTTTAAAATAAATTTCTTTATGACTTTTTATCAAAAGAGAAAGACTGAAAAAACAATGGATAAATACATATTTATATGGTTTTATTTTGCTTATATCTTAATTTGAATAATTCCTCATGTTGGTAAATATTTTAGCATAGTTTGTGTTATTAATAATATGAAGCTATCAGTGTATTTATATTATAATTAATTTTTAATTATAAAACTATTGTTCAGAAATATAAGGACTAGTAAAATTTCCATGTGGTTCTAGGAGCCTTCATTCCAGGAGTTCCAGTGCAGCCCATCCTCCTCAGATACCCAAACAAGCTGGTAAGGAAAGAATTTCAACAGGTAGCACACATCCTTTAGGACCCCTTGTACTGATTTGAATAAGGGTATGAGTAGATAAATGGTAGAAGCAACTGGGTAGATTCATTCTGTTTGCCATCTGGTTTTTAATATTATATAAAATCTGCAATTTTAAGCATAAGGGAGACATTTCGAAGCCTCTGTTCTACTATTTTTGTGATTGAAAGATGAAGTCCCACATTTAGGGTCTCTGATTACCCTTGAAAGTAGAAATTCATTACTTTCATTAAGCCTGGAAGGAGACTTTTCCATATTCACAGGTCACTAGTGGTAGGGAAGAATGGACATAGCTAGATATGTTTGAGAGGGACCTAGTCTTGGATTATTGGCTTAGTACTTACTAGGTCTATGCCTATTGGCAAGGAGCCTAATTAAATAAGAAAGTCTTAGAAATAACTCAAG
Source organism: Dipus sagitta (assembly GCA_036346955.1). Classification (NCBI taxonomy): domain Eukaryota; kingdom Metazoa; phylum Chordata; class Mammalia; order Rodentia; family Dipodidae; genus Dipus; species Dipus sagitta. Next base: position 236,822,675 of record CM070770.1, read on the forward strand.
TATCTGTAGTCCAGGGTTGGCCAAGGGAATAGTCTCTTCTGCACCAGTTGGGCAGATGTCCTCCAGGTATCAACTATACTACCATTGCCCCACAGCTTTTTTAAAGGGTGAGGAGAGTGGCTAGAGAATTTATATAAAGAGACAGGATGTAATTATTTCTTGTTTATGCCATTTAAGATCAAGAGATTTTAAACTATTCAACTTTCTATTCAGTGACTGGCTTTTTAACTTGAATATAGTTAAGAATTAAAATCTATTAAACATCTACTCATGTTTTTGCCTATTAGTTTGGACTTATTATATATTCAAATTCTTTCACTATATACTTTAGTCTTCTCTCCCAAATAATTGTTGTTGCTGTTGTTTTGAGAACAAATGTATTCTGGATTTTTGGTAAGCAAATTGGTTTTCCAGACATGTTCATATTGGGAGAAAAATAACTGAACATGTACAATAGATTTTTTAAATTCAGAATAAGATCTTCTATAAAAGACAGAGATATAGGAAGAAGGCTCTTTGCTATGAATATATGTATATTTTTTTTTCAGGAATGCATGCATCAGTTCACTGTACCTTGATAATTATGTGCTAATTTGGGTTTTTAACATGCTTCTTTTCATTCCAGAAAAATATACATAAGTCCTAATATTAAAAAAGAGCTCTATTATATTTGATATTTTCACTATAGCCTAACAGGATTATTTTGCAGGGTGGGTAGCATGGGAGAACAGGGTCTTATATAGCCCAGGATGGCCTTAAATTCACTGTGGAGCCAAGAAAAACCTCACATTCCTTATCCTCCTGCCTTCATCTCCCAAGTGTGAGGATTATAGACAACAATAACAGGCTAGACTAACAGTTTGAATACTTTTCTTATTACAGGATACTGTGACCTGGACATGGCAAGGATATACATTGTAAGCCATTTATATTTTTAATGGTTTATATAAACTTTATTTTAATGAAGAAAAATACTCATCTTTATAATCAAACTTTGTTTTTGTAAAAGTAAATATTTCCAGTTAGAATCTTAACTCTTATACCTAACATCACAATAAAGAATGTCACTACCTTGCCCACTAATGCCTCGCGTCTCCTTTTTGGAGATTTCTAGTTAAATGTCATGTTCAAATGGATCTCAAGTTTTTATGTACTGGTTTCTAAAGAACATTCCAGTGATCTATCTTGTTTCTTACTTATCTTGAATTTTGTACTGTTTTTCCACTTCAGATTGAATATCAGCTAGTATGCCTGTCCATAGTTTACAACATTGGCTTAAGCAGTTCAGGTCAGCTTTGTGTCATGGTCTGAAATCATTGCTATGTCTAATGCATGGTGAGAAGATAGCTAACCAAGAGTTCAGTTCCGTTCCTAGGTTTCAAAAGCACAGAGATCAGCAGTTTCTGTGAGCTCTTAAGAGCAGAGTAACAGTTTCACTATTAAACAAGAAGAAGTGAAACAGACCTTTCAAAAAGAAACAGAAAATGTAGAATCCAGCTTTACTTTCAAGATCATTTCTTTAGCTCCTTCTATACAAATTTGAATATTGCCTCTGAAAACCTGAATTTGAGGATTTCCCCCAGAGGCCTTCTCAGTTTTGATACTATTAAGAACAGAGCTCAGATGACATGGCTGGTGGGGGAGTGACTACCTCTTGGAAATATTCCAAGGAAAAGCATCCTAGGTTTCTTAGCACACTGTGGGTATCTTTAGATATTGACACACAGTCTTGTGAGCTTCCAAAAATCAGGGGGAAGGTATAGCATAATTTCTCCTTTTGTGTACATAAGTTTTTTTTTAAATAACAAATCAGAATAGATATCTTATGGGTGAGTGGAATACACATTAAATATATAAGACAGTTATGTCCCTATTGTGCCTCAGTCCTCAATAGTTCAAATTAAGAAAATAGTATTAAAAATAATGATCAAGTTGTACGGGATATATGAGTAGTGTATTATCTTTAACTCTTCAAGAACTCCATTCACTCGATCAGAATACATGTTTCACACCACTACTGACTGAATTCCTGTTCTTTAGCTGCCAAACAAATGGGATGAGAGCATTTTAGAAAGAGAAGTTCCTAGAATCGGGTACTGTTACATTTCCTGATGTGCTCATCCTTCACTCCTTTACATTAAGTTCCCTGTATAGGCAATGACTGGGTTCCCTGTGTCATCAATGTAACTTTTTAAAAGATAGTTTAAAACTATTTTATTTATTTATTTAGAGAAGGCAAGAAAGAGAGAGTAGCAGATAGAGAGAATGGTGCACCAGGGCCTCCTAGCCACTCCAGACGCATGTGCCACCTTGTGCATCTGGCTTTACATGGGTACTAGGGAATCAAACCTGGGTCTTTGGCTTTGCTGGCAAGTGTTTTAACCACACTGAGCCATCTCTCCAGTCCCCACCAGTGTACCTTTTGTTGTTGTGAGCACTCAGTAGGCAGGTGTGAAGGTTAAACAGAATGCTTTTGTTGCAGTCAGGTTCACATTGCTGACAAAAATACCCAACCAAGAGCAGCTTATGGGAAAAAGGGGTTTATTTTGGCTTACTCAAGGGTAAACTCCATGATGGCAGAGGAAAATGATGACATGAGCACAGGGTGGACATCACCTCCTAGCCAACATCAGGTAGACAATATCAACAGGGGAGTGTGTGCCAAACACTGGCAAGAGGAAGCTGGCTATAACATCCATAAGCCTGACATCAGCAATATACTGCCTCCAGGAGGATTTAACTCCCAAACTGCCATCAGCTGAGGACCTAGCATTCAGAACACCTAAGTTTATGGGGAACACCTGAATCAAACCACTGCAGCTTTTAGAAGGGAGATTAGAGAAAGAAAATGGGATGATTTCATTAATCTAGCTTTCTAGTCAGGGACATAGTGGTAAAGGGAAAAAGAAAATTAGAAAGTATATTCAGGAAAGAGAGCAAAACATAACATAGGGGTCAAAGATTTCTTAGGACTTAAAAAAAAAAAACAAGGTCTTTAGAAAGCTCAACTGTGTATTGTACAGATGCCATCATGCTTTTCTATGGCAAATGTCATTTGTCTACTTCTTATTGTTAGCACCATGTCTATTATCTCCAAATCATACTAGTTGTCAGATGTCCTTACTCAGCATGTGGAATCTAGGGAAGAAGTTTTTATTATGGGAGAAGAGACTTGGAGAGATCAGCTGAGAGAAGGGACTGAGCTGTGGAAGGCTGTTTTCTATAAGAAGTATTTGGTTTGTCTTAGTGTGGGCAAGACAAGTTTAAGAGATTTTATGGTTCATTTTGTTTTTAATGGCATTCATACTTTTTAGAGTAGAATGTGTATTTATTCAAATACTTGAATTATAGAACTCTATTTAAATAACTTTAAAAATTACTTGATGGTGAATAATGTAGGTTGACTTGTCTTGGAGTACATAGGTAGTAAATGATTTTCTCCTTTTTCAAATGGAAGTTTTGAAAACTATATTAACAATTTATAATTAAGTATAGAAGTCCTACATCTACTTCCTAAATTCCTTCTTTTAACTACATTCCTTGTTGAAACTCCTAGCTAACTTAAGTCCTTTCAGATAATTGTTTACAGATAACTCATTCTTTAGTTTGTAATAGTACTAAACAAAGGTTCAACTGGATATGTTCTTAACCATAAAATCTAATCCACTCTGCTTGACTTCTGAGTCAGCTGCTTAAAGAGATTAAACTGAAAATCCTGCAGCTACCTTATCTAGAGTTGACATATCTGCAGGAAAGCTTCAAGTCAGAGAATCTATTTCAGAGAGTATCTTTGAAAGGGTCAGGAAACTACTTTAATGACAGCTTTTGTCTCATTTTACAATAAAATTTGAAAGTTTTCAGAACAATTTCCCATAGCTAAAACATTTACTACTGAAACAATTTTGATAAGCTTTCTAATTTTAAGGAAAGGCCTACTGATTAAAAAAAATTATTATAATCCAAAGACTTTAGAAATAGAATAGTCTACTCAGCAGCTTTTCTATAAACACATTTATTTACCTTAAAATGGGCCTTGGGTTGTTTCTGTAGTGACATGGTCCTACACATCTGTGTTGTCAAGGCGACTGCAGATTTGTGGGTTAGTCTATTGAGCTGTGGCTCTGAATCACAAAATAAATACAGTGCACTAATTACACTCAGATATTTCTTTTTTTGAACAGTAAAATTGTCTAAGCCCCCAAAGATTTATAGCTGCAGTGTAGCAAAATACATGTGAAGCATAGTGTGAGGGTGCTTTCAACTAGAGAAAAAGCTGGAGAGTCACTGTGGGCTGTAGGTTGCCTGGCTGTGTAAGAACCGTCTCTTCTCTTGTCTCCTCAGCCTCCAGCTTTGTGTGCTTACTTTCTGCCAGCCCTTCACCAAGGTAGAGGTTGAGGTAAGTCATTTCCCTGCAGCCTTGGATCTTAAGGTGAGGCCTTTCCTTCCATGTTGAATTTCTGGCACAGAAAACCCGCCATCTCTAAAATCAGCCCTGGTCTTGTAAATTGTGTCTCTAAACCCATGCTATCAGGTTTGGTCCTTAGAAGCATGATAGGAAACAGACACATCAAACTTCTGGGTACTTCCAACTTGGTCAGCTGGATTTGTATCCCTTGTTGCCCACATCTTGATTCCTTTTAATGCTGATCTCTGCCCACATGAATAACATGCTTTCATACCTGACAAAAGAAACAGATGGTAGCAGGTAGCACCGGCTGTTCCCTGAGGAATAGATCCTGTGAAAGCTGTGAGGTGAGAGTTGAGGCTTGATGGAGAAACACCAAGGTCTGAGCCTCCCTGCAGAATCATCCTGTACCCGAGAAGCCTGGGGAAGTCACCTCAGGGAAGTGGCTCATGTTCACAGACAGAGTCTTTCAGGTGGAGATGTCATGACAGGTGGGGGATTATGAGATAATTAGAACATTTTGAAAATTTGGACCAGATTTTTAAGACTTTTAAAAGTTGGTTCTAGGTAACAAGTGTTATCCTCAGGTAGTTACTAAACAGTGAAAGTTAGAATATTGGGTGTTAGACTGGAGAGAGAACTCAGTAGTTAAAGGCACTTGCTTGCAAAGTCCAATAGCCTGCGTTCAGTTCCCAGTACCCATATAAAACCAGTTGCACAAAGTGGTGCATGTGTCTGGAGTTCATTTGCAGTGGCAGGAATCCCTGCATGCCCATTTTATTCCTCCCTTTCCCTCTGCCTCGTTTTACTTCTGTCTCTCTCAAATAAAAATAAAATATTTTTTAAAAGAATATTGGGTCTTAAGACTCTTGCCTGGATGTTCTAGAATTCATCCGTGGAATATGTAATAAAAATCTTGAACTTTCATATGTAGTGCTGAGTTCTGAATGGAAACTTGTGTTTTTAAATTCAGGACTATGAAATTTAATTGAGAAGAATGCCATTTTGCTTTGCTAGATAGTTATTCAGCAATTTTTAGGTGGTCGGCAATATCCAATGACATATGAGAGTAAATCATACCTCACACTGAGCTCAAATTTGGTAAAAATTTTCTTGAAATTTTTATGTTGTCCATCTTCCTTGAAGATAACTGTTTATTAGTTTTATTGTACACCTGCTGACTTCAAAACCCTGCATTGCACCTGTCAGCCCAACTATAAAATACAGCACGGTACCAGCCCTTGAGATATAGTGAGTTGTTTCTCGTGGGGTGGGGGAGGGCTAATCTGTATCCTAAAAAGTTCAGCAAGTGCCAGGCTCAGCACAATGAGTGAGGGTGCTTTTCTCAATACGTCTCAGTGCCTCTGAACCATTTGACCACAAAACCCCTTTCTTTTCTCTAGCTATCTTCTAGAACCAGTGTTCCATAGAATATGCTTCAGCAAACTCAGCACCATGTAATCCCTAAGTATCCGAGCACTGATAGTGAAGTTATATTTTCCTTAAAAAATACTTAAACAACCTTGCTTCATGCTCTGCAGATTTTCAAGATGTTGTGTGTGGGTGTACATGCATCTCTCTCTCTCACACACACACAAATACACACACACAATTCTTTCCTCAGATTGACTCTTCAGCTAAAATAAGATCTAGTAACAGATGTGGAAAAGCACACAGAACTCTGCTTTGGGTAAGCACATGTCATGCCATGGTGAAACTGCATTACAACAGAGGTTTTGTAAATTCCTCATTTTGTGCCCCTGACTGCTGTGACCACATTTCCTTTCCATGTCATGACTTTCTTTCTTTTAAGAAAAAAAATTACAATGTTTGTATCCTCCAGCTGGTGCCGAGGCCTGCTTGGACAGTATTTTCTAGTGAAGAGAAGAATGCATTCCTTGTTCTATCACTCCACAAACAAAATGACTTTCAGCCCATCCATAGTAGTTGAATCAATAGGGATTTGATGTATTAGAATTGTGGTGCAGGGTAAAAATTGGAGTTTATGAACTTTAAGTTTAGTATTATTATTTTAATTACGTTTCAGATTTATGATGCTGTCTTTCACCAGTGTGACTCTACTGGCATGGGGGGGTGTGGAGGTTAACCCAGCTATTTAAGCAAACGAATCATGGCCTCTGTCACTGATTTATGTCCTAGCCCTTTTAATTTTATTTTTACACAGTATTCCTGAGTTGTCCAGGTTGGCCTTGAATTTATGATCTTCTTGCCCCAGTCTCTGAGTAGCTGGGATTGTAGACTATAAGAGCCACTACACGTAGCTCTAATAGCTTTATGATATTTGAATTTTGAGCTGTCCCATATGGAGCTTGGTTGGTGGTCTAAGTCCATCTTGTTGCTCCAGTTTCAGATATGTTGGTGCAAAAATATTTCCCTTTTTTCTTTTATTTAAAATTGATGGAAATCCTTGTTATTATTGTAAACATGCTTATAGAACTACTTGAACATTAAGTAAGCCTAACTCAAGACATTTTACTCAAGAATTATTATTACCATAATTTTTAATAATTATGTGTACATGTGTGGGTAAGCATGCACATGTATTTATGTGTGTGCAAATGTGGAAAAGTGTAATACTTTCCACTTTTTTTTGAGACTATGCCTCTCATTGGCATGGAGCTCACCATAAAGTTAAGCTGGCTATCTGGTGAACCCTAGGGATCCTCCTGCCCTGCCTCTCCAGTGCTGGATCATAAGCACAACCACCTCGCCTTTCATTTTTACATGGGTTCTGAGGATCGACCCTAGGTCCTCATACTAGCAAGAAAAGCACTTTAACTGGCTGGCTGTCTCCCCAGCTCCCAGTTTTACGATTTATAAAGTGAACTGTGAGTCAAGTGTTGTTTGTTTTTTATTTCATTTTTTTGAGGTAGGGTCTCACTTTAGCCCAGGCTGACCTGGAATTCACTATGGAGTCTCAGGGTGGCCTCAAACTCACAGCGATCCTCCTACCTCTGCCTTCCAAATGCTGAGATTGAAGGTATGCGCCACCATGCCTGACCAATTGTTGGTTTTTGAAAAGGTGTGGCTCTGTTTCCATGGCTGGCCTGGAACTCACTGAACTAACAGCAGCCCTCCTGCCTCAGCTTCCTGAGTGCTAGAGTTTGAGTGGATTATTAAAGTGCCCTTTTAGACACTCTTAGTTTTGTGAGGCAGAGGACATCTCATATGCCAATGGCTGGAGCTTTTAGTTTTACACATCTCCCTCAGGATGATTATACAGCTCTGCAGTTACCAAAACCTTGGATAGTCAAAATCTTGTGAATATAATAATATTTAGGAGATATTTTCCTACCTCATTTACTTCATTTCTCTCTGTTCCCCAACATTAACACCTAATTTGGAAACAATTTATTGCTTCCTTGACTCTTAAAAATATAGGTTGCCCACTTCATACCCTGTGGACTTGTTCTCTGTCATCCTTGAGCAATGGTGATGGCATATATGTCTACAGAGGACTCAACTAAAAATTACATTTATTTATAAAGTGTCTTTAAGTGATCACATTGATCAAGCAGCACTTCATAAGCAAGCCTTTGTAGACAGGAGCTAGTGGATAAGTAATCACAAAATCTGGCATAAATTGTCTGCTATTTTATTTTATGATGCAGAATTTATGCTAAGTAAGATGGTGTAGCACCATGAGGCCAGCACTGGTTTGTAAGTGGAAACACGCCTGCCCAGTGAGTTTTCTTTCTTGTAAGCTACATATAAGTGTACATTCAAAACATGCTGACTTTAGAAGCCATCCTCTGTAGTATAAATACAGAAAAATGGCTAGTCTATAGGCACAAAGGTATGTATTGCTTTAGGAAAACTCTTATAAAGCTTATAGCAATTTTAGAGTAGCTAGACTTCAAATACTTCAGTATTAGAAATGAATGTTTTAGGTTAAAAAATTTGATTTAAGAAAGGACTGTGAATAATAATTAGTGCTATGTTAAACTTTTTAAGTCTTCAAACAGCCAGTTGTTTGGGAGGCTGAAATATACTCACATATTGAATAGCAACAGGGATATGTTCAGAGAAATGCACTGTTGGCAGTTTCTTCGTAGGCTGAGTTACACAAAAGTAGATGGAAGAGCCTGGCCTGCTATGGAAAAGCCTATTGCTTCTATACTACAAACTTATCCTGTATGTTGTTATAACAACAATGCAGGTACTTGTGATACAGTGTTAAATATTGATGTCTAAACATATATAAGCATAGAAAAGGTACAGTATAAAGTGTAAAATAAAGGATAGAAATTAGTACACCTGCATGGTTCACTTGCCAAGAATAGAGTTTACAAGACTGCAGTTGCTTTGGGTGGAATATAAATGAGACATGAGGGAACAGTGTAGGTCTCAGGCATGACTGTGCACTATGATAGACTTTTTGTTAGATTATTGTGACAGAGGCTTATTGTGTAGCCTGTACCTCCTTGCTTCTTACTATAGACTTTAAATTGTTTACTTTAGACTGTGCTCTAAGGTTATACTAAACTTATACACATAATTTTATTTAATAATGAATTGATTAGTTTATGCTAACTTTTTAGTGAAAATATTTATTTATGAAAGAGAGAGAGAGAGGCAGATAGGGAGAAAGAGAGAATGGGCAAGCCAGGGCTTCTAGCCACTGCACGTGAATTCCAGATGCATGCACCCTCTTGTGCATCTGTCTTATGTGGATCCTGGGAAATCAAACTGGGGTCCTTAGGCTTCACAAGCAAATGCCTTAACCATTAACCCATTTTCCCATCCCTAGTTCATAATAACTTTAAAAACATATTATTTATTTACAAGTAGACAGAGATTGAGAATAGGCCCACCAGCGATTTTTGCCACTGCAAATGAAATCCAGACTCATGTACCACTTTGTGCATCTGGCTTCATGTGGGTACTGAGAAATTGAACCAGAGCCAATAGGCTTTATAAGCAAGCACCTTTAACTGCTGAACCATTTCTCAAGCCCCCATGTAATAGCATTTTACTTTGCAAAGTTAAAACTTTTTTAAACTTTTTGTTGTACGTGTGTGTGTGTGTGTGTGTGTGCGTGCGTGTGTGTGTATGTATGTGTGTGTGTCTGCACACAGAGGCTAGAAAGAAACCTTGGATGCTGTTTCTCAAACACCATCTACCTTTTTTTGAGACAAAATCTCTCATTAACTTAGAACTTGCCAATTAGGCTAGATTCGCTAGCCATTGAGCTCCAGGGATCCTCCCATCTCCACTTCCCAGCATTAGGAATAACTCACCATGCCTAGCTTTTGTTACATGGGTTCTGGGGATCAAATCTGAGTCTTCATGCTTTTAAGACAAGCACTTTACTGACTGAGCTGTCTCTGCAACCCCCAAACCCTTTTTGATTCTTGTATAATAATAATACTTAAAATATAAACTCATTGTAGACTATAGGAGTTTCTCAGATTCAATATAATTATTGTCACATATGTTTTGTTGTTCACCAAAATGATCCATATGGTTGTTTAGTTGTACAGTTAATTCAGATATCCAAATACATTAAAATCATCTGTAGTTCTGAATGTAAAGTGGGTCTTTTAGAAAACTTTCATCTCACAACTACACATATACACACACTGAACACAGATCCATGTTCTAACAAAGCTAATGTATTCTAGAAGCTAGCAAAAGTCTGGAACTTTAAGTGCTAGCAGAGAAATGGAGTGTTACAAAAAGTATTAGCTGAAATTATTTTCCAGTTTTCTTACAACTTGCATTAAGTGTTTAAGAATATGACTTAAGCTTCTAGAAGCCTATGTTTTCAGTAGCAAATGGAGATTATAGCACATTTTTATGGGATTGTGAGGATTTCATAAGCTTACTTTTGTGGTACATTTAATAAGCATTAACTTTTACTTCCTATCTTACCTGGCATTTCCTTTCAGAAGGAAACAGAAAGTATTGTTCATAAATAATTTTCTTCTTTTGCATTTTCTCTCTGATGATTTATAATGATTTATTTATTTATTTTTATTTATTTGAGTGGGACAGAAAGAGAGTGAGTGTGAGGAAGAGAGAGAATGGGTATGTCATGGCCTCCAGTCACTGCAAATGAACACCAGACGCATGCGCCACCATGTGCATCTGACTTAGGTGGGTACTGGGAAATTGAACCTGGGTCTTTAGGCTTTGTAGGCAAGCATGTTAACTGCTAAGCTATCTCTCCAGCCCTCTATGAAGATTTCAAAGGAGAATCATGGGACAGGAGAGATAGCTCAGTCAGTAAAGTGTTTACCTTTCATTAGGTCCTGAGTTTGATCCTCAGTACTCATGTAAAAAGAAAAAAAGCCAGACATGGTGACCCATAGCTATGATTCAGTGTTGGGGTAATAGAGACAGGAAGATCCTTGGGACTCCCTGGCAAGCCAGTCACAGGCTACTTGGTGAGCTCTAGGCTAGTGAGAAACCCTGCCTCAGAGGAGTTGTATAGAGTTCCCGAGGCTATCTTCCAGCCCCCCATATGTACATGTGCATACCCACACGTGTGCTCACCACACATGTTCACATGCATACACTAACACACATGCACATATGTGCACACTCACAAGCATAAAAATTGAAAGAATCCTAGGAGCAACTAGAATCCCACGTTTACTAAGATTGATTTTAAAATGCTTTTTTATTCCAAGAAAGAATAATTGATGATACTGTCCCCCCAGTTATCAATCTACCTCTTCCTACTTGTTAGTAGAAAAGAATGTGCTCGATGTGGTGAAGAAACACTGAGCAGGGGCTGGGGAGATGGTTCACTCAGTAAAGTGCTTGCCATGAAAGCATGTGGAGCTGAGTTCAGATTCCCAGAACCCATGTAATATCAGTGGTGATGTGATTGGACAATGGGGATAGAAGGACCTCTAGGGCTTGCTGTCTAGCGAGACTAGCTAACTCAGTGAGCTCTAGGTTCAGTTAGAGACTCTGTCTCAATAAATAAGGTAGAGAGTGATTGAGGAAGATGCGTGACTTTGACCTCTGGCTTCCATATTCATGCACAACCACATACATACACACACACACACACACACACACACACACACACACACACGCCCTACCCACATGCATATGAGCACATGTACACACACAAAAGTATCCTATAAAAAAAAGGAAACAGGATAGAGAGGTTGCTTAGTGGTTAGTGTTTAAGGCACTTAACTGCAAAGTCAAAGAACCCAGGTTTAGTTTCCCAGGACCCACATAAGCTATATGTATAAGGTAGCACATGTGTTGGGAGTTTGTTTGCAGTGGCTAGAGGCCCTAGTGCACTCATGCTCTCTCTCTCTCTCTCCCTCTCTCTATCCCTTTGCCTCTTTCTGTCTCTCTCTCAAATAAGTAATTTTTTTTTTTAATTAAAAAAGGAAGCCATGAGCAACCTGATTTTCCTGGTTCTCAGCACTGATGTAAATAACGCAGTCTGGTTAATGGATAGCCTTATGAAATACACCAAGGAGTTTTCACTTCATCTTGTGTACAGTTTAAAGCCCTAGAAGAGGTAGGGCACAATAAAACCAAAAGCATAAAGGAAGTGTTGGTTGGGAAAAGGGTGTCAGCTGGCACCCTTTTCACCTGGAACAGGGTGTGGTGCAAAGTATGGGGAAAACTGGCGAGTGCTTAAGATCTGGAAGGGTGTGGAGCTGTGGAGCCAGTCTCAGGTACAGTAGAACAGAACAGAAGTTCTCATGGAATGACTTCGTTCTGAAGGTGGAAGTGAAATGCCATTGTTCCAGGCAGAGAGCGATCAAAGTCGAATTGTAACTTGAAAAGCATGAGGCCCATGTAACTTCTTTTAAACTCCTTTTATGCTTTCACATGGGAGTGGAAAGGAGGAATGAAGTGGGGTGACCAAGAGAATGTGTGGTGGTTAGTGTAGTTGAGGCAGAAGTGAGAGATTCCAGGTGACGGAAAGGCCGTATGGAAATGTCTGACTCCAGGTCCAGTGTACATAAGGCAGGGAAGTGTTACCAGAGGGACTGGATGAGGAAAGATGACTAGGTTCCATTGTGACTGTCAGATTCCCACAGCCTTTTCCAGACATTAAGGGAGAAATAATGGGTACTGAGGGAAAACTGATCAAAGAATTTTTCAGGGTGAATGTGATTAAAATACATTATACATATACATACATACATATGTACATATACATATACATATATATATATATACACACACATGAATTTGTCAAATAAATTTTTTAAAATGTAAGGACCTTTTTCAAAGAAACAGATAAAATCATATGTCTCTTACTGGGGTTGAAGTGGAATTGAAAACATTGTCGGTACCCAGGGAAAGGCACTGTGACATCAATGTGGCACATGCACTGTCATTGTAAATACTGAGGACAATGAGAGAAGATAGAGGTGGAAAGAAAAAGTGTGGTCTGGAAGTCCCTGGGATGTTTGAATGTGTGTTGGAGCCATCATAGGTCAGGGCTGCCACGTTCCTTTCTCTAGTGGATTCTCTCTTCTAAATAAGGCCAGTATTCATTCTGTAAGCCCTGAATGACTGTGTAAAGAGACACACGGTACAGAAGGCCAAGTCTTTTCCTAGCAGAGATAACCTTATTAGAATTTACGCTGAGTTGCTTCTCAATAGGCACAGAGCTGCCAAGACTCAAAAGTGTTAAGTCCAGGCTTTTAATTATTATTATTATTTTTTTACTCTGTGGAATTTATTTCCTCAAGGATAAAATGCCATACCACCATGAGAGTTACTAGAAGTCATTTTACGGAAAATGTTACCTGTACTAATAGCACTAAACCCATAGTTCATTGGACTTTGTTTGGCTAATGGTGTAGAAGCAATTTATTTTGGAGGGTTTTCATTATGTTTTTATGCCCTATAAATCAAGTGTATCATAAATGGCCATTTGGCTGTTTTAAAAAAAAATAAAGAAATATTTGGCAATTTAAAACCTAACTTTCTTGTGCTATTTTGTTAGAAATGTAATGAAAATTGACTTTGAACCTACTCTTTTCTTTCTTAAATTTCATAACATGCAAATATAAGAAATTTGACTTGATGGAGATGGAGGGAGTTTTTTTATTCAAAATTTAAAAATATTTTATTACATCATTAAAATAATTCACTTGCCATTTCAACAGCTTACACTGTTTTGTTTTTTCATTTTAATACTATTAATCTGCCAAGTTTTCATTCTGGATAGTTAAGTGATGTGGAGACCCCTGGTGGCTTGGCTTATTTTTCCACTTTAAGGAATAACTAGGTGCTCAGTAGAAAGACTTCCAATTGGAAAGGACCTTCGAGAGCAGGCAGACTTGCGCACTGCACAGAAGCACGAGAGGCCCATCAAGGCACAATGTTTTCTTTTTCCTGAATCACACAGCAGGGCCAAGGCTGAGTGCTATTTCTCTAGTGTGCCACTGCTCCCTTGAAGAATTTAATGCAATAAATATGAAAAGTAATGTGGCAGGGAGCATATGATTCTGTAATAGCTACACATGAAAATGGTCTCTAGTAGTCCAGCTGTGCTCTAAGTCCTCTGTCCTCTTATTGCTGGTCTTGAGGATTCTCCTAGGACCATTGCTGTATCCTCTAGGCATTCACCATGCTCTTCCTTGTATCTCTGGTGCTCTACCACTGAAGTGAAGTGACTCAAGGACTGGGACCTTATCTTGCTATTCTCCTTGGCTTAAATTTTATCACTGTCACCAATGCCCTAGGCCTCTTAACATGATTGACAAGCTTTAAAACTAGGTCCTAGGGGAAAAAGTGCTATTTCTTTGTACAGATCTCTCTCTCTCTCTCTCTCTCTCTCTCTCTTTCTCTCTCTCTCTCTCTCTCTCTCTCAGTTCATAGTTCTGATAACCATGTGTGACTTTGGCTATACTGATCAATCTCTGTAAGCCCATTTTCATCTTTTAACTGTAAATAGTAGAACTTGCCTCAGGGAATTATTAAGAGAGCTAGTCCTATAAAGCCCCTAATATAAAGAACCTAGTGCATAATAGGTGCTTAAAGGCAGCTCTCCTGAGCTGATTTGGCTCACTGTGTGAAAAATTTCTATCCCATTGCACAGAGAACTTCTTGAGGGTAGAAACGCCAATGCCAAATCTTCAAGGCCTAGGGTACTGCCTGGGCACATGATAGGAATGTGTTCCAGCAATTTAGCAATATTTTTTTGAATGGATTTTAGCCAGTCATTTAACCTTTGCGAACCCCTATTCTTAAAAAAAATTTTTTTTTCTTTTTGTTTTTGGTTTTTCGAGGTGGGGTCTCACTCTAGCCCAGGCTGACCTGGAATTAACTATGTATTCTCAGGGTGGCCTTGAACTCACGGCAATCCTCCTACCTCTGCCTCCCGTGTGCTGGGATTAAAGGCGTGCGCCACCACGCCCGGCTTTTTAAAAAATTTTTATTTAGTCATTTGAGTATGTGAGAGAAAGGGGCATGTAGGGAGGCAGGAAAGGAGGGAGAGAGAGAGAGAGAGAGAGATAGAGAGAGAGAGAGAGAGAGCGAGCGAGAGCATGCCAGGGCCTCCAGACACTGCAAACAAACTCCAGACACATGTGCCAATGTGCATCTGGCTTACATGGATCCTGGGGAATTGAACCTGGGGTCCTTTGGCTTTGCTGGCAAGCTCCTTATCCACTAAGTCATCTTTCCAGACTCCTATTCTTTTGTTTTGATTTTTTTTTTGAGGTAGGGTCTCACTCTAGCCCAGGCTGACCTAGAATTCAGTATATAATCTCAGGGTGGGCTCGAATTTAACAGCGATCATCCTACATCTGCCTCCCGAGTCCCTGTCCTATGGCAGAATTGTTTCCTGCCCTTTCCTCTCATACCTTAGGAAAAATGGTTTAGTGGGACAAAATAAGTCTCACAAACCTTGAGCTAAATCTGTGCACTGGGTAGGTGAGTTAAGCTTTTAACCCCCTTATGTAATTGAGGTAATAGGTGTGTTGGATTATCTGATTAAAATTGGCAGCAATATTGTGAATGCTTTAAACTTATATAAATTCTCGAGAATGGCAACAAAACCTTCTAAATGTTAGCAAACCTTAAATAAAGACAGTGTGGTTGTCTGAATTACTTGGCCCCTATAAACTCATGTGTTCTGAATGCTAGGTCCCCAGCTGATGGCAAGTTGAGAATTGAAGCCTTCCTCTTAAGAGTATAGGCCAATATATACCCTTTCCTCCCGTGAGCTGCTTTTGGTTAGGTGTTTTCTATCAGCAATGCAAAGGTAACTACAACAGAGACAGTACAAATCAGAAATACCAGGTGGAGAATAAAGTGAGACTAAAACCGATAAAGCAAAAACTAAGATAGGCAGAAAGCTAAAAAGTCAGTTCTGAAGGTTATTTTTTAAATATTTTATTTATTTATTTATTTATTTATTTATTTATTTATTTGAGAGAGAGAGAGAGAGAGAGAGAGGTAGGGAAAGAGAGAATGGGCACACCAGGGCCTCTAGTCACTGCAAACGAACTCCAAATGCGTAGACCACCTTCTGCATCTGGCTTATGTTGGCACTGGAGAATCAAACCTGGGTCCTTAGGCTTTCCAGGCAAGTGCCTTAACCAGTAAGCTATCTCTCCAGCTCCTGAGGTTTATTTTTAATTTTTCTTTATTTGAGAGAGAGAAAAGGTGAGGAGAGAGGGAGGGATAGAGGGGGATGGAGGAAGGGAGAGAGAGAGAGAGAGAGAGAGAGAGAGAGAGTGGGCATGCCAGGGCTTCCAGCTGCTGCAAATGAACTCCAGATGCATGCTTCCCCTTGTGCATTTGGCTTACATGGGTCCTGGGGAATCGAACTTGGGTCCATTGGCTTTGTAGGCAAGTGCCTTAACCACTAGACAATTTCTCCAGCCCTGAAGTTTATTTAAAAAAAAGAAAGAAAATATCAACACAAAGTTTAATAGAGCTAATGGTTTACACTGGAATGGATGGGGAAGAAAATACTACTTAAAGAGAAAAGATTTGTAAAACAACGAAAAAAGAACATTTTCACATAAAATGGGAGTAGATAAAATACAGCTTTGTTAGGAGCTGAAATTTTACAACTTCCAGAGTTCTAGACAGTGGCTCACTTCAGTGTTACAACCGCAAGGATAGTGGGTGACCAGAGCCTTCTTTCCAGAGTTGAGGAGATAGTTTAACAAAATTAACACACGCAGACTTGTATGTACTCAGTCCACGTCCAGCCTTCCTTCTGTGACATCATGTGAACTATACTCAGAAAGGCAAGGGATAAAATATGCTGATAGATTATTTACTTGTTTCTGGGATACAACCCCTGACCAGAAGCAGTAGATGGAAGGAAATGGTTTACTTCTGGCTTATAGTTTTGAGAAGTTTCATGGTGGGGACAGCATAGCAGGAGCAGACAGCCAGGCGCCATCTCCACACCAGCAGGGAAGAAGTAGAGAGAGAGCCTAGCTAGCACTGTCAAGCAGGGCTGGACTATAAAATTCTAAGCCCACACCCAGTGATGCACTTCATCAAGGCTGTCCCTCCCAAAGGCTCCACCAACTTGGGATTAAGTGCTCCTCTTTATCACAAGCACATCAGGCTATGGGAGACATTTTATGTTCAAACCATAATATAGGTAGTTTAAAAAAATATTATTGCCAGGTGTGGTGGTGCATGCCTTTAATCCCAGCACTTGAGAGGCAGAGGTAGGAGGATTGCTATGAGTTCAAGGCCACACTGAGACTACATAGTGAATTCCAGGTCAGTCTGGGCTAGAGCGAGACCCTACCTCGAAAAAGAAAAAAATATTATTATTATTTATTTGAGAGAAAGAGACAACAGACAGATAGAAATAGGCACAGACAGAATATAGGTATATCAGGGCCTCTTGCCATTGCAAATGAACTCCAGATATATATACCTATTGTGCATTTGGCTTTATGTGGGTTTTGGGGCTTGAATCTGGACCGTCAGTCTTTATAAGCTAGTGCCTTTAACCACTAAGCCATCTCTCCAGCCCCAACATATAGGTAGTTTACAAATTAATGTATTTAATGTCTTCGGTCTCAGGATGGTTATGAAAGGTATATTTGTCTTTCAGTTTATGCCTGTTCAAGTACCAAGTGATGAAGAAAAACATGATCCTGTGCTTTTTGCCAGCAGAGTCCGGAATTTAATGGCAGAGTAAGTATCCATATGCGTCTAGCCAGTAATAAGGAAATAGTTGAAAAAAAATCACTTAACATAGCTTTAGTCTTATTCCCCCCCCACCTTGAGTCTCATTAGGGTGCTGAGAGATACCCTAAACATTTCAGAGTGGCAGCCACAAGGTAATGGGAATGTGTCTTCACTAGCAAGTTAGGGAAGGTTGCAATAACTGGGCTGTCATTGTTGTAACAGAGCCTCTTTGATGGTCTCACACATTCCGCCTGAGACCTGATTTCCATCCCTTCAGCCTTCATACAGCTGCCCAGGGCTGATGTTTCTGAGGCATTCATGATGATAGCTCCAGAAAGGAAAAAGTTTCCAAGGGGACAAGATGTACAAAAGAGAGAAAAAAGTTACCTTTATGTAAAAATGGCTATAAATTTAGGATTTAGAAACTGCATAGCACTTAAGGTAGTTTTAACTGGCCAGTGTTCTATTTAGATAAATCACCCCCTGTCTTGTAATGAAAGACTGCGTTGTACTAGTCCACTGCCCAGGGTCCTCCAGATGCATACCCTTCTCCCCAGGCACACGTCTCACCATTAGCCCCAGTAGGAGGTCTGGAGCTAATAGGCTTGCAGCAGGTTTTCTCTTCTAGTAAAAATTCAACAGGAACTATGAATTTAGCTTCATAGCTAAATGTGGACTTGTAGTTAGATTTCACATTCATATCTATACACATTACATGTAATGGTATATTACACACGTATAAAATCCTGACGCATGTTAATATTTCATAGCAAAATACATGTATTTTCAAAATAGGATGAACACTTATTAAAACATTTTTTTGCTACTAAGTGTACTTAGGTATGTTCATTTTATCTAATTTCTGAACCAGCTACGAAATTTGCTTTTATGTTTTTTCTTTCTCAGTGTAAAAGCAAATTTTGAAGCTGCATGCTACCTTACATCTGAATAAAATATTAGGAACTGAAAGAGTTTATATCAGATACTTTGGTTGTCAAAAAATAACAGCTAAAAACAAAGGAGGAATTTGTTCAGGCAGCTGTTTTTTTTCTTTTCTGAATTACAAGACTGGGGAAGGTATAATGGTCTTACATAAAGAATTACATTGCACAGGAGAAACTTTAGCTAGCTGCACTAACTTGAACAAGTCCTCTCCACAGTTCCTTCTCATGTGTGAAAGGGGAATTAAAATTATCGCCTTGTCTTTCACATGGTTTTGATTGTAAGAGAAAGAAAGTACAGATAAAAGCACTTGAAAACGAGCCAGGTGTAATGTGGCCCATGCCTATAGTCCTAGCACTCACATGGGAGACCCAGGCAGGGGTGCTGCATACACAGTGAGACCCTGAGTTAACAAAGTAAAGGCAAAAACGTGATAAGATCACAAGTGTGCTAGGCCTTCACTTGTGATATCTAATGCCATGCTCCTCATGACACCTCTCTGAAGCAAGATAATAGAGTCAGGTTGATAAGCAGTTTCCCTACAACTATAGGACTGAAATCCACATTCCCTGTCACCAAACTCCTATTATGTTGCATGGCTTGTTCTTTATCATTCCTGAAACATTTTGAAACTCCAAACCAGCCTAGATCTCTGAATAGTAATGAGGTTTGGTCTCTTTGGAAGATGGAGAGTATTAAGCTTAGAAGAAATAATGCCTTAGGACCAAATTGTTTCAGTATTTCTGGAAGTAGATGAGCGATAGTTATGGGTGGAACCACAGACGGTGATGGTTTGGACAGATTATTCGCTTGCCATGCACGTGAATGCTGCTTATTTGTTGACACTGTAACTCTGCAGGCGAATGTTCTTACTTCATCCCTACAGTAACTGAACGAGAGCAAGTACCCCTGTGTACTCATGAGAGAGTGAAGCTTAGGGTTAGTGCCACGAGGCCCACAGCTGCTAAAGGAGTGCAGGTTACCACTTGAACCTAAATCTTCTAATTATGTTCACTGACTTAGATAAACTATTATTATTATTCTTGTCCTTGTAGTTTAAGCACAAAATAAAAATTGTCAGATCCATAGGCAGAAGTTTACAGTTATAAGAAGTTTTGATGAGCCACAGTAAAGCAGTAAGTAAACAAATGTGTCTTTGGCCAGAAAAGCCATAGTTGCTGGTCAAAAAGGAAGTAAATATTTTTTGGTTCAGTATTATCTATTGACCATGTCAGGGCTAGTAAAAAAATCGTTGCTTTAAAAATTGATTATTTTCTTCTTTTTAGAGCTCTGGGAATACCAGTAACAGATCATACCTATGAAGACTGTAGATTGATGATTTCAGCAGGGCAGCTAACATTGCCTATGGAAGCTGGATTGGTTGAATTTACTAAAATTAGCCGGAAATTGAAGTAAGCATTTGTTAAAAGTACTGGTCAATACTAATCAGTCATAAATGAGTATAAAATCCTGCACATTTATTTTCTCTTGTTTTATTATTGCTCAGCTCTAGTACCATGTAGTATTTACTAGGAAAGCTGGGGTTGTGACTTTATCTTCCATTTTCTTCATCTAGTCTTGTTTGTCCAAGAACACTTAGCTCAGAGATCAGTACAGGCAGTGGTCACAGGAAGAAAGCAAATGCTAGAAAGCATGGGTCTGTAAAGACCACCCTGTCACTCCATCTGTCTGACCATCACTGATGTCTAGATGTTTACTTGAGGTCTACCTGACTTTTTTCTTCTATGTCCCTATTTTTTAAGGCAAAAACTCCCCTTTGTGCTGTGTGTGTATGTAGTGTTTACTATTTATTTACTTACTTAAGAGTTTGTGTGTGAGAGAGAAGCAGATAGAGAGAAAATGGATGCACTGGGGCCTCTAGCCACTGCAGAGGAATTCCAGACACATGCACCACCTTGTGCATCTGGCTTTATGTGGGTGGTGAAGAATCGAACCTGGGTCCTTCAGCTGTGCAGGCAAGCACCTTAACTGCTAAGCCACCTCTCCAGCCCCTGTTTGTGCTTTAATGATCTAGTTTAAGATCCAGTTTAAACCATTCCCTCTTGGCTATTTGGTATAAAAGGTATGATCCTCCAATTCCCTCTAATTATGACTTACTCTGTTCTCATCCTTATTAGGAATTTTCAGAATTTATTAATTATTTAATAGACTTTGGGATCCTTCCTAGGAAATTACTGCAGAATCAGCCACTGCTTGAGAGTTCAATATTGAAATACAATATTTTATAAATAGTATAGAAAATATTAGTTGCATCTTATAGATGGCAATAATGTTTTGCTTTTGTTTTAGTACTATATCCACAGTAATATGTAGGTCTGAAGTGTACATAGTCTCTGGAATTGCTTATAGAAATGTATGGTCAGTCAACTTACTTAATTCTTCAAGGCAAAAACAGAATATGATACATGCCACAGTACATTTTCCTATCAATATTTTAAAAATATTTATTTATTTATTTATTTATGAGAGAGAGAGGCAGATAGAAAGACAGAGAGGGCCTCTTGCCACTACAAATAACTTCCAGACGCATGCACCATCTTGTGCATCTGGCTTTATGTGGGTACTGGGGAACTGAACCCTGGTCCTTAGTCTTTGCAGGCAAATGCCTTAAATGCTGAGCCATCGTCCCAGCCTATATCATCCTTATTTTTTATAACCATTATTGGAGGAAATGTATATAGTCTAATAAATTCCCCTACTGCACTAAGAATGATCACTCTGAAAGTTCTTTAAGATCAAACTTTACTGTTTATTTCATAACAGCCCAGTAAGTAACTGTGGACTAACTAGATAATGTTTAGGCAAAAATTCCTGAGCTATTTATTATTCTACCACAATGATCTTTTTGTTTTCTTTCTGTAAAGTATTTGGAATTTTTTTTAGTTATACTAAATTTTTAATTAAAAATTAAATGTTTGGGCTGGAGAGATGGTTAAGGCACTTGCCTAAAAAGACAAAGGACTCACGTTTGATTCCCCAGGACCCACATAAGCCAGAAACACAAGGTGGCACATGCATCAAGAGTTTGTTTGGGACTAGAGAGATGGATTAGCAGTTAAGGCACATGCCTGTGAAGCCTAAGGATCCTGGTTTGATTCTTCAGGTCCCACATAAGCCAGATGCACATGGTGGCTCATGCTTCTGGAGTTCTTCGTTTGCAGTAGCTAGAGGCCCTGGCATGCCCATTCTCACTCTCTCTTTCTCTCCCTCTCTCTATGTCTAATAAATAAATAAATAAATAAATATTTTTTTTTAAAAAAGAGTTCGTTTGCAGTGGCTAGAGGCCCTGGCACACCCATTCTCTCTCTCTCTCTCTCTCAAATAAATAAATAAACAAGTAAAAATAAAATGTTTTAACACATATTCAAGATATTCTTTGAAATAATAATTTTCACTTTTCAGATTTAGCATACAAAACATGTTCCCCCTGGAAGTTAATGAAGCAATGATCATAAAATGTCCATGTGAATTGGAAAGTTCTAATAACATGTGTTTATTTATAATCCACTGTTTAGATTAGATTGGGATGGGATTCGTAAGCATTTGGATGAATACGCATCTATTGCAAGTTCCGCAAAAGGTGGAAGAATTGGAATTGAAGAATTTTCAGAGTACTTAAAGTTACCTGTTTCGGATGTCTTGAGACAACTTTTTGCACTCTTTGACAGGGTAGGTTAAATTTTAGTATATGAAAATGCACTCCATTGGTTATAGTTCTGTGAGTTCTAGCAAATGCATCCAAGCATGTAACTACTACTGCATTCAACATACAACAGGTATAAAATAAAAACAAAAAGAAACAGTAATAATTCCCTGTAGTTCCCCATTTGTTATCAAGCCCATCCCCAACCTTTAATCCCTTTCAATTGTTATGTGTCCTTCCCTGTAACTTCCCATTTTCTGATGTCATATAAGTAGAATCTTACAGGATTAGATTCTTAACTGATTTCCTTTCCATAGCATAATGTATTTGAGATTCATTGTGTTTTATGTATTAATAATGTGTTCCCTTTAGTAGCTAAGATTTCATTATATGAATGTGTCATCATTAACTTATCTATTCCTCAATTGATGTATATTAGATTTGTGACTGATTAGTGGCAATTTTATAATCTCAGTATTCATTTATAGGTTTTGCTATAAATGTAGGCTTTAATTTTATTTCATTTGGGAAAATATTTATTAGTATTGTGTCTTTGTTTTTCATTATCTGAAGACAACTTTATTTTTCATTTGTTCCTAAAGCCTTGACTATGCTGTTAACAACTTTAAGAAATCCTACTGCCTTCAAACCATTATGGTCCATGACCTTACTGATATTCTCCAGGTTTTGACTTCCTCAACAGTCTTCTTGCTATGGGATTTTGTTCTGAGGTGGTTAGCTCTTTGTGTTTAATCAGAGATATTACTTATTGAGAGAGAGGGCTTAAGTTGAGCTTATTCCATGTTGGCTGGCATCAAAAGTCCCAATTCTCTGTTACCAATAAGAAAAGATATTTTGCAAAAAAATAAAATTATGGCTTGATGACAGATAGGGCAAACCTTTTTTCTTCCACCCACAAGAGCATGAGCATGTTTCTGATGATTTTTATGTGATTTGATAGGTGAGGTTTTCTTTAATATGATGCAGTTAAAGAGCTTCTGTATCTATATATAGACTCTTCTGTACTTAATACCTGGGTCTTTCTTCTGGGCTTACTTATAGCATACAGATGGTCTGTCCTCCATGAAATGATAATGCATCAGTGTCATGGTGTTGCTATACAGTATGAAGGTTTAAGGGTAGGTACAAATAAATTATTGGATGTAATTATGTAAGTTGGAAAAACCCACTTTTATAATCACTAGTCTTTCTGTGAGATTTCTGTAGCAACTTTCACTATGGCTCAAGAAATTATGCAAGTAATTTTATGTAAATTTCTCTGTAGTTGACATTGGTGATGGGAAGGAATATGGCAGGGATGTACAATCAGGAAAGGAGAAAGAGAAATTGGAAGGGCCGTAAAACAGGGGACAAAGGAAGAAATTTATAGCATGTCTTAGATATCACCAGAAATTTTTCCTCAAAATTAAAAATAATTTCTATAGAAGTTGCCTTGTACTTCAGGTGTCAAACTGTCATACCTAGTGCTACATAATTGTTAGGGAGCCATCTCTGTCTTCTGATGATTTGTGATGCCTGCCAACAGCCCAGGTTTCTGTATCAGTTTTAAACACATGAATACTTGGGAGTGAGAAAGGAAGCTAGTGCAGGCAGGTGTTAAAATAACCATCAGTTAGTCAGAATGACTCACCTAGAACTAGAGAAGACAGTTAGCCTCAGGCCTTAGGAAATTGGTGGGAACAGCACCTATTTGGTCAGTCACATTTCTCCAGGAACTGCTTCTATAGGCTCAATATGTGTGTGTGTGTGTGTGTGTGTGTGTGTGTGTATGCATACATACATACATATATATGTAATATAAATATTTGCATATATATCTTTTTGTTTTGTGGAATGTACTCTACATTGAATATAAACATAAAACCTTCCTTCTTGGCTCCTTAAGCAGGGTATGATTTTAACTTTGCCTATTCATGAACTCTTCACATATACATATATTTATCCTTACAAAATAGTATAGCATGAGTGTCTCTCTCTCTCTCTCCATATATATATATATATATATATATATACACACACACACACATATATACATATACATATACACACATGTATATGTGTGTATACTGTTTTTATTTATTTAGTTGAAAGAGAGAAAGAGAGAGAATGGGCACACTGGGGCCTCCAGCCACTGCAAATGAACTCCAGATGCATGTGACACCATCGGCATCTGGCTTACATAGGTACTGGAGAATTAAAGCTGGATCCTTAGGCTTTTCAGGCAAGTGTCTTAGTTGCTAACACATCTCTCCAGCTCTGTTACTCTCTATTTAGCTGTCCTGGCTTTCTGCTTTGTAGAATTTTCCCATTCCCATTCTTAAAGTTATGTCTTAGTTCCATAGGTAGGCAACAGGATTCCTAATTTCTGATCTGCTCCTCTTATTTAGCTATGGGCTTACTTTTAGACCACAAAGTGTATTATAAACATAAAATGCTTTAGGATTATTAATTAGTAAGTTTGAAAGTATATTTACAATATAATACAGTGCTTATGACACACAATTTATTGAAAAATCAGAATGTCAGTATACATGATGATCTCATCTGTATATTAAGAAGAAAATATAGCCACTACCATAATTTGAGCCACCCACGAGATTTAAATTAACTTGAGAAACCACATGGTGACAGGGCTGTGCTAGCTTGAGGTTCATACTTTGGGGATTTTCCTTTTCTTCTTTCTTTTAAAAAAATACTTAATTTATTTGCAAGCAAAGAGAGACAGAGAGAAGAGAAACAGGCAGACACACACACACACACACACAGAGCGAGAAAGAGAGAGAAAAAATGGGTGTTCTAGAACCTCTAGCCATTGCAGTCAAATTCCAGACACATGTACTACTTTGTGTGTCTGACTTTACATGGGTGCTAGGGAATTGAACCGAGATTTTTACTCTTTGCAAGCAAGCGCCTTAACCTCTAAGCCATTTCTCCACCCCTTCTTTCATTTTTTTTCTGATTTAAAAATGAAAATAGGCTGGAGAGAGGGATTGGCTGTGAAGCCAAAGGACCCAGGTTCCATTCTCCAGGACCCACATAAGCCATATGCACAAGGGGGTACATGCATCTGGAGTTCATTTACAATGGCTGAAGGCCCTGCCACATCCATTCTCTCCCATCTGCCTCTTTCTTTCTCTCTGTCTCTCTCAAATAAATAAATAAAATAAATAAATAAACATTAAAAAAGGCATATGCCACCACACCCAGTGAGATAGCCATTAAAAAGCATAAATAACAAAACAAAAACACTGTGGGAAATTTTTCCTGCAAAAATGTCTTGAAGGATGACAGATGACAAGGAAATGGAAAGATGGCTTAGGACTCATCCATGTATACAAGGAGATGGAAGTGGACAAGGTGTCGAGAGATGCAGAGGCTGGGAAGAAATTCCTAATGATAGAAACACAGATATTGCTATTACATGCAGTTTATACTTATAAATTTTCTTCATGTATTTGTGTGGTGAACTTAGCTTTAGAAAAAGACCATGTTAGTCTATAAAGTGCTTCTCTTTTGATCTTTGCGTGTTGGAAGATAGAGAATTCATGACTAGTGCATCTGATATATTCTCTCTGTCTCTTGTTTTCAGTGTACCTTCATGTCTGTACCTGTGAAGGCTTTCTTTGTTTTGAAAAACTGTGTTATGCAATTGTTGCCACACCTTGTGCACATACCCATCCCATGTCAGGCCTGTTTTCTCAGTCTAATTAACTGATATAGCTGGGAAACATTTGAAGGAAGAGCAAGGAAGTTTAACAACTCCTTGTTGCTCTCAGTAGCTTGACTAGGTAAATTAAGGATTTAGTGAGGAGGTATGGAGGAAGGAGGAAGGGCAGGTGTTACTGTTCCTGGTCCAGCAGCTATAACCTCAAAGCTCCCATGGTTCCTTCACATGTTCCTCTCACACTGATCTCTGTTCCTCTTCCTTTCCTCTTTCAGTCCTTTCCCAAGACTAATACATTTATTAGTATTTTAGGGACGACTAAAAGACATAAATCTGTCTCCAGTATCTCCTTACTCTTTTTTTTTTTTAACCAGCTATTTTATTGATTTGTCTACTAAAGCTTCACAATGTTTTTAAAAAATATTTTATTCATAAGCCGGGCATGGTGGCACATGCCTTTGATCCAAGCACTTGGTAGGCAGAGGTAGGTGGATTGCCATGAGTTCGAGACCACCCTGAGATTACATAGTGAATTCCAGGTCAGCCTGGGCTGGAGTGAGACCCTACCTCGAAAAACCAAAAACAAACAAAAGATATTTTATTCATTAGTTATTTGTAAGGAGATTTAGAGAAAAAGAAGAAGAGAGAGAGAATGGGCATGCCAGGGCCTCCTGCCACTGCAAACAAACTTCAGATTCAAGCACCACCTTGTTCATCTAGCTTTACATGGGTACTAGGGAATTGAGCCCAAGGCTTTCAGGCTTTGTAAGCAAGCTCCCTTAACCACTGAGCCATTTCGTCAGCCCCTACAATAGCTTTTGCCTAAATTTGTTCTGGAAAACACTATTAGTACCTTGTAGTATGTTCTTTAGATTCTCAGGTATATGATTCAGACAATTTGGAGGGTCAAGAATAATGTGGTATCTTTGGCAAGGTCCCATCTCTTTGAGAAACAAAAAAGAAAAAAAAAAACTATGAGTTTTATTTTATGACCATGTATTATTGCCTTTTCCATTTCAGAGGTTAACTTAGAAATTAATTAAATGCCCAGGTGAATTTGAGTTGAGATCTGAGGCAATGGCTTGGGATAGTTGCTTCTCCATATTTTTATATTCATAGCTCAAATATGTACTAGATTTCTTTGTTGACACATTTGAAAAAATTTTGTTAATGAGATTAATGAATAATGCTGGCTAAATTAAAAATACTTGCCATATCTCTAACAACATATTGTTCATTTTATCCTCCATAAACACCATGCTTTTGAGCAGGCGTGGGTACTGCCCTGCCAGTGGTAGCTTATATAGCTATGAGACATCCCTCAAGTACTCAGTAAGCACAGAGCATTTGTTGCTAGCTTGCCAACATTCCATTTTATCTGCCTCTTCTGTCTTACTACTAGCACACATGCCACACTATATTTCATGATGTATTTAGCTTAATATAACCATCTAATATTATATGGTATTTTTTGTTTATTTTTATTTATTTATTTGAGAGCGACAGACAGAAAGAGAAAGAGGCAGATAGAGAGAGAGAGAGAGAGAGAGAGAATGGGTGCGCCAGGGCCTCCAGCCACTGCAAGCGAACTCCAGACGCGTGTGCCCCCTTGTGCATCTGGCTAACGTGGGTCCTGGGGAATCGAGCCTCGAACCGGGGTCCTTAGGCTTCATAGGCAAGCGCTTAACCGCTAAGCCATCTCTCCAGCCCTTATATGGTATTTATGCATTAGTATTCATACCTACTGGTAGCAAAGTTATATTCCAGTCAGCAAATTTTTTCCATACATGGCCAAACATAAAACAGTTTTGACTTTTCAGACCATATGATCTCTATTGAAAATACCTCTGTAGGGCTGGAGAGATGGCTTAGTGGTTAAGCGCTTGCCTGTGAGGCCTAAGGACCCCGGTTCAAGGCTCGATTCCCCAGGACCCACGTTAGCCAGATGCACAAGGGGGCGCACGCATCTGGAGTTCCATTTGCAGTGGCTGGAAGCCCTGGCGCGCCCATTCTCTCTCTGTCTCTATCTGCCTCTTTCTCTCTGTCTGTCGCTCTCAAATAAATAAATAAAAAATGAAGAAAAAAAAAAAAGAAAGAAAATACCTCTGTACTCATAGCATGACAGCAGCCTTAGACAGTGTATAGACAGAAGATCATGCTAGTACTAACAAAGTTTTGTTTTGTTTTGTTTTGTTTTGTTTTGTTTTGTTTTGTTTTGTTTATAGAGCAGGCAGCAGGCACCAGTCTGGATCTGGCCTTTGAGCTATAGTTTGCTGGTCCATGTTGTATTTTCTAAGCTGATAAAAATGAAGCATGCTGACACAGTTAAGGAATGGATCAAAAGACGGGGTTTTCTGCTCATAGTGATCATTGTTCACTTGTGGGATATTCCATAGCAGATTTAAAGCAGATCACTATGAATTTTTACTCTTGTCTAACCTATCTCTCATTGATACATCCCACAGTTCTGCCTAGTGGTACACAATCTATTTTCAAAGAGAAGAGGAAAAGAATGACAAAAATTATGCCTATTTTTTCAGCTATTGTCTGATACAAATTCATGCTTTATCTCTTTCTCTCTCACTAATACTGTTCTGTACATAGACCATTGCCCCACGAATTGTAGATGGTTACTATTTTCCCATTATGTAAAACAAACAAAAAAAATAGACAAGTGATGTTTTCCCATTTCTGTCATCTAGCACTAAGTTCTTTTGGCAGTCCTCTGTCCTTTGTTTAAATATGAGACAGGAAAGGTTGTGTATACTTCAGCACATTGGCAATCCAGCCTTTCTGGCTGTTGTGAACTTCTGCAGATCCTTCATTGCTGTTTCATTATGTGGAGTGAATGTGTTTCTTTATCCCAGGTTCTTCCTGGGTCTGCCCTGTTCTTGGTATGAGTTCAGATAGAAGTGTTGAGTGCCAAAAACAACAAGCATCCTTGCTGGCCGCTTCCTGTCAGAGGAGGCACGGTGCTGTCTGGGGCGGGGGCTTTTGCTCATATTGAAAGTTAGAACATGGTGCTTAGGTGGTTTAAATGGTTGGAAATCACCTATGAAATTTCCTATTATTTAAATTTCCAGTTCAGTTTTGATTAACTAATATAGTGGACATGTGTGAAGAAACCATCTTGATTCAAAGCCAGGTTCATCCAGAATTTGTTATAGGAAATCCATTTGTTAATTTATGTACTATAATCGGGGGAGAGAGGAAAGGCTAAAGCTTTCTGGGAGGGACAGGTGAACTTTTCTGTGTAGCTGTCCTGGACGTTCGGCAGTCCTGTGTGCCTGAACTCTTCTGCCCTCCAGTTGACTTAACACTTGCACTTCCTCCATCTTAGTAGTATTTTCTCTGCTAGTGTTATTTATTAGAAATTTACCCATGTTAATCATACGCTTTACTTTTAGTGTCTTAATGCATGTATACCATGGGAGGCAAACAGAGGTAAAACAAAGGAGGTTACAACAATTCAAATTTTTCATTAGAATAAATGAGCAATTGCTGGCCTTGGAGAACACAAGGGAGTTGAAACCAGAGCTTTGTAGAGAACAAATTGTGTCAGATCAGTTTATTTCCCCACATGACAAAGTAAGGACCCAAGATAATAACGGGGAAAAGTGATAATATCTGTGTGGACTTGAGAAAAGCTTTTGATTCTATCCAGCATGACGCACTTACCACAAATTATCAACCAAGTGGGGTGGTCTGTTCCAGGTCATGTTGCTGTAGATGAAAGCCCCACTTGGCAGGAGGGCTTTACCTGAAGTGGGAGCTGTGCATCCTGCTGTGTTAGTTGAGACCACGTCCATTTCTACACCCCTCACCCGTCCAACCCTGACCTTGGCATTCTATTTAGAACATACATACAACATACATGTGTTACAGGCAGGAACATCTTTGAAAACTAGACAAATGTAAATGTTGGGTTAGGGGCCAATAAACATGTCTTTCAAATGTATGGAAACAGCTTCAAGATGTATATAATTAGACTAATATGTAGCATGAAAAGAGGCACAAGCACGAGAGGGAAACAGAACTCAAAGTAAGAACGAAGAAGCTGCTGTTACTGTCTCATGGCACATGGAAATTTAGACTCCCTAAACTACAGAATGTAAAAGTCATTTGGTACCCAGTTTCCCATTCTCTTTATTTTGTAGAAAGCTGCTAGTCCAGTAGAGGAAGTGACATGCTCATAGCCAGGAGCTGGCTAATTATAGGACTGAGACTAAAATCCCTGGTTTGGTATTCCTTTTGCTATAAACTGTCACTCCTTACTTAAAAATAACTTTCTGAGGCATATTTTACATATCACATGACTCTTTTCAAGTGTACAATTCGACGACTTTTTTTGATCCATTTTCAAGTTGTGCACACATCACCATAAATCAGTTTTAGAACATTTCCACCAACCCAATATGATTCCTTGTATCATTAACTGCAAATTCCTGTCACATACTTAGCCCCCAGCCCTAGGCTAGCACTAATCGGCTTCCTGTCTTTCTAGATTTACCTATCTAGATGGAATATTACAAGGTGGTGTTCCTTGTATCTGGCTTCTTTCACTTAGCATGTTTGAGGTTCATCCATGTATCAAGAATTCATCCATGTATCAAGAATCCATCCTATTTTGTTACTGAGTACTGTTCCTTTGTGTGGTTATATCACATTTTATTTATGCAGTTCATGGACATTTAGGTATTTTCTGTGTGAGGCTATTAGAATAATACTGCTCATAACATCCACGTATCATTGCTTATCTCTTAGTTTCAACAACTCTTGCCCCCAAATTGGGACTAAATTTCCCATTAGGTATGGCCTCTTCTCACACCTTTTTCTTCAGTTCTTACCAGTAATGTTTCCTTCTATATAGAAACTTGGGTTGTTATTAGTGTTCTAATAAATAACCATGGGAGGTCAAGTAACCCAATGAATAAAAACTTATTAACCTAATAATAGTATTTTATTCTTTGATGATATATGAGAACTTATTAGCCAAATGCCCTCCTTCCTTGCATAAAATAAATGAGAGGAACTGTATTTAAACTGCAACAAAAATCCCACTTCAGATGGGTAGAAGGAGGCACATGACACACAACAGTGGCTGCTATCAAGTCAACTTATAATACTACAAAAACAAAGCCAATGTTATTCCTCTTGGAGAAGCTAACATGAATGTGTTTAAACCTGTGTAAGCTTAGATGGCTTCTTGTGAACTTCTGAAAGGAAAGTAGTCTTTTTGTGATCCTTTTACTGTGTGGCTAAGGAAGACATTTGTTCTTGTATGTTCACAGAGGTCATTTTATTGTTCCCATGAGGAATAAAGCTAGTTATTGTATATACCAGGAGGAGCTGGAACATTGTTCCCATAGCCTAGAAAGGAGTGATGTTAACTGGCTGTGGTGGCACATATATCTGGAATCTTAGCATACGGTTCTGGAGGCAGGAGGATGAATAGTTTGAGGTCAGCCTAGGCTACATAGTGAGACTCTGCCTCAAAAAACAAGCAAACAAGAGAGAGAGAGAAAGAGGAAATGCAAATGTCCTCTTGTAGCTACTGTTCTTTTCCGAATAACAGATAAAATAATCAGTATTCAATACTAGAAGTATACAGTGCCAAAGTAAGTTCATATCTATTCTCTTTTTGACTTCACATTTAGGTCATTGGTAGTTCTACACGGACCTGTGAAGGAGACTTTGTTACCTGGAAGTCCAAAACCCCTCCAATTCCATCTCTATTTCCTACTGCTCTCAGAAATCGATTCATCACATGTACTACTCACCATCTCTTGAATATCTAGTATCTTTTAGTTCGTCTCTGTTTTTACTGTACTATCCTTTTAACTCTGCTACCCACTTAGAGATGTCTGACTCAGCTGTACAGAAGCATCTACTTTCTCTCTTCTGCAGGTAGAGGTCCTTTCTTTCTCTGCTTTAGCAGAGTACATTGTTCTTTTGGCAACCGTACTGGTCTGACAGTGCAACACATGATGTGCTAGCTTCATGAACCTGACTGAGTAGCTAACTCTTCTGAGTTTCTCGTTCTTTGTCTGGAATACATTTTTGTCTTTTACAGAAAATTCATGAAGCTTGAATACCAAACCATAATTATATGAAACTGTCGTGGATTATTCTCAATAGTAGAAATGAGAATATACACCCCAGCTTATAATTACTACCAGTCCCTATAGACTGACTTGATACTTGAGCACAACAATCCTGTTCTGTTTATCTTTGTATCCTAACTACCTACCTCATCCAAGTCCTAAAAGTAAATCAGACTGGGTCATTTTGAAGTAAGCAGGTGAGATACTGTTAACATCACTTTTCAGATTTGAAATTCAGACCCCGTGTTCCAGCCACCTTTCTCTGAATTCACCAGTAGAACTATGAGGGACCCTGGAAGGCTTGAGTCCTGACTACTTAGTATGAGAGGTAGGTTTCACAGAGCATTGTCTGAGACTACTGATCATAGATGGCCTTCAAGAAATGCTTATTAGCAATACAAAACCAAATCTCACAAACAGAATGCTGAGAAAAACATCTAAAGAAGCCAGACCCACCCTCCCAAAAGGAAACAAAAGAGGAGCTATTACTGCCAATTTTTCAGAAGTAAAATGGATTATAAGTGAGTACTATGCATAACTGTATACTAGTAATTTGGATAACTTAGGTGAAATGGACAGATTACTGGAAGTACACAGTTTATCAAGTTAGAATCATGAAGAAGTAGAGCATCTACAAAAAACCTAGATTTTGACCTACATCAGTAACTTCTCAATGAAGAAAATACTAAGGTCATAAGGCTTCACTGGTGAATTCTTCCAAATGCTTGAAGAAGAAT
Source organism: Dipus sagitta (assembly GCA_036346955.1). Taxonomy (NCBI): domain Eukaryota; kingdom Metazoa; phylum Chordata; class Mammalia; order Rodentia; family Dipodidae; genus Dipus; species Dipus sagitta. The sequence goes on from CM070770.1 coordinate 236,855,340, forward strand.
TAGCCCTGGTCTTCCTCAGATTCTTCTAAAAACTTGAAAAAGAGAGAAAACTTCTTAACTCACTCTTTAGGGCTAATATGACCATGATAGTAAATGACACTACAACAAAATAAAAAACTACAGTCTAAGATGCCATATAACTTAATATCAAAATCTTCAACAAAATACTAACAAACAATTCAAAAGAATATTGAAAGTATGATATGCTACAAATTAAGATTTATTCTTGAAGTATAAGGATGGTTCTCTATATGGAAATTAATGTAATATACCATATTATGAGAAAGAAAAGTATATTATCATCTTAATTGATTCAGAAAAAGCATTTGACAAAATTCAGTGTCCTTCCAGGATAAAAATAAACTCCACAAACTAAGATCAGAAAGAAAATGCCTCAATATAATAAACTATATATGAAAATCCCAGAGCTAAGTTCATAGTCAATAGTGAAAGACTCAAAGCTCTTCCTCTAAGATAAAGAGCAAGATTAGGACATCTGCTTTCACTACTTCTGTTCAACACAGTACTAGAAGCCCTAACTGGATTAGCTAAGCAAGAAAAAATAATAAAAAAATCTATGAATTAGAAAGGAAGACATAACAGCTTCTCTGTCCGCAGGTGATCTGATTATATGTATAGAATGACTTTACAGATTCCATATACACACAACTACAGAACTAGTAAATGAATTTACTATAACTGCAGGATATAAATATAAAGCAGTGGATATAAATAAAAATCAGGTGGGTATCTGTATGCTAAGATAAACCATTTGAGAAAGAAACTAAGAAAACAATTCCAGTAGCATCAAAAAGCATAAAATACTTAGGAAAAAAACTTAATGAAGGAAGCAAAAGACATGTACACTGAAAACAACAAAGCATTGCTAAAGGAAATTAAAAGACGCAAATAAATGGAGAGATGTCCTGTGATCATGGAGTAGCAGAAAGTCATGGTAAGCTGTAACTCTACCTAAAATGGCCTACAGGTTTAATAAAGTCCTTATCAAAATCCCATTTTTTATACAAGTAGAAACCCCAGCCCTAAAATTCATCTGGAATCTCAAGAAACTATGAATATACCAAAAGAACCTTGCCAAAGAATAAAGTTAATAGCTGTACATTTCTTGATTTTAAAACTTAACTAAGATGGGCTGCAGAAATGGTTCAGTGATTAAGGGACTTACCCACTGATTAAATCAGGTTCAATTCCTCAGGACCTATGTAAAGCCAGATGCACAAAGTGATACATCTGGAGTTCATTTGCAGCAGCTGGAGGCCCTGTCATGACCATTCTCTGTGTGTCTCTTCCCTCTGTCTCTCTGCTTGCAAATAAATAAATAAAAATACTTTTAACAGAACTTACTAGACACCTGTTGTAATAAAAATAGTGAGGTGCTGGCATAAAGACACATATACTAAAGGAATAGAACAGAGACCCCAGAAATAAGCCCTTCACATATGGTTATGTGATTTTTCAAAAAAATATACAAAAACTATTCAGTAATGGACAGGACAGGCTTTATAACACACAGTTCTGGGAAAACTCAATATTCACATGAAAAAAGAATGAAGTGGGATCTTTATACCATATTCAAAAATTAACTCAAAATGGATCAAAGTCCCAAGCATAAGAGCTGCCACTATCAGTCTCTTAGGTGAAAATATGGGAGAAGCTTCACCACAGTCAGATTTTTAATTTAATTTAATTTTATTATTGGATAAGGTACAGAAGAAGCATGGAAGAGGCTATCTGGGTTTGGGTGATATTCTATTTCTTGGCCTGGATGCCATGAGAACATTTTCTTTAAAAATTCTTTTGGTGTTATACTTCAAAAGAGTTTCAAAAGCTGGGGGGTTTTCTCAGTGAGTAAAATACTTGCTTTGCAAACATGAGGACCTGAGTTCAGATCCTAGCACCCACATAAAAAATTGGGCAAGGCAGCACACACCTGTAACACCAGTTCTGAGCAACTGGACGCAGGAGGATCCCAAAGGCTTACTGGCCAGTTAATGTAGCTTAATTGGTGAGCTCTAGGTTCAGGGAGAGACCCTGTCTCAAAATAAGATGGAGAGCTATTGAGGAAGACATCAGATGTTGATCTTCGGCCTCCATGCACATATGAACACATGTACATGCACTTGCACACATACAAACACACATATGCATGTGCAAATGCACCACACATACCCACACCCACAAGAGTGGTGGCTGGGAAGGTGGTTCCGTGGATAAGACACTAACCATGCAAGTGTGAGGCCTGGAGCTTGGATCTTTAGCACCTATGTAGATGCCTGGAGTGTGTGGCAGCCTGCCTATAATCCCCGTACTCAGGAGACAAAGACAGGGGATCCCTGGATCAAGCTGGCTAGCTAGACTGGCTGGATCACTGAGCTCTGGGTTCAAATAAGAGAGCCTGCCTTTCTAAATAAAGTGGGAAGCCGCTGAGGAAGACATCTAACATCATCTGGCTTCCACAGACATGTGCATATGCACCCCCCCCAACACACACGCCAGCATGCGTGCATGTATGCATACACGTCACGCAAAAGTATTTTTAAAAGCTTCCAAAAATATTCGTCATGGATTCCACAGAAGAGTTCTAGAATCAGAACCTCTTCCAAGTTTTTCTTAAGGACATTGGATTTTGAGAATCTAATGTCCTTTTGGTAAAGCTACTTATTTAGCTGGAAGCCTGCTGCCTGCAGAGATGTTACCAAAGAGGCAATACTGACTTCAAATGTCCAAGAATTCTTCAACTCAACCACTATAAAAATTTTTTCCTTAGGAAAAAATTAGTGAGTTCTCCAGATCCCTTACCTTCCCCTATTAGGAAAATTCATATCATCTTTCAGGTGCTAAGAGAAGAAAGCAATGGTATATATAAATATATAGTTTTATGTCTTCTATTTAAAATATTATTTGAATGCATTGAAATATGATACAAATTTGATCTACGAGAGTGGAAAACAATTTTGTGTTGAGGCCCTTGGAAGTCTGACGGGTGCTAGGACCTCGTGGAGTTCAGGCTACGTGAGTTGGAAATGGAACATGACATCGTGGGTGTGGTGCTCTGTAAGCAGGTACAGAAAAGCCAGTTCTTCCACATGGAAGATACTCTGACCGCATTTCAGCTTTCTTCCTACCATCTGCAAGACTTCGGCAGCTTTTCCGCTTGCTTGATAAACAGAAAGCATGTTTCTTGCAAAGGCTATACTGGAAGGGGCAGATCGAGGTCTTGGAGAAGCTCTTGGAGGCCTTCTTGGAGGAGGTGGCCAGAGAAGAGGAGGAGGAAATATCGGAGGGATCGTTGGAGGAATTGTCAATTTTATCAGTGAGGCTGCAGCGGCTCAGTACACTCCAGAGCCGCCTCCCACCCAACAGCATTTCACCAATGTGGAGGCCTCCGAAAGTGAGGAAGTCAGGCGGTTTCGGCAGCACTTTGCACAGCTGGCTGGACCAGACATGGAAGTGGGTGCCACTGACCTGATGAAAATCCTCAATAAAGTCCTCTCTAAACAAAAGGACCTGAAGAGCGAAGGCTTCAGTCTTGACACGTGCAGGAGCATCGTGTCTGTCATGGACAACGACACGACGGGGAAGCTGGGCTTTGAGGAATTTAAGTACCTGTGGAACAACATCAGGAAATGGCAGTGCGTTTTCAAGCAGTACGACAGGGACCGTTCTGGCTCTCTGAGAAGCTCTCAGCTGCAGGGGGCTCTGCAGGCAGCGGGCTTCCAGCTAAGTGAGCAGCTTCACCAAATGATTGTCCGTCGCTACACTGACGAGGACGGAGGTATGGATTTTAACAACTTCATCAGCTGCCTGGTCCGTCTGGATGCCATGTTCCGTGCTTTCAAGTCTCTGGACAGAGATGCAGATGGGCTGATTCAGGTGTCCCTCCGGGAATGGCTGCAGCTGACCATGTACTCCTGAAGTGGATCCCCAGGACTGCTCACAGCCTTGTCATGCCGGCACCCCATCGGGCAGTTGTCGTTTCCTGGCAAGCCGTTTCATTACCCTGTACATCTCACTGCTTCATTAAAACTTAATTTGTTATGAAAACTGTTCTGAGTGCTGTGTGAGCTTTTTGAGAGACTAAATGTATGTAGGCATATGTATATGATGGGGAGGAATGGGGTTGACTGTAAAAGGCTGTTGTGTATTTGATGAAGGAACCCCAAGGAGACAGAGCATTATTGTTGTGTGACTGTTGTTACTAGTGAAATCTTAAAACTCCCGGAGTAAACGAAGAAGGCACTTAGGAGATAATTTTTTTTTCCTTTTATAAAGGCAAGGAGGAAAGTTTAAAATCTGTTTTGCTCATGATTTCGTATATGTTCTTTCCATTATGCCAAAGGGGGATTTGCTACATAGAAACAGGTTTAGAAGTATGAAATTGAACAATTCTATGTAGGGACAGAAATTTTGTAAATGATAGAGCAACTATCTGAAAATCTAGAATTCTTTGGCACTGTTTTCTGTACCAATAAACCACATTGTGTGTGTGTGTGTGTGTGTGTGTGTGTGTGTGTGTGTGTCTGTGGCCACCTGAATGAATCAAAATGATCACTGTTAGTTTACTTCAGCCAAAACCCAGACATGCCCAGGTAATGAATGCTAGGCCAGGCTTGCCTTGTCTTGCCCTACCTTAGAGTTTGCTTATCTTTGGAAACTGCAGGCAGGAAAACAAAGTACACAAGGCAGACAGAAAGAAAAAGATACACAAGTATCTATCCATTAAATGAACCATCAAGCAACACAGATGACAAATATTGCTTTTATTACAATGGTTCTTGTCCCCAGCTGCAGTGAAGAATCCCAGAGAGTTCTTCAGGAATACTAGTACCTAAGTCCCACTGCATACTAGGTAATAAGACTCCTCAGAGGCCCCCTTTCGCCAAGCCCCCTGGTGATGGCAGTGAACACATAAGCTGACAGTCCTCACTGCTTTCAATGACAACATCATCCAGGGCTTTTCAGATCTGTCTCAGCCAGAACTGAGACCAAGCAGAGAGTCAGTGCTGCCCCCAATCGGGACAGGGAATATAGGAATTCTGAGAGTTGCCACCTTGAAGCTGATTAGTCATGCTTTTCTGCTCTGTAGCTCTTTGTCTGATTTTATAGGTTCCATGTATTTTAGCTGAACAAACCCCAGTATACACAACTAGACTCAGAGAGGCTGCATTCACACGTCTCCCTTCACCTACAGCCTGCTGTTCATTGACTCTTACCCCTCTGCTGCTATTTTTAATGTGTTTCCTCTAGCCTTTGAAGCATCCTCCTGACTTCAAAAGTAAATAAATTCTTTCCTCTTTCGACTCATGAAAGAAAGTTGCAACTATGGCCTGTTATGAGCCCCAGGGCGCCTACTAGAAGTCCTCAGGGACACTGGGAGAGGCTGGTGTTTGTCTGTTCATCACCACCGCTGTTGTGTAATATTAATGAATCACTCACATACATAATTCTGCACTGAAGCCAGTACCTCCACTTTCTGCAAGAGACTTGCAGTTTACTTTCGTCTGATAAGCTGCTTAGACCAGGTGTGGTTGTACATGTGTGAGACTGCTGCCAGCGACCTCACATTAGTGTCAGCCTCAGTATTTGAGACTGAGCCAGGAATAGGAATTGGAGACTAGCCAGGAAAGGGAGAAAGCTGTCAAAATGTCTATTAAGGACATAGAATAATAACTTTATTGTTTGACTTCCTCATGATGATTGTGGAAAGGACAATGTGGAACTGAATTTTGTTCAAAATTTCATTATAATTTTCTTTCTTTTTCTTTTTTTCTTTCTTTCTTTTCTTTTCTTTTCTTTTCTTTTCTTTTTTTTTTTTTTTTTTTGAGACAAGATTTCATGTTTCCCAGAGGGTCTCTTGTTTCCTGGGCTGGCTTCAAATTCACTGTGTAGCCACAGATGACCTTGAACTCCTGATCCTCCCGCCTCTTAACTTCCAAGTGCTGGATTACAGGTATGCAGCATCACACCCAGCCTTCAGCATGCACGTTTTGTAAAAGTTAAGACAGTCCTCTACATTAGGAGTGGCATTAATGATTTCCCTTATGCCTCAAGTTAGAGGGAATACTTTCTTTCATGATTGTCTTCCAACATGTATACACACACACACAAAAAAAAAAACAAAAAAAAAAAACTAAACTAAAAACCTAGAAGCTACCCAATCTTTGGTTCTCTTCTGTGTTTGTATAAAATTTATCTACATAACCTTCGCTGCCAATGTGAATACTAGGAAATTCAGTTCAAACTAGATTTTTTTTCAAGTACATATATGTTTGGCATGGTATAGAACCAACAGCCTAACATTAGTGATTGAATTGCATAGTCTTAAAAGCCATATTTTCAATATTAGAGAAAGTATTAATTGGCAGCCTTTAAAAAATATATGCATGATGGACTGGAGGGATGGCTTAGCGGTTAAGGCGTTTGCCTGCAAAGCCAAAGGACCCAGGTTCTATTCCCCAGGACCCGAGTTAGCCACCTGCACAAGGGGGTGTATGTATTTGGAGTTCATTTGCAGTGGCTGGAAGACCTGTCATGCCCATTCTGTCTGTCTGTCTGTCTGTCTCTCTCTCTCTATCTATCTCTCTTCCTCTATCTTTCTCTGTCAAATAGATAAATAAATAAAAATAAAATAGTTTTTTAAATATTTGCATGGGCAGGAGAGATGGCTCAGCAGTTAAGGTGCTTGCCTACAGGCCTAATGACATGGGTTTGATTACCCTGGTACCCACGTAAAGCCAGATGCACAAAGTGGCACATGCAGCTGGAGTTTGCAGTAGCTAAAGGCCCTGGCATACCCATTCTTTCTGCCTCTCTCTCTGCTTGCAAATAAATATTTTTTTAAATGTATGCATTTCTCTGGGTGTGTGACCCTAGCACTCAGCAAGTAGAGGCAGGAGTATTTGGAGTTCAAGACCAACCTGGGTTAGAAGTGAGATCCTGTCTAAACTGCCCCTTCCCAAGTACCCATTTTTATATGTGGACAGCTACTCAAGTCTAAGAAGATATTTGGGTCATCTATCTCATTATAATTGAATGCCTAACAATAAATGGAAAATAATGGAAAAAAGTATCATATTATACCTTTTACATTTTTACATTTCACAATGTCACACATTTGTAAATAATTTTATCTTGATAGAATATACTAAATTCTATAACCCATAAGAGGAGAAAACAAAAGTATGCTCTGTATGTAAAAGCAATAAACTCCAGAGCATTCAATATTTGTATGTAGTCTGATGCTCACTTTAAAAATATATTTTAGTATTTTAGAAGATGACTTCCATAGCAACCTTAGTCAGAAATCTCATTATGATTATTATTATTGCCCAAATACCCAGAATAGCGGCTTTAAAACTGCCTGAAGGGTACTTAACTTAATATTTTTAATCTTGGACTTCCGTAATTACTTTTTTAAGGTGCTTACTAATGCTAAGTATATTAAAGCAAGTTAATTGTAAGAAAATTGGTAGTATTCTGATGTAAATATACTCTTAATTAGAGCATCCAGGTAATCAGAATACCTCATCCTTGTTTTGGATAACTGAGAATTTACAGTATTTTAATAAAAATTTTGCCTCTATAGAGTACCTTTAAAGATGAGGACTTTTATTTCATATTGACAAGTAAAATACTGTTTATTTTAAAACACCATTTTTTATTTTAGAGAGGGAGGGAGGGAGAGAGAGGCAGAGACAGAGACAGGGAGAGAATTGGTGTGCCAGGGACTCAGCACTGCAATCTAATTCCAGATGCTTGTGCCACCTAGTGGGCATGTGCAACCTTGTGCTTGCCTCACCTTTGTGCGTCTGGCTGATGTAGGATCTGGAGAGTAGAACCTGGGTCCTTAGGCTTCGCAGGCAAGCACCTTAGCTGCTAAGGCATCTCTCCAGCCCATAAATACTGTTTTATGTGGGTACTCATACTCAAACCTATTCTAAGAACACTGATTATCTCATTCATATAGATGACATTGTATCAATTATAACACAATAAAGAAAAAATATCCCCTATTCCTAGTAGTGTGTCATTGCAAAATGTATTTAAAATCACACCCTTAAATGTTGTAAGACTCAGGACCTTACAAAGAATATCAGATTCTGAATTAATCAACATGTAGAATAAACTCAGCTGTAAAACAACCCTAGAGAACTGATATTTGAGACTGAGACCATTGGTTTCTCTGGAGATCTTCAATGGTTAGTGTGGGCACAAGTGGCCTAGACTTCCCACTGCACCTGGAATCCAGGGTGGCACACAAAAGGTGCCGGGTGACTGAGGACTCACTGTTTCCTCCCACTGTCACCCCAGACATCCATGTTTTATGATCCTGCTGACCTCCAGGAAATGGACAAAGGCCCATATGGTTCTCAGGGAGCCTTGGGCACATTTCTTTTTGCAGTGTCTTATCATAACTCCTTGGTGCCAACTCTGGGCTTTCTCTGGGCTCCAGAGTGGGACAGGTCATCAAGGAATGGTTAGTGGTCAGGTTAGGGCTTCTTACTGAGTGGTTGCTTTTCTTTGTTAAATGTAGGTTTGAGACAAATGTTTTTCTTTTCCTTCCTTCCTTCCTTCCTTCCTTCCTTCCTTCCTTCCTTCCTTCCTTTCTTTCTCTTTCTTTCTTTCTTCTTTTTTTTCCTTCTTTCTTTTTAGAAAGAGTGAGAGACAAACAGAGACAGACAGAGAGAGAATTGGTGTGCCAGGGCCTCAGCCACTGTTTTTGAACTCCAGACACTTGTGCCACCTAGTGGACATGTGCGACCTTGCACTTGCCTCACCTTTGTGCATCTGGCTTACATGGGATCTGGAGAGTCAAACATGGGTCCTTAGGCTTCACAGGCAAGCGCCTGAACTGCTAAGCCATTTCTCCAGCTTTGGGACAAACTTTTGAGGCAAGATATTATTAACTTCATAAGTTTTCTTGGAGAATTCAGCAAAATTTTAAAGAAAAGCCCTTCAGATATATTTTTATTTTCAGAATATTTTTAATCAGAAAACTAATTCAAAACATAAAAATTAAAGGACTTTATGTTTCTGTGTACCTCCTTAAATAAAAAAAAAAATTGTGTGTGTGTGTTTTCAAGGTAGGGTCTCACTCCAGCCCAGGCTGACCTGGAATTCACTATGTAGTCTTAGGCTGGCCTTGAATTCATAGCCATCCTCCTACCTCTGCCTCCCAAGTGTTGCGAATAAAAGCGTGTGCCACCATGCCAGGACTGTGCAGCTTTTAATATGCTTTTGAATGTACTTTGTCAAGCTGTTTGCTTTAATTTGCTGGCAATTACAATAATAATGAATTTTAGTAACTAGAAATGAAACTTATCTCTTAGCTTCTTTTCCATTAATATAAAGGAAGAAATTGATTCGTTTCCAAGATTTATTCCAGTTTTATTATTATTATTATATTATTATATCATTGTGAATTTGGAATGTTGACAGTGTATACTTAATGTGATAAATAATCCTAATAGATAATCTTTCAGAAGAGTTTCCATGCTGGATATGTCTTCACATTACTAGAGTGAAAACTTAAATACTTTTTCATATAATTAAGGGTCTACATATAATTTCATATAATTAAGGGTCATAATATTTAAGTGAAAAAATTTTTCTAGGGAAGAATGCTTGCTGCTCATATGTAAATAAAATGTTGGCATCTAGAATTTTACCTTGTTCTGTGACTAGCCCATTATATTTCCATTTTTCTGTCTGTAAAATGAGTATGCTCTTTGATCTGTATTATATATAGGGCTTGATGGTAGAGTAAAAGTGAAATGTCTTACAATAAAGATATATCATATACTCGGTGGAGTACTTTCCATCATACAGATAATCTATAGTTATAACTTTATTGTCCATCATTTTTAGATCAATTTTTAGATCAGAAGTTCTATTCAAAATTTCTCCACTGCTCACCAGAAAAGAGCCAGTTACTTAAGAAATTTATCTATGATGAGCAATTTAGCTATGATTCAGGAAGGCCCTCATCCTCTGAAGCTCATTAACAATAGCTATCCATAGGGCATAAAAAATTAAGTGGTGGTGATACAAGAAGAAAATGATGTTCGTTAAAATTCTCTGTTCAAGGCTGGGAAATGCCTCAGTGGATAAAGCAGGGAGTAGTGGGGTTCAGATAGCCAGAACGCACGTAAGGTGGATGATGGAGTGGGTGTCTGTACTCTCAGCATGCCTGTGGTGAGATGGCAGGTGGAGACACAAGGAACCCCTTAGCCCAGTCCCTGAAGCTTCTAGGCCAGCTAGACTAGCAAAGGTAGAGATGAAAAATGAGAGACCCTCTGCTTCACATAAGCTGAAAGGCAAGGGCACACCTAAGATTGGCCTCTGACCTCCACACGTGCCATGGCAGGTGTGAACCCATACCCAAGCACACGTTTGTGCAAACACACACACACAGGAACTGTCTTATCTGAAACTTCTGGGGTGATGAAGCGTAGATCTGGCTTCCCTGCTGTGTCCTTTGTCAGTCAGAGCATACACTTAAAATGGATACATCCTGTTGGATGTAAATGATGCCACAATATAGTTGATTTAAAACAAAAGACATCAGTTCTTATTATAGACTGGGTTTTAGACAAATGTGAAAGTCAAATGACCTGAGTTTTGCCTCAGAAATAAACCCTGGTACATGAGGGAAATCTCAAAGCCTCTGTTTCAACCTTCTCTTTTGGGAACATGAAATTAAATTATTATTCCTTTTAGTTTCTTCCCTGCAGTAAGATAAAGTAATATAGTGAAAATGATTCTAGACTTCTTGAGTTCTGGTTATTGAGAAGCTGATGAGAAGCACTGGGTTTTTTTCCTAGGAAAAAAATATCCATATACAGATTACAACACTCTCGGGGGCTTCACAGGCTCCCCCTTTCCTTACATTCATCGCTAGGCAGTCACACTTGAAGGTCACACTCATGTCCATCATGCCCGGGGTTGTTAGTATATTGGATTAGGTGTTGCACTAGAGGTTTTGTCACAGGCTCGTAGTTTGTCTGGGAATTCATTGCCTGAAGAGTCTCTGTCAAAACGTTTCTCCCCCCCTGGGACTAATAACATGCTGTTGGCAGTCTTTCTCCCTGTCATTCTCTCTCACTCTCCACCTTGTTTCTCCTCTTCTCCTCTTGTCTCTTAAGCTTCTTCCACCCTGTTCTTTATTGCTTTAATCCTTCTTCACTTTATGCCCTCGCTCCCTCTCCTCTTCTTCTTTGTCTTAAGCACCCATTCTCATGAGTTTTACCCTTTTTGTGCAAGTAACATATGTGTAGGGTCAACTTAGGTTGGAATTATCAATCCTTTGTTTCCTGTCACTACCATGACACCCTTCCTGAGCGGTATCATGCTCATCGTTTCGTTTTCATTGGCTCAGAAGTGCAGCGTCTTCTAGGACCAGAAACCCCCAAGGGGCTATTGAAGTTGCCTGAGTTTGCTCTTGGTAATCTGTAAATTAAGTGAGACAGAGAGAGGAAGAGGAGGGAGAGGCCAGAGAAAGGGAGAGGAAGAAAAAGGAAAGAAGAAGAAAGAAAGAAAGAAGGAAGGAAGGAAGGAAGGAAGGAAGGAAGGAAGGAAGGAAGGAAGGAAGGAAAGGAAGGAAGGAAAGAAAGAAAGACACAAAAAAATAAAAAGAAAGGAAACAAATGATGCCCCAGTTTTCCCCTTTTCTTTCACTTTACATGGAGAGTTATTTAGAATTTCTTTCTGTCCAGGGCCCTTTGGTGGTTGTATGGCATTGGCCATCCCGGCAGGACCACTCGAATGATGGGACGGACATACACTTTATTTCCACTAAGGGTGAAAGTCTTATCCCTGCCTCTCTGAGTGGCTCCTATTAAAGCAAGGCTGAGCTCAAAAATGCATGTGAAGTGTCAGTGGGACACTTTAAATGGCTTTGGGGGTAAAAATTTTTACCATTATCGCTTAGAAGAAAATGTGCTTTTCTGTCTCCTGAACTGAGAATGGGTGTCCCCTTGCTTGCTATTCCTATCAAAAGAACTCCACATAGGTCCAATGCATGATGCTATTGAGCTGCACAGCATGCTTGAACCTCATCTTGAGGTGTGATGAGCAGTAATTCAACGAATGTCCTTCCTAATTGATTTCCCTCTGCTTTCACAGAACAACGATGGCCGTATCGATTTCCGAGAGTATGTGATTGGCCTGGCTGTCTTGTGCAACCCTGCTAACACAGAGGAGATCATCCAAGTGGCATTTAAGGTATTGTCAATCCTACTGACAGCATCTTGGTTGGTCTTGTAAATAAGTGTTGACTCTAAGCACATAATTTGAAAAATCAGTGAATACGTTGCCCGAGTTTATAGATCTGCTGTGGCATGTACAGGAGGATAATGTGATTAAGCCCATTGCTACTGAGAATAAAGAAAACACAACATCCATTTGAGCAAAAACGGAAGCAGCCTAGGTAACAGCATCAAGATCAAAGAGCAGGTGATTTAACACATTAACTGAAAAAAATTATTGCTTTTCATCCTCCCTGTTCTGAAGCCCTGCTGTAATGTCTATAACTAAACACCACCTACTGCCAGTCATCTTCATCCACTGTCTGGGAAGTCCTGATCAGCCCTTATCTGTGCATTCTGTCAGACAGTTCAAGTGCCATTCTGCACTGGGATTTATTTGTGTGCTGGTGTCAAGTGACCACTATTATAAATGCCCCACTTTCTACCCTGCTTATCTTCCTGTAGTATCACATGTATTTTCACAACAGCACATGGGTTTAAATTAGGAGCAAATGAGTAAAGCCTATGTCCCTTGTCCCCAGCAGAGTTTGACGCAAGTTTGTATCGTAAGGGCCCACACTCCACTTCCACTTCCAGGTGCAAAAGGAGAGAGACAGGGCGCTAGATCCCCAAGGGTTGTCCTTTGGAGAGGAATCAGCATTCGCTTCATCACCAGTGCTCACTTGTGTTTCCGGAGTTCTCAGCTCATGAGGTCAGCCCTCAAGTAAAGTGGTGTCTTGTTCTCCCTGCTTGTCTCGCCAAGAGGGTGCACTGGCTTGTGCAGGCACGTGGTCTCTGCCTCCATCTAGCATGACAGCCAAGGACCTTCTCGCCCCTGTTTCCTCCTCTTATCTCTCCCTGACTTTCTCTGACTCCATCAAGATTTTTTCCCTCCCTATTATCTAGAAAGGCTCTTCCGCCAAGAATTCTTTCTCATGTTTAGAGGCCACCAGGGATAGCCTTAGGAATTTTCATGTGTTCTGTCATTGTTAGAAGAATCCTTCAGTTTCCTTTTTTATTTCAGGCTGGTTTAAGCTGAGTTAATGAGGCCTATAAAGAACGAGAGTGCTTGATGCTTAGCAGATGGTCAGAGCACAAGGCCCCAAAATTTTTCCAAAGTTTCAAACCTTCAGCTTTTACAGACTGATTCATCATAAAAACCTAAAATTACACATAGAGCTAACTTATTCCGATCCAGATAGTTTTGTTTGCTTGGGAATTGTATGTGTAATTACAAGTTTAGCTGAACAAATGTTCACTTTTGGTTTGCCAATGAAAGACTCAATAGAAAATTTGGCCCTTCAGCATAGTAATTACTATTTTTAAAGAAGTTGTGAGAATTTTGTCTAGCCTAGGCCTTGGTTTTCAGATAGGGGAGAAAAGAAAGGAAGACTTATAGCTATAATTAGCTCGTTTTTCAGTAAGGCAAGGGTCATGCTATACATTGGTTATTTTCTATTTATTTATTTTGTTTCATTGAGATAGGACCTCACTAGATAGCCCGAGCTGGCTTCAAGTTTGCCACAGCCTCTTGAGTGCTGGGATTATAGATATGGGCCACTATGCCCAGCTCATTTTTTAATATACCTTTTCAGGTATGCCTTGGGCTTTGGAAATAATTTTGCATTCCTTTATTTTTCATTTAATAATATCCTGTCTATAGAATATTTTCACATCCTTTCATGTGGCTAGCACTCTGTGGTTAACTGCCCATCATTTATGTTAAATGACCTTGCCATTGACCTTTACAGGTGGAACACTGGAGGGTTTCACCACTCTGGCTAACACAAAGCTGAATTGGTTGTTAAGGCCAGAGAGAACACGTAGGAGACAGCTCAGAACCAGATAGGTCCAGAAGTCCCTACCCCGTACCCTCCCTTGGGCCCTGCAGTTAATATGGGCAAATTTCACCTTGGCTCATAATTCATATTCCAGGAGGACCTGAATGGTCTTGGACCATGTGCTTGGTAGGAAAGACAGGATGTTTTTAAAAATCTTTTTACTTATTTTCATGCAAGTGTGTGCATGTGCGTATGTATGGGCATGCCAGGGTCTCTTGCCATTGCAAATGAATGCCCATCTGGCTTTCTAGGGACATCTGGGGAATTGAACTCCCAGCTAGCAGGCTTTGAAAGCAAGTACTTGTAGCTACTGAGATGTCTGCCTAGTCCTAGGATGTTTTGAACAGGAGTCCTGCAGTACAATGGGAGGATTTTATTCCTCCAAAGGATATGGTGGTGTTAAGCTTTCTACCAAAGCCCAGATAGTGGGGTTTATCATAGATCTGGGAACTGGGTAGCACAATGACCATTGAGAGTAGGGGGCTAGGGAGGGAAATTTAGGAGTTGTGTAAGGGGAAGAGTCTAGTACGGTTGTGACAAAGGACCAATGAAGGGAGTAAGGTCCAGGAGGGACTGTGTGAAGAGAGATGATTCAGAAGTGAAAGTACCAGCTCTAGCAAGAATTTGAACTGCTGAAATGAACTGGAGAGAGTTGTTCAGGAATTAAATGCTGGAGAAAGGTTAGAGCCTATGAGGAGGGAGGTGCCACTGAATTCTGGAAGTTACTGTTAGAAGTCCAAGATGCATAGGAACCTGCTATCTAATGTTTGTGAAAACATTAGAATTGACTTCTCACTTTATAGTTCTCGGTTCTTAGTGAAGAGCTAAGTGACAGGAAGCGAACCAGAAGCCTTTGCTCCCAGCTGTGGGGCAACACAGCACAACTTCAGGTTATATTTTCTTTGCTCTGACCCACAAGAATGAACACTTCAGTGTTTGCTTACAGTTCTTTCCATGGTTATCACAACTTACCTAATGCCTGTTTTTCTGCCCTTGATCTTATATCTGGTCAGAAGTAGAAAGACGTCACCTCACCTGCGATTGAATGCTAGCTGTAGCACTTACTAGCTCTGTGGCCTGAGGAAAGTTACCTACTTCCTCAGGCCTCAGCTGCTCCAGCTCTGAGATAGGCCTGATGGTGGCACATGCCGACAAAGTATTCTTTGGAGGGCTCAGTATTGTTAGAGGTAAAGGGACCGGGATTTGATCAGTGGCTATAAAGAGTAAGAGGCTGGAGAGATGGCTTAGCGGTTAAGTGCTTGCCCAAGAAGCCTAAGGACCCTGGTTCAAGGCTCGATTCCCCAGGACCCACATTAGCCAGATGCACGAGGGGGCGCATACATCTGGAGTTTGTTTGCAATGGCTGGAGGCCCTGGCATGCCCATTCTTTCTCTCTTTCTCTGCCTCTTTTTCTCTCTATCTGTCGCTCTCAAATAAATAAATACAAATAAACAAAAATAAATTAAAAAAAAAAGAGTAAGTGCATTTACCATGAAAACTCCTAATATCCAGGAGAACTGGTTATGGGATATTTGTATCCATCAGTTGTATCTGCCATGCTGCCTGACTTTCAGCAGGTTCCAATCCACTGCCCTTCCCTCCACCTGCAAATACTCATTGTTTCCCTCCCCAAAGACAGTAGCCATTTGTGCTTCATGACTCCCTCGCTGTTTTAGTCCACAATGTTATAGAAATGCCCAAGCCAGTTGTCATCATTGGTCACTTTTACTCACCCTTGATTCCAGTTCCCCGGAACTGTGTCTACTAAAGCTGTCACAACCTCGCAGTTACCACATCCAGGAAATGTTTTTGCATCTTGCTTGGCTTTTCTATGGCATTTTACTCTCTTTCCCATGACCACGGTCAGTGTCGCGCTCTCTGGCATTAAGACCCTTCCTCCGTCATCTTCTTCTTTCCTGCCTTTGCTTGATGCTTCTAAGCCTGTGAGCTCCTTGTCTGTGCACCCATGTCACCCATGCCTGTTTCAGAGCCTTGCCTCACTGGGCATGCTCTGCAGATAAGCACAACACACTCAGTTTCAGCTCTTACCTGAATTCCTACCTCAAGCTTCATCAATCTCCTAAACTGATATCTGAATTATTTTTCTTACTCATGGCTCCTCTGGCTGCAATGTCACTTATCTACGTCCAACTCTTGATCTCATTTGGCAGGTGTTCTTTTGTTTTCCCTCCCTTGGTTAAGGTAACCAGCTTTCTCCCAGATACCAGAGCTAGAGAACTTCAGCCATCTTTGGCTCCTTCCTTCCCATCACTCTAAACCTCTTTTGCAGGTCCCATCTTTGCCACTGATAAATTCTGTCCTCTACTGTCCTTCCTACTTGCACTCCCCAGTCTTAGTTGTTTTTCTTGCCTGTGACCTTAGCAGGCTCCTGCCACCACCCCATCCTACACTCTGCTTCAAGGACCTCCTTCAGTATACACCTGGCCATAGCACGTCACCTCTCCTCCCCTCCCCTCCCACATCATCCCACAGGATGAAAGGAGGCCTTGTATATTCATGATCTGTTTCTTGATTATCCCTCAGTCTCTGGACTTGAGCCCCAGGAAGTCACATACTATTCCCTATATCTTCTGGGAACATCTCTTGCTGTTCTAAGAGCCAACTGTAACATTAGTGTCTATGGAAAGCCTTTGGTACCTCTTTGGGTAGGATTTGTCATGTTCCCCTAGGGCTCCCATGTCCCTTAGTACATACTACTGGTGTGGCCCTATTCTAATTGTTTCTTTTAAAAGAATACCTTATTTTTATTTATTTACTTATTTGATAGAGAGAGGGAGAGAATGGGCATGCCAGGGCCTCTAGCCACTGGAAATGAACTCCAGACACATGTGGCACCTTGTGCATCTGGCTTACATGGGTACTGGGGAATCGAACCCAGGTCCTTAGGCTTCACAGGCAACTGCCTTAACCACTAAGCCATCTCTCCAGCCCCCTAATTGTTTCCTTCTTTTACTAAACTCTTAAGTATTATAATAGGAGCAAAGACCATTTCTCTCTTTTTCTCTCTCCATATTATATAAATATATGATATATATTTATATGTATGCATACTGCATACACACACACACACACCTGGCACAATAAATATTTGCAATATTAAGCAGTTTATTTTCCAAGATCATTAAATACATTGAGTACCTAACTTTTTTATTTTGTTTTCCCCGAAGCTCTTTGATGTTGATGAGGATGGCTACATAACAGAGGGAGAGTTTTCCACCATTCTGCAGGCTTCTCTTGGAGTGCCTGACCTTGATGTTTCTGGTCTCTTCAAGGAAATTGCCCATGGGGACTCTATTTCATATGGTGAGTAGGCATTTTGGCTTCCTGGTTTCCAAGAGGCCATCCAGATGATGAATTGAGACGCAAATGAGAGTATTGCCCTTAGCTTTACTACTGTTATTTTATTCTATTTCCTTTACTACTGTTATTTCTATGATTACATTAATAGTAAAGAGGGCAACAGTAGTAACAGCAGTATTGTATCTTGTAGTAATAGTCCAAGCTAATTATCGAGGCACTCTTGTACATACTTTATGTACACGTAAGCTTATTTCATCTTACTGCAAGCCTGTTTACTCAATATTCTTTTGTTGTTGTCGTTTTTGTTTTTGTTTTTTTGGTAGGTAGGATCTTGCTCTATCCCAGACTGACCTGGAATTCACTATGTAATTTCAGGGTGGCCTCAAACTCACAGCAATCCTCCTACCTCTGCATCCCAAGTGTTGGGAATAAAGGTGTGTGCCCCTGTGCCTGGCTTCAATATTCTTTTTCTTCAAATCAGTATTTGACATAGTACAAAGAATTGGATTACATATTTTCATCACCCAGCTAAGATCCAGGAATCAAAACCCAAGAGCCTGCACCGTTGACTGTGCACCTCAGTGCCTCTCCTATCTGCTGCCAGTGTGGCTGGGCAACCTTGAGCAAGCTAATCAAGCCAGGTTGTAGTTACAGCAAAGGACTGTGGACCAAAGTAGCAACAATAGTAGTAGGTAACCCATTCACTGATGTGTCAGGTCCCAGTCTATGTGAGAATACCCATCCAGTGCCTCGTGCCCTCCTAATAGCATCCCTTGGGACAGAGCAGCCCTCATGAAGGAAGACCTGTAGCAAAGGCAGGCTGGCCCATTCATTAGCTTCTGACCCAGCTCCTAATGGCTCAAGTCCATACATCCTAACGAGGATGGATGGTGAATCACTTTCCAGTATTTCCCAGTGCAGTTATTAAGAAACATACCTCAGTGGAGAGGCCTAGGCAATTGTTTCCTGCTTAGCTTTGATGTGGTTGTAGATGTTAGGCCGGCTTATCTTCCCCAAGCTTCCCCCTAGGGCCGGAAGGACATTCTGTAATGAGTTAATGATGTTTCCCTGATGGTGTTCAAAGAGTTTCAGCTTGTTAACTTTCATGGGATGGGGAAAGCAAATCACATACTTCTCTTCCTCTGTTCTTAATTACTGTCATTTTGGCTGCCCCATATTCTCTTAGTTAAGTAAGTGCATAGGGTTCTGAATGTGTTGAATTAATTTTAAAGAAGAAAATAGAAAATCGAAATGGGAAAATACATGTACTGACATAAATCTTCATAAACCCATGTTTATTAATTTTTCTTCTTTGGCCATTTTCCTTTTATAGGTAATATTTTCTACTACTCAGAATTACCATTCCAAACTACATGGGATGACTGTTTCATTGAAAACTAATAGAAAAGATGATTTGTAGGCATCTGTACATTTACCTGTCAATTTAATTAATCTATTAGGGAAAGTCTACTGTGAGGAAAATCTCCTTTATTCTGTATTCCTAACCTGGCCTCAAACTAACAGTGATCCTTCTACCACAGGATTTGTGTTGTGTTCTGTTGGATCTTATTTTCAGAACACATAGAATATCTCTCCTTCCCAAATATTATACATGTCCAGTTTTAAATAAGATTTGAGGTATTTATGTATTTTATTTTAAAATAGATGTTGGTATGTGCCAAGGATGTGATCCCTTCCCCCCCCCCTTTCTTTCTCTCTCCCTGTCTCTCCATCTCTCTCCTTCACAAATGAATTTTAAAAATATATGTTTTTAAATAAATGGCTGGGAGATATCTTAGCATTTAAAGCCACTTGCTTACAAAGCATGCCATCCTGGATTTGCTTTCTCAGTGCCCACGTAAAGGCAGATACACAAAGTGGTACATGCATCTGGAGTTCGTTTGCAGTGGCAGGAGGCCCTGGCATGCTGCATTCTGAAATCTACACACTCTCCCTCTCCTTCCCCTCCCTCTCTCTCTCTCTCCTCAGAACTAATTTTTTAAAAATATTCCCCTTTCATTAGTCAAACTAATGCCCCAGTTTCACTTACAGTTAATTTACAGATGAGATTCTCTTAGGTGCCACAGATACCTCGATGATCTTGACCTTTTGAACACAGCACATGCCTTGGCATTGCAGTCTTAGTTTTAGTAAATCATTTCTTGTGCTCGATCCTTTTATAAGTCATCCACGTACTCTTCTCCATCTTCAAATTAGACTCACACAGAAGAGAATAGAGAATTTGGAACATCAAAGACAGTATGGTGTTTTAGAAACTTCAGCTTATTGGAGGCTTGAGATTGAAACCCTGATGGTTGGCTTGGTAAGCCTTTTCTACCTCTATATCAGCTCCCAGTTCTACACACTGATATTAAAAAAAATCAAGGTTCCGATCTTAAAATATTATTATTACATACTTTGTTGCTTATAAGCCTTGGCTTAGATCTTCAAGACTGTATCTTTCTATGTAAGACTTAACAGCTAAAATAGGTTTTAAAAGCAAGCCATAGACATCATCTTGGGTAACAGAATTTTTTAAAACAGAAATTAGAATGAGGGCTGGAGAGATGGCTTATTAGTTAAGGCACTTGCCTGCAAAGCTAAAGGACCCAGGTTCAATTTCCCAGGACCCATGTAAAGCAGATGCACAAGGTAGTACATGCGTCTGGAGTTTGTTTGCCCTACCATCATGCCCATTCTCTCTCTCTCTCTCTCTCTCTCTCTGTCTTTCTGTGTGTGTGTGTGTGTGTGTCCCTTTCTTTCTCTCTCTCAAATAAATAAAATAAAGTAAAATATTTTTTAAAAGAAGAAGGCAGAATGAGGTGTGGTAGCACATGCTTTGATTCCAGTGTTAGTGAGGCTGTGGTAGAAGGATCACTGTTAGTTTGAGGCCAGGTTAGGACTACAGAGTGAGTTCCAGGTCAGCCTGGGCTACAGTGAGACCCTACCTAAAACAACAACAACAAAAAAAACTAATAGAATAAGTTATAAATTTAGAGGACAATAAGTTTTATGCAGTAATACCTTGTAACTACCATTCAAGCCAAGAAATGAAGCTTTTCTTAAGTCCCACAAGCCCCTCTGTGACCCACTACAACCCCTTCCACACTCGTAAAGGAGTGTCTGCTTTGCTGTACTTCACCTTTTCGCTATACTGTATACATCTTGACATTCTATATTTTAGTATCCTTTGAAATGTATATACTATATAATATATATACATACACACACACACATATATATACATATATATATGAACTTTATATAAATGGACTCTTGCAATGTGCACTATTTTGTATCTGGCATTTTTTATACAGTCTTAAGATACATGTGCTGTTGTCACATAGCTGCTCATTCACTTTCATGCCATAGCCTTCTTGATGTTCATGACCATGGTATAATTTGTCCATCACTACTCAATTGATCAGCGTCTGGATTGTTCCCCCTTTTTTCCTATTATGAATTATGTTGCTATAAACATCTCATACATGTCCTCAGAACATAGTATGCATAATCTATATAGGTTGTGTACTTCACAATAGAACTAATGAGTCATGGAGGATATTTGTATATTCTCCATTCTTCAACTTGACTAGATTTTGGAAAAAGTGTCTTGCAGAATGTAAAATTTCTACTCCTACCAGCAATGTTTGAGTTGAGTAACAGAAGTTTGCAGTAATTTTATAAATAAGATCTATTGTCAACCTACATTGTGCCAAAATAAGAATAACCCTGATTTATTGAATTTTGGGGGGTCTTTTTTTCTAGATGAATTCAAAAGTTTTGCCCTGAAGCATCCAGAATATGCCAAGATATTTACAACATACTTAGACCTCCAAACGTGCCATGTGTTTTCATTGCCAAATGAAGTCCAGACAGCTCCCTCTGTTGCAAGTAATAAAGTCAGTCCTGAGAATCATGAAACAAGTACCTCAGACAAAAAAGAAGACTGAAAGTAGTGCTACCATGAAGTGAACTCAGTTGTTTCTGCTTGAAATTGTAAAGGCATTTATTGATAATATTGTAAATTTGCTTGTGGAGTGATGATGTTTAACACAGAAAACTTTTTAATAAAACTGAGAGATTGTATTACTAAAGTGCTTTTATTCACGCGTACTTATTGAACAATATTTCTTTTGTTTTATATTGTGCTTTGCTGATGATAAATACTGTGTATTTCTATGAATTTCCAGTTTAATTCATACCACCAAATGAATAAATACTTTGTTGCTCAGCCATCAATGCTGTGAGGAGTTTAAAAAGGACAGGACTGAAGAGATAGGTGGCTTAGTGGTTAAGGTGCTGGCCTGCAAAGCATAAGGATCCAGGTTCAATTCCCCAGTGCCCACATAAGCCAGATGCACAAAACGGCACATGCATCTGGAGTTCGTTTGCGATGGCTGGAGGCCCTGGCATGCCCATTCTCTCTCTCTATCAAGTAAATAAATAAATAAAACTTAGTACAAGTACAGATGCTTTTCAGTCCTCTAAAGATCCACAAAATACTTTACATCCCCTCTCTGGAAGTAAGATTGAAGCATCTGAGAAACACTGTAGGATTTTGTAAGCTCATCTTCACAGGGCCATTTTTCCATTTGAATTTGATTCCTGGGTCAGTGGCTATGGGAAGGAACATTAATTAGATGAGACTTCCTCAGAACTCATTCACCTTAGCATGGATCTCTAGTGCAGATTTCTTGAAACCACCTACTAAGGAAATCATCTCCTTTTACAGGTGCTGTGGGGTGGGAACTGTGTTTTAGAGGTGGCTGCTGTAGCCACAGGCTAAGTGGGAATTGCCTTATTGAAGGGAACAGTGATTGCCTAATGAGAAAATGAATTGCTTGCCACAGAGTTTAATTTAATTTGAGTTGGATGGCTTAGAAGTTAGCACTTGTCCAATAAATAAATCAGATTTGTTCTACTTATGTAATGGTAGAATTAATACATTTTTACCATTCAAGAGAGAGTTTTATTTTGTTAAATGTCATCACAAACTTTAGAGCTTGGCTGAAATATCTACATGGAAAGCCAGTTACTAACAAACCACTGAAAGCCATGGAATCAAAAAGCCTACTTTATTAATGCAAGCCCACAACTTATGCCTCCAGGCAGGAATCCAACAGCAACATTTCCCCTCAAGGTTAAGCACGAATTTTCCCGAAATACCATTTTTATTAGGTCTCCTACATGCATATTGTTAATATCACTTATGTGTGAGACTGTGAACAAAGGGCCAATTTATTAATATAATATAGGAAAATAGTGGGTTCTCATTCTGCATTCAGTCTTTGAAATCAAACTCTTTGTTTTGGCTGTGTTTCAGAATGTATTAGTGATTCACCCCCAGGCTACTTTTTTAAAGTCAGGTGTGAAGCTCAGAAGTCTCATGAAAGTGTTAGAGAATGGATTTAAGCAAGAGTTGTGATTTCAACTAGTTTTACATATTAAGCATTTAGTAATTTAATGGGTATTTGGATAATTGAACACCAAAAGTTTCATCCTTAAGTATATGTAATCATTTGCTTTTCATATATAAAACTTTTTGAAATGGTGTCAGAGGAGCTGAAATAGTTTAAATAATTCCTGAGTAATATTTATACTAATGTCTGCCATAGACAGTGAACGTATGGAATATTTTGGCAACCAAAGTTTTTTTTTGTTTGTTTGTTTTAATCACAGGAAAGCTACATGTTGATCCTATTAATCACAGAAGAGTAACATTTTAACTTTAACAACTTTCTATGATGCTTTTAAAACTGAGCCCATTGTTTACTTCTCTTAAAATATTTAATGCTTTTATACTTCTGAGAGTGTAATATTTCTGTTTTCTGATTATGCTACTGAATACACAAACTTGTGATATAAATTCTTGGCAATTAAAAATTTCTTCATTTTAGGGGCCTCAGCAGTTAAAGCATTTACTTGCAAGCCTGCTGACATGAGTTCAAGTCCACAGCACCCAAGTGAAGCCAGACTCAAAGTGGCACAAGACTCTTCATCTTCATGTGCCTATGGCAGCGGGAGACAGAGCCAGGAGAATCCAGACAGCTAGACTGGCACATGCAGCAGCAGAACAGAGACCCTGGCTCAAAGAAGAAAGGAGGACAGACACCCTAAGGTGTCCTCAGACGGCCACACATACAAACCCAGATATTTTTTTTAAATTCTGATTTTGCCATTTTTTGTCTCAGATATGATATACCTTTTTATTATCATGGTTTAAATATAAGCTTATATATTTATAAAAATAATCATTGTCATTTGACTTTAAGCTTTATGAAATGTCAGAAATGATTTTGCTCTAATGAAATTTCAGATTTTACCCAAAGTAGCGGCAGTAATTATTTTCAACGAGTTTGACATTTTTCTGTTCAGTTGTGGAAGAACATGTCATATTCAGCACTGTTCTTACAGAGCAGGCCCCCACGTTTTTTTGGTCCTCCTAACAAACATTTCTTTCAGAGAGACTTTCCTCAAGATTTAAAGTAAGGAATTAAAGGGCTAGACGTGGTGACACACGCCTTTAGTCCCAGCATCTGGGAGGCAGAGGTGGGAGGATTGCCTTGAGTTCGAGGCTACCCTGAGACTACAGAGGAAGTTCCAGGTCAGCCTGGGCTAGAGTGAGATCCTACCTTGAAAAACCCAAAAATAAAAAGTAAAAAAGTAAGGAGTTAAGTTTCATTAAATTAGTGAAATGCACTGTCAACTTGCATACTAACTTGGGCAGGAAAGTTGCTTTTTGAAATGAGGAATAATAGACCCTGAAATCTCTGAGCCATAAAAACTTCAATCACAAGTTATATTGAAGGATAATGATATACTGAATGCCTGGGGACCAGAGCGTTTGCATTAGCATTGGAAGGCTGTGAGTGTCTGCCGGTGGTGGTGTGCTGAGTGGACATTTAGAGACTGTCTACTTGCAGAAGACATGTGGCCTGCTCTCTGCAAGCTACCTATTTGGTAACTCTCCCTTCAGACAATCACAAATGCAAGGTGTTTCATTGAAGGCCACAATCTGCCATTTAAATAGAGGACCATTGACCATAAGGAACAAATGGCCTTTCTAATATTTCAGTCCTTGCTTTAATATATATATATATATATATATATATATATATATATATATATATATATATGAGAGAGAGGCAGATAGAAAGAGAGAATGGGTGTGCCAGGGCCTTTAGCCACTGCAAGCGAATTCCAGGCGTATGCACCCCCTTGTGCATCTGGCTTACATGGTCCTAGGGAATTGAACTGGGGTCCTTAGGCTTTGCAGGCAAACGCCTTAACCACTAAGCCATTTCACCAGCCCCTTTCTTTTTTTTTAAATAGTAATCACCATTAATCACCATAGTAAGAAGCCATTTCCTAGGAAAACAAACATCTACAATATTGGTTGGTGTCCTTTTTTGTTGTTGTTTGTGTTGCCTCCTTTCCTACTTAGATAAGCTTACCATTTTTTTGTTGGTTGGTTGGTTGGTTTATGTCGTTGCTCTGGTTTAGATGTAAAATGTCCTCTGCAGGCTCCTGTGTGAACACCTGGTTCCCAGCTGGCAGTGTTGTTTTAGGAGGTTGTGGAAACTTTGGGAGGTGGCTGGAGGACGTTGATCTTGGGGGTGGTCTTGAGATGTATAACCTGGCTCTGCTTCCTGTCTTCCCTGCTTCCTGCTCCTGTGGCATGTGAGTAGGCAGCTTGCCACAGGCTGTGCCATCAGAGTCACCTGACTCCATACCTTCCCCGCCATGACGGGCTGTCCCCTCAAACCATGAGCCAAAGGTAAATCCTCTCTTACATTGCTCTTTGTCAGGCACTTGGTCACAGTGACAAGTAACTAACACAATTGTCATATTAAAGTGGCAATTGCTCTGTTGTGGCTTGAGAGGGGTGAGGACCCTCAAGATGTTCTCGGTATATCCAATATACACAACTCAAACGGGTAAGTCGGGTGGTTGCCTAAAGAGCTTTGGCTCTTCGTGTGTCATGCAGTGTAACGCTTGTTGCTATGTAATCAGTCTCACAACATACTTCCCAAGTGTCTGTAAGGACCAGCATGTTCTAACAAGTTGTCGCCATTGCACTTTGCTACCCAGCTTGCTATTTTGTATAATACACTAACTGAATCACTTTTTTATCATTATTTGGCAAGAATCTATACCCAACAGAAAAAAGAAAAGGCAGAGAAAGGAATAATCTCTTTATTCCTCCCCTGCTATGGTGACATTTTTATGTCTTTTTTTCTAGATATTCTTACATTCTCAAAATACTTGTATATGCTGGCATGGATCTTACTTTTTCACTTGTAGCATAACACTTTCTAATGTGATTAAAAATCTCAGTAAGTGTAAGTTTTAAGATTTACCTAATATTCCTTTGGAAAGCTAAAGAATACTGTGTGGAAATATTCATTTGATGTTGAATGTGTGAGTTTGATTTTCATGTTGGGACTACTAAAACCTTCCGATTTGATATACGTAATAGTTCATTAGCAGGATAGTTAGCCAAATGGCTTTCTGAATTCTAAAAGGCATCTGCTGAAGATTCTATAATTACTAAAGGGTTTTTAAAACATTTTTATTTTTATATATTTGCAAGCAGAGAGAGAGAGAGAATAGGCACACTAAGGCCTCTAGCCACTCCTTATGAGCTCCAGATGCATGTGCACTTTGTGCATCTGGCTTTACATGGATACTGAGGAATCAAACCCAGGTTATTAGGCTTTGAAGGCAAGAGCCCTAACTGCGGATCCATTTCTCCAACCCTTAAACATATTTTACTATAGGGGAAAATATTATTTGAGCTTACATTGAGTATGATAAATTTAACTTCATGTGTAGTTAATAGGTCTATGTCTTTTGAACATAAGTGCATTCCATTTTTAAAAGTATTAATTTTGGGGTGAGGACATAGCTCAGTGTTTAAATGCACTTGCTTGAAAGACTACCAGCCTAGGTTTGATCCCTTTCAGTGCCTACTTAAAGCCAGACATAAAGTGGCTCACACCAATATGCCTACAGCAATGGGAGGCAGAGCCAGGAGAATCCAGAAGCTCACAAGCCACTGCAGCAAGAGAGACCCTGTCTCACAAGAATGTGGAAGAAGAGGACCAACAGCCCTGGGTTGTCCTCTGGCCTCCATATGTGTGCCACAGCATGTGCCTACCCACTTACACATGCACATAGACACACACACACACATATGCATACACAAACCATTATAGGAGAAAGTTAATAGCAATTTTTTCCTTATAAAAGTAACATCATAATTAGTGTTGTGAGCAATAATAATAGATACCAATTTGGAATAGTTGCTTTGTAACAGGCACTCTGTAAGTGATTCACAGGAACCAACTCACTTTACAACTCACTAAAACACAGATTTTTTTTCATGTTACATCTGTGTGGTGTGCATGCATGTTCACAAATGTGCATGCAGATGTGTGTGCACATCAGTGCACACATACATGAGGAGGCCAGAGGTGGATATGTAGTGTCTTCCCTTGGTCACTTTCCACCCTTCTTTGAGAAAGAAGCTCTCACTGAACCTAGAGTTTACTGATTCAGCTTACTGATAACGTGTGTGTGCCTCACCAGATACACCAGGCTTTTACATGGGTGCTGGGGATTCGAACTCAGGTCCTCATGCTTGCACAGCAAATACTTTATCCCCAAGCCATCTTCATGCTCAGCCTTATTGCAATGTAATTCATATACATACAGCCCACCCACTACAAGTGTATAATTCAGTTGTTGGGGGGGTTGTGCCAGCCAAAGTAGGCAGTTAGATCAATTAGGCAAGACCAGGATGGCCCTTAGAGGAAGGGACCTTAGGACATCACACCCTCATTGTGCCTATCCCCTCTGGCCACACCTATCTCAGCTTGCCTCACCTGAGCCAGTTTTGGGATTTAGCATTTTCCCATCTCACCTATTTAGACCTCTCTCAAGTGCGCACCCTGCCCAGGTATGGGTGGGTTTCTCCAGGTGGGTTGGAGCAACCCTATATCTCCTGGACCCATGGAGAGAGTGGACCATTTTTCTTCTCTCTCTGGAGCTGGCAGCAACATTTTTTGGGTCTTTGGACAGGTATGACATGCTCTCTCCCACCCTGGCAGTCATGCTGAGGTAGGAAAAGATACTTTTTCCCTTTTATTACTGTCTTCACTTTTGATCTTTCTTGGAAGCACACATTTCTAAAATCCCTTCTCATGTTTTGTTCCTAAGATCCATGTTCGGTTAACATGGGTTTTTGGGCTCCACATGGTGTACTTCTGTTCTTCCCACTTTATCCTCCCCTTACCTCCCAGTTTTCTCCCTTACCCACTCCTTTGTAAGATCTGAATAAAATGTGGGATTTTAAAAATCATGTTCTTGAGCTGGGCGTGGTGGCGCATGCCTTTAATCCCAGCACTTGGGAGACAGAGGTAGGAGGATCTCTGTGAGTTCGAGGCCACCCTGAGACCATAGTGAATTCCAGGTCAGCCTAGGCTAGAGTAAGACCCTACCTCGAAAAAAACAAAAACAAAAACAAAAATCATGTTCTTGAATCTGGAATTGCCAATTCTTTGGTTAGTTTGCAAATATGAACTCAGGGCTTGGGAGTTCCAGAAAGCACCCCAGAACCCCAATCCCCCATTACACAGTGGTTTTCAGTTTATTCACATTGTTGTGTAAACATTACTGTGATTTCATAACTGCCATTGTCATTCAGGTGTTAAAACCAAGTGTCAAATTATTACATAGGCACTCCCCGTCATTAATCAGACAAAGCTACTGTGTTTATACAGACATTCTCAATCATCATCTCATATCATCATCCCTGTTAAATTTATTTGAAATTAGTTAACTGTGTATACACTCATTGTCTCTTGCTCCTAGCACTTAAAAGGTATCCCTGACGACAATTATTTCATGAGTGGATGGATAATGATAACATATTTTGGTTATTTTCCTTAAATGGTATAAGAAGAGAAGAAATCTCTCACAAATAAATTAAGGCCAACAGAGGTTTGAGCTCTTGTTCAGAGTTACATAACTGGTAAATACCAGGGCTGGAATTCAAACCCAAGGCTGTTTGGCTCCAAACAAGGAGACTTTTGATTATGCCAGTGTAACTTGAACCTATAAAATAGCCAAAGAATTAGACGGTAGGCTTTAAGTTCCTGCAACATGGAGACTAGATAATCTAAGGGCCCTCTGGCCACAAGTCCCCCAAAATGCTGCACAAAATATCACACACATGAATGGAAAAGCCTATGCGAGGTCAGTCCTCAACAGCCAGAAATGAAAAGGAAGCTGAAAACCAGAACCTCCTGAAGGCATAGAAGTTATGATTGTCCTGTAGACATCTGCCAGCCTTGGTGAGGAGTAGACTTACTGTGCTGCAGCTACTGAAGGCAAAAGAGGATTTTATATAAGGTAGGAAGTGGTCACAGAAGTCTCTGGAGAAAAAATTAAACACATTTGAAGTACTAAATTCTCAGTAAAAGAATCTAGAGGGACCAAGGAGATGGCTCAGTCAGAATGTACTTGTCACTCAAACATGAAGACATGTTTGGATTCCACACACCTAGATGCAGGCAGCCACATGTGCCAGCAATCCCATGCTGGGGCAGTGGAGACAGGAAGATCCCTGGGGCTGGCGTGTTGCTGGTCTAGCCCAACCAGTGAGCTCCAGGTTCAGTGAGACGACCTGACCTGTCTCTCATGAACAAGGTGAAGAGCAAAAGAGGAAGACACCCAACATCGACCTCTGGCCTTCATATGTATGAGCATACATGGGCACCCATGCCCGCACACATATGGGTGCAAACACACAAACAGGCATACATACACACACATAACATGTACACATACACAGATATGTATATAATATAATTATATATTATATATATATATATATATATATATATATATATATATATATATATATATATATAAAGGCTGAGCTGAGAAAAATCCATCTTCCAGCTAAGTGGAAAGTTTCTGTCTTGGCCTGGAGACATTTTTCTTAGCCTGATCCATGAATGTCCTGGTGAATGCTCCATGTGGACTTGAAAGATAATATAAATACCAAAGGAGTATTTTATAGTCCATATAGGCCTTGGGTTATTTTTTCCTGTCTAGCAATCTCTCTCTCTCTCTCTCTTGTGTATGTGCATGGTACAGTGCTAATTATGAAACCCAATATTAGGAAATATTAGGAAAGTGTTCAATTACTGAGCTACCTTGAGAATTGAAGCCCTTAGTTTTTTTTTAGGGGGGCGGGACAAAGTCTTGTATATAGCTCAGGATAACCTTGAATTGAGAATTCTCCTGGCTTGCACCTTAAGTGCTAGGATTAGAAGCATATGAAACCCACACAAGTCATATCTTTTAATTAGAACATTTTATCCACTTACTTTACCTTTTTGACTTTACTTTTTACTTTTTAAAATTTTTATTGACTGTGTGTGTGTGTGTGTGTTTGGGGGTATGTATGACATAGTGCATGTGTGGCAATCAGAAGACAACCCTGAGGTGTCTGTGCTTTTTTTTTATCTACCTTAATTGAGGAAGGGTCTAGCTGACATGTGAATTTCAGATACTGCTGACTCCCTCTCCCCTTGTCATGGGCTCATTGGGATCATAGACACCCGTACCAGCTGGCATGTGGCTTTATCTGAGGATGCTGGGGAGGATGGAATGAACATAGGTTGACAGGCTTTGTAAACAATTGCCTTTAACTACTGAGCCATATCTCCAGCCCTTCCTTTTCACTATTATCATGTGACCCTCACAACTATATACTTTCCTCTGCCCCACACACTTAGTGTTGTTTTCTAACATCATGTACATATTATAAACTCCTTAAGAATCTGGAATTCAGTTGCAGCAGTAGGAGGCTCTGCTACTTCCATATCTCCTCTCTCTGTCTCTCATAAATAAAAAAAAATAAAAAGAAAATAGTTGGGGGCTGGAGATATGGCTTAGACATTAAGGCACTTTCCTGCAAAGCCTAAGGACCCATGTTTGATATCTGTCCAGATCCCACATAAGCCAGACACACAGAGGTGAGGCAAGTGCAAGGTCACACACACCCATTAGGTGGTGCAAGTGTCTGGCATTCAATTGCAGTGGCTGAGGCCCTGGCATGTCAATTCATTCTCTCTCTCTTAAAAAAAAGATATTAAAAAATGAAAATAGTTTGGGTTGACATTACTTGATAATGCTGAACAAACACATAATGTGGTAGTTTGAATTGGATGTCCCCCCCACCCCCATAAACTCATGTTTTTTTTGAATGCTTAGTCTCCAGCTGGTGACAATTTGGGAGGTGAAGCCTTGCTGGAAGAGGTGTGTTGTTACGGGTGGGCTGTGGGGTGGCATAGCCAGCTCCCCCTTGCCAGTGCTCAGCTCACTCTCTTATCACTATTTTCCACCTGCAGTGCCAAGATTGTGCTGACCAGCCTCCTCTTGTGCCATGCTTTCCCCTGTCATCACAAAGATTTCCCTCAAGACTGTAAACCCAAACAAACCCTTTCCTTCCATCAGCTGCTTTTTGTTGGGTGTTTGGTCCCAGCAAAGCAAAGGCAACTACAGCACCAGGTTTATGCAGTGCTATGGATTAAACTCATGGCCTCTTGCGTGCCAGGCTAACATGCTACTGACTGCGCTATATCCCCAGCCCTACTTTCTTGTTTTGCTGGATAAGGGATCTTAGGTCAGTCTTCAGTGTCAATGTGGCATGTCTGTGAGGGCATTTCTAGAAATGATTAACTGAGAACACCCACGCCCCTTGGTGTGGATGAGGCTGTGTCATGGGCTGGGCTCCCAGACTGAATAGAAAGAGGGGAGCTAACAGCAGCTGCTTCTCGCTCCACTCCTGATTCCTGGGGCACTCTGGCCAGCTCCTCATGCCTCTGCTGCCAGGCCTTCCCTGCCACAGTGGTCCATCCCTGTAGATGAGGAGCCAAAACGATCCTTCCTTCTTTAAGTTGCTTTTGTCAGGAAGATTTGTCATAGCAGCAAGAACAACAATTGACACAGAAAATTGAGACCAGGAGAGGGGTCATTGCTCTGATTAACCTGACCGTGTGCTCTTAGGTCTTTGGAACTGGTGTGTGGGATGAATGTGGAAGAGTTTGGAGCTACAGGCTAGAGAAGACCCAGAATGGTGTAAGCAGAGCTTAATAGGTGATTCTGGTGGGAATTCAGGGGATCAGAATGCAGAGAAATGTGGACAATGGAGGAAGAAAGCAAGGGCTCTACTGAAAACTGGACTAGAGGCAGTTCATGTTATAGTCTAGCAAAAAAATCTGGAACATTCTGGCAGCATTCTAAGAACTCAAGAGAGATTGAATTCAAAGGTAATGGACTAACTTGATTGATGGGAGAAACATCAAGGTAGGAGAGAATTCAGGCTATGTTATGGTCACTGCTCACTGCCATGCTCTAGTTTTTTAGTGAAAGAGAGTAATGAGGGGAGTAGAAAGGTTTGGAAAATGTGCTGTTCAGTGAGAAACAGAATATGAATGTGTTTAAAGTTGTAGACAAGGTGTAAAGAGAAATCAGCTATCATTGTTAAAGAGGTTAGCACCATTACAAAGATACCTCCTGGTCTGCACTGGGGTAATAGGAAAGATACCCTGAAACCATTGTGGAAGAGGTGGTAGAAAGAATATAAGAGCCACAGGATGAAGAGTTGTGCTTTGGAATACTGTTTCCCAGACCCAAAGTGGCAGTTGTATTTATGACCTCACAGCATGTCTTGTTACCCATATAAGATCTTCATAATATTGGTTTCATCACCATGTTATCATGGATGATGGAGGGGATCAAAAAAATGGCATCAAAATATAAGAGGGACTATTTGGGAAAAGGAAAGTGTTCTGTGGAAAGAGGATAGAGGAAGGGGGACAAAAAGAAAACAATGGGAAGTCATTATGATCAAAACACATTATGCATATGTAAGAAAATTATCAAAATAAAAAAAGAAAAGGTGCCCTAAGGGCAAGACCCCACCCATGGAAGGCTCCTACCTGTAAAACTGCAAATTCATTTGAAAGGAGAAAGCCTAAACTGAGAACGTCACCAAATAGGGTTCCCTGCTCATAAATGGCCCGTCAAGAAGAATTTCCTCAGTGTCACCTCAGAAGCACAGAGAAGCTACTGCAAGTGTGCTCCAGGAGGGCCAGGCTTCATCTCAAGGGTAGAAGAACTTGGCAGCCTCATCCCCATGTTGTGTAGACATGAAAGATGCAAGAGTGAGGGGGTTATGGCGGCTTATATCCAGGTTCCAGAAGGCCGTGGGGCTAGGCAAAGCATGACAGGGTTGGATCTACTGCAAGGAGCAACCAAGATGCCATTACTTGCAAATGTGAAAGTGAAACATAAGTCACAATGGAGGTCTCATGATTTTGGAAATGCCAGGTCCACGCCAGGAAGGCTGCAGGCCTCCTTGGCTTGATTATATACCAGAAACTTCAAGCAAGAGCAAATCATAATTATAAAACCATTCCTCTAAAATCAGGAAGAAGACAGGCATCTGCTGTCCATTTCCTAGTCACCATTGTGGTGGAGATTTTAGCAAGCACAGAAAAGATGAGAAAAAGCAGGGTCTGAGAAAAGGCAGACAAAAAGGTATAAATGCAACATAACAGAGCCTACAGATAAATTATTGCAATTAACAAGCATGTGCACCATTCAAATCTATTAGTAAAAACTACTAACCTGAGGTGTCTGTGATTTCTAATGCCTATAATGCCATTACTCAGGAAGCTAAGACAGGAAGATCATCATGAATTTGCAAGTTCCAGACCAGCCTGGATTCCTTAGTGAGTTCGAAGCCACTATGAGATCAAACCAAACAAATAAATAAACAAAAAATGCTACTATATACAATCTGCATATTGTATAAACTAATACTCAACCAAATGAAATATTTCAAAGAAAATTCTATGAGAATAAATCTAAAGTCTATTCACAAGAACATCGTGGAGAAAACGCTGAAACATTATTGAAATACATTTCATACCAACAAGGAAAAATAGGAAGACAATTAAATTTACAGGCTGACTTCATGTGCTAAACATGAAGGTTTCTCCCAATAGCTCATAAATTCCAAGCAGTTACAATAAAGCTCTGTCTGTGGTGTGGTGTGTGTTTGTATATGTATGGACAGAACTGATAAGTACCGACAAGAGAGCTGATGGCCAAGTGTATGTGTGGCGCAGAGGGCTGCAAATAGCAAAGAAATTCTAAAGGAAATTAAAAACAAATCTCATGTGACTGATGCAGGAGGACCTGCTACATCTGATGGAAACCCTTATGGAGCGATAGCTATAACAGTACCAGGGTGGTGCATACAAGGACACAGGGGACAGATGGAATAGAATTGCACTTGAAGAAAGAATTCCACTTTGCTCTTCTCACTTTTGTTCACTGAAATTATTTGTTAAGCATGTAGTGTTACTGCCTCTGTAAATGCTGAGGGGACAATAGTGAGCAAGCAAATGGCTCTCATCATCGCAGGACACAGCCAATGGAAGTGACAGATATTTCCAAACTAACACAGGTTGAATATCCCTGTTCCAAAAGTTTGAAATCTACAATGCTCCAAACTCCCAAAGATTTTTGAGTGCCTCTGTGACATCTCAAGTGGAAATTTCTATGCCTGATCTAATGAGAAGGGCTATTGAAAATGCAAACTCACCAGAAATATTGTGCATCATTACATTCAAAATTATGTGAAACATAAAATGAATCTGGTGTTTAGGACCATCCCCAAGAAATTTCAGTGTATGTGAACATTCCAAAATGTGAAAGGAAGCTACCAGTACCGAAGCACTTCTGGTCCCCAGCACACAGATGTACTTTGAGAAGATTACAAAGGGAACTATACCTAATACCAAATGAGAACATCCTGCCTGGTTTGTGAGACAGGAAAAAGTGAAAAGACATTGAACAAAGTTGGAGGAGGGAGTGTTTCTTTGAGTGCAACAAAATCTTCATGAAAAGATAAGTTTTATTCATGGAACCAGCAGAAATCTAGTTTGATTGGGAAGAGAGATAAAGGGGTGTGTGGCCTCTCACATTAATCTGCCTTGCCTTCCAGAGTCTCAAAGAAACACACATTCCACATTTGTGTCTCCTATGAGGTTCAGGAAAAGAAAAGGCATGCCTCTCAACTCTTTGGGACATTCAGATTCAGATCATACCACAAGGAGGTAAGACTTTCCTGGGCCTGGGACACAGGAACAACCTGAAGGGTTTAACATAGGTGCTGAGGACATGAACTGAAAATAAATCAGATGGTTCTAAACACTTTCAACAACAGGGAAAGAGAACCAATCCACTGGTTGGTTGGTGGTTTATTGCAAGTATTAGATCGCTATTTTTGGCAAATAACTTTATAAAAACATTTTTACTTATTTGCTTGCAGGCAGAAAGAGGGAAAGATACTGAGTGAGAGAGAATGGAATAAAGAGAGGGAGGGAGAGAGAGAATGAGCAGGCTAGGAGGCCTCTTGCCACTGCAAATGAACTGCAAATGTATGTGCCACTTTGTTTTTCTGACTTTACATGGGTACCAGGGAATCGAACTCAGACTGTCAGGCTTTGCAAGCAACCACCTTTAACCACTAAGCCATTTTCCCAACCCATGGCAAATAGCTTTTTGAACGTAAAGATCTTCTCATAACAAACCCTTCCAATTATCATTTCTTGCAAATGTAAGTATTTTTGCAGGGCTTAAAGCTATGTAAATGACGTAGGAATGGCTCTGATGATAGTGCTCCAGTCTTTAGCAACATGTGATAGTCATGAGCTTAAACTAATTAGGAAGAAATCACCCACACCTTATTGAAATATACACTTCTAGGTTTGGAGAGATAACTCAGCAAATAAGAACACTTGTTGTGCAAGCATGACGGTCTGATTTTCGTGAGTTCAATTCTCTAGCATGCACATAAACAGCTGGGCATGGTCACACAGACCTGTAACCCCAGTCCTGTGGGAAGAGGAGACAGGAGAATTTTTTTCTGGTGCTCACTGGTCAGCCAGTTTGACTGACAATTGTAGTCCCAGGTTCAGTGAGACTTTGTCTTAAGGAAACACAGTGATGAGCAATAGAGGAGGACAACTGACGTTCTCTGGCTTCTGCACGCATGCGTATGGGTTGAACACATTTGCACATACTTATATCTGCGTACGTCCCCACACACAGGAATTTCCAATGAAAGTTTACCTTCACATGGATATTACTAAAATTGGCAATGCATTCAATTCCACATATCCAATGTAAAAAAATTTAATTGTTGTCTGTGTGTGTAGGATGTGTGTGTGCTTGTGTGTAAGTGGGGATTTGTGCATGCTATGACGGAGGCAGAGGACAGAGACAACCTTGGGTGTTGGTCTTACTCTTCCACTTTGTCTGAGTCAAGGTTGCTTGTTATTTACCACAGCATATGCCAGGCTAGCTGGCCTGTGAGCTTCCAGGGATTCTCCCGTTGCCACCTCCCATCTTGCCACAGGTGGTCAGAATTATAGTTGCAACCTACAGCATCTAGTTTAACGTGAGTTCTGGAGATATGGACTTGGGTTCTCACGCTTGTATGGCAAGCAGTATACCCACTGAGCAATCTCTCTAGCTTACAGAACAATTGTAGCATTTATAGCATTTATAACCTTAAGTCTCTCTCTCTCTCTCTGTCTCTGTCTCTCTCTCTCTCACACACACTCAAGAATATTGGGCTAAGATAATCAGTAAAAAATTTTAAGCATGAACTTGTGAAATGAAAGTACATAAAAGACAAAAATTAAAATTTGTGGCTTGGGATGGGTTGATTCATGAATTTTGTTATTTTATAGTAAAATTTAAAAAATTAAATGTTAAGTAAAATTTCTACACTGTGAAATGCAAACATCTAATTGGACAGTCATGTAAACCAACCACTTTCCTACACCCCGTATTTTCTAATCAATTTACATTGAATATTATAGAGAGAGCTTCTGCTTTAATTTTTGTCAGTACAGATTGACTTCCTGTGCTAGAAATTCATATAAGTGAAATTATAAAGCATATATGTAAAGTACATAAATGTTCTCTTTGGAGTCGAGTTTTTTTTTTTTTCTTCCATAACATGGATACGTCTGTGTTGATAAACACCACTGCAGATTGGGATTCCGCTGAATAAGCCTCACTTTGTTCTTTCATTCTGATGACAGACACTTGACTTGTTTTGAGTTTTTGCTACTACGAGTAAAGATGTTTTGAATCTGCAAGTCTTTGGTGAGAAAATGTGTTCATTTCTTTTGAATAAATATCTAAAAGTAAAATTAAGAGATCATTAAGTAGCTGTAAGTTTACCTTTGTAAGGAATTAGAAAACTTTTCCCCAAAGTAGCTGTGATAATTTACAAACCTATCTGCAACGGATAAACCTCGATTGCTTTATAGTCTTGTTACTAGCATGGTAATATCAGCATTTTTAATTTGATAAGATGTGTAGTTCAAGGAATTACTGATTTCACCTAAATTGTTGAATTTGTTGCAATGATGTTTACAATATTCCCATATTATCTTTCTTATTCCTAACACTGGTAACTTATATTGTCATTCTTCCCCAGTCTTGGCAGTTTGTTTTAATCATTGGCTTCTTTGCTTTTGATGTAGTTAGTAACTTTATTTATTTTTCATGGATTTGTGCTTTGATCTTTTTATTTCCCTTTCTCTAGTTTAGGTTTTCAGTTGCTCATGTAATTGTCTAGCTACTTATCATGGATATTTGAATCCTGATTTTAAGTCTATCCTTATTTCTAACAAAACACAAAATTTCATCAAATTGAGTTATAAAGATATAATTATTTTTTTATTAATGACTCATGAACCAGGCAGCATCCTGTCTATAAAACATAAAAAAGAAAGCACTCTGTTGGGTACAGCAGAGTTTATTATTATAAGATAGCTTGAGTAGGTCCAGGGAAACAGAGTAATGCAAAAATAAAGCAATTAGTTAACATGACAATACTTCTGGTAACTTCTTATAAGGAAGCAGGAGTTTCATTTGCATGGCAAGATAGTTTGACTGGGCCCTTTATGGTTGGTTGTTGTAAAGTTTCTGATTATAGAAAAATTATTTGAGAATTTTCTTGCCCCCTTAAAGTTTTAGTATGACTATGTTAGTACTTTACATGAGTGAGTCCATTTTGGTCTGGTTTACCATGTCCAAGTATAGGAACTCACTGCCAAAAAGTGATCTCCCATAGTTTATACAATATTTAGTTAAAAAATTATTTATTCATTTCAGAGAGAGAGAAAGGCAGATAGAGAGAGAGAATTGGTATGCCAGGGCCTCTAGCCACTGCAAGTGAACTCCAGATGTATGCACCACCTTGTGCATCTAGCTTATGTGGGTACTGGAGAATCGAATCTGGGTACCTAGGCTTCACAAGCGAGTGCTTTAACCACTAAGCAATCTCTCTGGCCCCAATATATTTCTTGATTAAGCAATTCAATATAGAAACAGAGTCCCCTTGGGCAATTTCCTTGAAGAGACCAGAAACATCAAGGTCAGGCACTCCAAGAGAAGCCTGCAGAATGGTGGAAAACTCTCCCTCTGTTATGTAGCCATCCTCATCAACATCAAAGAGCTTCGGGGAAAACAAAATAGAAAAGTTAGGTACTCAATGTATTTAATGATCTTGGAAAATAAACTGCTTAATATTACCAACATTTATTGTGCCAGGTGTGTGTGTGTGTGTGTGTGTGTGTGCAATATGCATACATATAATTATACATCATATATTTATATCACATTGAGAGAGAGAGAATGACAGAAATGGTTTTTGCTCCTGTTATAACACTTAAGAGTTCAGTGCAGGGCTGGAGAGATGGCTTAGCAGTTAAGCGTATGCCTGTGAAGCCTAAGGACCCAGGTTCAAGGCTCGATTCCCCAGGACCCACGTTAGCCATATGCACAAGGGGGCGCATGCATCTGGAGTTGTTTGCAGTGGCTGGAGGCCCTGGCACGCCCATTCTCTCTCTCTCTCTCTCTCTCTCTCTCTGTCACTCTCAAATAAATAAATAAAAATAAAAACAAAAAAATTTAAAAAAAGAGTTCAGTGCAAGAGAAAAAAAAAAAACAAACAATTAGGCAGCTGGAGAAATGGCTTCATGGTTAAGGCACTTGCAAAGTGTAAGAACCAGGTTTGATTCCCCAGTACCCATGTAAGCCAGGTGCACAAGATGGCACATGCATCTAGAGTTTGTTTGCAGTGGCTGGAGGTCCTGGCATGCTTGTTCTCTTTCTCATAAATAAATAAATATACACAACAAATAAATGTTAAAAAAGAAACAATCTTCGTTGTCTAATAGTATTTTTCCTCTCCAAGTCTATCATTTTCTGATTTTAATATTGTCTCTTTGAGTTCTTGATTACATAGAACAGATATTTCCATGACTTACTTTCAACCTATATGTGTGTCTTTGTAGTATGTCTTTTGGGGCTGGGGAGATGGATCTGCAGTTAAAAGGACTGGTTGGAAAGCCTGTAAACTCAAGTTTGATTTCCCAGCACCCACATAAAGCTGGGTGTAGAGTGAAACATGCATCTGTGACCCCAGGGCACCTACCACAATGGGAGGGGAAGCCAGGAGAACCCAGTGCTCATGGGACAGCTGGACTGGCGTTTGTTTGCAACATCAGGACACTCTGTCTCAAAGAAGGTGAAGAACACTTACCTCAAGGTTGTCCTCTGACCACCTATGTGCACTACAGCACATTGATGCATTCATACATACATACTTACATTCATATGTACATATAAATTTTGAGAATTTGAATATGTCATTAATGGATGACACATTAGGTCTTGCTTTCTTACCCAGTCTATCTTTGCTTTCTATTTTGAGTGTTTAGTCCATTTGTACAGTGCAATTATTTATATGGTTTGATTCAGGTCTCTCATATTTAAGATGTTTTCTGTGTTATAAGAACTGTCTTCTTTTAGATGAAATGTATATCTTAGGAGCCCATTTTAATTCATCTGATACTTCTTTGCATTATTCTTTGATAATTGCACAAATTCTGTCTTCTATAAATGACTCTCTGCCAAGGCAATAAGATGCCCTAAAGAAATTCATGCCCAACATATGACACTGCTTCTTTTTCTCTTGTAGTTATAGAAAGTTTATTAGGCCCTGGAAATTCACCACTGCCCTTGCCTTTCATAATTTGTGTGTGAAATCCCTTTTCATGTTGTATACCTGATCCCTTAATGTGTGGGCTGCCAAATTCTTTATATAGCAGCATGTGAAGAAAAATCTAAACTAACATTTGGCTTCCTGATATTCCCTTCATTTTCTATAAAAACCAGTGCATGTGTCCACTTGTGTCGCAGTTGGAAGAACCAGGGCAGCTTGATACCTAGTCAAGTGCAGCCCAAGCAGTACTGCATAAGAGGTACACAGAATGGCCTCTCATTGTGGCCCCACACACCAGTCAAATGCAAGTCAGAGAATATCAAGCCTTGGCCTGTCATGTTAGCAAGCCATCAGCCAAAAATGGGAGTATGGAGAAGTAAGCCCATGGCTTATGCCTTCTATGCCTAAGACTTTGTTGTGGACTTATTTCCCTACTAGGCATCTTGTTTCCATAGTAGACAGTAGTTGCCCACACCTTGGCCATGCAAGGACGATGAAGCACGTGTGTCCCGCGGAGGCTGTCCAAGTGGATGATGCGAGGAATGGGTTAGGGAGCTGCGCTTGGGAGAGACTAGAACTGTTTGTGGGGTGGTTGTTTGAATTATCACTGCCGAATTGCTTGTTTATTTATTTATTTATTTATTTATTTATTTATTTATTTATTTGGAGAAAGAGGGGGAGAAGGAGAGAGAGAAAGAAGAAGGAGAGGGAGCGAGCAAGGGAGAGAAAGAATGGGCACACCAGGGCCTCTTGTTTCTGAAAACTCCAGATGCATGTGCCACTTTGTGCATCTGGCTTTATGTAGGTACTGGGGAATCAAATTCACCCTGTCAGGCTTTGCAAGCAAGTGCCTCAACCACTGAGCCATCTCTCCAGCCCAACATTGTTGATTTTTTATCCACTCTTTATTGTAGAAATTTCCTCGAGTTTATTTTATACACCTACACTCACAAACTTTCCTTCATTGAACAAGCAATAATACACTTGCAAAATGTTCTAGACTTCTTCAATTATCTACTTTGTTACTGCTGCAAACTAGGATTTGGTGAGAAACAAAATAACCAGAAAACATTGGAACAAACCCCTCTACATTTGGTGTCATTGTTTTTTAAAGTTTGTATATTTCTTCTAGATGGTACAGAGAAGTCTTGTGAACAGTGTGGTCACAGCTAAAAATCTCTGTTTATTCTATTCAGGTGCTTTCAGAATCACAGCAAGGGAAATGGACACAGGACAATTTAGAAGGCGAAAATAGATTTCTGGCATAGCTCATTTCTTTGAAAACATTTTCTCAGATAACAGAAGCCACCTGAACACTGAAACTTGGCTATGAAGTGCCCGCCAAAGACACCTGTAGTAAAGGCCTGGTGGTAACTGGGAGATGATGGAAGGGGAGCTGTTTAGGAGGTGAGGCCTCATGAAGAGAGGTTAAGTATTGGAATGTCCCCCCGAAGACAATACTGGAGCCTCTGCCCCTTCCTTTATCTTTGCTTCCTGGATGCAATGAAGTGAACATGTTTCCTTGGCCATGTGCTTCTGTCATGATACATGGCCTTGCCACAGGCCCCAAAACAGCAGGTCTAAGTGACCATGAACTAAACCTTCTGAAGCCTTAAACTAAGAGAAATCTTTCTGCCTTGTAAACTGGGCATCTCAGATATTTTCATCAAAGCAGCATAACAGAGGGTTGCAATAACATGTCCTTTTTTCATTGACAACTTCCATAATCACAAACAATATCCCATGGTAATTCCCTCCCTCCCCCCACTTTCCCTTCTGAAACTCCACTCTCCATCAACACCTTCCCCCTCTCAATCGGTCTCTCTTTTATTTTGATGCCATGATCTTTTCCTCCTATTATGATGGTCTTGTGTAGATAGTGTCGGGCACTGTGAGGTCATGGATATCCAGGCCATTTTGTGTCTGGAGAAGTGTGTCCTTTCAACCACAATCTGCCACGTTGGTGTGCCTCATCTTACCCGCCCACCCTAGCTATAGCATTTCAATCAGTAACCAAATACTCTCAACTTGCTTGGTGAAAATACCAAGCACAGAAAATCCTCAAAGGAAAGTGCCCTCAGTTTTCACATTGGCAACCTGGTTCTTATTTTAAATGATGTGTGAACTTCTGCCCAACCTGAGATGGACTACCTTTAAACTGCCACAGCATCTTTCTCCCATCGCCAGCCTATAGCATGTGTGCCATGGCCCCTGCTAGCCGGTTTAGTTCGGGGAGAACGGTGTGAGGGCACTTACACATGATCCAAATATGGCTCAGAGGAGAAGGAATCAGACAGTTGGTCCTGCGGTATGCGCTGTGTTTCCCTATTCGCAGAGGAGAGTTTTTTTGGACAATGCCTTGGAAGCTTAGGCTCACTCACAATAGCTGTAAGCTTACCTCAGCTCCAATTCTTCCATTCACCGATGCAGTAGGTCATTAGAGTAGTGGAACCCCGAAATCTGATGTATTTTTTTTTGATACTCAAAATACCATCAAAAGAAGCTATCATTATTTTGGACCCCAGCAGTATGTCAAATGAATTAGTAGCCCTCTTTTACAAATGAAGACAGTAAGGTCCTGCAAGGCAGGATGATTGAGTGATCCCAACTATGGGGACAGAAGTTCCCAGCTGGGAGCAGAGCTGGCCTAAGATCCCATGTCCCTAACTCTTACATCAGCAGCACATCAGCACTAATCCCCCCCCTCTTTCCCACAGTCCCTCTGACCTCAGTTTCCACGTCTCTAAGAGGACGTCATAGTGCTGGCTTTGCACACAGGTCCGTAGTGCTGCCTGATGAGTGAGATAGGAGAGGGCTCTGAAGCCAAGGACAGGATAGAGTGGCAACATGACCAGTATGACTCTGAATGCAGCCCCCTAGGCCCCGGGACACATCAAAGGTCTGAACTTCCTGAGCCATTGTCTGTGCGTTTATTGTGGAGTTCCTGCCTGAGGTCCCTGGCACCAGGGCAGTGACGCATGGCTCTCCAGGGTGGAGCCAGTACCAGGAGTCAAAGAGGGAGATGGAGTGTTCTGGAGTAGGAGGAAAAGCCTTGTTTATTCCCAGACAGCTTGATGACCAGGCTTGGGGCCAGGACATCTGTGCACATAGGGAGTGAGTCTTGCACTCTAAAAAGCTGGCCCAGGGTAGCAAGTTGGGCAAGAGCCCTCCAGCTCAATTTCTCCCAACCCCTGCCTCCATTCTGCTCCAATCATCTTAGTGATTGTGATGCCTAGCATCCAAATACTGAGGTGCGAATGCCATACTCCCCACAGACTAATTATCCCATCTTTTGCCCTCTCTGAGACTCATGTTCCTCATCTGTAAGGGGGGGGGGCGTTATTTAACTGTCTAAATGCTGCTCCTGAATTTTTTAAATATTTGTTTTTATTTATTTATTTGTGATAGGGGAAGAGACAGAGAGAGAAGAGAGAGAGAGAGAGAGAGAGAGAGAGAATGGGAATGACAGGGCTTCCAGCCACTGCAAATGAACTCCAGATGTATGTGCCACCTTGTGCATCTGGTTTACATGGGTCCAAGGGAATCGAACCTGGGTCCTTTGGCTTTGCAGGCAAGCTCCTTAACTGCTAAGCCATCTCTCCAGCCCCTGCTCCTGAAATTTTATGTGTCAGTTCACTCTAAACTCTGTGTGTCCAAGGGGTTGGGTGCACACATGTGTGTGTGTTTGAGACAGACTGAGAGAATGCAGTGAGGTAAAACCCTCATGTTGCATCATCCATACAGTATGTATGCACACAAGCCATGGTACACTGCTGAAGGTTGGAGGATAACTTTCTGGTCAGGCATCACCTTCTGCCTGTTTGATGCTGGGTCACTTGTTCACTGCTCCATTTTCGAACTTCTAGGAGCTTCATTCTCTGCCTTGCTTCTCACCACACTGGGATTGCAGAAACCCATCACAACTTTTGGCTTGTACTTGGGGTCTGAGGATCAGAACTCAGAGTAGTATAGGAGGTACTTTATCCATTGAGCCTTCTCCCCAACCCTGTTTACTCTTTAATGGAGAAAAAAGAATATGCGAGTAAGGCCTGGTGGCACAGGCTTGTAATTGCATCTACTTGGAAGGCTAAAGCAGGAAGATTCATTCAAGGCCTGCCTGAGCTATGGAGTGAATTCTAGCCCATAGTGGATAGCTTAGTGAGACCCTGTCTCAAAAAAAGGAGTACAGAGTTAAAAAAAATAACTGGGTACTGTGGTACAGTGGTGGAATGCTTGGCTCATATTCATGAGGCTATGGGCTCAATTCCTAATACTGAAAAAAATCAATGAATGTGATACATATCAGAGGCCAGGGGCCTGAACTGCTAGCACCCATGTCCAGCCCAGATAGTACCTGCACAGCTGATAAACTGAGCCATCTCCTGCCAAGTCCAAGCAGTGGGGAGTGCACCTAGAAGAGTACCATTATGCAGATGAAATGTGGGTAGGAGATTCTGCAGAGGGTGTGTCCACATCCTGTTTCATCTCCATATATCTCTTCATGACCTTCAGGGTGGACACAGCTCCTTCATGGAGGCATCTCATTGGCTCTTGTCATCAAGACCATCCGTTGACCATCATCATGGAGTCAGCATGGCTGGAGGTGACCAAGATCCTGGTACTCATGGACTGAAATGTAGCCTCAGTCCCTAAGACCTTAAGAAAGTGTCCATATTGGAAGTAGAGTTCATTCTTGCAGATTTAACTTGTTCATTTCAGGTGAAGTCATTAGGGTGGCCCTAGTCCAAGACGAGTGATGTCCCTATAAGGAAAGAGAAATAAGGGCACAGGCACACACCGGGGAACATAGGCACATGATGATAGAGACAGAGTTCGGAACAGAGCTGCTCTGAGTCATGGATGCCCGGGATTGCCTTCAAAGCCAGAAGTTGGTAGAGGCAAGGACAAGTTCCCCTGTGGGCTTCAAAGGGAGATAGCACGTTGCCAACTCTGATTTCAGACTCTGAGACTCCAGATTTGTGACAGAATCCATTTCTGTTTGTGGCCCTTTGTTATAGCAGCTTTTAGGAAACTCATACAGTACTTTTTTGAGGTAGGGTCTCACTCTGATCATACAGTACTTTTGGTAAATATAACACTTCCAAACATAGAGTGAAAAGCTTCAACAACAGTCCTCTGGATCCATAGGCCTCCA
Source organism: Dipus sagitta (assembly GCA_036346955.1). Taxonomy (NCBI): domain Eukaryota; kingdom Metazoa; phylum Chordata; class Mammalia; order Rodentia; family Dipodidae; genus Dipus; species Dipus sagitta. The sequence goes on from CM070770.1 coordinate 236,900,103, forward strand.
CTGGAGCAGCAGATGCCCTCGTGCTCGGGATAACTAGTGAACATGCAGGTTAGGCTAGGTAATGCATCGAAACTTTCCCACACTCCTGACTGCTCAGATACTAAATGCCAAGCCAGATGGTTACCCCAAGAGGTCGATGTTAGCACTGTGCCAGCCAGCAGCTAGGGCTATGTGGTGAACATACTAGGTCTTGGCCTTTAGAAACTCTTAGTCTGACATAGAATACAGGTAAGTAATGACATGTGGGATGAAGCCTGTGACTGGAAACACTGGGCACAACTGGGACATGTACCAAAGGATGGGTACCTGTTCTGTAGGGTCAAAGGGATTAGGACTCTTAACCAGTAGGGTGGCAGGGACCTTTAGGGACAAACACCAGTATTAACACACATCTTCAAAGACTCCTTTCACTTTTGTTCAGCTATAACTTATGATTAAGCTGAGAATGGCCAGTGGTATTCATCTCCACTATTCTCCCCTGTCTACTTTGGTGTTGGCACTGGGAATTGAACCTAGGACCTATTGTATATTAAGCAAATGCTTTACTACTGAGCAAACCCAAGCCTCATTTTCATTTTTTAATTTAATTTAATTTATTTATTGAGAGAGAAAGTGTGTGTGTGTGTGTGTGTGTGTGTGTGTGAGAGAGAGAGAGAGAGAGAGAGAGAAGGACAAGGCAAGGATGTCCACTGTCCCCACTTTCATTTAATATAGTACTGGAAGTCTTAGCTATAGCTATAAGTCAAGAGACACTCACAAAAGGGATAAAAATGGAAAGGAATAGATCAAGTTGTCATTATTTGGAGATGATGTGATTCTATACATAAAGGACCCTAAAGACTCTACCAGCAAGCTGTTAGAGCTGATAAACAGTTATAACAATGTAGCAGGATACAAAATAAACACACAGAAATCAGTAGCTTTCCTATATGCTAACAACAAACACACAGAGGATGAAATCAGAGAATCACTCCCATTCACAATTACATAAAAAAATAAATAAATAAAGTACCTTGGAATAAACTTAACCAAGGAAGTGAAGAATCTCTACAATGAGAACTTTAAAAAGCACTCAAGCTAGATATTACAGAAGACACTAGGAAATGGAAAGACATCCCTTGTTCTTGGATTAGAAAAATCACTATTGTGAAAATGTCAATCTTATCAAAAGCATTCTACACATTTAACGCAATCCCCATCAAAATTCCAATGCCATTCTTCATGGAAATAGAAAAAAAAATCCTAAAATTCATTTGGAAGCACAAAAAAACTCGAATATTTAAAACAATTTTCAACAGAATTAAGGCTGGTGGTATCACCATACCTGATTTTTAACCTATTTTACAGAGCCATAGTAACAAAAACATCCTGGTACTGGCACAAAACCATACATGTAGATCAATGGAACATAATAGAGGTCCCAGATGTAAGTCTGGGTAGCTACAGCCACCTGATCTTTGACAAAAAAAATGTCAAAAATACTCATTGGAGAAAAGACAATCTCTTCCACAAATGGTGCTAGAAAAACTGGATATCTATATGTAGAAGGATGAAAATAGATCCTTATCTGTCTCCATGCACAGTTTAAATTAATCAAAGGCCTTAATATCAGACCTGAAACTGCTAGGAGAAAAATTAGGGGAAACTCTTCAACATATTGGTATTGGCAAAGACTTTCTGAATGTAACTCCAGTTGCTCAGGAAATAAAACCACTGATCAACCACTGGGACCTCATGAAATTATAAAGCTTTTGTACAGTAAAGGACACTGTGAGTAGAGCAAAGAGGCATCCTACAGAATGGGAGACAAATCTTTGCCAGCTACTCAACTGATAGAGGATTGATATCCAGGATATACAAAGACCTCAAAAAACTAGTAAGAAATCAAACAACCCAATTAAAAAATGGGATATGGATCTAAATAGAGAATTTTCAAAAGAAGAAATACAGATGGCATATAAACATCTAAAAAAATGTTCTACATCCCTAGCTATCAAGGAAATGCAAATTAAAGCGACTTTGAGATTCCATCTCACTCCTGTCAGAATGACTACCATCATGAAAACAAATGACAATAAATGCTGGCAAGGATGTAGAAAAAGGGGAATCCTTCTACACTGTTGATGGGATTGAAGTCTGGCCCAGCCATTGTGAAAGTTCTTGAGACAGCTAAAAATAGATCTGCCATATGACCCAGCAATAGCACTCCTAGGCATATATCCTAAGGACTCATCTTACTACCTTAGAGATACTTGCTCAACCATGTTTATTGCCACTCTATTCACAATAGCTAGGAAATGGAACTAGCCTAGGTGTTCCTCAACTGATGAGTGGATAATGAAGATGTGGCACATTTATACAATGGAGTACTACTCAGCAGTAAAGAAAAATGAAATTATGAAATTTGTAGGAAAATGGGTAGATCTGGAAAGGATTATACTTAGTGAGGTAACCCAGGCCCAGAAAGTCAAATATCACATGTTCTCTTTCATAAGGGGATCATAGCTACAAATGATTGGACTGGCAAAGGCCAGTAAGCTAGAAAGGGGATATAGAGGGAATAGAAAGAGAGGGCGGGGGGACTTAATAGAATGGTATTGTATATATGTAAGTAGAAGAACAGATTAATGGGGATGGAAAGTCCTAAGTGAGTTCAGGGGAAAAGATTGAGTAAAGGGTAGGTAGGGGGGAGGGCTAATCAAAATCTAAGAGGGTATATTGCTGAAGAGTACACATACTTGGGCTGCAAGGTCACTGAGAAATCCTGCTGGAGCTGAGCTGTAAACCTCCTCCATGTAGACCAGCTGATAGAAAGCTGGAAAAAGCCATGCTGCATGCAGTTCAATGGGAGAGAGAGAAATCGACAGTGAAGACACTCAACAGTGGACATTGCAAGCCTTAAACTTGGCCAGCCAGGCCAAAGGAGCCTATGGGTGCAATAGTGGCACGTCTGTTATGGGAGAAATCAACCACTCTTTAATTTGACTGGAGGCCTACTCCATGGTTGGGTATACATCCTTGATACTGAAAACCTACAACAGGGGTAGTCATGAGCCCTATGGGTGTAACACCTGTTGGTGTCTGGCTAAATGTATATACAATGCTCACCAAACTGCCCAGTAAGCACTTCTCTTAATGTTCATACCCATATATTAATGCCACTCTCACTTTTGGTTAGAGAAGCTTCTCTTTTCAGATGGCAGTGATCTTGGGATAACTCAAAGGCACCATGGTGCTGAGAAGAAGTGACAGAGGAGTGCTCAGCACTGAAATATCTCTACCACACCTTCCAAGGCTCAGGGTCCACTGTGGAAGAGGTGGCCAAAAGAATGTAAGAGCCAAAGGAAGCATAGGACTCCTTACAATGCTGTCCTCCAGGCACAAAATGGCCTGGATATCCCTGACTTCACAGTGCCTGACACTACATACATGTTACCATTATAATAGGAGGAAAAGATGATGGCATCAAATCAAAGAAATAATGATCGAGAGAGGGAAGGTGTGTGATGGAGAGTGGAGTTGCAAATGGGAAAGTCGGGGGAGGGAGGGAATTATCATGGATTATTTTCTATAATTGTGGAAGTTGTCAATAAAAAAAAAATTAAAAAAAAAAAGAAAGATAGAGAAGGAGGGAGGGAGAACAGGCACTCCAGGGCCTCCAGCCATTGAAAACAAACTCCAGATACATGAACCATCTTGTGCATCTGACTTATGTGGGTACTGGAAAATTGAACCTAGGTCCTTAGGCTTTGCAGGCAAGTGCCTTAACCTCGAAGTCATCTCTCCATCCTCCATCTCATCCCCCCTTTTCACTTTTTATTTTGAAACATGGTCACTAAGTTGCCTGACATGGTCTTAAACTGGCTTGTAGCCCAGGCAATCCTTGAACTTGCAATTCTCCTAACTCAGCCTCTAAGTAGCTGGGAGACACAAACTGAGCATGCTCCAAAGTGTCTTGTCTGCCCAGTGACCTTGAGTTAAGCATGTCCCACCAAATATATGCTTGTCAACTTTCCCTCTTGAACTGTAATTTGAGCATGCTCAGGAATGTGCCCATCCCTAGGTGTTTTCCTTATAAGAATATAAATAAGCTCCCAGTTGAACTCTTCATGCTTCCTTTGTTTGCAGAGGACATTACTTTGGAAATAACTAATAGGTTAGAAATAACTAATCATCTTTCTCTACTCTTTCCTTTTCATGGTCTGGTGTTACCAAGATGTGAACTCAATGAATTTGACTAAGCCAAGAGGAAGAAGAACTTTTGCTGGAAGAGGGCCTAGTCTTTGCCTGGTGGAGGAACTGGGATACCTGGTTTTTGGCATGAGGAAATGCCTGGAAAGACAGGCAGGAATGGTTAAAGGGAACTTGTAGACCATGATGGGGGGGAGGGCTCTAGAATTTATCTTAGGTCCTGAGTGTTTTCAGGCTCTCCATGCTGACCAGTGCAGACATTGCTCAGACATTGACCTCTAGTTGATATTTTGAACTGGAAGAGGGGACTGATTTCTGACCCGTCTTTTAAGTCTCCCTGTACTGATCAAGGCCAAACTATCAATTGCCACCCCTCCTACATCTCTCAGGATGTCATAAGCTTCACCCTGGAAGAGATTCTCTGTGAGTGCATACCTTACATCCTCAGGGTGATGGAGCTCTCCAGGAAGACCTCAGCCTGTCACCTTGCTTTTTGTGCCAGCCCTATCCTGTCACCAAGCCCCATCCTGATCACAGGAGGAGATGGGATGACCCTCCTCTCTGGAGGTGATGGCGTCTGGGGGAAGGAGCCTCTGTTGGCTCTGCACAACTGCCCTGTCTCCCATTGTCATCCCCGACATTAGAGCCATCTTTGGTGCTCTGCCTCATGGCCACTCAATATACCTCTGACTTCCCCGTTAGCTGCCATGGAGATTCTCAGTGGTTTGGGCTCATCTTAGGAAACGGCACACATCTTAAAGGAGTTCCTGACCTCTGGGAAGGTGAGCTGGGCAGCACCTCCACCCCCCCTGCTGGGCCCTGTATGACTTTTGAGTAGTAGCTCCCCACCAACAAGCGAAGCTGCTCCCTTTCTTCCAGAGACAGAAGGTCTGGCGGCACCGTGAACCTCTGCTCACAACCAGCTCCACTTGACCTTGGCCCTTCCTCCTTCCCTAGCTCACTGATCCTATTCCTTCACCCCTGCTCCCTGGAGTCACCTCTCACATAAAGCCGATGATGCCCACGTTCTTGTCACTGGCTTAGAGACCAAACTATGGTAATGATTGAAGATCATATCTTCGGGAACTGCTAAAACCCCTTGTGTTATGAAATTTTTGGAGTCATCCTTTTTCATAATTGCCAAGGCATGCTGCCTTACCTACCAGATATGTCCTGTTAGACCCATGCCATCCCTAGCTGGCTCACTGCCCTGGCTCCCTCTTTCCTTGGAGCTGCTTCCCCCTCTCTTTGCTCCGGTGAAAATTGTCTGTTCTCTGGTTCTCACCAAGATGTCGGGCCTGACACTTGTAGCCCATAAGAGAAATTACATGGCAGAGGGTAAACTGCCAGAACTGGTCACCAGACCAGTCCTTTCCCCACAACTACCATCTTCTAGGCATGATTGCTACAGCCACAACCCTACAGCTGAATGACTTCTCCCTCACCAAGGTGTCCCTGAAATTCTTCCCACTTAGTGGAACCTGGGGTCCCAACTGTTGAAGGGGCAGCTATCTGTCACCCAGATAGAACAGCCTTTCCTCTTTTCAGGCAGTTTCCAGGAATAGGCATTTCCTTCAGTGGTGCACCCCCCATTATCTCCATCCCATACGGTTGGGCTTCAAGGCTTAGGCATGACAATCCCATAAGTCACCATGCCCCCTAAACTTGGTTCTTCCTGCTTAGATGAGGCTGGGGAGTGCTTGCCAAGCTTAGGTCAGCATCCTTTTCCAGCCTATGCTACATCTTGAGGTAGAGCGAAGGGCTAGCGTGCCCTTGAATGCCTGCACATTGGCTTGGATGTGATTTCAGTGTGTCCTTAAAGGTGTGTGTGCTGGAAACCTGGTAGTGGTAGAACCATTAAGAGGTGGGGCCTGGCGAAAAGTAATTAGCTGACTGGGGCTGCACCCTTGGAAAGAATCCATGAGGCTCTCGTGTTAGTTGTTATGATAAAAGCAAGCATGCCCCCCACCCAAGCGAGTCTCTGGTATCTTATCTCACCCAGGGAGCTTTCCTTCCAGACACCATGTGCCATGAGTCCCTCACCACAAGCACAACAGATAGATCTTCCTGATCCTCTAATTTTCAGCCTCCAAATCTGCGAGCTAAATAAACCTCATTTTGTATACAGCACCCAGCTTCAGCAACAGTGAATGGACTAATATACAATGTGTGTTGGGGAAAGGTTGCTACTTGGAAGCCTTTTTAAAATCTTGGAATCTGTGGCAGGCACATACCTCAATAAACAAACAAATAAATAATAAACAAATAAAACCAACCAACCCAGAAACAAACATATAACCAATTCAGTCGCCTAGTCTTTCATATATAGAAGGATAAAATAAATGATTCTACTAGGACAAGACCTTGTCAAGATCCATCCATTCATATCTGTACTTGGAGTTCTTCACTGATTTTCCAGAATAACAGTGAGTGGGAACTTGATTCATACCTGTAAGATTTAGGAGGATGAGCAAGGTCCTGTGTTCTAAGAGCAAAGAGTAGGTCAGGCCCTGGGAGCAACGCCAACTCTAGTCGTAGCTCATGGTAACTGCTACTGCATGCCTCTCCCCTCACAAAGGCAAATGCCATCATTTCATAATACATGCCCCTCCTCTGATAGTACAAAGAAACTGTCAGCTGACTTGAGTTTTTCTCCAGTTCCTGGCCCATTGCTAGCTTATAAAAGCGAAGAAAATGTTATTGATGATGCCTGGATCTATTCAGGATATCTCAAGGGAATTATGTTTCCAAGGTCTTTCTGGGCCCCAAAATGTAGCAGTCCTAGGCCCTGGGCCAAGTCCAAGAAAGAATTTGCTGGCATGCTGGCTCACCGGGGCCGGGCTGATCTGGACTCTGGGTGTGCCTTGCTGGGTCAGCCCTGGTCTGACTTCACAGTCTCCCAATACCAGGCCCAGCTGTGAGGTGTACAGTGTCTTCCCCAGGGGGTCATCACATTAGAGTGTGGTTCTGGCTTGTCCAGGACTGTCTCACTTTCCTTCACTTTACATCTGGATGGTCTTACAGGGCACTTACTCAGTTACTTGATGTGCAAGTGAACACATATTGAAACCCGAAAGCCCTTAAAGAATAACAATAACTAACTTCTGCTTTCTTCTGTTTCACATGTACACATCTGAGGTCACTAAGAAGACTGTGAGCCCTGCTGGGGACAGAAGCTTTGATTCTTATTATTTTCTGTGGAAAAGCTAAAGCAAAAAATAATAGTTCCTACCACTAATAATATTTCCAGCAAGCCTAGTGGAACAAAGGTTGGCAACATGCACTTTGAGAAAGGGACTTGGAAGAGGATCATGCAGGATGGGTGTTTGTTTAGCAGACAAGGGTGTGGTGTGAAGGGTGCTGTAAGGGAGGAACTGGTATATACAATGAAAAGGAAGGGCAAAGAATTTTTTAATTTATTGATTTTTTTAATAAAAAGGCTGCACACAAGCCAGGCATCATGGTGCATGCCTTTAATCCCAGCACTTGGGAGGCAGAGGTAGGTGGATTGCAGTGAGTTCAAGGCCATCCTGAGACTACATAGTTAATTCCAGGTCAGCCTGGGCCAGAGTGAGGCCCTATCTCAAAAAAAAAAAAAAAAAAAAAAAAAAAAAAGGTTGCACACAGAGACTCCCTCTCCCTGCCCCCAATTCTTCTAAGGGTCTTCTTTGGTGGGGTTATTGGTTTTCACTGTGGGGACCAAGAGGTCACAGTCAGTCTCTGCAGGGATGGGGAACCATGGTGTCTCAGGCTATTCCCACCCACCCTGAAGCTCTTACAATCTTTCTGCCTCCCTTCTGTGATGCTCCCTGAACCTTGGTGGGCAAGTTAGAGATCTGATTTAGTGTTACTTTTTCTGGACCTCTGTTTTTATGAGGTTTGAGTGACCACAGTGTTTGTCGCCATTTCCCTTGTGCTGGTTTTCAGGCCAGCAGTGAGAACAGTAGTCGAACTTCCTCTGTGATGACTTCTGGGCCCAGGGAAAGGAGGTAGAGGTGACCCATCTGGTAGATAATTGGCCCTCTCTTCTTGATGTATTTATATATACTTGTTCTCCCCTGTATTCTCCTCCATCTGTAAGACAGCTCAGATTCTCCAGCCAAAAGTGAGAACAGTTTGAATACAAAGGGATAAGCCTACTTATTAGAAAGATATAGTGATGTGTATGTACATCCATTCTTCTTAGTTAAGACAGCAGTGGAGGTTGTTTCTGGAGCCTATTGGTTTCCTGTTCTAGGGAATCTGGCTTGGTTCCCAGAGCCAGATATGAGCTCTCCCCACTGAGCAGGTCTCATGTCCAATCTGTGAGTAGTTGGTTACCTACATCGGCCGGGAGCCACTGTTGTGCAGGTATGTACTTCTTGCTCAGCTGGTTGATTTTGTATCTGGCAGGATCTCCTGCTTAATCAATTTGTTGGCAACTGTTACTCTCCAGCCACTGTCATAGCACTTTCCAGCACTATGAAGGCTAGCCTGGAGGGACTTAGATTCCCTCTCAGTTCCAGCATCATAACTTGATGTCCTATGGCTGCAGGCTGTGGTGTCTGTAGCAATAGGGACTTATATTTTAGGTCTTGCAGGTAACCTAGGACTTTGGCAATAGCCTGTATTATTTTGTTTTCCTCACAAACAGCTCACTGTGGGGGGGCTGGGGACTCTATTCAGGCCCTGGAATTTACCAGCCAGTGCCCATGGCTTTAGGGTTATGCTTTTTCTACCTTTTATGGAGCTCTCTGTTCAGGTCCCTCTCCCCCTTATTGAGGATAAAGACTTGCAGAGTGGTATCCCGGAAGAAGGTTTCTATGTGACTGATTCATGTTGCTATTAGTTTTGTGTATCTCCCTCAATACCTCCCCTCTCCCCTGGGTCTTTCCATGTCTTTCTTTCTTTTTTTGCTGATCACTGACTTGTTGTCCAGTAACCCTTCTTCCCTTCCCTCACTATTTCCCCTTTTTGTAAATATTTATTATGGCTGGACCAGGTTAGGGACTGCGTATGAGAGAGGTCATGTGGCGTTTGTCTTTCTGAGCCTGTGTGAACCTCACTCAGCACGATTTTTTCCAAGTCCCTCCATTTTCCTGTAAATTTGATTGTTTCATTTTTCCTTCCTGCTGAGTAGGATTCCATTGTGTATATGTATCACATCTTCATTAGCCATTCATTTGTTCACGGGCATCTGGGCTACTTCCAAGGCCGGTGAATTTTGACTGGTCCTGAAACAGCTGCCAACACTCAGGTGGATGCCCTGCTATGGTGGGCATGGACAGAGAAGCCTGAAGGTCCACATAGGGACAACATGAAATCTAGGCATTCCCAGTACCCATGACCAATACTGGCACAGAGAGAGAAGTATCAGGCTGAGGAGTTGCAAACATTTTAAAGACCAAGCGAAAGAGCAAGGCAGGTGGGAAGCCAGGAGCTTGGGGTTATCTAGGAGAACTTGTGCTCTCCTCAAAATTCAAGGCAGCCACACAGAGCTCCTGCTGCTTTGTGTGAAGCAGAAACTCAAATGTTTTGTGGAGCCTCTCCTGACTTATAGAGCATTGTGTGGGCCAAATACAGCATGACTGGGGGTCCCATTTGATACACAAGGTAGGGATTGGTGATGCCTTGCAAAAGAGGAGAGTCCTTCCTCAACACACCCTGAACATCTGGCTGTACAGTTCCCCTGGGCACCTTCCTGAAGGATCACAAATGGTTATGACTTGTCTCTGGTGCAAGAGCAGGGGCAGGTCTCTCAGGGTGGAGAAGCAAGGCATGTGTTTACGCTTCACAGGGATGCGATCGATGCAAACTGGATAACGGAAACCCAAGAAAGCTAATGGCTGAGGCGGGCTGAAATGTGTCCCCATGGCCTCTTTAGCAATTAGCTTTGATATCTATGGCAGCTGCCAAATTCCCAAGACTTTGATTTGGAACCAGTGTCTTATTAAGACACCCTTAGAAGCAGAGGGGCCCAGAGGAGAAACAGAGGAGAAAAAAGAAAAAAAAAATCTCAGGGTGGATGGTGGTGGTGATGTGGTGGGCAGAGAGAGAACCTCAAATATCTGCAGGTTTACTGGATATCAGTTTCTTTGTATGGATATAAAGGCTAAGCTTAGAGTGAGCAGGGAGGGGCCACAGGCCAACAGATCCTGACCTAAAGAACGTGCTAGCAATCAGAGATAGATGTCCAAAGGTGACATCAGTAGCCTTTAAAAGTAGCAAGCACTCTGTCACAAGAGGTGTTCAAACACATGTTAAACAGCCATAGTTTGGGGGGGTAATTAGTGGAAAGAAGGGCTTCACTATGGGCTTTTATTTTTATGTTTATTTATTTAAGAGAAAGAGATAGAGAGAGAGAGAAAGAATGGGTGTACCAGGCCTCTAACCACTGCAAACAAACTCCAGATGCATGTGCCACCTTGTGATTCTGGCTTAAATGGGTACTGGGGAATTGAATCTTTGTCCTTATGAGCTTTTTAAAAATATTTTATTTGGGGCTGGAGAGATGGCTCAGTAGTTAAGGCTTTTGCCTGCAAATCCTAATGATCCAAGTTCAATTCCCCAGTACCCATGTAAAGCCAGGTACACAAAGTTGTGCAAGCATCTGGTATTCATTTGCAGTAGCTAGAGGCCCTAGTGTGCCCATACTCTCTCTCTCCCTCCCTCCCTCTCTGTATCTCTCTCCTTGCAAATAAATAAAAAAATTATTTATTTAAGAAAGAGACAGAGAATAGATGAACCTGGCCCTTTTGCCACTGCAGACTGACTCTTAACACATTGTGCCACCTTGTGCATCTGGCTTTACGTAGGTACTGGGGAAGCGACTGCTTGCAAGCAAGCACCTTTAACTGCTGAGCCATCTCCCCTCCCACTGTGAGCTTTGAAGCCCCTTACACTCTAGGAAATTTTTAGGTTATCGTAGTCACAGCTTGTGACTTGTTTTCTGTAGGATCATGATTGTTTTAAGAGAAAGCTCAGATTTCTTCCCTTCCTTCTCCGAAAAATAGAATTGCAGAGCTCTCAGCATAGCAAACAGGATGAGTAGAAGGATCCAGAAACATAGTACCTTAGAGACACACGGGTAAAGGGGCCAGTAACTGACATTGGTTTAATTTGTGGCTGTCAGAGATTAGTATAAGTGTAAGGTAGACTTCTGTGAACCAGGAAAGGAGATTGGCAGGCAGGATCTGGGAACCTAGAATTAATAAGAAGTCAGATGGCTGATTAACTGAACAAATGTCAATGTGAGGGTAACAGGAAAGAAAGATCGTATTAAAGGAAAATGGAAAAAAAGGAAATTTGGCAACTAGAGAATAATGAAGGGTTTACAAAGACCCTGGGTGACTAAAACAACAGGAAAAGCAGGACAAATGCAATGATACAACGATTAGTGAGTACCTTGCTCGCCTGCCCCTGGCTCGCCTCTCTCACAATGAGAAGGATGGGGCTGGCAGTGGGCAGAGGTCCTCATTTACTTCATGTGTTCTCTGGTGACTACAGTTAGAATGTGGGATGGTAGAATAGATACAGAAGGGAAAGCTGAGGTCCAAAGAGTGGATCCTTTGCAAAGACGGACAGGGAAGACTGACATGTACAGAGAAGAGTCAGTTCTCTGTTGAAAGCATCACCTGTGGGAATTGATATGGAAAGTACAAAAGTCAATAACTGAGTTTCGAGGGAAAGTTCCATATACTGAGCCAACTTTCTGTTGACAGGGTGAGGGTTGGGAGCCTATATGCCGAAAAGTGATAGGAGTCTGCACTGTGTCTTGTTCATGGACTGGTCAGGGACTAGCAGTCTTTGAATAAACTTTGCTTGCACCCTTGAGAGGCAGAGAGAAGCCCACGATGGTTTCCCTGGAGGACTGGACAAAGGAAGCAGGTTTCCAAGTTGGGAAGATAATCTCCATGAGGACCAAAAGGAAGCCTGGTCATTGAATCTGTAGGTATTTCTTGCTGCATTTTCAGAATCAGAAAATGTCTCCAGGCTGTTTTTGAGGGGTGGGTTTTAGCATGCTCTTACAACCATCCTTTCTCCTTTTGCCTGGAACTAAAATCTTCCCCCTCCCTTGTCCCTCCTAGGCTACTTCAGAGCTTCCTGATTATTTGCTAGATGCATGTGTCACTTTGTGCTTTTTGTGAGTGTGTATGTGGCTTTACGTGGGTAATGGAGAATCAAACCCTGGGCCAACTGGCTTTGCAAGTAAGTGCCTTTAACTGCTGAGCCATCTCTCCAGCCCCTCCATCTCTTATTTATTTGCTTGTTTCTAGACCTTTCTACCTGCTTGAGTTCAAGGAGGGACCTCAAATTTGCCACTGTAGTACTAGCTCATAGAATTGTCCCTGTCACACGGTAGTGGCTCAGGAAATACTTGTAGAGGGAAAGGAGGAAGGGAAAAGGAAAGTGTGTGAGTGACTTTTCTTGTTGCTGGACAACACAGCACTTAAGTGAGGAAGGATTTATTTTGCCTCATGGTTTGAGGCTGCTGTCAGTCATGGCGAGGAAAGCATGGTGGTAGGAGGGGCTCATGGCTGTGGGGTCAGGAAGTGTCATGTGTGGATAGATCAGGAAGCAGACAGAGAAAGGGCAATGTGTCTGCTCCACTAGCTTTCTCCTTTTACCATCTCTATTCACCCAGGGATCCCAGCCCATAGCATGGCATTGGCCACACGCGGGGTGGATCTTCCCTCCTCAGTGAAACCTCTCTGGAAACAGCCTCATAGACCTGCCCAGCATTGTCTCCTAGCCAATTGTAAGCCCCATTAAGTTGATAGTCGAGACTAACCACAACAGAAATGATGGAAGGACAGAGAAAGTTTCTCAAATTTAGATGGTTTTCAGCCACAAACAAGTGACTGAAAAGTTTTAGCTATGGGCCGTATGGCTTCCAGAGAAGCAACATCTGGGAGCAGACAAGAATAGTTGAAGAGAGCCCACATCTCTCTTAATGATCCGTCAGTTGAATTGCCTATGGATAGGACAGACAGAGGCCAGGAGAGCTGGCAGTAGGGCAGTAGTAGAATACATGGTGGAGGTGAGATGTCTCATCTCACAGATGTGCAGGCCTGCTCTTGACTGGGATATGTCTGATGCCAGCACTGGTCGTTGCATGACTCATATGAGGAATGTCATTGTCCTCAGATAACCTACCTCCGAGAGAAAGAGAGAAAGAGAGAGCGAGTGCCCATGTGGTGCATGCCTGGCCCAAGGAAAGAGCTCCTTGGAGACAGAGCTTGGGTTTCCCACAGCTCTGCAAATCAGTGTCTCTACTCCAGGAGCTTGTGTGAGGTTGGCCTTCCACACACAGTTGTTCCATGACCAGTGATGGCATGCGGGTAGGGAAGTTTTGTGCCAAGGAAGTGGGAGGACACTGCAGTTTGACGTCCCAGGGAGTGAACATAGGAGGACACTGTGAGGACCCTGCCAATCTGCCTGGAGAGAGGGGCAGGGACAGGCTCCAATATTGGGAAGGGGACAGTGAAGGCAAGCCTCTGGTTCAATGATACCAGTTTCTTTGCCTGCTGCTGCTAAGTGCACTCTCCAAAGCCACCAGAAGGGGGTTAGCTCATCAGGGAAAAGTCAATCCCCTGAGGCTCTTACTTATAACTTTGTTTGCAGATAGAGAGCCTTTTCCGCCCTGGCTCCTCATCTCAAGCCTTTCTGCCTGTAACAATCACATTATTTAATTTAGACGAGTGAAGTTACCTTAGATCAATTATACTTATTTTTCCTGTGTAATTTCCAAAGCTTAATATCTGCATTTGGGCCCAGCCTGGGGGACAGGTTGTCTAGCTGAGTCCTAAACGATTTCAGCCTTTAATTCAATTGTACTTCTATCATGGCCTAAACAGCGAGCATAATTCTTTTATCCCTAAGACGTCTCATTAGCAATGATCTAATAGCACACATTTAAATATAGGTCACTGAGGTGGGCTGCCGAGTGGAAGACTTGTCATAACTTTGAAGACTGCACAGTTGTGTTTTAGTGGGACTGGGTCCCCCCCCCAACACCACCACACCCCAACTCCAGGCTTCATCTGAAACAATTGATTCAACAAAAACAGTTTACTTTCTGCTGTTCAAGGTTGAGGACTGTCCTTGGCTAGGAAATGGAGTTGATATCTGTGACTGGGTGATGAGATGGAGGAGGTGTTGCTTGCCAACATGACATAATAGAAAAGATCTCTGATCTCAGGCGCTGGCTGCAGCCTCATCTCAGTTGTGACAGGAACCAGCAGTGTGACCTGGGGCACAGCTCTTACACTCTCTGGCTCACATGTGCACACCTGTGAAAGGGGATGTGTCAGGGCGTGGTCCAGTGTCTCCTAGATGCTGGCTTCATGCTCGACTTGTCCTGGTGGGCGTTTCTTGTTCTTTCCAGTCACTCACTAACTCTTCTTAATTAAATCCATTTGTTTAAAAGAGGAAGCTCGCATATCAACATGGAAAACGCTCAAGAACATTTGCAGGAGGATTCAGGCAGAATGATAGCATTTGTATAAACTTCAAACATACGCAAAATGGAGCTTTCCATTGTTTAAAAGAGCAAAAGGGAGGTGTGCCACTAGAGGTCAAGACACAGGTCACCTTTGGGGAGGAGGGAGGAGATACTGACTGGGAGGAATCTCAAGGGAGGCTTCTGCAGGGATGGTCATCTTTTTTTTTTTTTTTAAAGTAACCTGGTTGTAGTCAAACAGGTATGTTAACTTGCAATTAGTTCACTTTTCTATGTGTGTGTTAAGCCTTATATTGAGACACATATACAATATAAAACTAGGGATACCAACATATTTTAGGAATATATAGATATCTAATAGTACATATTAAGTATATATATATATATATATATATATATATATATATATATATGTGTGTGTGTGTGTGTCTATGCATAAGATATACATATATATTGCATATATGCATGAAATATATGCAATTTGGGGATACATGAATATTTACATATAAGATCAGTGGATGGAGATTGGTCCCCCTGGAAAGTCAGGTGTGGCCTAGGAGGAGTTTTCCATGTCATCACTGAGAATACTTCCCAGCCTGGAATCTTCTTCATCTTCCACATATATTTATTTAGTTCATGAGTATGTGGATGCACACACATTTACGGGTGCTTGTCTCAGTGTTAGGCAACATAGAATCTAAGTACAGTTACTATATTTCCTTGCTGGTTGTATATCTACTCTCAAAGCCAGCAGATGCTCCTAAGACCCAAGGCCCTTCATCACCTGCCTTTCTCTACTCTTCCCAGGGAAATGTGTGGTGCCATGGTGGGGCTGTGTACTGGGACTGACTTTAACTCACTGCTCCATCCACCAACGGAAGTGTGAACTGCCAGTCCCTTCACAGTGAAATGTGAACTTTGGGAGGTCAATGGAATAGGAAGGCCATTTGGATAGGCAAGGATGGGCTGAGAGGAGGTATATTAGTTGAGGTTCTCTAGAGGAACAGAACTGATGAATGAATTGGTATCATAAAGGGGTGTCATTGGATCAGTTTCCAGCAATAGCTATCTATAGACTGGAGTGTCAAGGAACCCAGTAGCCATTTAGTCCACATGGCTGTATACCCTAGCTGTCCCCATCCAGCACTGAAGGCTTGCAAGATTCCTGGGGAATTCTATGTTGGAAGCTGGTGAAACTTGGTTACAATTCCAAAGGAAGTTAGCCGAACAGGGTAGGTGCACATATGAGTGAGTAGAGGAGGCAGAGAGTTGTAAAGCACTCACCAACATATACAGGCAGCCAGGCTAAAAAGGGCTGTGTTTGCTCAGTGCTTCCTTTAATATAGCCCACTACCAGAAGGTTCCCAGTCTTCTAAAAGGACTCACTCTACAGGAAGGAGTTTCTCCTCAGTCAGTCCTTTCTGAAGGCAACCACATAGACCCACCTAAGAAAATGTCTGTGGATTCCAAATCTGTCAAGTTGACAAAAGAATTTAACCATCCACAGGTCTTTTCCTGATCCTGTCATCACTGAGAAGCCTGCCCTGCCTGGACCCTTCTCCACCTACTACCATGAAGACTCTAGTTGGACCTACAGGTCTTCCCAGCCTCCTCCAAACTTACCTATCTCTATCTCCTTCCTTCCATATTAGGATAAAGGGTGTGGGAAGAGTCTCAGCCCAAGAGTCAGGGAACAGAGTGTGAGGTCTTAGGGTCATAAATAACTTGTGTGACCTCCAGAGTGGAAGAAGGGGAAGTGGGGGCCTTGGAAGAGAAGGATGGAACAAGATAAGGCAATGCAGAGCGGGGGCGGGGGCAGTTGTATCTTCAAATGCTGAAGCCTGGGATGGTGAGATGGGTCCAAGGGAGGGAGAGGAAGAGAGAATGGTATGTCGTTTGGGATGGGTCCCAGCGGTGACGGGAGTGTGGCCCTAAGGGACTGGGGAGGACCAGCTGAGCCTTGAGAAGGGAGGAAGCCAGAAAGGGTTGTGGCTCACAGGTAGGCTATGTTAAAGTTCAAAAATGCGTCAGCCACAGGCTCAAGGTACAAAGCCAAAAATGATGAGTGAACTACTGGGAAGCTCAGGCACGGAGGAAGATGGGGAACACACAGGGAGTTTCTAAGCCACTGCCAGGAGTTGTGGTGAGGAGTGTGTGCCCCAGAGCCAGTCAGATCTAGGCTCAAATCTTACTCACCCTCTGTTTCTCTCTAGCCCTTTAGCCCAAGACAAGTTATTTGGCCACACCCAGCACCATTCTCCCATCTGTCAAATGGGGATAAGTGTGTGTTATATGAAATAGACTTATAACACATTTGACCATGAATAAAGGGCTATCATGTACATGAGAAGTATCTTCTGTGTGTTTAGCAATTGCCCAACTCTTCTCGAGCTCTTTGCAGTCCCTGATGCATTTAAAGCTTCATGCTTTCCTGATGAGATGCGTTCCATTATGAGCCCCATGTTACTGGTAAGAAATTGAGACACTCATCAGCCCCAGGTGACCGAGCTGGTAAGTGAGTTTGTATTTAGTTGTCAGGTAGTATGAAAGCTGAGATCCACTATTCCTGCTTTTCACATCAAGTAGGCTAGGAAGTTAGGAGGTGCTGGTGTTTACCATAAACATGCCACAAACAGACAGATTGCTAGCCCCAAGCTCAAATATCCAGATATTTGATCTAGATATCTAAGTATCTCTGAATTCACATATCTAAAATGGGGTTCAGAAATCTAAACTGACATGACATCTCTAACAAGAAGTGATGACCTTTGAGGACATAACTCCATCTAACATCATGGAGCTCTGAGAAATGTGACCCTTGGGCTGTCTTAATAAGGGTCAACATACTCATTTTATAGGTGAAGAAAGCAAGGTTCGTAAACTGAAGGCCAACTTGATAGGATTTAGAGTCACATTGGAAACAAATCTCTGGTCATGTCTATGAAGAATTGTCTAGATCAGAGTAGTTGAGTTGGAGGATCCATCCTAAATGTGGGTGGCACTGTCTAATGGGCTGGCCCGTATGAAAATGAGAAAGGAACTGGGGAGATGACTCAGCCATGAAGAGTGCTTGCTGGGCTGGAGAGATGGATTAGTGGCTTGTGAAGCCTAAGGATCCAAGTTCGAGGCTCAATTACTATGTAAGCCAGATGTACTAGGTGGCACATGCATCTGGACTTAATTTGCAGTAGCTGGAGGCCCTGGTGCACCCATTCTCTCTCTGCCTCTTTCTCTCTGTCTGTCACTCTCAAACAAATAAACATTTTTTTAGGTGCTTGCCACTCAAGCATGAGGGCCTCTCCTTTCAGGCCCAAAACCACCACATTCAACTCCCTAGAACTCACATAAAAACAGGAGGGCATGGCCACACACAAAGTAACTTCAGTCAAGACAGACAGACACCAGAGAATCACTGTGGCTTACTGATAGCCAGCAGCTCTGGGTTGAGGGAATGGCCCCATCTCAAAGAAATACACTGATGAGGAGTAAGGGAAGGACACCTGATGTTCTCCTAGGTCCTCCATATACATGTGCATGTGTACATGCATCTGCTCGTGCAGATATATATACCACACATCACATATACCCTATGTACCCCTCTCCCCCGGCACACACAGGAGAAACCCAGCTGAGCCTTCAGCATTCATCACTCTGCTCTGCTTCCTAGTGTTGGCTGAATGTGATTGGTTCCTGCTGCATGCCCTCCCTCTCACGATGGACTCTACCTGGATCTGCAAGCTGAAGTAAATCTTCCCTCCCTTAAGCTGATTTTTGTCAGGCATTTTGTCTCAGCAATGAGAAGGTAACTGATACATTCACCCAGCAAGCAAGTAGTGATATGAGACTTTTTTGCAGCCAGTTTTTCATTTTTAACTTCAAAGACTACACTCAACTATAATGCCATCCACATTTGCTATTTCATTGCAGTATTGAAGTGTACAGTCAGATAAATAAATCTAACTTAAAGCTCTGGAAAAGATCCTTGCTTCCCATAGACTGAGAGGAATTTAAAATGTTGATACCAATAAGTAACCCATGTACTCTATGAGCATTGTTTGAAGTGCCTTATGTGTTATTCTCTGCTTTCACTGGCCCCATAAAATTAATGTCATCATCACTACCTTACACATTTTACAGAAGAGGAAACTAGATATATACAAATAGAGGAGCTTGGCCCAGCAAAGTGAAAATTCAGGCAACACGGGTCCTAAATCCATGCATTAGCATTGCACCATTCTGCTTTCCTGCTAAGCCCCACCAGTACTTTAAATGCTTTGTGCATTACAGAGGGCAATATGTGGAGACATCTCCTCTATTTTTGGATGAGAGGCTTGACTACGATAAAGAGGTCAGTTCTCCCAAAATTGATCAACAGATTCTATGTAATCACTGTTGAAATCCCAGTGGAATTTTTTCTGTTGTTGTTCATAGAACTCTGCAAGCTAATTCTGAAATTTGCAGGGAAGAATATTGCCAAGGAATTTCCAAAGAAAAAGAACTAGAGAATCTTGCTTCACTAGATAGGAAGTAATACTATAAAGTGATGGTGACTAAGCCAATGCGATATTTGTTGCTTAAAAGTAGACAACTAGACAGATAGATCAAGAGAAAGCCCAGGAAAAGCTCCACCCCTATGAGGAGGAAACTTTGTTTTCAGACAGAGAATTCTTTGGTGACCAAAGTAGAGATGGAACTGCTTACCAGGATACTTGATTCCCTGTAACTAATATGAAAAATGATGAAGTGAAATCCTACCTCACACCTTACTCAAAACGAACATCCACTGGGAACATTAAGGACATAAATATAAAAGACAAAATTGTCAAATTTTGAAATGTAATTTAGGAGAATGTCAGGAAGGAAGGAATTGAGCAGAATAAAATATATGAACAGTAGTAAAAATTACTATATTAAATTATAGGAAAATTAATGCTCTCTATCAAAATTATTATGAATGGAGCAAAACTCGTTAGAACACAACCAAGTAAGGGTGCTTCTAACACAATAGTGAAAACTAGTGGACAGAACATGTTATGAATTTCTGTGAATCAGGAAAAAATGAGCCAATTAGCAATTCAGTAAACACATGCCATCAAGTCACAGAAAAAGAAACCCAGGAGCATATGAGAACGTGTTCAGTTATCAACAGTCAGGGAAATGCAAATTAAACCACAATAAAATACAATTTCACATCCAGAAGACTGTCAAAATGTTAAAAGTCTAGTACAAAGAGCTAGTGATGATATGAAATTAGAAAGTTTTAATTGGTTCAGCCATTTTCTTATTGTTTACATGTGTATGTATGTGTGGTGTGTGCTTACGCATGTGTGTATGGGGGTGTGAGCATATGTGTACACATGCTCATGGAGGTCAGAGGTCAATGTCTGATGTCTTCCTTAATCACTCTCTACCTTATATTTTGAGACAGGATCTCTCACTGAACCTTGAGCATGGCAATTGTGCCGGACTAGCTGCCAGAAACTCTGGGCAGCCTCCTCTCTCTGTCGTCTCAATGCTGGAATTATGGGGGTGCACCACCTGCCCCAGCTTTTGCATGAGTTGTAGGGCTCTGAACTCAGGTCTTCACAGTTGCACAGAAAGCACTTACCAACTGAGCCTCTCCTGAGCCCTGGTTCAGCCACATTAGAAAATAGGTTGACTTTGACATGACTTGACAAAGCTGAACAAACACATACTGTCGTGGTTTGAATCAGATGTCCCCCATACGCTCACATGTTTATGAGCTTAGTCCCCAGCTGATGGCAAGTTAGGAAGTGGAGCCTTGCCAGAGGAGGTGTGTTGTTGGGGGAGTGCTCAGGGCTTATAAAGCCAGCTCCCCCTTCACTCAGGTTCAACTCATTCTCCTGCTGCTGTTGTCCACCTGATGTTGGCCAGAAGGTGATGTCCAGCCTCTGCTCTACCATCTACTATTGAGGAGCTTTCCTATGAGATTATAAGCCAAAATGAGCAACTTTACTCCCATCAGCTGCTTTTAGTTAAGTGCTGTGCCCCAGCAACAAGAGGGTAACTACAACACATACCCTACAAAAAAATGCACTTCTAAGGATAAACCCTGGAGAAACTCTTACAAACACATCTGGAGAGATATGTTAACAAGTTCATAGAAGGGATTGTTTGAAACACACACACACACACACACACACACACACACACACGGAGTAATATCCTGGAAACAGTCCAAAACTCCAAATGTCCATGTTGAATAAGTGAGCAAGTTGTGTTTATTCATTCAATAAAATGAATATACACAAAAATGAAAATTTAAAAAAAACCATGGTAAATTCCATCATCCTGAATAAATCTCAAAAATATTATGGTGAGCCAAGGAAGTCATGGAACAATATCTATAGTCAGATTCTCTTTATATGAAATTCACAAAATAATAAAACTGAACAATGTAATCTTTAGAGATATATTAACAGGTGGGAATGCTATAAAGAAAAAGACAGAAATAATAATTGGTAAATTTAGGAGTGTGGTTACCTTCGAGTGGGATGGCGTGGAGGAACACACAAGAAGGGCCACAGTGGGCTTGTGTGAAATGGCATTTTCCTAGTCAGTAGAGCTGGGTGGGTTCATGTATGTTCCTGTAATAATAATGACTAATCTGTGACCTGATCTCAATGTTTTATGTACTTTTTTCTCATATATGATAAAGTTTATACTAAATTTCATATGCTGGGTGTTTGTGCATACCTCTGGGAGTCCATGTTTCAGTTGGCTGGCTATGGAATACCTGCTGGATGCAATCTGGCATTACCCTTTTTGAGGTTCCACCGTGCTCTAAGATTCCCAGATAGATGGAGCCTGGCCTGGGCCTTGTAGAGAGAAATGAACCAGGTGAGACTTCTGTCCCTTCAGCCTCACAACCATATCAAGGCCATCTTAAGGATGTGTCTGGGATATTATGCAGAAGAGGAAAAAGATCCTGCCTTCTAGAGTCTTTCCTCTAGGAGACTCATGTCCCTGTGCCACAGACATGTCCTTTCCTTTCTCCATCCCTCACTCTTTTCTTGCCACGTGGGATTTTCTTCTTCCCATGGCCCATTCCCATCTTACTGATGGCCTTGGTCATTACCATAGGTCCCTAGTCAGGCCCCAGAGACCCTGTGTGCTATACAACTTGGTGTTCCTGCCCCTACCCCTGCACCTCTATCCTTGCCTGAGTGAGACTGCCATTGGAAGGAGAGAGTGCTAAGATCTGAACTCATTCGCAAAAGGTATTTCTGGCAGCCACAGAACTTCCAAGTGTCAGGGGAAGAGACAGATGGAGTGGGTAGGCACCTGGAGGCTGATGCAGTTATATCAATAGGAGATGACATGGCTTGGAACAGGGAAATCACCACAGAGGTGCAGAGATGTGGCATGATTTAAAGCCCACAGAGGCTGCCACAGGATTGGATATGGGAGGAAGAGCAAAAGAGGAGTCAAGGCTGATTCCAAGGTCAATGATCTGAGAAACCTGGCCCAGGGAGACTGTGGAAGAGTAGCCTGTGTCAGGGAGGAGCACCAGAGATTCTTTCTTGGACATGGCCAGTGCCAAGCACCTTTGACTTCCAAGGTTTCCCAGTCCATAGTTGGATAAAGGTGTTGGAACCCAGGGTGGAGACCCACCCAGAGCATGTAAATGGGGAGGTCCATGGGAGACAGATGCTCTTTAATGCTAGTGATTGCATGGGTTTCGCTAGATTTGGAACCTGGTAGAGAAGAAGCTAGGGGGATGGAGTCTGTCTTTGTAAATCAGGAGTTTCGAGAACTCTCTGAGGCATCAGTGGGAAATACCCCGATGGAGGCAGATTTCAACTCATATGGGTCTTATAGCTGTTTGCAGATATACACAACTTAGATCAATGACCAATAGCGCTGGATCAGGCTAGCTGCAATAAAATATTCAATATTCCTGATAAAGGAAACCTAGAAATGTAGGGAGTGAAGAAGGAAAAGCAAGAAGGGAGGCATATAAGCAGACTTCCTTTTCTCTTGCCTTAGTTTCCCCACTGGTGCCTTGGATGCGAAGGCTCTAACTGCCTTCACCTCCAGGACTCAGCATCCTGGGTTCCAGATGTCTCCCATCCCAGCCTCTGTGCTGTGGTGTCTGTGGGAAAATAGTCAGGGCTGGACTAAGCACACCAGCTATCACTTTGCGTCCCATGGCCTGTGTCACCAAGTGCCCTGGTAAGTGGAAATGACACCTCCCCAGAGATCATGCTAGCTCTGATAATGCTCCAGCCTCCTGCCCACCACTTGCCCTCAGGCCACCTGGAAGGGCAGGATGCAGGCCGGGCACCAAGAGAAGCCACATGGCCCCATGGCTCTTGGAACTGTGAGCAGAAAGTGTGGGCCGGAGATGGAAGAGACGTCTTCTCTTCTAGCCCAGCCCCAGCCTGGTGTCCTTTCTGCATCCCCCAGATGTCTTTGAAGCCACAGGGGGAACTCTGAGCTCTGTGGGTCAGCCCCTGGATGATGCACATGCAGTGGGGGAGTGTCTCCCTTCACCTCTCCAGTTCCTCTGTCCTATCTGCCCCAGTACAGCCCCACCCAGAAGTTCTCTGCTTCTACCTGGACTCCTGGCTCTACTAGGAGTCTTTCTCTGATGGTAGCCACATACACATCACAGGTCAGACTGGAAAGACGGAAAATTCCAGAGCAGCCTTTATGGACAAACACTCCAGCTTCCTTGCCCCTCAAAAATAGACAACTCCCAGGCATGTCCTATCCTAGCAGGATACCAGTTGCCTGTGACACAAACTGCTCCTTCATCCTCCCCTTGTTGAGATCCTTCTCTTTCCTGTGTCACTTTCCCAGCTGATGACCTGTGTTTCCAGGGATTCCCTTCCAAACAAATCACAAGTGTTCAGACATTTGTTTCAGGCTCAGCTTCTGGAAGACTCCAAAACGAAACAATCCTAACCAATGAAAGAAATCTCTTCTAGTTCAGTTTCCTATGCTTTTCTGCTCTACTATCTATGAGACAGGTTACATCAGGCACTGTGCTTGCCCGTAGTGGGGGAATCACACTTAAAACTGTACCAGACAAACACATGACACCATATAAAAAGGAGGATTTGATTATGTTGTGAGAGGTGCTTTTCAGGGAAGGGTTCACATAGATATAGCATTGGTGGTATTGTAAGCTAAACAGGAATTCTCCGAGTAAACAAAAGGACAGCCTACTTGAAAACTCAGAAGTATATAAAAACATAACATTCAAGTTCAGGGAACTATTAGTAGTAGAGGATGTCCTAGGTTGCTAGAGAATAAAACATATTTTGGAGGTGGTAAAAGTTTAGCAAAAATGAGAGGAGAATTGATAGCAAGGGGTATGGTTAAATCAATAGGCAGAATCTTGTTTGTACTGCCAATGGTGTTTAGATATTATCTTGGAGCGATAGGATTTTTTTTTTAAGTTATGGGTTATCTTTTCTGATTGTTTAAGTATAAAATGCTCCCTGTGGAAAAGTTGGCAGATAGAAAGCAGTGTAGAGAAGAAAATACGATTATCTTAAATCTAGGACTTATTTAATCATGTTGATGTGTTGGTGTGTCTCAGAAGATTTTTAGGCAGTGAGGGGTCCAGATGAAATTTTTGGAAGAGCTTTGGCCACCTGGGATTGTAAGGTGGTTGGAAAGCACTGGGTGTTCGGTGACCCACTGGGGAAGCTGCTGCAGGGAGAGGTAAGGGGGGTTCCCTTGTAGCTGCAGTGGGACTGGCAGGGCTTTGCAGGCATTTAGAAGGTGAGATTCTCAGGGTTCAATAACCACTGGGATGGATGTGGGGAGAAGGGGAGGAGGAGAACCTGCTGGCACAGCTAGAGGGGTCCAATGTCTCCATCCATAGTGGGTAGGAGGGGCAGAGGTAGGAACCAGAAGACCTATGTTTTCATTTCAGCTCTGTCACTTCCCACCCATGGGACCCCAGATTCTGTGTGTTCTTTCCTCACAGGCTTGTCACGGTGGCTCATGATGAGTGGGAACCTAGGGTCTCCAGCTGTTATTCTGAAACCTCTGCTCCATTTTTTCCCTAGACCACAAAACACCAGGGCAGACAGATTCCTTTTCCTTTCCTCTCTGCATCCTGCCAACAAGACATCTGCCATGCTGGTCACACTTGTGACGAAAACACCCATGTACCCTCCAGTTATTCATTCATTCCACATACTAAACTGTGCCTAGTATTTCCAGGGGCTGGGAACGCAGAGCTGTGCAGAAGTTCATTTGTCATGAAAGGAGTGAGGAAAATAAATTAGGACAGAGAGTAAGGGTAAATTTTAGACTTAAACTGGCAGGGCTGGAGTAAGACCTGTATGACTCAGGCAGAAGAAATAATAAGTGTGACAGTCGTGGGGTGGGTTTGAGTGTGGAATGTTGAAGACATAGCATGGCTAACCTTATCCAAAGTCCTGCCCATCCCATTTGTGCTGTCACCTTTCAGAAACGTCCCTGCTTCCCATCTCATAGACCTTACTTGGGGACTCAGCTTCACCAAACTCCTATATTCTAGTGATTACAGTCAGTCCTGACCACACTGGCCTGTGATGGGTTCTTTACACACTGGACTGGGGCCTCCTGGGACTGACCACACTGGCCTGTGATGGGTTCTTTACACACTGGACTGGGGCCTCCTGGGACTGACCACACTGGACTGTGATGGGTTCTGTACACACTGGACTGGGGACTCCTTGGTCTGACCACCCTGGACTGTGATGGGTTCTTTACACACTGGACTGGGGGCTCCTGGGTTGAAAGGATCATTAACACAACTCCCCTAGCATGCTAATGATGAACAGAGTCATCAATGCATAGTGAGCCCATGACTACCGACTACTTGGTGCAAGTGTCTCACTCCTTGAAATGTCATCTTTTTAAATTTCCTGACCTCTTATTCAAACCACAGCCCCATTTCCTTCACTCCACTAGCACACCAAGACTTACTACTCCTCTCATAGCACATACGCCTTCTCACCCATCGTATAATGTGTTTATTTATTTATTGTATTTCTTGTTTTCCTCTCTCTTCCAGCATTGAACACAAACTCCAACACATCAGGAGACTTTGATGGTTGAGAAAAGTCTGACCTGGCACATAGTAGACGTTTGTAAGAACGAATGAGTGAAGGAGTGAGGGAACCACTAAAAAAAAAAAAAAAGTATCAGTTCTCAACCTCATACAAGCTCACAGTTTCCAATGCCAGCTTAGCCTACTGGTCACAAATAGAGACGCGAATCGAATACTGGCCTGTGACCTTTCAACACGCTGAGCCAGCCAAACAAAACTGCCCAACGGCCTGAAGGCCACCGGTTTACAGACCTGGGCATAGAGCAAGACCATCCTATTTTGTTGGTAGAGGAACTCTGACCAAGTTGTTTAGGTGGCCTGGGCGCTGGTGCCCTGCAGCAAGGGTAGTGGCTGCTCTCCCTATCCTGTTCTGAGCCCACTCTGACCAATGCAGACCCGTTCTGGGAGAGTTTTCCACCTGATCAGAGTTCAGAGCTTGGTGTCCTTGGAAGCGATTTGCGCAGCATGAGATAGCAGCGTGTGAACTCGGGCTCCCCAGTCCTCTAGAGCCGGGCTCTCTCCTCGGCACCCGAGCCAGGGAGGGAGCCGTGCCCCCGCCCCTGCCCACCCCGGCCTCGCTGTCAGCCTCCATTAACGCTAACAGGCTCCAGACCGAGCTGGCCGGGCGCGGGGTTAATGCAATCGGCGCGTTACCTGGGGCGCAGCTACATTACCAGGCCGCCCCCCACCCGGCGTGGCCACAGCCTGCCAGCCCTCTTCCCGCCGCCAGCGCTCCTGGGGCCGCGCCCGAGTGCCACGCGGCGGAGCCCTGCCTGGGTCGGTGCCCGGGCGCTGGCAGGCACAGCGCGCGCCGCCCGGGATCCCCTGGCTGCCCGGCTGCGTGAGTGCGCGCCCGCCCGCCACGGCGCGCAGACCCGGTAGGTGTGCCGGGCTGCCCTGAACTAAAGCGCCCACAAGCTCAAGTGTCCGGGGAAGGATCCCGGGCTGTCAAAGAGGCCCAGACCCGGTCTGGGGAGGAGCCACCGACGGATCCCCGCCCTGGCACAGCCCCCGGGAAACTTCTGCCTGGATGTGCGCAAACCCGGCTATTTAGGGGCGGACGAGGGCAGGTGATCCAGGAAGAGTAAGGTGGGGTCTTCAGCCAGAGGATGTTCCCACCTCTGAGTTCTAGCCCAGTCGGGCGTATCACCTCTGTTTCCAAATTTTTCTAACACTCGCGATCCCCTTTTCTGAAAAGCCCAAGTCCCTGAGAGCACGCGGAGCCCCGATGTTCCCGGCGCTCCCGGGTGGTCTCGGTGAGTGCAGACAGGCAGGAATCCCTGGTGACCACCTCTTTTCCTTTCATACAAGCAGAGCTTCGGCGTGCCCCAAGTACCTCTGAAACCCCTCTCTCCGGCCGCACCATGCTTCTGGCACGAATGAACCCGCAGGTGCAACCCGAGCACAGCGGAACGGAGCCGGTGCCCGAGCCGCCTCTGCGGTCCTGCAAAACTGCGGATCTGCTGGTGGTGAAGGAGCGCAACGGCGTCCAGTGCCTCCTGGCGTCCCAGGACAGCGACGCACAGCCCCGCGAGACCTGGGGCAAGAAGATCGACTTCCTGCTATCTGTGGTCGGCTTCGCGGTGGACCTGGCCAATGTGTGGCGCTTCCCCTACCTCTGCTACAAGAACGGTGGCGGTGAGCACACGTTTGGGCTGAGGTTTTCAACTTGAATGACTCCCTGGCCAGCAGCACTAGCTATGGGAGGGGACCAGGGATGCACACAGGGGGTCGATGAGGAGATAGTGGGTCAAGTCCGGGGTGCCGGAATGAACCGGTTAGGGCTCCCAGAAGTAGAATTGGAGTCTTCTGCGCTAGGGAAATTGAGGCAGGACCTTGGACAGTGATAGGCAAGGCCCTATCTCCAAGGGTTGGGTGAGTGACGTGACGCTGCTGAGCTGCAGGAGGAAGGTGGAGATCCTAGCTTTTGTAGGGTAGCCGAAGTGTTTGGGGGTGTGACAATCAGCTGTAAGGCGACCTTAATGTGGCATTCTCAGCCTTGGGGCAGGGTCCCTGGGCCAAGAGAGAATGGCAGAACTCAGGTCCTTTGAGCGTTTCAAGGTTAGTGCACCTAGCTTGCGTGGGGTGTGTCACTAGCTGCCAAGATGGAGACACTAGATGCCAAGAGTTGACCTGGGCCTTGAGACAGGAGGCTGGGAAGATTGGGGCAATGCTTCCAGCTCCACAGGCCCTGGGCACATTGTGGGGGTGGGGAGGAGCCCCGAGAACACACAGCGATGTTGCCAGGCTCTCTCACCCTCCTGCTGGGCTACCAGACTCCGTGGCCGCCCTGGAATGAGAGCCCAGAGATCAACTTCAGCTCAGTGTGGAGGGCAAGACAGAGCCCTGGGAAAGCAGTCTAAGGTTGGGACGCTGTGCCCTAAGAAGGTGGCTCCTTTCTGAGGGAATTTGTACCTGGGGTGCCCAAATCAACCCAGTCCCACCTCCTTAGTTAAGATGAGCTCAGGGGTGCTCTGTAGAAAGCCAGAAAAAGAAAACAGTGGCCGAGATCTAGAAACCTCTCTACCCATTAAGCAACCTGGTAGCTCTGACTCAGGACTTGAGGGAGGTCAGTGAGAGGGAAAGGGACTGTTTGGAGGGGGCCAAAGGCAAGCCCATGACCTCATCCCCCTGGGTCCAGGGCTTACAGCACTTTGTTTAGGTGTGTTCTCTGGGCACTTGCTTTGGGATAAGTGACAGAGGATGTAGAGAGGGTGTGGTCACTGGAAAGAACAGGTGGCCATGAGCGGAGGATGCAGAGTATAGTTGCATCTGTGTTCCCTCCAAGAAAGGTAGCCAAGGCTGGAACTGACAGGTGCGGGTGTCCATGATCTCCTTGAGCACCTCCCGAGGTCAGCCTGTCCCTGTCAGATGCCCCAGGACAAAGTGGACAGTAGTCTTGAGTGTCATGAATGGCTGGAGGCTAGAGCTGGGCCCTTGAATAGTGATGGACAAAGGGAGAAAGGTAAGGAAGGGAAACCTTTCAATACTTGGTGCTAACAGCTTCTGAAAGGATTCTGGGTAGCATTGAGTACTCTGGCCCTTGGGGCCTAATGATGGCCAAAAAAAAAAAAAAAAATGGGGTTAGACTTTCTATATTTGTAACAAACAGGGAGATGATGAATGAAAAGACAGGTTAGGTGACCTTGGGACATGCTGCCTGTCCTCAAAGATGGTCTAAGACTGTTTGTCCCTAACACCAGACACTGTGTCATTAGTCAGCAACATTTCTCCAGGTCTGCTCAGTGTGAGGCACAATGCTGGGCTCTTCGGGGGTCACCTAGATATATGAAGCACCATTCTGCCTGCCTGCTGCTTTGATCACCAGAAGTCCTCCTTGTCACTCTGCGATAAGTCCTCATACTCACCTGTGCTTGCTGAAACTCAAGAGTTCTAGATGACCAGCTTGACACACAACCTAGGCAGATACTCCACGGTTTCCATTGACACTGTGTGTGCACTAGACCATTGCCACTAATGCACACAGAGCACCTGCTGTGTGCAGGAAAATAGACCAGGTATCAAGGGACAAAATGTAGCTGAATTGTCACAGGATTCAATTTTTAGGCAAACTTGGCTAAAAGTTTCTTTCCGTAGGTGTGTCAGCCCTGTAGTGGCATATTCTGAATTATTCAGTAATTTTTTTTTCTCATGGGCCCATCTCCCAACCAGGCTGGGGAACACTGAGGGCACACGCTGGAACTTTGTAATCCCTGATAAGGCCTAAATCGTAGGAATGTGGTAGAAGATGCTCCACAAACTTGTAATAAATAAATAAATTAACGAAATGATCCAAGAATCCATAGACCTATTGCCATATTCTCAAACCATGACAGAAACATCATGCTAACTAACAAAATGGTTAAACTGTGTGTGTGTGTGTGTGTGTGTGTGTGTGTGTGTGTCTGCGTGTGTGTGTCAGCCTAGACATTAGGCATCTTTGCTGTCAAGTTCTGTGTTCAAGTTTCTAGTTGTATTATCTTGGGCACAATCCTCAGTTTCCTCACCTATGATGATGTTCGACTTACAAGGTGGTTGAGGACTAAGTGCAGCAATGTCCTTGGAGAGCCCGCATAGAGGATGGCTTGGGAAAGATGGCCACTGCCTTTTATCCACATGGCCATTAGGATGATGTAGGAAATGTATGGGAAAGGGCTATCTCAAGGAAGGGCTGACCCTGCGGAGGTGGGCGGGCTTGGTAGGGACTCATCTACTCTGGATACAGAAGACAGAGACAAGCAGGACTACCGCATGCGCCTGGGGCAGGCTCCCCAAAAAGAAGAGGGCAGGCTGGCTGAAGGGCAAGCCAGGAGAGATAAGGGTGAGAGGCAAGTTGGGGCTGGGCAGCTGAGGCCTTGAATGCTGGCCTAAGGGGTGGGGCCGCTCTACCAGTGAATTTCCGTTGCAGAGTAGGATGCCTGCAATAGGCAGGAAGGATAGTACATATTCTTCTAACCCCTCCCCTCCCTACTCAGGGGATGCTCAGCTGCCTCTGTGCTCTTGTTCTCTGCTGAGTCCTCCTCCTGCTCTTTGGGGCTAGATTCTCATCCAGTAATTCTGAATGCAGCCTGAAATATGGGCAAGCCAACTGGTATTTCTGGAATCATGGTAGAAGCCAAAGAACCCAACCTTGCCACACATTGTGAAGCTCAGGCATTACCTCGTCTACTCTCAAAATTCCTCAAAATCCCTGGTATAAAGGGGCATGAGCTTAGATGACCTCCACAGTTCATTGCTTCCTGATGCCCTGATTATAGCTGCAACCAAGCCAGGCTTCACCACCCTGTCCTCCCTCCACTGGCACCTGGTCTATGTGCTCTTCCAGTGCCAGTGTTAACAGAGACCTCTCCAAGTCGGACTGCTTGTGCTGGCCCAGACTGGAGAGTGTTTTGAAATGATGAAGATGCCAATGGTTAAGGCCCCTGGCTAATATTTTCTGAATGAATTGCTGGCCAGGATCAGCCTGTCTGAACACCTTCCTGATAATCAGCTGCTGGGATGGCAGGATATAGGTTCTAGATCTTTCCCTCTGAACCCTGGGATCATGGTCTGTGCTGGGCCCAGGGAGGATTCATCAAGTAGGTCACTGGGTGCCAGGGAAGAGCCCCTGTGGGGTGGACTGTTCACATGCTGCTGCTGTTTGGAGTACAGCATGGTGAACAGGCTGCTCTGGGTTGTTGAGGTGGCTCTGTGGATTTTAGGGTCTGGGCAGGCCTGGGTTTGAATCAGAGTGTGACATTTGCCAGCAATGTGGCCTTGGGTGAGTCATGTACTAGATCTGAGGCCCAATTTCCTTATGCAGAGAGGGAAAATAACCTCAGGATCTTTCTCTGGGGGCAGAGGGCATCATAGGTGCTCAGGAAACAGAGATGCTATTTCTTTCTTTCTTTCTTTCTTTCTTTTTTGAGGTAGTATCTTACTCTAGCCCAGGCTGACCTAGAATCACTATGTAGTCTCAGGCTGGCCTCAAACTCACAGCGATCCTCGTACCTCTGCCTCCCAAGTGCTGGGATTAAAGGCATGCACCACCACGCCAGGCCAGAGGTGCTATTTCTTGTCATTGCTCCATGACACTGGTTGCCTTTGGTCCCAGGCATGGGATGAGGTCCTGATTCTGGAAGAGTCAGAAATTATCTGGGAGGAAATCAATGAAGGAAACAGGACTGAGGAGAAGTCACACTTAGGCCTGAGACCCTGGCATAGCAGAGAGACTTAGAAGGCCTGTATTCTGGGGACTTGACTTGTGTCACTGTAGGTCTCTCTCCTACACAATGGGCTTAGCATACTTGCATGGAGTCCCATGAGAGGCTGTGGTTCTGAGTCCCCAAGGGACTTCTTATCTTTCTCCAGGTTACCCACAAGCCTTTGGGCCACCTCTCTGCCTGAATGCCTGGCATCATCAGGGTCGTGGATGGTACTGTGGAAGGAAGCTTCCCAATTTAGTGCTTTCCCATGTAGGCTGGATGCAGGGGTGTCGTCGCATGGGCTTGCCTAGCTGCACTCACTCTCAGCTCAGATGAGACGCACCCCAGAAGTCAAGCCTGCAGCAGGAGTGAGGTATAAATCTGGGCTCAAATATGATTCAACCTAAAGGAGCTGGATGACTCTTCCCAACTGGACGGGGTTTAATGGGAAAAAAAAGTCACATCCCAACCTGTGGTCCAAAATCCAAGTGCCTAAGCAAGGATGACAGCACAGGAGAAGAGAAGAAAGCTCTAGGGCTTTCATTAGCGGCACCCTCCATGGGAGTTCCTGCACACACTTGTTTACTCATTGCCTAGATGCTCACCATATGCCAGGAGAACGGGCATGAGCAGAGGGCAATCCCTGCCTCTAGGGAGTGTGCACTCTACTGCAGATATCCTAAAACTTAATGCCATTTTAGATTTCACTACTGAAAGAATTCTGAGGTCCTTCTATCTTTGTGGGTCTAATTTCTCTCTGCATTTTTTTTTGTTTTTGTTTTTGTTTTTTTTTTTTTTTGAAGTAGGGTCTCCTCTAGCCCAGGCTAATCTGGAATTCACTTGGTCGTATCAGGGTGTCCTTGAACTCACGATGATCCTCCTACCTCTGCCTCGCAAGTGCTGGGGTTAGAGTCATGTGCCACCACACCCGGCTCTATTTCCCTCTGTAATCTAGTTCTGAGAACCTAACACATCTTCAAGTTTGTTCCTTTGCGTGATCAGTAGAGGACATGGGGAACCAGACTATTCCAGGACCTTTGTCTAAAGTCACAGCTTTATTAGCAGAAGTCAAGCCCAGATGTGACAATAGCAAGAGAATTGCTACTTAAGGAGAAGTAGCCCCCAAACTCCTTTTCCAGAAGCCCCCTAGAGTCCATGGAGGAGCTGGATTCCATCTGTCCTGGCAGTGGCTGTTTTTCCTCTCTAGGGCTGTCCCTGGGTCTTGAAGCTAAGAGAGGAAGTCAGCTTGAGACAATGTGAAGGTAAGGGAGTCATGCCACTCGGGGCCAAAAAAGAAAGAAAGAAAAAGAAAAAGAGAAAGAAAAAGAAAAAGGAAAAAAAGCCAGTTCCCAGCCTTTTGTGTAGCATTCTCTTAAACACCAGGAATGTATGTAATATAGATGGCTTTTGGTGGGTCAGCAAAGACCAGGGATTGAACAGAGAGATACAATGTCCCTCTTACTCTGGCTGAGATAAATCCAGAAGGCCAGGCTATCAGTAATCAATGAAGGATTCAGGATGAAGGTGAGTCTGGGGGAGGAGGTGTACAGCGCTGGCCAGTGCCCCATTCCCATCAGAGACTCTGTGTTGTCAAACTTGAACTATCTAGGCATGACTTGGTACAGGCATAGCATGTTTTCTGGAAGAAGTGGCCACAGGAAGCCAGATGTTTGGTAAAGACTCTGAAGGGCCCCAAAGGCTCAGCATTGCCTTAATAAAAAAAGACCCACTTGTTTCTTTCTCTGTAGGCAGAATAGAAGGGAGGTTAGAGGGAAGGCAGCAGGTAGAGGCCACCGCAGAGAGTCGAGGTTAGAGGATGATGCGTAGGAAAGGGGGCAAATTTGGTGAAGGAGAGGAAGAAGCATTGGATAGGGAAGAGGCTGGGAAACTCAACTGGGAAATCCAAGCCGCCCTCTGCTCTGAAGCAGGGACAGGTCCCTTACACTTGTCTGGCAGCGCTGAGGATGCTGGGATTGTAGATGCTGACTGTGGTCAGTCTTGGATGCCAGCTGCATGGGAATGGAATGGGGCCTTGGGTGACACAACTCTCTTCAGTGGAGAGCTGACATCTGAGGGCTGAGCCCTCCTCACCTCAGGGGGCCATGTACTTCATTTCCAACGGGGATTCTGAGTGGCACCAGGGGAGCCAGAACAGAGCTGTCTGCAGCCTGGGTTGCCCCTTTTCCTTTTCTTGTTTACAATCAGCACACCTGTTTGGACACAAGGAGGAGTAGCTAGCCTTACCTGGGACAGGGACATGAGCCCAAGGTACCTTCTCCAGCCTGGGGCTCTGGGAGCCTGGTGTACATGACTATGTTCCACAAAGGGCCCTGCCAACTACATGGCAAGCCTCCCCTTGCTGTCTCCAGTCACCAAAGGTGCTTCCTCAGCCATATGTATGACCACAGGACACCGTTCCTGTTGACAGAGCCCCTACCTACTGCCCATGGCCTCACCTCTGTCATCTGGAATTCTCATAGCACATCGGTGACACAGGTGTCATGGTCCTTATTCACAGAGGGGCCTTCTAGGACTCAGGGAAAGACTGTTCATATGAGGACTCATAACCATAAAGAGCAGGGCTAGGCACATCAGGATCATCCCTAGCTCTAAACAACGGGGCTTCCCTTGGGCCCTAGTATTTAAAGAACCCATCTCTACCCTGGACCTCTTCCCATTGAGATCAGGCCAGGCCGGAAGGCCTGCCTACCTAGAACTCTGCCCTGACCCACACCACACTCCAGGCTCCCAGCTCTTCAAGTCTCTGCATAAAGTCCCAAGGCTCCTTTCAGGCGTGCACAGGCCTCCTGCTTGGCTTCTTGTTGCGTAATATACACTGTCTTCATTTATGTGCAATGTGTCTGAGGGAAGATAGGGGCTGTGAGTTCGGACAAGTGGCAAGAAAGCCACAGCTTCTCAATGGCTGAATGGGGCTGAGCGTATAGGGCTCCCTCAAGACTAGCCCAAAGAGCTCAGAATCCTACACTTGAACTCTGTAACAGAACCAGGACAAAGGTCTTCTTGTCAAAGTGGGAAGACATAGGGTTTGGTTCACAGTTGTAGATGGCTTTGTCATCTTGAGCTATGTCTATGTCAGTACTGAAGACCTCTCTGGTGCCTGTACCCTAGCCCTGCCAGTGTCCCACCTCCTCCTGTGGACAGCCCACAGCTCCTGAATTCTAGAGACTAGCCCTTGGAGTGTGGAAGGACAGAAACCTGGCTACCCTAGGCATTAGACGAGGTTTTCTTGGGTTCTGGTGGTCAGCGACAGCCCATAGCTGAGCTCTGGACATCCGGGGAACTGCTGTATTTTTACTTACTTGAGGATTCAGCTCAAAGAATCCTATCCTCAGGGGACTCTTTCTTCTGAAATCTTCCCTGACCATGCTGCCTCCTCCTCACCCAGGTTCCCACTAGGCTCGGGCTTCTCTTCCTCTCAGCCCCTTCCTGCCCTGCTCCTTTTCCTCAGGTCCTCCTCCCTAGTCTTGGTAATCTTAGTGACCGCTAGGTTCCCTTCCTGAGGTTTGGTCATTCACATAGAGGATTCCAGAACCTCTGGTGGCCAGGGGGAGGGGCTCCTCTGTAATGGTGGGGTGTCTGGAAGCATGAGTGGCCCTGATGAGATAATTCGTTTTTATTTTTACTAAACCCATCACAGTCCACTGACCAATCTCTTTCACAGTGGATATTTTTTTTCCTTGTCAGGTAGTATGTGGTGCCTGTGCTGTAAAGATCTAGGTAGATCATTGCATGAGCATGTGCAGGTTTACACTTATGACCATGCAGATGTTCGGGGACGTCTAAGGACCTGAGCGCCCTGGTAGGTATGTCCCATTGTGATTTTCTGTACGCCCTGTACTTACACAGCCAGAACAGTCCAGATCCAAGGCGGGATTCTGGATTTGAGGCACCTGAGACTTCCAGGCCTTGTGCGAGGCTGCTGGTAGCTGGCCTTCTGATGGGGAAGCTATCCGGGACCACGTGGACACAGCAGTGACAGCCCTGATAGGCCAGCACCATCTGACAGGCAGCCGAAAGCACCCATGGCAACCAAGGAGCTATTGCAGGGTTCTTTATAAGGAGGTGCCCAGGATCCACCTCAGCGACTTCTAAGAGCCCTTTCTACATCTGCAGCCACACTCCTGTTTCCTCCTGCAAGAGCCCTTAAGCACACTGCTGTCTTAGCAGAAGGCACTGGCCACTGGACAGCTTTATGGTTTTCATTCATGCACAGCCATGTCGCCATTGTTGAGTCTCCTGGACCTATTTCTCCTGATGTTTTGGCTTGCTTATACCAAAGCCACCTCTTACAGAGAGCTACAGCTCACAAAGACCCATCAATGCCTCTCCCCCCCCCCTTTTGCTATGTAGACAGTAGGAGAAGAGATGGTTGGGTCTCAAACTGGACAATTCACCTCAGAGGTTTAGAATTGAGAATATTGGCCAGAACGAGGTGCCTAGTGAATTGTCTGATGATATTCTTTCCTGACCTTGCCCTTGACTGTGCAGGAAAAGAAAAAACAACATGGAGTAGCCAGTGGCAAATCCTAGAGTCAAGATCTGAGTAGTGACTCTCTGTGTTTTCCTCTCCTCTACCTCCTCAAGCCAGTGACTTTAGTCTTGAGGCCCACTGAACTGTTTAGGACCTCATTCCCAGCCCCTCACTCCCAACTCCAGTCCTCTGAGTGGGGCTCAGGCAGACCCAGGTGTTAAGTCAAGCTGGAATGCTTACTAGTGAGAATAAACAGCTTTTCTAAGCCCCTATAGCCTGTGCCTATAAAATGGGAGTAGAGAGAATTATCTCTCAGGGATAGTTTTCAATGAATACTTATCTATAAACCCTGCATGGCCAGCATTGGCTGGGTGCTTATTAAATGATACGTTTACCTTCATCAACCGCACCATCACTGTCAGCCCTGGGTGAACAGACTATCCCTGCTTGTGAGGGAGGAGGGACATAGGATAACCAACGAAAGGAGACTTTGGCACAAGGCATTTCAAAGAGGCCCAGCCTGGAGTAGAGTTTGGAGAGCTGGGCTAACCTATGATAGTCAGACCAAGGGGCTCAGCTAGTCCCAGATTCCCAAATATTCCTCCTCTTACATCCCATTCTGACTTGTGTCCTTCATTTAAAAATGTAGGACATGGGCTGGAGGGATTGCTTAGTGGTTAAGGCATTTGCCTGCAAAGCTAAAGGACCCAGGTTTGATTCCCCAGGACCCATGTTAGCCAGATGCACAAGGGGGTGCATGTGTCTGGAGTTCATTTGCAGTGGCTGGAGGCCCTGGAGTGCCCATTCTCATTCTGTGTATGTCTCTCTCTCCATCTTTCTCTGTCAAATAAATAAATAATAAAATACTATTTTTTAAAATATAGGGCATGTGAGAACAACCCAGAGTTCCGGCGCCAGGCAGGTCTGGGCCTGAATTCACAGTCCCCTCACAAGATGCATATGCTTAGTGAAGTCGTGTACTTCCCCAAGCCTCAGATTCCTCTTTTGGAAGATGGACACGGTGCTTGCTTCCCTACCAGAGAAATGGTGGGCTGTACACATGAGTCTCATGTGACTAGTGCCCTACCTGATATGTAAGAGGTATGCTTTCCTAGTAGTCATGCCTACTCCTCGTGTGGGTTCACCTACTGCCAGGAAGGGCTTCATTCTTATCACATCAGGGCCGCTCGGTCACAGTCATGCAGTGTCCCTAAGAGTCCGGGCTCCCTAAGAGAAGGTCGAGCATGTCGATTGCTAGGTGAGTGCAACCCTGTACACCACGGGCCATGTTCTAGTGCAAAGACTGTGAGTTCGAGCCACTCTGAGACTACATAGTGAATGCCAGGTCAGCCTGAGCTAGAGTGAAACCTTACCTGAAAAACAATAATAAAAAAAAAAGATAAAGGCAGTGATGAGTGCGGCTCTGTGGAGCTGTTGTAAAGACTGACTGAAGCCTGGCATGGAGCGCGCCTGCACCACAGTCAGGGGCTCAGCAAGTGCAAGCAGTCAGGAATCTGTGTCAAAGTGGGCAGGTGTTGCCATCTTTACCTTGTTCATTTCCCAGTTTCCCTGTTTTCCCAGTATGGGTGGATCAGAGATTTCCAAGGGTATGGCCTCCTAGTTAAAAGCCAATGTCAAAAGGATTGTCCAAAGGTTACTTGATGTCTACGGGTAGCTATCTTCTCTGGTCAGTCTTGAACTTCTGGCCCCTTTGCCTTCAACTTCCTGTAACAAGGCAAAACCCATGGGTTGAAAGGCCTGAAGGAGAATCCTGGTTCTGCCACCTACCAGCAGTGCCATCAGGAACCAGTGGCCCCCCTTTTCTGCTCAGCAAGGGACAAAATGACTTGGATTGCTGCGAGACTCAGGAAAATCCAGTGAGATCAGGTTTGGGACCACATGAGAACCTTACAATGATAGTAGATGAGGAAAGTAAAAACCCAGTGACATTACTTTAGGCCACGTATACTTCTCTCAGGTCTCAGTGTTCTTGCTTATAAAAGGAGAGTCTGGGGCTGGAGAGATGACTTAGTGGCTAAGGCATTTGCCTGTGAAGCCAAAGGACCCAGGTTCAATTCTGCAGGACCCCCATAAGCCAGATACACAAGGAGTACATGCGTCCGGAGGCCCTGGCATGCCCATTCTCTCTCTGTCTCTCTTCTCCCTATATCTCTCTGCTTGCAAATAAATAGATGAAATTTTAAAAAGGAAAGTCTGGGGTCACACTGGCCTCCCCAGAGTGATAGTTCACAAAAGGCAAGGTGCCGGCTTAGATATGCTGGGTGAAGGCTACACGCTGTTGGACTTCATGGCATGCACTGTGCACTAGTGACTAGAAGATGTGAAAACAAACCTGATGTAGCTTTGCACAGCCTGGGTTTTACTCATTTGACTGTAGAACTGCATAATTAGGATTAGTCCTGCTCCCATCTTCTCCCTGCTATTATTTTCATTAACTGCTGGCCATAACTCCAATGCCAAAAATACTCCTTCGGAAACAGCTGAGTGAGCAGACGAATGGGACCCTCACAGTAATTCCCCAGTTGTTGCAGACATTGCCTGGAGCCTTCAAGAGGCAGGACTCTAGCAGGTCAAACTGTGCCTCCATGTCCCGCAGGTGCCTTCCTGATTCCGTACACGCTGTTCCTCATCATCGCCGGGATGCCTCTGTTCTACATGGAGCTGGCTCTGGGGCAGTACAACCGGGAAGGGGCAGCCACCGTGTGGAAGATCTGCCCTTTATTCAAAGGTAAGCAGGGTCTGGGAGATGTCAAAGGCTTCCCTCCCCCACCCCCGAAGCTCTTTTTTAGTACCCTCAGGAGATCTTCTCCAACAATGAGACCTAAGGGGCAGCAGCTTTCATGTGGGGTTCAATGCCTTAACAAGGCCATGTGTTCCCACCATTCAGATTTACATAGAGAGACTTGGCATTTCAGGCACAGCATTAAGCCTGGGTTCTAGGATAGGCTGTATTAGCAGAGGAGAGAAGAAGAGAGGGGGACAGAGGGAGAAAGGGAAGAAAGAGATTGAGATTTTATTTTTATGTATACAGAGATATCAGAAGTCCCAGTATTCTCTTGCTCTCGTGGCAGACATGATAAGTTAATCACAGATGTTTCAAGCTCAGACAGGAAACTGCCTTAGAAAGCTTACTAGAAAAGCCATATTGATTGATTACAGTTGGTATGAAAGATGAATCAATTTGCATATGGACTTAGAGCAAGTCTGTTGGAAGTGGCCATGACAGCTGCCATTCCTTGTCCTCTCGGACAGCTGGGAGAAGGGTGTGGAGCAAGGCCTAGTATTTCTCAAGCACTGGTGACACCTGAGGACAAGCATGGTTCCCAGGAGCCTCTTCTCACCAGACAAGTGTCCCTTGAGCACCGTCTGTGTCCTGCAGGCAAAGACAGGCAGATGCCAAAGCTGGTTAGTCACCAGCAATCCTACTCAAACTGACTTTCTATGCTTTTTAAAAGCTATTACTTGCTGGGATTGGTGGTGCATGCCTTTGATCATCGCTGTGAGTTTGAGGCCAGCCTGGAACCCTACCTCAAAAAAAAAAAAAAAAAACAACCACAGCAAGATTATCACTTATTGTGAAGTTAGTATATAAAGTGATGGATGTCATGATGGCATTTTTCATACATGTCATTATACTGTGATTTATGAGAGCTGTCACTGAAGTCTAGGGATCTGGTCAGGTACAGTTTGATTTGGAATCTCTGTGTCTCTCTCTCTTCCTCTCTCTCTCCCTCTCTCGCTCAGCCTCAAGTATGTTTTCTTCCTTGTTAGCATCATTCCTGGGTACATTCTTATCAACTGCTAGCAAAGATTGCTATAAACAACTACACAGTTAAATTATACCAAGTTCAGCACTTGAAAACAATCAAACAAATGAACAAACACCAACAACAAATCATTTTATATTCAAGGCCCCAAAGATGATTCTCCCTGATTTGGTGTTAGTCATATGACTGAATCCAGCCAATCACTGTTGGCTATGGAGAAGCAGCATTCTGAGTGGCCAGGCTGCTACATGAAGGAAAGGTCAGGGTTTCCCTCACCCAAACCTTACAGGCAAGAATTGTTTAAGGATAATCCGGCAATGCTGAGCATGCAAGAAAATTGTCTGCTCTAGGCAGAGCCATTAAAGTATCCTTCAAGAAGCTTCCAAGACATACAGACAAGTGGCGTATTGTCACATGAAGCACGCAGTTGAGGGGGCCCAGGGCTCACCGTGGGCTGAGATCCAATCAGGAGTTCTTTGTTTAGGCTTCCCAGAAGCAGTTTCTTGCAAGGACTGAAGTAGGAGGAGTTATCTGGGAAGGTGAGAGGGTCTCCAGGAGGCAGCCTATAAAAGGGTGGGCTATCTGGCCAGCTGTATGTTTGGCAAGGAGAGAGAATGTATAACACACCCTGTGCCATCCTGTCCAAGAGGCCAGAGAGTGGGGTGGAGTGTTTCCAACTCCTGACATGACGTTAGGCCATGGCACTTCCGCCTTGCCTGATGAGCGGGCAGATAAGGTGACAGTGTCCAGAGAGACAGCCTTCAGGCAAAGAAAGGACTAGAGCTTGCAGAATATGGGTGGGGCTCTGACAATCTGCTATGGAAACATAGAGGTGCAGGAGTCCAACATGCAGTGGCTGGAGCCCAACTGTCCAGGAGAGGTGGCTGTGGGCTGGGCTGGGAGTGCCTGACCCCTTTGTCCCC
This sequence comes from Dipus sagitta, assembly GCA_036346955.1. Taxonomy (NCBI): domain Eukaryota; kingdom Metazoa; phylum Chordata; class Mammalia; order Rodentia; family Dipodidae; genus Dipus; species Dipus sagitta. The sequence goes on from CM070770.1 coordinate 236,940,699, forward strand.
AACCCAGGAGTGGGCTATGCCGTGATCCTCATTGCCCTCTACGTCGGCTTCTACTACAACGTCATCATCGCCTGGTCACTCTACTACCTCTTTGCGTCCTTCACCTGGAACCTGCCCTGGACTGACTGTGGCCACGCCTGGAACAGCCCCAACTGCACTGACCCCAAGCTTCTCAATGCCTCTGCCTTGGGCAACCACACCAAGTACTCCAAGTACAAGTTCACGCCAGCTGCTGAATTTTACGAGTAAGTCATGGATGCCTCATCCTGGGCACACAGAGGCTTGGGCAAGATCTGAGGCAGAGCTAGGAAAAACCATAAACCAGACAGGGGAAGTACTAGGCAGCATTTGAGACATCCAGACCTGATGCTAACCTAGGAGTCGAGGGACAACAATAAACAGGGAAGCTGGAGGAGCTTCTGGTGCAGGACGGGAGACTAGTGCCCATTCTGCCAGCAAGCGGACAGGAAGCAAGAATGTATTAGAGACCATGTTCACCCATTAGGACATAGAAGGCACTTGGGAGAGGCAATTGTTCTTCGGAGGCAAAGCCACCTATGTGGGAGAAATTAACCCTGGGAAGAAAAGACACTTGATCTAGTGGGAGGGGAGGGAAGGCTTCTCTGAAGAGGTGACATAGAAACTGATGACATGAGCCACAGTAACATCCACGGGGCTCAGCTGGCAGACAACAGCACTGTCTGGAACCCACGTCAATTTGATACTGAAGATGTCTGGTCCACCCCGTGCTGCTGTCTCTGGGGGGGGGGGGCAAGTAGTTGGACCTTGTGAGCAAAATCCAAGAAGTGAGAAGCAGGCCAGCTGTACGTCGACTTTATTTGTATCATGTATTATAATATAAACACTATTTGTATCATGTATGCATGGGAGGAGCTGGCTGGCAGCAGAGGACAAAACAGAGATTTTTTTTTTTTAATATGGACTAGGTTAGAGATGTAGCTCAGTTGGTATAGTGCTTGCCTAGCATACACAAAGCCCATAGATTCAGTGCCCAGCATTGCATGAAACTGTATGTGGTGGCGCATGCCTATAATCCCAGCACTCTGGAGATAGAGCTAGAAGGATCAGAAGTTCAAGGCTATCATTGGCTACATAGAGTTTGATGCCAATCTAGACTACATGAGCCCTTACATCCTAAAACAAAACAAAAAAGAGCTCAAGATTTAGGTTAGTAGTAGAGCACTTGTGTAGCAAGTGCGAAGCCCTGGGTTCAGTCCCAAGGCAGGAATGAAAGAGAAAAAGGGGGAAAACAGAGAGGAGAAGAAAGAAAGAAAGAAAGAAAGAAAGGAAGGAAGGAAGGAAGGAAGGAAGAAAGAAGAGAGGGAGAGAAAGAAAGAAAGAAGAGAGGGAGAGAAAGAAAGAAAGAAGAGAGGGAGAGAAAGGAAGAAGAGGGAAAGAAAGGAAGGAAGGAAGGAAGGAAGAAAGAAAGAAAGAAAGAAAGAAAGAAAGAAAGAAAGGAAGGAAGGAAGGAAGGAAGAAAGGAAGGAAGAAAGAAAGAAGTTAGAATGATTTCACAAGTTGAAAAGTTGTAAAACAAAAATAGTATCTATACAGAATATCCAATTTCTCCTAACAGTGACCTCTTGCATAGCCACACTACAATATAGAAACCAAAAAATTAACATTTACATCTGATTAACTAGTCTACTGTAGACTTCATGTGAATTTCACCAGTTTCTCTCCAAATGTCTCTTTCCCGTGTTCAGTTCCCTCATCTCCTTAGTGCCCTCTCATCTGTGAGAGCCATTAGTTTTCCTTGTCTTTCACGACCTTGACACTTTTGAAAAGTACCGGCCAGTGAGTCTGTGAAATGAGCCTCGGTGTGAGTCTGTCTGTCGTTTTCTGGTGCTCTGATTGAGGGTGTGCACTTTTGACAAGGACACCATAGCGATGTTGCTGCGCCCTTCTCAGCCCTGCCAGGAGGACGTGATGCCAATTTGTCTTACTACCTGGGATGTTAACCTTGAACGTGGCAAAGGTAGAAGATGTCAGATTCTTCCCAAGCAGGGAAAATATTTTTTAGTCTTTTAGAGAGATGCTTCAAGTATTATGCAAGTATCTCTGACCCTCACCTCTTAGCACCTCCTGATAATTTTTGCAAAGATGGTGGCTTTGGTATTTGTCGAATTGGAATCTTCTGTTTTTATCATTCCTTTTAGAGTCATTAATTATAATACCCTTGTCCTTTCTCCCCTGTCTTTAGTCAATTTACTATTTTGTATTAGAATAGGCTGATGGATATTTATTTTATTCTGTGGTTTGAACCTAGAGCCATCACTTTAATTTGTTGACCCCCTGATTCCTCTTAGTCTGGACTCCATCCTTCTATGTCCTTGAGGAATGGAGCAGTCATCTTGTTTTGTCATTGAATTTTAAATGTTTGCATGGCACTGACCTTAGAAGATAACATCTATATTCTTGATCCCTCAGACATGGAGTTCCATTTGAGTGATTCCTATACACATTAGCAGTCAAGCACCAAGTCCAGGTCAAAAACTGTGGAATTGGGCAGATAAATGCCACTGGACTCCACCCTTGGAGTATGTGTGATCTAGAGCACAGGCTCCACCTTTCTAAACACGAACAGAGGGGGGTCTGTAGGTTGAGCCTTGCAGGTAGCATGTGTTCCTGTTCATAAACTACTTTATTTTACCCTTCTCTCACAGGTCATATGTTAGTAGGTGACAGCTTAGGAGACCATAATTTCTTAGTTACTGGTGTTGCAGTTGTTGGAACACAACACCTGCCCAGAAGCAGCATGTGGAAAGAAAGGATCTATTTCAGCTTGTAGTCTTACGTGAAAGTTTCATGATGGCAGGGAAAGCATGGCAGAGCAGACGGAGAGTATCATATCTTGTTACAACAGCTAGACAGCAACAGTAAGAGCAATCAAGCTATTGAACACATAGTCAGGATGAACCTCAAGGCCAGCACCTAGTGACTCACCTGCTCCAGCAAGACTACACGTCCCAAAGGCTCCATCGGCTAGGGACTGAGTATCAGACTTAATCACAGACACATGAGGCTATGGGAGAAAATTCACATCCAAACCACTACACCTGGTCTTTAGATTGTTCCAATGGAACTTTCTGCAGTGATAGAAATGGTCTATACCTGCTTGGTCTGATCCAGTAACCACTTAACATATAGTTGGCAAGCAGTTAAAATATGACAGGAACTTGGTGCTTAATTTAATTTAATTTAATTTTAATTCACTGAGCTTTCAATAGCCATATGTAGCCAGTGATTACTATGTGGGACAATTCAGACCAAGAGTGAGAAAGGATAACTTACCACCAACAAAACTGAAGGTCATTCCCCTTCAGCCCCATATACTCTCTAAGCAAGGGCCTGAGAATGAGTCCTGGGAATTTGGAGAGTGTGGCTATTCTAGAATCATTTCTATTCCTGCCTTCCTGGTGTAGTAGGATCAAGAAGATTCAATTTGCTTAGAAGTGACCTCTGTAAAGTTGGTGGCCTTATGGAGATCAGGGAAATATGACCTTAGAACTCAGGAACTACCTTTACCAGATCTTCAGAGATAATTGGAAGGGTTTTAAAAATATTTTATTTTTATTTTTTTTATTTCAAAGAGACAGAGAAAGATAAGAAGAGAGAGAGGGAGGGAGAGAATGGACAAACCAGGGCCTCCAGCTGCTAGAAACAAACTCCAGATGTATGCGCCACTTTGTGCATCTGGCTTACGTGGGTCCTGGGGAATGGAACCTGGGTCCTTTGGCTTTGCAGGCAAGTGCCTTATCGCTAAGCCATCTCTCCTGCCCAGTTGTAAGTGTTTTGCACCTACATATCCACCAGCCTCCATCTGTGGTTGCTATGGGACTTGAATTAGGCATGAAAAAATTTAGATGGTTCTGTCATTGGCCGTATTATTCCTCAAAGGATCTGCTGTGACTTCAAATGGGCATCTGCTGTAACAGCACCATTCCTGCCTCCCTCCCTGTCACATTGACAGCTAACCACTTACCACATGCAGCATATTCCCAGCCAACTTCTTCCTATGAATGATCCTGCTTTAGGCCTCACACCAACCTGCTAAGATCTCTGCAGCTCTTGTTCTTACTGAAAATACCAGGTGGCTGTATTTCACAGATGACACCTCCAAACCCACAACCACATGGCAAGTACCATGCACAGACAAGATTTGGAGGCAGGCAGCCTGAACTCGTAAGTAAGTGTGAGAAGGAGAGAACTTCCTCTCTTGCGTACCCAAGGCTGTACCTCTCCTGACCCAGGCCCCAGCTCTGCTGGAGAAGGAAACTACAGAGTCTGCCCTCTTGACGCTGAGTGCTGTGTTGGACTCTATCATTATCTGTCGCTGTCATTGTTCAGAGATGTTGTCATAGTCACAACTCCTATATGTTCCACTTAGATCATGTCCCAGCCACATGCAAGATACTTTTCCTAATACTGACTTTTAATCCTGACTGCTGCAACCTAAAATGATCTTCGCTTTATGAATGAACAAGTATGAATCAGCAAGTGAAGTGTCCAAGGTCATCCAGTTCAGGAGTAGCATTGGAAGTGAGTTTGCACCCAGGAAGTATGGCTTCAAAGCCCAGTTCTTAGCACAGCAGTTCTAACCCGGGGAGTTTTAAAGCACCTTGCTGCCTGGGTTGCGGGCCCAGGGACTGAGCTCTCACTGGTCTGGGTGCAGCCAGGGTACATGGATTTTCGTCAGCAGCATCTCCTGCAGCTCTAACATCCTGCTATGGTTGAGGGCCCTGAGCTTAGAACACTACAGTTCCTTGCCCCTGTAGTGCCAGGCTGACATCTCTATGGTCTCTTGGAAAATCTAGGGCCTCCTGCATTCTTCTCCTGAGGTACATGGCCTCATAAGACCCCAGAATTGTAGGAGAGCTTCTGGGTGGAGGTTCTTGGGAGTTTCTTCCTATGTAATGTGTGGTTTGGACAGAGAGGTGGTGAGGGACATCAGGGCAGGGCTGGCAGTCAGTCCACATAATTGATTGCACACTTCTGTATGCTCCTTTCAGAGCAAAATGCAGGGTTCTTTAGCTCCTGGCAACCTTTGTTCTTATAAATTAAGCTGGTGAACCATTGTCTCCTCATCTCTCATCTAGTTACTACCTGACCCCTCCTTTGACATCTAAGTGGCCAGCACTTTTGTTACAGGAGACTCCCAGCAGGGGCGGGGGGGTGGCAGCTGAGTTTGGAGGCCTTGAGTGCTTTCAATGTAATCCCACACTTCTTCCAGGCCCCACTGAGAGTGGAATATGCTGGAAGAAGATGACATTCTTGTATATAGCTCCAAAGGTCTTGGGGGATTAAAGAGCAGAACACAGGGCTAATTTCAATAGCCTTCTTCCCTACAGAGCTCTTCCTCTTCTCTTTTCCTTGGGCTAGTACCCCCTACAAGCCTTCATAGCTACCCTGAACTAGGCACTGAGCATCCTCTTATACCCAACTCCCATCCATCTAATCTTCACAGTCTATAGAGGTAGAAATCACTCCCATGGAAGGACAAGAAAGTAGAGAGGCTCAGGTTTAGATATGTGACAGAGCTGTATCTGAGCCCATGTTGTTTGACCCAAGGCACCCGCCATACACAGACCCCTCTGCGGTGTTTTTCTGCTGTCCTGTTAGAGTCTCTAGTGAGAATGCATTGGGGGCATTGGGAGCAGCAGTGCAGGGGTCCCTGCAGATAGACAGGAGCCCTTCTCATGCTTTTCTGTCTCACCTTAATCCTGTATGTGAGCTTCACAGAGCACAGTGCTGCCCTGGGCTGCCTTGGGACTGTATATGGCACACATGTCTTTTATTGAAGTATTTCTGCTTTAAAACCACTCATCTCAGTCTGGGGAGCCAGCAAACGGGACTCCTAGTGACAACCCTGTGGAGATGAGATAATTTTTTTCACTCTTTCCACAAGCCTTCTGGTCAGTCTTATTACCATATTGTACTCACTTAGACTGATGAGCTGAACATAGCGTTTAAGGAAACAAGACTGCTGTTCTTCCCAGACTCTGGCCCTGAAGCCCGACAACCCCACAGATAAAAGAAAGCTATCAAAGCCACGAGCTTACCTGGAAAAGACACCTCCACTGAGCATATATTGAGAACAGAAAACTTCTTATCACCACATCACCCCTGTGAGGAAGGGAGTCCTCTAATACTGACCCTGTGCTTTCCAACCACGTTCCCCTCTGTGCTTCAAATGTCAAATGAGAAATAGAGTTTTTTTGGCCCATGGGCTTTGGAAAGCCTGGACAGTGCCCTTGGTGATGATTCATGTTCATTAAGCTGCAAGAAAATGAAAAGACATCCAAGTTCTTTGTGCCAAGCCCACCGCTGGAGAGGCTGGACTCAATCCATTGCTCCACAGTCAGCTCCAGGGTCTGGTTCATTTAGCTGATGCAGCAGCAGCAGCAGGAGGACCCTGAGAGTGGCCCCAGGTCCATTTGGGGAAGCCAGAGCAGTTCAGCCATGTGACTGGACACTAGGGCAGACACAAGAGTTCCATGTTTGTGTGTGCGATTTTAATAGTCAAAAAAATCAAATAGCAGTTGATACCGTTCAACTCGTGACCTCTGAAACGATTGCAGACAAGTAGACAAATTAGGCATCAGGGGTCAGGACAGGATGCCCTTTTTGGTTACACCCATTCACCCTATCCACTCTCTTCCCTCATTCTCCCCTCCTCCTCCCTTTTCCCTCTCCTCATTTCCCTTCAACTTCTTTCTTCTCCCTTCCTTCACTCTCTCCCCTCATATCCCCCTCAACTCTTCTTTCCTCTCCCTTCCCTTACTTCCCTCCCTTCACTTTCCCTCAACTCCTCTTTTTTTCCTTCTTACCCCCATCTTCTCTCTCTTTTCTCTTTCCCTTTCTCTCATCAGGAGAAGGGTCTAAGCCAGGCAATCATTTTTTGACTTGAAACTAGTAGAACTGGGTTTTTCTAGGCTGACTACTTGGGTTGAGAAATGTGTTCTAGGCTGCAGGAACAGAAGGTACAAAGATCAAGGGCTTAGAGAGTGTCCAGTGATTGTAGACAAGTGTCTTGCTCTTACCAGGAACAAAAGGCTGGGTGTGGCAGGGATGAACTCAGCAGGGGTGGCTTACAAATGGTCTCTGATGCTGAAAGGCTCAGCCTGTGTCCTCTAGAGCAGGATTTCACAACTTGACCCTTATTATTTGGGGTTCAATAATTCTTTCTTGGGAGGTAGTATGGGGTGGAAATGGTCCCTTCAGTGATATCCCTGGCCCTTCCCAGAGTATACTAACAGCATGCCCATCCATCCACATAGTATGTCCTGAAAGACCTCCAGACACTGGGGAGCGAGAACTGTATTAGGTGATAAAGACCTCTGAGGATTTGGAGGCAAAAGAGGGACAAGGTTAGGGTGATGTTTCAGATGGGTCATTTGCTGGTAGCACAAACAGTAGATTTATGAGAGCCAGTAGGAAACAGAGAGGTCAGGGTTGAGGGAGGTGGAAGAGCCCTTTTAGTAGTCCTAGAGGAAGATGATAGTGGTCTGGCCTAGGACAGGCTAGTGGGGAGGGAGAACCTGGCCTAGGAGGAGCCAGGCGCTAGGGGCTGATGACACAAGCAGATGTGGCAGGGGCAGTCTGAAGACACAGTTGGTGGCCTAGGGCTATGGGAACTGGCCATTTTGGAGGGATGTAGGTCTTTGTAGACCTTGATCACCTACACAAATATGCTCTCTCATTCATTCATGTTGTCCCCTATCTCTCCTTCCACTGCACTAAGAAACTGCCAACTCACCTCGACCTCCCACCCATGTCCTCAACAGAGTCCACCCTTGGCTGAGCTTTGTGAGCATTCATCCCATAGCCTCATCACAGATGCTGCGTACTGTTTCTTGAAGCCCTAACTCGGCCTTAGTGACAGTCACAGCCGCTGTCTGTGGAACATTTCTGGAGTTGGAGGCATGGCCCCACATTCTATAATTTCACCCTCATCAGAGCCATTTTGATGAAGAGGGGAGAGACTCAGAGATGGTATGCTTGCACAAGCCATTATCCCTGGCCTGCGGGCTCCATGTGGGCAGGATCAAAGCAAGCAGTGGAGAAAGTCTGGGGGAACAGGGAAAGGAACAGGTCACGTGGGACCTGAGGACAAGACCGGCAGGGGAGCCTGGCTGACTTCTGCACTGCAGTCTTCTGTTTTCTTGCATGTGCTTACAAATCCTAGATATCTGACATGAATGAATGAGTGAGTTACACAATACCAGCAGTAGCTTCCAGCCTCTCACATCCCTAGAAGCAAACGTTGCCTCCTTCTCAGGATGAGCTGGACACGTTTCCACACTGGGGCCATGTTCTCCTCTTCAGCCTTGAGCCTCCCTGAGTTCTTCAGCTGCTCCCAGTATAGGCAGCTACCGATGGCTCCTCCCTCTGACCATTTAGCCTTCAAAACTGTTACAAATTCATATCTCAGGAGACGCTCTGAGCCTATTTTCCCCCAAGAACACACAGTCGGTTGTATGTTGCCAGGGAAGTTGAGAGGTTCTGAAAGGTGCAAGTTGGAAGAAGCCTACAGCTTGGTTGGGTCTCTGCCTCTGGTCGGAGCTTGGGCTGCCCATTGGCATCACTTGGGGGGAATTTCAAAGATACTGCTGTCCAGGCACCATTCTTCACAGGTTCTGCTTTAATTGGTTAAGGGTTGGTGGGTATCAGTAAGTGCTTCAAGGCTACAAAATGCTTTAGTTTTCCAATTGTGCCATGAGGTGATATTTGTGTGTAGGTTGAGGACCTTGTTCTGATTTGACGTGCTTCAAATTACATTCATCTTCTTTCCTTTATGCTTTATGGAGGTGGAGGGGGTTGGCGAGAAGATAGATAAAAGGGGTGAGGAAAGAGAAAAGGAGCATGAGAGGGTTGGAGGAGAAGAAGGAAAATGAGGAAGAAGAGGAGGGAGACATTTGGACAGGCAATCAACTGTCTGCAGGTGGATAAACCTTTGCCATCAATGTGTCCACCCTGTGGGTTAGTGTACTCTTCTAGGGAAGGGCAATTTGCTGGACTACTGCTTGTCACTTACACAGTACTGTCAATTCATCAGCCGATCTCTGTGAGTGGTCTCCAGGCTGAGAGCAAATACTTGTAGAATAAGAGAGAGTGATGTAAGGCTTTGGGGGAAGTATGAGGTTTCCCTGGGCAATATGAAAGAACTGGAGGAGAGCTGGGACTTGAGCACAAATAGGGAGGAAGACTTCCTAACAGGATTAAGTGCGTGAGCTGGTGACTCACCTTTTTTTCCTTCCTAACTCTCTTTGGTATGGTCATGGGGAAACTCAGCTTCTTATGAAAGTCAGAGTGCCAGATTTAGCAAGAATAGTTGAGGACATTTATCTGTCCCTAATTCAGTGCTCTCCTATGAATTAACTGGCATAGCTGCCAGTCCTGGGCTGAGCCCTGGGGACCCAGGAATGATTAATCTTCATTTGTTTCCTGGGACAGCTTTGTGCAGTCAACCTCTGTATCTATGGCATTGCACACTGAAAATATTCGAGAAAAAATGTGTCCTTTCTGAACATTATAGACAAAAGTCTGATTACCATTTTTTTTCTGCAAGGATATAATATAGAATATTTACTTTTTAGTAGGTATTTTAAATAGTCTAGAGATGATCTACAGCAGGGCAAAGTTAAACATTTCTATCAGGGATGTTGGACCATCCAAGAGGAGATGACACCGAAGGCAGCAGATGTCAGCATTTGGCAGCTGACTGGAGCCTCAATATATGACTCACAAAGGGGGATGGGCAGAGACCATCCCAGGGGTCCACAGCTCACAAAACGCTTCCTTTATTGTGATTTTTACTCAGTGCTGCCTCCTATGTAGGAATATAAACCCACCAAGATAGGGACCATGTGCCAGAAGTTCCCCAAGTATACATGAGGCTGCAGCAGGCCCACATACAGCAGACCCTCCTTGAGGCCTGAGCGGTGTGGCTGCAGACATAGGTGGCACCAAGGCACTGCCTCTTAAGCTTGCTTGTCATGGCAGGGATGTGGGATTGTCCCCTGTAGAAAAACTCTGCCACTTGGGACCTGCCCGACTCTTTTATCAGCTGACCTTATTTGACCTAGACTGACTTTTATTAGATTCTAATTAGCAAATTGGCCATCACATTTGCCATTCTATTTTTATTCCATTGTATTGTATGGGGGACCTCAATCTTCCCAAACCCTCAGAATGCTTGTTCTGTTTTCTTTCATTGCTTAAAAACACACTTTTTACTGAAGGATAACATAGCACAAAGAAGTGAAAGTCGTCAAGGGCCAGCTAAGTGGAGGTCACGAATTGAACATCACCATGGGACCAGCACCTGACTCAGGAATCAGAGCATGACAAGCAGGACCCTCCGCAGGTGGCAATCCATACTTCCAGCCCAGGATGACTTCTAATTCCTTGGATTCATGTTGTGTCTTGTACACTTTCTATGAATGGAGTCAGACAGAAAGTGCCCATCTGACTGTCTTGTTAATCACAGCATTGGGTAGTGGAGGCTCATCTCCATGGAGACAGATGTACCATACTCCACCCTGCAAATATAGCTTAATCTATTCAGTCATTGTAATAGTGATGGCTAGTTAAGTGTTGTGCAATTTGGGGAGTTTTAGGGAAAAAGGCTTCTATTAACATTTTATAACATGTTCTGGGTGGACTACTTACAATTTCTGTTGGCTAAATAGGTAGGAGTGGAGTTTCTAGAGTATAGAATATACAGATTTAGCTTCTATAGCTAAGAAGAAATGTTTATTCTTGGGTCTCACTCTCCAGACAAGAGATTCTTAACTTCAGAAATGGGGACATTTTTGGATGAGATAATTCTCTGTTGGAGCCTACCCTGGGCATAGTAGAATGTTTAGTCTTTGTCTTCTAAATGCCAATGTCACCATGTTCCTTTAGGTCACATTAAGAAAAAAGTCTTAGACATTGTCTAATATGCTCCTGGGGGTGGCAGAGTGGCGTGCGCGCGCATGCGCGCGCACGCGCGCCTGTGTGTGTGTGTGTGTGTACATTGTCCTCTCTTCCTGCTGAAAACTGCTGGTCCAGAATGTGAGTTCTGGACATTCCCTGGCTTACCACCTCTCCCCCAGGACCAGCAAGTGGCACTTCAGAAAGCCATCCTGAGTACAGATCATGGCTAGCCAGTTCCACCACATGATGGCCAGGGCCTCAGAGTCAGGGAGTGTGGCTGGGTCTGGTCACCATCAGTGTGCATTTGGGGACTTGCTGGCTCGTGGTCACAGCCCAGGTCATCGTCCCTGATGCCCTTCCCTGTCCTACACCCAGGCGTGGTGTCCTGCACCTACACGAGAGTGATGGAATCCATGACATCGGCCTGCCGCAGTGGCAGCTGCTGCTCTGTCTGATGGTCGTTGTCATCATCCTGTACTTCAGCCTCTGGAAAGGAGTGAAGACGTCGGGAAAGGTAATGCCTCTGCTTCTCTCTAAGTTGTTAAGTTGGCCTGGAAAAGAAATGTGGTTGGTTCAAAGAAAGTCTGCTTTGCCCCCTCATCTCTGCCATCAACAATGGGCTGGAAAGATGGCCACAGAACAAATGTCTGTTTCCCTAAGCCTAAATCTGTGCATTAGCAGGTGAGGGGGTGCAAGTAGGTAAGACTTCCTCATCCTTGTCTTCCAAAATTTCCATAAGAGCACTGACCAGGGACTGGGGCATCCCCTAAGGCCTTGGAATAAAGCCTACAGTAACTATTAATAGATCTTAAATCCTCACCTAAGGGGCTGGAGAGATGGCTTGGCACTTAAGGTGCTTTCCTGCAAAGCCCAAGGACCCTGGCTCAATTCTCCAGTGCCCATGTAAAGCCAGAGGCACATGAGTCTGGAATTTGTTTTCAGTGGCTACAGGCTCTGGTGTGCCCATCTCTCTCTCTCTCTCAAATAAACAGACAAATAAATAAGTAAATAAGGTTAAAAATAAATTTAAATTCTCACCGGTGGCTCCATGTGAGTGTTGCCTCCTTCTACAGAATATGACCATTTGCTTTACTATAAAATCAATAAACCCCCACTTCACTCTGAATGCTTGAGTAAAAAAGAATGCCCCAGAAAGTATCTAGATGGTTGCTCTGTCATTTATCTCCTCTCAGTGCTGAGTGTAACCAAGGATTGGGTGCTTAGGAGGGAAAAATACAAGGTTAGATGGCCAATGAGGACCAGTCCTAAAGTGACATTTTGACCTTGGTTGATGACTCCCCTTGTAGTCACCTCTCTCAGGGAGTTATATGGGTTTATTCTTAGCCTGAGGAAGAGCATGGATACAACAACCTACTCCCCTTAAACCTTCTTGGGTATTAATGAGGAAATAGCTAGATCATGTTCTTTTAAATGCTTTGATTAGATATTGTTATGCTACAAACCACCCCAATCTGTAGTAACTTAAAATAGCAAACATTTTATTATGCCTCACAACTCCAGGAGTTGACTAGGATCAGCTGGGTGGTTCTTCTACTTTGTGTGATATTGTCTGGGACACATACATGGGGTTTGCCTAGACAGGAACATCATAGATGGTGTATATACAGTGCTGGCCATTGGCACTCACTCAGGGCACAGTTGGAACTCACAATCCAGAGCACCTTGGATTGTTTCCAGGTAGCATCTGTCTGTGGCCTGGGCATCTTGCAGCTGGCATCCTACTTCCCAGAGCATGTTCAATCAGACAAGACCCCGAGTGCAGAGCTATACGTCCAGTCTCTGCTTGCATCATACTTGCCATTGTCCCAGTGGCCACGACAAGTCCTGTGGTAAAGCCCAGAGCTCACATGTGAGGTGACTAGACACGGGTGTGAAATCAGCATGGGTCACAAGTCAGTTATCTACTATAATCAGATACATGTGAGTTTGAGATAAACTTTATTAAGCAACTGGTTTTGGAAAGTAATTCTCTTTAGTATTTTAGAGTTCTTGGTAATGCCCTTGAGAACAAAGGTAGGGTCAAGGGACTGACAGGCAGTGGGAATGGAATCTAACAAGAACTAGAAGTAGACTTTACTAATAGCCTCCTGGGGATACAGGATCTGCCTTAAGGAAGGACTTAAACAAAATACAGATTGGGGATGTGAGGAATTCTGGAGTAGAGCAAAATCTGTCTAGAACCTGGTACATAATATGTCTTTAGTAACCATTTATTGAACAATTAAAGGATGGATAGTCTAATCAGTTGAGAAGACTTCATTAAGTGTTCTTCTGAAATCAGTCAAATTTATTAAACATTTATGGATACCTACTATGTGCTACTAACATTAGTGGTATAAGAATAGATATAAGACAGATTCTTTCCTCTTATAATATGTGTGTATTCCTAACAGGCTATGAGTCAACCAATATCTCCAGTATTTTGATTCTATCAAGAGATATGCATGTATATCCCCCTTTAAATAAACTTCATATACTTGCTATTATGTAGTTTTTTTCTTTTATATTTTACTTTGGAAATAATTTCATATTAAGTGATTAGGTTATATACCTTATTAGTAATAAACACTTTAGGCTTTTGAACTGTCAAACTAACTTAGAAGGCAGTTGCATCTTTTTAAATGAAGTAGTTAGACAACAAGTGTATTGCACATAGTAAATACTAGCCATATTATGAGTTTTGCTCCAGCCATAACAGTCTCTATGCTAATGTGTACTTTGACTTGAGATAGAAGGTATTCCCTACCATGGGTCATGGTCCAAAAGCATGAGATGCTGCATTCATGGAGAAAGGGAGCTCTTCCAACTGTAAGGGTCTGTAAAGGCTATGGAGAACGTGGCATCTGTGTTGGGTCTGTAGGAACAGGCATGGGTAGAAATGAGAGAAAAGAGAAGGTTCTCACTGGAAGAAACTGTGTAAACAAAGCCACCAAGGCACAGAAACCCCAGCCCAGCCTTGCCAATGTTCTCTGTGCCTCTCCTGGCCTCTGCAGAGGCCTGGAGGGAAGTCAGCCTGTTCTGATGAATTGCAGAAGATGGGTGTGGGCCACCGCAGCCTTCTACTATTGCAGCCCAAGATTAAGTTCCCCACAGCCATTGCCAAAGGGGGTAGAGACTGCCCAAATTAATTTACTACTTGGCCAGAGCAGAGTATAAGTTTCCTACAGAGAGACTGTTGCTACCATGAGATCAGGAGGAACAGGCAGGGCGGAGCATAGTACAATCAGGAGGAAGAGCATAATGAAAATCTGTACCATAGTGTTACATCAAGGAAGTCTCCCATGTGGCAACGTAAAGAGTGAGGAACATGCATCCCCTCTCCATGTGTCCACTGAAGCCACAGCCCACATTTTGTGTAAGTCCCCTAGTTTTCTAGTGCCTGAACAGGCAGATGTTCTAGGCAATGCATGAGGAGGATATTTCTAGAATTAGATTCACTATGGCGATTCCTGTGCCCTGTTTTAAATTGTTTATATAAACTGGCTCATTAAGAAACCAAGAATGTTTCTTATTTCTTCCATGAATTGGTCATGACCTTTTCTTAGTAGGCCTCAAGTCACAGAATGGGCTTGAAATGAATTGCAAATATACTTACTTCCCTTCTGACAAGTGAAGACTATGTTTAGTAAGATGCTGACTCTGAACAGGGGAAAGAGGCTACCCAAGACCACATAGTGACAATTGTGTCGGGAGCCATTGAACACCTCAGAATAGGAGGAGGCCAGAAGCCGTGTTTGCTCTGCTAGAGCCCCACGTCCTCACCCACTCTATTTACATTTGGGCTTAGTTTTGAAAAACCTCAAGCTACCCTTTCCTGGGAGATCAATCAAGGTGACAAGGACCAGCCACCCCTCTTTGCACACCTCATTCTTTGGGTTTGAGAGATGGGGATAGATGAACCATTCCTTGAATGCTAGTAGAGATGATGGATTTGGGGAGAGAGAACGTCAGACCAGTTCAAAGGCAATCTGAGCTGTAGAACATTTAAATAACAGGTAGTTTTCTTTGTTTTTTTTTTCTCCCTTTTAAAAAAACTTACATTCAAGTCATAATTCTAGCCAAATCTTCCCACTACTGTGTCAATACAGGCTGGTCCTGGCTTGCCTTAGTGATTTGATTGGATCAGGTTATACTGAACAACATCATTTGCATATGGGCCATGCATTTGCTAAAATATTTATAACTTGTTGTTTCCTCAAGTAACATTAGGGCATACTCCATTCCCCATAAGTGCTTTTGTATAAAAAAAATTAAAATAAAACTGTCTTCATTGTTAGGGAAAATGTCGCTAAAACTCAGCTCAGAGGGTCATAAATTCTAAGTATATATAAGTGAAGTTAATTCAGTCTCACTGTGGTAAAGTTAAATGATTATAGTCTCATGTTAGAGAAGAACAAAGAGCCAGTCAAACACTGCTGCTCCAAGGGCAGTGTGTGAGAAGATCCCCTCCAGGGTTTGTGAAAATTCAGATCCATGGCTGCTTCTTAAAAATATTATTTTATTTTATTTTATTTGAGAGACAGAGAAAGAGAGAATGGCACGCCAGGGCCTTCAGCCACTATAAACAAACTCCAGACACATATGCCACCTTGTGCATCTGGCTTACGTGGGTCCTGGGGAATCAAACCTGGGTCCTTTGGCTTTGCAGGCAAATGCCCTAACCGCTAGGCCATCTCTCCAGCCTCCTGGCTGCTTCTTGAGAAATTCTAATTCAGTGGTGTGAGATGAAAATGTTCATTTCTGAAATGCTTCTGCGTGTTGCCTGTGCTGATGGTCCATGGACCTCTTCTTGACCAATACCATCCTTTGTTCAATACCTGAATGCATGGTGAGACTTTCACACCTTCGTGAGAGGGACCTAACATCCCCCTGGGCAGTTCATGCCAAGTAAGGGCTCAGCTATCCAAAAGCGATTCCCTTTATGGGCCAAGATCTTTCTCATTTTCAAGATCTGCCACTGGTTTGAATTTGCTGTTATGGAACCACAGAAATTATTCAGACACACCAAAGTGGGTAAGAGTTTGAGTTTAAAGTGACAGAAAAAGTTGCCTTCTTTAGGGACTAACAGCACTTGCTAAGACTAATGAATGGAAATTCAGGTTTTTTTTTTTTTTTTTTTTTTTTTTTTGGTTTTCTGAGGCAGGGTCTCATTCTGGCCCAGGATGACCTGGAATACACTATGTGGTCTCAGGGTGGCCTTGAATTCTTGGTGATCCTCTTACCTCTGCCTCCCAAGTGCTGAGATTAAAGGTGTGCTCCACCACGCCCAGCTTTATATTCTATTCTTTATGTCATGCTTGAAATTATCCATGTCCAGCTTCTTGTGGTAATAGAGATAGTACAAGTTGAAATTCTCAGATAAGAAGGGTTCGAGATAGAGATGGAAAAGGTCAAATGTCCCTTCTCTTTGCCCAGTGTGTATAAAGGGCAAGCATGAGCAAGAGTGAGCTGCTGTCCAGGATCTAGCAGCCTCCCCTTTGACACAAGATCTTGGGCAGCTGAATCCACATCTGCTATCAATTCTGAGAACAAGACTCAGATGAGCTAGCTTTGAACGTACGCACGTGGGCGAAACAAGCTGCCTTTTCCTGATTCTGGACTCGTCATTGTGAGCTCTGTCATCTCCTAATTGTTCCTTGGGGAAATTGCATCTACGTTGGAACCTCACACACGGCTAGCGCAGGGCCACCTCTAGACCCCATGGGAGAGTCTCTGGAGTCAGAACACAGGATGCTGTTTTGATGGGAGGAGCGTGGTCCCACCCAGCCTGCCGGGCAGTGCAGCTGGACAGCAGCTGTTGACATGAGTTGTAGCGGACTGTAACAGTGAGGACAAGGAGGCATGACAGCTCTTCCTTATGTATGTTGCCAAGGATTGAGCCCATTTGTCTTTGTTTTGGAGTTAGAATCCGAGACTAATGTGGGGCCAGCCAGATGTGACAGCTTCACTTTCAAGGGCATACCAATTTGTCCATTTGCCCCTCTTCAAAGAACGCAGGAGCCAAAGGCCGTGTTCACAGAGATATTCACAGAACCAGAGAAAGATGGAAGAATGAAGGGGTGAGAAAACAGAGAAGCATACTCTGGTTCTGTCAGATGTACCCACCGCTGATGGGTCTACTCACTGTGTTGACTCATTAGTTCACTCATCTACATTGCTCATATTTTCATTCTTCTTGGAACTAATGTATCACTCATCTGATCTTGCATCTGGCCATCCCTCCACTTAACCATCTGCTTACCTTACCCATCCACCCATTTAACTATCTGCCCAAATACACATCCAACTTCCCACCATCCATCTACCCATCTGTCTAATAACCCAATGGTTCATCTATATGACTGTCCAGTCATTCATCCAGCAAACATTTTCAAGGGTCTAACTGTACCAGGTACTAGAGATATGCTTGAAAAATATAAAAATATTCTTCAAAGGGACTCATGGGGAATAAGGAAAGAAGGAGAACAAATTTCAGTCTCCAAACATAGGCATGAAAAATATATGACTTTATTGTTTTTCGTATTTTAATTGTTGTTTGTTTTAAGCCCACATTTGACCAAATCTTTACCCTCAGTCCTGTTTCAAGGCTTCCGTTTTCCTCTAGAGATATGTGGCAACTCTTGGGCTTATATACTAAGTGCAAAAGCTTTGGGGGAGGACCCACCTGGTCCTTGAGTTATGTGACCTCTCATATCTTGGCTGAGTCTTCCTTGGGCCTGACCATCAGGCCTTGGCTTGATACTCTGTTTAGAGCACTGTTTTTCTGCAATGCTACCCACAGATGTATCTGCTTGTAGTAATGGCTTAACCTTGGCTGCACATGAATCTCTATTGGGAACATTTTGAAAGCTCCTGGAGTTGAGGCCCCACCTCAGACCACTTAAATAAGTAATTCCATCTCTCTCTAAAATGAAAAAGGGCTGGAGAGATGGCTTAGTGGTTAAAGCACTTCTCTGTGAAGCCTAAGGGCCCATGGTCGACTCTCCAGACCCCACTTAAGCCAGACGCACAAACGTGAGGCAAGTACAAGGCTTCACATGCCCACTAGGTGGCAGAAGTGCCTGGAGTTCGAGTGCAGTGGCTGAGGCCCTGGTGAGCCAATTCTCTGTGTGTGTCTCTAAAATAAAATAAGAAAAGAAACCCCATGACTAAACTTTTGCATTTTTACATGTAACTCCATGGGAGCTTTCTCATGGATAGCCAAGAGTTTAAACAGTAAGTGAAGGATGAAAACCTACCTAGATCCTTCTTTTCTTCTCTGTTCCTCCAATCTGAACAAGACATGAGGTGGATCATTTTAGTCTGAAAAAGCTACTTTGTCTTGGTCCCAACCTACTTTTACTAAGATGGAGAATGGCCAGGGAGTCTACTTTCTACTCAGCCACATGCCTTCTTTAGCACGGGGCTTGGGAAGATGAGCTTACATAAAGGTGCAGCAACAGAGGGAAACTGAGCATTGTGGTACACACATGTCCCAGCCTGTGGGAGTCTGAGGCAAGAGGATCATGAGCTCAAGTCTAGCCTAAAAGAGAGGCCCTGTCTCGCAAGGCCAAAAAGGTTGCTCTATAGTAGAGTGCTTGCCTAGCATCCACAAGTCCCTGGGTTTGATCCTTAGTACTGGAAGAACTCAAAGAAAAAGAGGAAAAAATGCAAAAAGGAAAAGATAAAGGAGGAGAAGGGGAGGCAACAATGGGGAGCGGGGGTGATGTGGAAGACAAAGACGGGACAGGTACCGAAAATGTTCAACTCTTCCTACAAGATGAGCGCAGCAGCCAGGTCCTGCCCACGGTGCCCATGGTGTTGATGGGGGCAACACCAGCAGGGGAAGGAGAGGACAAGGACAAGGGTGCTTCTGTCAACCTGGAGCAGTCTGAGGGTGTCAATCAAGGCAGCTTAGATGCCAGGGAGGCATCGGGGCCTGGGACACCTTAGCTTCTGTCTCAGCCCTGTTCTCCATGTGACTGACTCACTCAGTTCTGAGCTTCTCCGGGGAGCCCTGGGTTTGTTTGCTCTCTCCCCGGGATTTGATCATCCCAGGCATTCTGTGAACGCTGCGGCACATTTCACTCCAGGATACCTGTTGGGATGTAAGGTATATAGCTGGGAAAGTTGAAGTTCCTAGCACTATGAGACCATGGGCGTGGGTCATGGGGTCAGAGGAGCGTGGGGTGGCTTCCAGAGCAGATGGAGCTTTCTGACTCTGTCTACGATGTGCTTAGGCAGGACCTGGCCTGGAAGTGGAGTACATGGCTCCAGCATTGGGAGAAGGAAGCTGGCAGAGGAGGGAGGAGGGGCATGGCTGGCTCTCCAGGAAAGGACCGTATACCCTAATACGTCCATGGGTCCCAGCAGAGCAGAGCTCTCACTGCCAGCTTGTCCGTTGCCCAGGTTGTGTGGATCACAGCCACGCTGCCTTACTTCGTGCTATTTGTGCTCCTGGTCCACGGTGTCACCCTTCCTGGTGCCTCTAACGGCATCAATGCCTACCTGCACATCGACTTCTACCGCCTCAAAGAGGCCACGGTGAGTGTCTGCTAAGACCCGGTGGCTGGAGGGAGGATCCCCGGGGCCAATGAAGGGATCCAGTTCTATATGCAGCAGAGGGTGACAGCTTTTGTCTGCTGTTTTCAGGTATGGATTGATGCTGCAACTCAGATATTTTTTTCTTTGGGGGCTGGATTTGGAGTCTTGATTGCATTTGCCAGTTACAACAAATTCGACAACAACTGTTACAGGTAAGTCTCTCCCCAAAGCTCGGGAAAGCTGAATCCTGGGACTTGGCCCAGGTGGGGATGAAAAGAGAGCTTTGTCTGGTCTGGAAACCACCTATGTTTGGATGAGCCAGACTTTCTTCTTATGGATCATCCTGGGCATTCTGCGAACTCTGTGGCCTGTGGAGTCCTGAGGTGCGCATTTCGTTCCAGGATGCCCTTTGGGATGTAAAGTATACAGCTGGGAAAGTTCAAGTCCCTAGCTCTAGAAGACATGGAAATGGGTCGCTGGGACACAGGAGCATGGGGTGGCTTCCAGAAGAGATGGAGCTGCCTGACTGTCCGTCACGTGCTCAGGCAGGCAGTGGTGGAATAAGCAGGCTGGTGGGGGCCAGCTGGGTCACAGGTAAAATTGCAGGACAGGTGGGGCATCAGAAGACCAGCGCTAGCCTGAATCACTAAGCACTCAATGCGCTTCCTGCAGACCCAGTGCTATGTGGACTTCAGCCTGGGCCACGCTTTGGACCCCTCTATCACATCATTTAAGGCATAAGGCAGAATCACTGTGTTTCTAGTACAAGCAAAAGTAGAAGGGATGCAGGCCAGCAGGAGAGGTTTTAGGGATATAAGGAAATGGGGTGACCTTCCCCCTAATAGGGTACCAGAAATAACGTAGGAGTGAACCTGGAATGATAGGTGAGATGACAGCAGGCAGACATGACACGGATGTCTGGTGTGTGGGGGGGGGCAGCATAAGCAAAGACAGGGAGGTGATGTGTTTGTGGACTGGCACCTTGCCTTGTCTGATTTGCTCAGAGTATACTCTAGGCACCGTGAAAAATAATGCAGGAAGGAAGGGCAGATCATCTTAGCACAGCTCCTGAAATCCAGCATCGAAGCCACGGAAGGTTTACTGAAGAAGGAGGGTGATGATCCATTCCCCAGGAGTTTGACACCTGCTTCTGGTGTCAAACCATCCTGCCCATAAACTGTCTACCTACTCACTGAACCAGCAGGTGGTAGTGATAGTGAGATGCTGGGGTCCATATACAGCAAGCCAATGGAAAGGAGGGATATCTTTTGGGGCTGGATCCGGACTGCTGAATGTACAAAGAGTCAGTGGTCCATCGGTAGAGGTGAGGGTGGAGTAAGGTGGAATTGAATCAGCAGCATCTCTCTCCACCAGGGACGCCCTGCTGACCAGCACCATCAACTGTGTCACCAGCTTTATCTCTGGGTTTGCTATCTTCTCCATTCTCGGGTACATGGCCCATGAACACAAGGTCAATATTGAGGACGTCGCCACTGAAGGTGGGTGGCCAGATCACTTTGGCCTCAGCCACAGGAAGAGAGGTTGAGCTGG
This sequence comes from Dipus sagitta, assembly GCA_036346955.1. Lineage (NCBI taxonomy): Eukaryota > Metazoa > Chordata > Mammalia > Rodentia > Dipodidae > Dipus > Dipus sagitta. The sequence goes on from CM070770.1 coordinate 236,961,738, forward strand.
CTGGTGGCTATAAGACTGTGATCACTGGCTGTAAGGACTTCTGAACTACCCAACAGATGAGCTTTCCCTGGAGGTCATCAATGAGCATTCCTGGCAACCCTGAGCCCTCTAAGTCAGCCTAGGAGGCATAGATCTTGGGGTGTGCATTCTGTACCAGCCCCTGTGCTGAGCACTTGGCATATGTCTTAGTCTATTTTTTTATTGTCACAGAAACATCCCTGAGGCCTAGTGACTAAGACATAACAGGAGTTAGCTAGCTTATACTTCTAGAAGTCCAGAGCATGAACCTGGTATGTGCTAGTCATCTGGTGAGGGCCACTTGCTGCTCATCCTATGAAGCAGAAGAAGAAATTCCCGTGTTAAGTCCAAAATGTAGTTCAGGCTTGTTTTACAGCAACCCATTCTCCTAAAGCCAACCCAGCCCATGGAAACTAAGAATTCCTGAGAGAAAAGCATCCGTCATGCCAACAGTCTTAAGTTACCTCTATAAGGTCTCCAAGTCTCATGTTGCCATATTGGAGACCATGCCTGAGCATGAGTTTTCAGTGGGGACAAACCATGTTCATTCCATAGTAGCATATCTTCACTGAGTTTCCACAAGGCGGCAAGGCAAGTGTTAATAGATTTCCATTAAGAGTGAGAGGTCTGACATCAAAATAAAAGAGAGATTGATTGAGAGGGGGAGGGAATGTGATGGAGAGTGGAGTTTCAAAGGGGAAAGTGGGAGGAAGGAGGGAATTACCATGGGATATTGCTTACTATTATGGAAGTTGTCAATTAAAAAATTAAAAAAATTTAAAAAAAGAGTGAAGAGGTCTGAGACTCAGGGTAAGTGAGTGGACCAAGGTCGCCCAGCTCACGAGCAGTGATGTCATCCTTCACCTCCAATCAGTCTGGCTCTGGAGCCTGTGTCCTTCTCTACTGTTGCTTATGTCCATGAAACCACTGAGACCTGGGGAGGGGCGGCTTCTAATGGAGGAGCCAGAGCATCTGAGAGTCAGAGTGGTTCCCCCGTGGTGTGAAGATCTAGGTAAAGCACTGCTCTCTGCCTGGCTATTTGCAGTCAGCCTCCTTGATGCACAGTTAGTGTCCATTGGCTTTCTGATCACAAAATACCAAGAGATAATCATTATATAGAGAGATTAGGCTCATAGTTTTGGAGGTTTTAGCCCATGACTAGTTGCTTTGGGCTTATGATGGGGCAGCATATAATTTGGGGACCACATGGAGGGGGCACCCTCCAGAAGGGGAATCCATAAGAGGAATCCCTTATGGCTAGGGGGACATTAAAGGGAATGTGGCTAGTGTACCAATATCTCCTGTAAGAGTATGTCCTCAGTAACTAAAAGTCCCTATCTCTTAACATTACCACTTTCCAATTGCACCAAGTTGGAGACAAAGTCTTTGACACAAGGGCACTTGGGGGACATTAATGATCCAAACAATAACATGGAAGAACCATGGTGTCATCAGTCACATCCAGACCGATACTTGACCTGTGCTACCCACATGTCACTAAGTGTCACGGGACTGGCTAGTGGTGATTAGACCCGCACTTTGCAGTGCTGTTTGAGAGTCCTAGCCATCTGATCAGGCCCTGCTGTCTCTTACAGGAGCTGGCCTTGTATTCATCCTGTATCCAGAAGCCATCTCTACTCTGTCAGGATCGACATTCTGGGCTGTTGTGTTTTTCATCATGCTGCTGGCTCTGGGCCTCGACAGCTCAGTGAGTAACCTTGCTCAGAACACCCCTTACTTCCCAACACACACCCGGTGCTTAGCCTGAAGTTCTCATCATTGGGACCCTGAAGAGTAGCTGTTTCTGAAGGCCCCATTTCAGTGCAAACAACAAAGTGAGCTCTCCGTCAAAATGATAGACCACCACCCAAGCCAGGAACTGCTAGGAACCCCCCATGGTATCACAGAGATCCAAACTGGATGGATGTCTGATAAGCCAACCCAACACTCTCCTCTTGCAGACAGGGAGACAGAATTCAGAAAGGACACAGACAGAATGTTCTCTAGCCAAGTATGTTCCCATTCATTACATTTTGTCATCAATAACTGGCCATCACTAGGTTCTTAGATTCTTCATGTTATGTTACTCATATGCAAGATTGAGTTTCCTGACATCATTTTATGCCTGTGTTCTCCTTCATACATACAATATCTTAGGGTAGGGCTGGCCCATAGCTTTCCTCTCACTGCCTGTCACTTGGTGGATCTGCCAGAACAGTGTGCTAAGAGGGATTCAGAGGCGGTTTCTGCCCCCTAGAATACTGCTATCAATTAATAATGTCTAGCAAAGGGAGAGAGGAGCAGGGGCCATGCACGCTTCCTGTCCGTCACAACAGTAGCTCAGAGGAATTTCTTATGTGATGTGAGGCTCTCAAAGTCTGGAAATTTAGGTGACCACTTTGTTTAGTAATTAGAAAGGTATCAAAAAGTCCTTGTCACTAACGGTGGCATGAAGTTCACATTGCATAGTTTTTTTGTACATATTTCTTTTTTTTTTTTTTTTTTTGGTTTTTCGAGGTAGAGTCTCACTCTAGCCCAGGCTGACCTGGAATTCACTATGGAGTCTCAGGGTGGCCTCGAACTCAAGGCGATCCTCCTACCTCTGCCTCCCGAGTGCTGGGATTAAAGGCATGAGCCACCACGCCCGGCTTTTTTGTACATATTTCTAACGGGTCTATTTAGATGTAAAGGTGTCACCTAGATAATACGTTTTTCTCTCTTCACTCTCCTTTGCTCATCAGTGCCACTCAGTCTGAGAAAGCCAGGAGTCAGAGACCTGTTGAGAGGGCAGAAAGGAATCAGCTCTTCACCCTCCCATGCAGCTTCTGAGTTTAGTTGTAATCAGGGCCGGAAAGACAACAGGCACTGGGGAGGAAGGAAGGCTCTGTCTGTCGGTTTCTGGAGACAGCCCCAGGTATCCAGGGCTGAGACTGAGCTCTAGGGAGCCATTCATTCCTACTCCCCTCTCGCCTGGTTCCCTCCAGATGGGAGGCATGGAGGCTGTCATCACAGGTTTGGCAGATGACTTCAAGATCCTGAAGCGACACCGGAAACTCTTCACATTTGGTGTCTCCACCAGCACCTTCCTCCTGGCCCTGTTCTGCATAACCAAGGTGAGCCAGGGCTGGGCATGGGGTCGTCTGGTACTTTCTACAGCTATGCTGCAATAAAGCCAGACATTCCCAGGCTTGGAGCTGGGGTGGGCAGGGCGGGGGTCTCACTACCCTAAACCATGTGGTCTAGCACTCAGGTAGATCCTGTGCTGTCTCCTCTCACTTCTGGGGCTGACAGTGTCTAAGTAACTCTATTCGCTGCTGACTGGTTTATGAGCAGCAAAACCATCGCATCCTGTTAACACGCTCTTAGAGCCATTGGCTCCTGCATGGGCACGCGCTCAGCACCACAGCCCTGTGCTCTCAAACAGGGCTTCGAGCACGTGGAACAGGGCACAGGTAAGATTGGGTCATCACCACAGTTGGTGGCCATTCACACCAAAGATGGCCCCAGACCCCTTTTCTCCATGTCCTAGGGTGGAATTTATGTGCTGACTTTGTTGGACACCTTTGCGGCGGGTACTTCCATCCTCTTTGCTGTGCTCATGGAAGCCATTGGAGTTTCCTGGTTTTATGGTACGTGAGTATATGGCCAAGCCTCAGTCCCCCTGCGCTTCTGGAGCCCTTTTGACCCGGAGATGGGAAAGGGCTTCTCATTTCCAGGGTAGCTACTTCGACTTATAGGGGTGAGCAGATCACGTACTGGAAATAAGTCTCCCTAACCCTCAGCTCATCTGTGCACAAGGTCCCTCAACAGGAGGCTGCAAGGGCCTCAGGGGCACCCTGTGTCCGTATCTGAAGAGAAGCCCAGAGGAAGCTGTGCGCTTATGCCAGCCTAGCTGCCAGGATTGAGCAAACAAAACACCGGATGTCCAGCTCAACGTGAATGTGGTTTATTAGTATAAGTATGACCCAAATACTACATGAAAACCTACTTCTACTGAATGTTTTTGTTGAAATGCATCCTGAAGTAGATACATTATTTTTAATCTGCTCAACTCATTCTAGACAGACTGTCCAATGTGTTGTGATTGCTCATGTTCTCCATAGATGGACCGAGTAGGTTGACTGAGCGCTTACTCTTTCCTGAAGAGATTTTGGTGGGAGAGCCTAGACGTGTCTGTCAGACTGTAGTGCAGGGCGTACATATGCATGTGCATATGGTGAGGTGACCGTGGACGGTTCTTTGCAGAGGAAAAATAAGCAAGAGGAAGGAGCTAGGCTTTCGCAAAGACAGCGTGGCTCTGCAGCCTGGGGCAGTCCTCTCTTCTTCTCACGGAAATCAGGAAGCCCTGCTTTCTAAGTAGGCTGGCACATGAAAGGCAGCCCTGTCCCCAAGTCTGTTTCCCTTCCTTATTCAGCATCATCAAAGTCCTCCATACCAGGTCTCCCACACTCCAGAGGGTCAGTATTCTGTCCCACTGCCCTGCTGTCCACTGGTACAAAGCCTCCCATGTGCAAGGACATCCAGGGAGGCCCCAGGTCCTGTGGTGCATAGGAGGGGTGATCTCGTGACAGTCTCGCCCTCTGTTCTCACAGGTGTGGACAGGTTCAGCAGCGACATCCAGCAGATGATGGGATTCAAGCCGGGCCTGTACTGGAGGCTGTGCTGGAAGTTTGTCAGCCCCGCTTTCCTCCTGGTGGGTGGCATGTGGCTGGGGAGCTCAGGGACGAGGGTGGCTGTGGGCAGGGAGGGGGTGGTGGGTGTATTTATCCCTCAGAGGAGGAGGCGTTGGGATCTAGGACCCCTGATCACCATCATGGCACTCTTGGGATGTTCAGCTCATCGATACCACCACGGTGAGCTGCCATCTTAGTGGGTCCCCAGCCTGGCGCACCATGGTGCTGGTTTCAAAGTCACTTTGTACCTTTTCATGTCCCCTGCTGTCTCTGCCTCCTTGCACGCGTGCTGTTATTTGTGTCTTGAATGCTTCCTCTTTTCTTTTCCTATCTCTTTTCTCATTCTGTCCTCCTACAATCGTCTCGCTGTTCCTCATATGCCTTTCCGGGTTTCTCGGCCTTTCTTTTGCTCTTTTTCTCCTTTTCCTCTCTTTGTCTCTTCTCTTTCTGTCACTCTCCTCTCCATCTTCCTTTCCTCTCCGCCACTCCCACCCCTCCTCCTAGTTTGTGGTGGTGGTCAGCATCATCAATTTCAAGCCACTCACCTATGATGACTACGTTTTCCCATCCTGGGCCAACTGGGTTGGGTGGAGTATCGCCCTCTCGTCCATGGTTCTGGTACCTGCTTACGTCATCTACAAGTTCCTCCGTACGCAAGGATCCTTTCGGGAGGTGAGTCCTGGGCCAGCCCTTGGGGGTTGGGGTGAGAGGCGGCATGCCTACTAGTTGAGAGAAGAAACAGAAGACAGACCCACCTCATTGGCCAAGTGATTCTCTACATTGAGCCTTGGTTTTCACATCTGTGACCTGAGAATAAGACTGTGTACCTGTAAAGGGAAACACACTCTAGTGTGAGCACAGTGCCTGGCCTGGGGGAGATGCTCAGTGCATGCTACCTGCAGGTCCTACTGTTGCTCTTGTGACCATCCTAAAGTGTGTCATCCACAGATGTCCCAACTCTCCCTGATCAAGCCCACTGCCATCTGACTATCTTTCCTAATCGTGATGATCTGTTCAGCCTAAACCAGAGCTCTCAGAAATGAATTTCCCTCTTCTGCATATGTGTGTTGTACACACATATACACTGTAGCAATGACCTTCCCATTGCTGGAACTAAATCTCTGAAAAGCAAAGAGCTCATTCCTTAACTCTATCCACTTATTTGACAAGTACCATTTCAGCACCTAATGTATGCCAAGAAGTATTCTCATCACTAGACAAAAAAAAAAAAAAAAAAAAAAAAAAAAAAAATCTCTGCCTACATGGCGTTCACTTTTGGTTTTTCTTTTGGTAGTGGTACTGGGACTTGAAGCCAGGCCCTTGTGCATGACAGACAAGTCATGGACTGAGCCATGTCCCCCTCAGTCCCTCAAATCTAGTCACTGTTTGTTGCAGCCAGGTTTGTACTGCTGGTAGAAATCACCCAACCAAGAGCAGCTTGTGGGGAAAAAAGGTTTATTTTGGCTTACAGGCTCAAGGGGAAGCTCTGTGATGGCAGGAGAAAATGATGGCATGAGCAGTGGGTGCACATCACTCCCTGGCTAACATCAGATGGACAAAAGGAACAGGAGAGTGTGCCAAACACTGGCTTGGGGACACTGGCTATAACACCCATAAGCCCGCCCCCAACAATACACAGCCTCCAGGAGGCATTAATTCCAAATCTCCATCAGCTGGGAACCTAGCATTCAGAATATCTAAGTTTATGGGAGACACCTGAATCAAACTACTACACTGTTTTTCACTGAATCAAGGTCTCAGTGTACCCCATACTGACCTAGAAATCACTGTATAGCCCAGTCTCATCTCAAATTCATGTTAATCCTCCTACCTCAGCCTCCTAAGTTCTGGGATCAAAGGTGAGAGGCACATTTTATTTGAGAACTTCCTGCCTTATGGAGGTGCTGGGGATCGAACCCAGGGCCTCGTGCATGCAAAGCACGCGCTCTACCATTGAGCTACACCCCCTGTAAGAGCCACATTTTAATGAAACAGATGGACAGAACGAGAATGCAGAGAAGTGCTTGCATCCTTCACTCTATTCCCTACCAAATGTTTCCTGTTCCTGAAGTCCCCAAGTTAGGGAGTCTCTGCCCTGAGCTGCTGGAGGATTCATGGTCAGCGGAAACCAGGACTGAGTCCTTTTTACCATCGCCCTTTGAGTATGGAGGAGGCTGTCCATGGCATTGTGGCCAGTCCCTGATTCAGCACATGTGCCCTGAGGCCCTGTGTATGTCTGTACACCGGGAGGGAGTCTAACGGTCCTGTATAGGTCCAGCGGGTCCACTTTCTCTAATTCTAATTTAAAATGAACCCATGATTTCTTGGTGCCAGTCCCTGACATGGGCTGCTAGCTCTCCCAGCAGCCGACTGTGGAATCCTTCATTGTGGACCCTGAGGGCATGGCTCAGTGTCTGATCAATAACTGAAACAACAGTGCAGGCGTCTTTTGGAGATCTCCAAGAGCCTTCAGGCCAGTAACAGCAGGTGTTACCTGGGATACTGGGAGGGTTTCCCTGGCTCAACTGAGCATCCCACCCCTTCTCTATTGTCAACAGAGGCTGGCTTACGGCATCACACCGGAGAATGAGCACCACCTGGTGGCCCAGCGGGATGTCAGGCAGTTCCAGGTAGATGGAGCCTGGACTATGGGCTGAGGCGTGGGAGGGGTGTCGGATGGAGTGTAGCTGCTCTTGGTGTGTGCCCCACACAGGAGCACAGCCAAGAAAATCCCAAATAGCAGCTGGCTGCCGTCCAGGGGGCTGAAGCGACAAGGTGGTTAAGGAGAGAGGCCTGCAGTCTGCCTTCTCCTTCCCCTCTACCCTCTGCTTCCGTGCTCCTGGGATTCCAACTGCTGGGATTTTCCCAAGACCTTATTCTGCCTCTAGTTGTCAATTAAACTAGGCCGAGGATGTCCTGTCTCGAAGAAAGAGCTGTAACATGGCGTTAACCTAAGCCCTGCCCTTTCCCCTTAAAATGCTAGGATTAGAGGGTGAGGATGCTCCTGGAGAGCCTCCTCCTTCCAGAAGGTTCATTTGCACTGTCTGGCCTCAGGGATAAGGAATCCACCCACCCATACTGGAGGTCAGGAAGGGACGGCTTTGTGCTGTCTGCCCTCTTGGTCCCTGTTGCCTCTGTCCCATCATCATGCACTCACTCTCTGTGCAGCTGCGACACTGGCTGGCCATCTGACCCCGGTCCCAAGGAAGAGGAGCCCACGTGCCAACTTCCACGTCAGAGGCGTGTGCTTCACTCCCACCCGGACGCTGCTTTGGGATTGCTCTCCTGGAAGACTCCCTTTCCCACTTCTCTTATTCTTCCCCAGTTACCAGTGATTCCGTGACTCTGGTTTTTGTTCACCTTCTGTTCAGCCAGCCTGGGGGCTGTGAGCGTGGAGGACTGGTGAGCCTCCAGGGAGAGGAGGACAGGAGGAAATGGGCAGGAGGAAACTTATCTTCTGGAACGCTTGGTTTGAGGGAAGTCTCACCTCATGGGGAGCCCACTGTACTGAAGCCCATGGCTCAGGCAGAACCCCCTCCCACGTTTGCTTGCACCTCAGACCACGGAAGAAGTCCTCATTTCACCAAATCTGAGACAGGATGGACTTTTGGTCAGGCACCAAAACCCCAACACAAGCCCAGCTGGGTCTGGTGTGAGAAGCGAGGTTGCACAGGCCATCCTTTCTTGCCGTGATGTCTGAGCCTCTGTCTGGGAGTTTGAATTTATTTATCCCTAAAATGAAGTCAGCAGATATAGATGCTTTGGGAAATTTTGAGTGGAAACATTCCTACTTCATTTTCTAGTTAACCTGAGCTTATTTATGGTGAGTTCTAGAATATTCCCCTGGCTCTGGTATTCAGATGGTCCCTAACCATGGATCCCAGGGGATGAATGTAGGTAAACCACAGTGGGAGGGTTCTGTGCAGATGCACCAGGCAAGCTGACAGAGGCTGCTGAGCAAGCCACAGCTGCCATGGCCACATGCGGGTCTTGCTGTGTCATGCGCGTGGGTGGTTTCTGGAGGTTTTGAAAAGGCCGTTGTGATACCAGATGTGTATTCATCATAGGGCAGATGTGTATTTATCACAGGGATCTCTGATGTTTTCTTGGGGTCAGGTGGGTGTCTGAGGGCAACCTGTTAGGCTGCCACAGTTTTTTTTTTTTTTTTTTTTTTTTGTTTTGTTTTGTTTTTCAAGGTAGGGTCTCGCTCTAGTTCAGGCTGACCTGGAACTATATAGTCTCAGGGTGGCCTTGAACTCATGGCAATCCTCCTACCTCTGCCTCCCGAGTGCTGGGAATAAAGGCGTGCGCGACCACGCCCAGCAACTGCCACAGTTCTTTACTGTCCACAGACATGTGCAATGCCCTCTTCTGGGCACCTCAGCACACGGGCCTTCATCAGTGAGAAGTCTGACACCTCAGCAACCTTTGTCTCTCTCCATAGAGTAACACTGGCAGCTCGGAGGGCACGATGAGACCCAGCAAACCACAACCCAGGCCCTCGGGTGGAGGGAGGGATTTCCGGGGGAGAGAGAAGCTGTTGGCAGGTTCAGGGAATGGCTAGGTTTCCTTGTGATGCAAACTCACAGAGCGCCCTCTGGTGGTCATGATGGTTAGTTTCAGTTTGGCAGCTTGTAGTGAGGATTTCTGTTTATATGGTGTGAGTCTCCCAGGCCCGCATTTGGAATCTAGAATCATGGACTTCCATTCTGATGGTGGGAGTCCCAATTGACGAGTTCTGGATAGAAAAGGGAAACAGAGGCCACTGCACACGTGCCAGAAGTGTAGGAGGCACATGGAAAAGCTAAAATGTCTCTGAGCCCCGTGGAGGTGTAAGAAGTTAGGGGAGGCTGTTGGATTTCTCTCCAGGACCCCAGGATCTGCATAATGAATCAGGTTCCTCGACTCATTCTTTATAGAAACGAGAGCAACTCAGGAGACAAGATCTTTCCATTTAAGAAGGCCCGCTCAAAGCTAAGGGGGTGTACTTCCGCCCCACTGGGACAGAGGTGCAGGGCTGAGCCTGCAGAACAGCCAACCTCGACTCCTCCGCGAGTGACTTCTTCTGAGGTGTTATTTTGTCTTTACTGTTAACAAAGCACTTTCACCCATGTTACCTCCTAGCTCCCCACTTCCCTGGAGAGATTTGCTCCAGCCTTCTTGGTCCCTAAGAGGTAAAGGTAAACCTTCCATTCTCTCCTGTTCTCAGCCCACAGCTAGGAAACACCCAAGCAGACATAAAATACACCCAGCTCCATTCAACAAGAAAAGAGTGTTTCTTAGCCTAAGAGCGATGGGATGCGTTGAGAGAGGGGAAGAGGGGAACAATGTTATCCATTCTCACCTCTCCTGTTACTTGAGAGGAAGCAGTTGAACTATTGTCCTTTCTTTTGGTGACAATCTTCACTGTTTGAACAGCAGCGGGACCTTCCTGGAAGATGTGAGGGCACAGTCTCAGAAAGCCTGGGGCCTTTGATCAGAGAGAGCCTGCCATTTCCTCTCTGCCATCAGTGTTCGGCCCTTGCGCCTACAGACCATTGCCACGGGGCTGAATCGACATGGTGCTTGGTGAATGAATCCCAGACCAACACAATGGTGCTGCCTTGTGGAGAAGTTGATTCCTGAGAATGGGACTAGGGGTTCCTGACTCCAAGTCCAGGTGCTCTGGGAGGGTGGGGGCGCCAAGAAGGCCCTTGGAGGTTCTCATGAAGGTGCTAGGAGACCACCTGCCACTCACCTTTCCACCCACGCTTCCTGGAGGGGACTCTGTGCTTTATCACAAGTAATGGCTGACTTCTTCCTTGTGACTTTTTGTTTTTCTAATAGTGGAGGTCACACAGGACCAGGGGGGGCCCTGTGTACTGTATAAGACACTTGACACTTTTGATATTTTGTCAGATTTTTAAACAGTTATTTTCCGTGAAATGTAAGACACCTGTTTAAGACCCTCACATTGACATCCACTCAATGTCTCGTTATTTGGCATCACCTTGTCAGTCTTTCTAGATGCAAGTGAGACACAGGAGAAGGGGAGATGCCGAGCTGTGCCAGATAGCTCCTGAACAAAAGACCCCCAAATGCCTTAATTCTCAGAGGGAGTTCCTGCCCAGGTGGGAGCCAGTCCCCTGTTGTTTACTCTTCCAGCCTGGATTTTCCAGACTCAGTGATGGAAAACTGAAGTAATCTCACCAAAGAAGTCATTTCTTAGTAAAAATTAAAAAAAAAAATACCCTTCCCATTGAACTCACTTTATATGTTGGTTTATTTCTACTGAAAGCTACAGAATGGAAAAGAACAGAGTGAGTGTGTTGGAAATGGTAGTGCTTAAGGTCGCATTAGACCTGGTTCTGCAGCCAACTTGCCACAAGAGGATCTTGCCATTGTCGAATTTCAGGGTACTTTGTCTATAAAATCAGCTATCTGGTCAGATTATCAAAGTCACCATCTAACTGAAAAAAAAAAAATGAACAAAAACAAAGCATGTCCCAATGACAAAATTCTTAGGGTAATTCCAGAATGATCCCATAACCAATGACCTACTGGGCTTAGAAATATCAGATCTCTGGCCTCTAGAACTTCGATATTTTGAGAAAGTAGTTCTTCTTTCTCAATTCCCCCGCCCCCCTCCAGCAGATGGGATACAGCATTTGAAAAGATACAAACTTCAACCCTTTGATCTGAGGCTTATTTTGAGGAACAGGAGGGTAGCGCTCTGCCCTGTGAAGTCGCTGGGTCCACGGCTCTGCCCGTAGGCAGCACGACTGGTCCTGGTGAATGTGAAGCTGTTGTGGGGATGCCCGCTCTCGTCCCATTGTCTGCTTCTGTGTAAACAAGGACTGTTTCCTTAGTATCCTCTCTGTGTCATGAACTGTTCCAGAATCATGCAAATCTCTGTGTCTGCTTTAGATTTATTTTAAAAACTGTTCTCTTCATGGAAATAAACAAGTGCACAGTATAGTAAAGGATATTTCCTGCACCACATATCTTGTCGTGGGGTTCTGAATGCATTCTGCTATGAAGGTGAAAGCTACAAGTTAATCCCAACTCTAGGCAGGCAGCAGTAAGAGGATCGCTGTGCGTTCAAGGCCACTCTGAGACTACATAGTCAATTCCACGTTAGCCTGGGCTAAAGCGAGACCTTACTTTGAAAAAAAAAAGTAATAATAAAAAGAAACCAGAGGGTTCATCTTGAATCAGCCACCAATATGTAAAGAAGAGACTTTGGTCAAAGTGGCTCACCTTTCACCCAAATACTTGTTTCTAGAACCTATGGTAGAGACAGGAGACTGCAAGGCGTCAAATCTGTAGTGTTAGCTGTGAGACTGACATACCTCTCCTCTCTTGTCCTCTCTTATTCCTTTTGTTTTTGTTCCCCTGGTTTTGCTTTGATTTCTTTTTTTCTGGAGCTCAGGATCAAAGCGAGGGTCTACTGCGCACTCAGCGCACACCTTACTGCTGAGCCAGACCCTTGGCCAAACATACACTTTTCACCTAAATGAAAAGCAGAGAGCTGGGGCAGTGGCTCAGTGGGTAACACGCTCATGCAAGTGTGCTGAGTGGAGTGAGGATCTCAGCAACGACAAAGTGGCTAGTACCTCAGCCTTCCTGCAGAGAGACGGGAGGCAACACAGTAGAATCCAGCAGCTCCTGGGCCTAACGTTCACAGTAGTGAACAAGAAGAGACCTGGTGGTCCCAAGCAAGGTAGAAGCTGAGGACTGATATTAGGAGTGGTCCTGACTTTCACGTGTCTGCTGTGGCACATGAACACCCACGCTCACACACATACCTCATACATGCATGCATGCATGTGCATATGCACACACATACACACACAGACAATTTTAAAAAATGGACACAAGAGACAGCAGATCTGTCCATCTAGTTTTGTTTTCCGTTTCTCAGGATGGCTTTCATAGGGATAAAAACTCCCTTTGGATTGAATTTGAAGCACAAGTCAACGAGTGTTTGATATATTTCTGGACAAAGGGATGCTAGGCACACTCAGACCTTTGGAGCTGATTCTGCCATTGTTTGGGGAAGTCATGAACTCACACACTCTTGGTTTCGATGCCAGTCAGCTGTTAGATGGGAAGACCCATCTAGACATTGCCAAATAAGGTTGCAGTCAGTGCCTTCCTGTCTGTGGAGGATGTCAGTGAGTGGACCCTGAGTCAAGGGCAAAGGTAGGAAGATGAAAAAGATGACTTGCAAGGTTAGTGCCTTCACGACTCAATCACCTCTCAATACTCCCACCATCTGCAGAGCAAGCCTTCAACACATGAGCCTTGAGGAGGGCCACTTCATATCCAATCCATAACATTCTGCCCTTGGCCTATGTCTTGACTCGAATTCCATTTAGTTCATCTCCAAGAGTTCCCATTGTCTTTAACTTTAACACTGCTCAGAAGTTCAATTCCTAAATCTCCTCTGAGATTCAAGTATACTCTTAGCTGCTAGCCATTGTTAAATTCAAAAGGAAAGTTACATACTTTCAACATAAGAGAGTGGATCAGGCACAGGGCAAAGATTTCCACTTCAAAAGGGAAGAATGGGGGCATACAAAGCAAGGATGGAGCCAAAGCCTGGCAGCAAACATTGATCCTATGGCACTCTGCCCAGCACCTGTGGCACATGGTGGTGTGAGGTGGGTCCCAGGGGGCTGCCCCACAAGTGTGACTCTACCATCTGGATCCCAAATGGCTTTCTCTCCTGGGCTGGCTTTTCTTACTACCTACCACTTTCTTAGTCAGATGTTCCATATCGGTGACAAGTCTCACTTCCTAAGATCCCCAACACACCTTTGGCTCTATTCCCGGTTCTGTTGGGCTACCACACATTGCTTGGACTCCTGGGCCTGTATCTGAAATCTGGGCAGAGTCCTCCATGATGCCACACCTCTCACACTCAACTGCAATCCCAGCATCATGTGCTAAGCTCTGCCATCAGCGTGAGCAGTAGCAGTGTCCCTTCAGCCATGAGTGCAGTGTCCTTTGAGTACCTGGATGGCTGGGAATGTGGGAAATGCTTTCCTAGATAGCCCTGGGAAAATAGGGCACCCTAAAACTCACTTCTCAAAGTCTCTCCTTTTTGTGAGGTAGGGTCTCACCCTAGCCCAGGCTCACCTGGAATTCACTCTGTAGCCTTGGGCTGGCCTCTAACTCACAACAATCTTCCTACCACAGTCTCCCAAGTGGAGTGCTAGTAGAATTGAAAGGCGTGCACCACCATGCCCAACTTTCTTTCCTCCTCCTTATTCCTTACCCCCTCCTCCACTTCCTCCTCTTCCTATCCTTCTTTTGGATTTTTGAGAGAAGCTGTTGCTTTGTAGCTCAAGACGTCCTGAGATTCATGATACTTTTGCCCCAGCCTCCCAAGAGCTGCGATTAGAGGCCTGTGCCACCATACCTGGTTTTGTTTTCTTTTACATTGCACTAATCTCTTTAACAACAACCATGCCTACCTTGGTCCCAGTTTGAAACTCCTTTTCTGGCCAGATTGAAAGTATTTCAAATCCTTCTGCTCTGCTTTCCATTTTGTAGTCTCACTGTAAATCTGTCTAAAAGCCATCAGTGACTCATACAAAGGGCTGCCTAGAAATGTCCTCCACCAGATCAATTAGCCTGTCCCCTTTAAATTCAGCCTCTCCCAAAACTCTCAGGGCATAGAGCAAATGCAGACAAATTCTTGGCCAGAATGTAACATCAATGGATTCTAGCTCAATTCCCAGCAGAGCCCTCACTCCTATGTGCCGTCTGTTTGCATTCTTATCAGCCTGCAGGTTCATCAAAATCGCCTGCCAGGCTTTGCTTGTAGTGTGCTAAACCTTTTCTAGTTAGCTTATCCAAACGTTTTCAAATTCATCCCATAAGCCAGCTCTAAAGACTTTGGAGCCACCTACTTCTGTAGAGTCACAGCGATGACCCTGTTTCTGGTACCGACTTTTCTTTGTCATCTGTGTTTCCATCACTGTGATAAGATATCTGAGAAGAACAGGCTTATTTTGCCTCACGGTTTTAGGTGAGGGTTGGGTGGCTCTTTTACTCTTATGCCCGTGGCAAGGCGGACACATCATTGTAGTGAGAAGGCACGACGGAGGCAAGCTGCTCACATCTTGGCAGCCATGAAGCAGTCAGGGGTGAAGAGACAAGGTACACCTTGGAAAGGCATGCCTGTAGTGACCCATTTCTTCCAAGTTGGTCCCACCTCCTAGTCCATTCAGCTATGAACTTATGAATGGATTAATCCATTGATGAGGTTAGTGACCTCAGAATCCAATGACCTTTCAAGAGCACTGCTATCTAGAGTCCAGCCAGTGAACATGTGAGCCTGTTTTTGGTGACACTTCATACCCAAACAAGACACCTCTCTGGAGCCACAGTGCTTGGATCCAAATCGCTTCTGTCACTCCACAGTGTGAAACCTTGGGTAAGTTACTTAACTTCCCGTCTTCCTCCGTTGATCATGAATGAGGCTGACACCCGCAGGATTACGGGGAGGACAGTGGTTCATGTTGCGTTCAGGAGAGGACCAGCTACACCAAGTGTTAATATATATAGACTTTTCTCACATCCACTCTGTGATGAAATTCTGTTTCTTCTTCCTTTCACCAAATTCTGTCTATTCAAAGGAATCTGGGGTACTGTTGTGTTTCAAGTAGCTGGAACCGTGTCTTTTCCCTTGTTACCTTGGTCCTTCCCCTAGGACGATGCCCTTGAATTTGGTCTGGGTAGCCAACCAGCTCTCCATGGGTCCACATGCATGGAAACACCTGAGCAGAAGGGTAAGCATCAGGAAATATTGACCTCCATGGGTCTTGATTCCCCATAGTACTCACAAGCCCCCTTCTCTCAATCCCTCTTAGGATACTGGGTAAGGGAGATATGTCTCTATGCCAACTCTGTATCAGCTGTGACCAGAGGTGAAGGAGAAATGTCTCTTCAGAGACCACCTTCGGCAGCTGGCAACTGGATTGGATCTGGGGTCCTTTTGGTCAGCCTCAGGCCAGAGAGAGGTTGAGTTGGGTCAGAGCAGTGGGGTACAAAGTAAGTAAGTAAGCGCTGGGCTTCAGGAAATCCAGGATGGTCACCCTTGTCCTCAGAGCGGTCCTAGTCAGGGACATGGCCTCAGCACACCAGGAGACATTAGATCCACTGGCTGCAGCATAATGGCTATAAATGAAGAGTAACTCTTTTGCACCCCTTCAGCTCCAGGCTCCAATCCAGAGCCCTAGCCTAGGACAACAGCTCAGAACCAGGGGAGTCTTAAGCCTAGAGATTAGCCAGCACCAGAACACCTGCCTGCTGCTCAACCTGAGTCCACTCCCAAGACCCTATAAAAATTCTCTTCTTGCATCTGAATCCCCTTGTGATTGCCATTGAACTCTAGTCCACATCCCCAGCCGCTAAATAGTATAAAGCCTGTCTCTGGGGAGGAGACTTGAGGCATTGCCCACTCATAGATGCTGTAGCTCTGGCATGTCAAGGGAGCTGCAGAGTCATCAGGGAGTGTCAGAGTCAAGCTGAGAGGCCCGTGGCTCCACAATTACATTTATGAAGCACCCATCCACGAGCTTTGAAATGAGAGAAGCATAGCAGCACAAGGAGTACCTAAGGTTTATTTAGAAACTCAGCTAAATAGTGGGGCCATGTCCCCGCCACATAAGCCATCGATTCTCCAGGGAATGGTCAGCTTAGGAGAATCAGAACCTTGGGCAAGATCAATGGCCTTGGATGATTTTTAGTTAGCAGACAGGTTGGCTGGTTACTGTTCTTACTGCTTTACAAATACTAACTCAGTGATGTCCTAAGAGCTCCACACATGGGTATCTTTACTCTTTCCACCTGAAAATGGGGAAAAGAACTTACAAGTTGTTGGAACTGGTATTTGAACCCAGGAAAATTGAACCCAGGAAATTTGAACCCAGAAAATTCAACCTACTGCGGGGTGATATGTTCCCTGGCTCCAGCCATCGGTTTAGCTGGTATGATCAGGATTCTGGTCTAGTTCCAACAACTTCTTCAATTGCAAATACATCATGTATGCATATGTAATAAGTTTATTTATACATGTATGTATAAGTAAGCAGTACACATAGGGTTGCAGTCAGCTTCACATTGCGGGTAGAAAACACCTGACCAAGAGCAACTTGTGGGAGGAAAAGGGTTTATTTTGGGTTATAGACTTGAGGAGAAGCTCCATGACAGCAGTGGGTCAGGGAAAGGGATTTTCAGGAGGGAGAAGAGGAACTGATCTTGGTTTAGAGAAGGGCTTTTATCCAGGGCTCCTACCTACCCATGTTCTGAAGGCTAGAATGGCTCTGTAGCTGCTTAAGAAAGTCATTGAAGCTTGGCATTGAAGATGGCACACACCTTTAATCCCAGCACTCGGGAGGCAGAGGTAGGAGGATCACCATGAGTTCGAGGACACACTGAGACTCCATAGTGAATTCCAGGTCAGCCTGGGCTAGAGTGAGACCCTACCTCGAAAAACCAAAAAAAAAAAAACAAAAAAAAAAAAAACAAAAAAAAAGCCATACAAAAGCATTTGGGGGACTGGAGAGATTGTCTAGTGGTTAAGACACTCACTTGTGAAGCCAAAGGACCCAGTTTATATTCTACAGTATCCACATAAAGCCAACTGCACAAGGTGGCTCATGCATCTGAAGTTTGCAGAGGCTAGAGGCCCTGGTGCACCCATTCTCTCTTTCTCTCCCATCCCCTCTTTAAATTAAAAAAAAATTTAAATTGAGCTTTTGTTTAGTTTAAAAGAAAAGTATTTGCTAGCCAGGCATGGTGGCGCATGCCTTTAATCCCAACACTCGGGAGGCAGAGGTAGGAGGATCTCCATGAGTTCAAGACCACCCTGAGACTACATAGTGAATTCCAGGTCAGCCTGAGCTAGAGTGAGACCCTACCCCGAAAAAAACAAAGTATTTGGGACTGGAGGGATGGCCTAGCAATTAAGGTGCTGCTTGCCTGTGAAGCCTGAGGACCCATGTTCGACTCCCCAGATCCCATGTCAGCCAGCTGCACAAGGTGACAGATGCAGAAGGTCATGCATGTGCACAAAGTAGTGCACACATCTGGAATTTGATCACAGTGGCTGGAGGCCCTGGTACAATTCATTCTCTCTGTCTCTCCCTCAGTCTCATAAAAAAATGTATTTGGACTCTGCTGTGTGTGGTGGCACATGCCTTTAATCCCAGGAGTCTGGAGGCAGAGGTAGGAGAACAGCAGTGAGTTCAAGGCCAGCCTGAGACTAATAGTGAATTTCAAGTCAGCCTGGGCTAGAGCAAGGCCAGACCTTGAAACCACCTCTACCCTCCACCAACATCATATATATATATATATGTGTGTGTGTGTGTGTGTGTGTGTGTGTGTGTGTGTGCCCACTTTTGAATAGGAAAGGGACAATAAAGAGAAAGATCAAAAGATGGAGGCAAGCTACACCTCTCTTTTAAAACCCTAAAGAAGCCGGGCGTGGTGGCGCATGCCTTTAATCCCAGCACTCGGGAGGCAGAGGTAGGAGGATCGCCGTGAGTTCGAGGCCACCCTGAGACTCCATAGTGAATTCCAGGTCAGCCTGGGCTAGAGTGAGACCCTACCTCGAAAAACCAAAAAAAAAAAAAAAAAAAAAAAAAAAAAACCCTAAAGAAGAATAACTTCTGGAACCCTGCCTATTCATACCTCATTGATCAGATCCTGACACTGTATCAGCTCCTAAGTATAAGGGAGGGATGAGTTCCTTTATTGTTTGTTTTTTTTTTCTTAATCCAAAATAATACTTTCATTCTGGAGAAAACAAACATTTCTGAAATAAATTCTAGCAGGTTTCAAGAGGGGAAAATAAAGGTAGATAACTACAACTATCTGACCCTCTCCCACACAAATGAGGTGGAGAAATGCATGCAGCTCACATTCTAAACCGGTTGCAGACATTCCCAGAGCTCCATGGCAGGAAGAGATTGCTCTTTAAAGTAGTCATAGCCAATAATCAGTAATGGAGAGAAAGCATTGACCCTTGGCTTCTGGAAATGGTAGTTTTACACTGAGTCCTTAAAAAAATAAGTAAGCCACAAGCAATGTTGCGAACACCACAGAAGCATGGAACAGAAAGTGAGAGGATGGAAGAATAACGAGAGGAGCCTGAGGCTCCGCTGTCACAAGCGCGGCGGCCTGGGCCATCTCCACAAAGGTCGGAGTTGTAACTTCTCACTGCCCGTCTCCTTGGTTCATAGTAATCCACTATAGATACTGATGCGTCTTGAGTATTTGAAACTTCAGAGTTGCCCACTGCAGGAATATCAACACAAAACTAGGTTTCATTTACAGAATCTAAGGGAAGATTGAGTTTTCCATGGTCACACTCTGCTTTCTTCACTGTCCCAAGCAGGGGGACTGCACCTGAAGACACAGTGAAGCCACTGACAGGTGGACTTCCTTCAGGACCATACCACTCCTATCTGGGCCCAAAGCTCTTGTGCACACATTGAAAGTCACATGATTGACATCATCCTAAAAGGCCCCGCATCTTTCACATTATAAATAACATTGAACTGACAAATGGCACGTCCAAAACCATCCGTCAAAACTGCAGTTGGCCATGCCACAGCAAGCTCTGCTGTCTGAAGGAGAAAGCAGTTCTGTGTATCAATCTGAAACTTTACAGGTCTTGGTGAGACTAGGTCCCATCACGGTCACTTCCATATCTGACCTTCCTAAATGCATTAGGGCTGAAAATTCAGATAGAGCCTTTAAAGCCCACAGTAGTGTCCTGGGTTGATGTGAAATCTCCCAAGCTGTTTCTTTGCCTTCTTGGGCACCTTATGGCTGGCATGAGGGATAAATTCTTAACTGGGCGCGTTAACACCCTGCATGGAGCCAGAGTTCTCCTAGAAAGATGATGCAAAAGAGATGGGACAATGCTCATCATTGCCTCCCATCATCCGCAAAGGATAAGAGGGACCACGTGGGAAGCACTGAGGATTGAAAGGCTACAGGCAAGGGCTGCTATGCCACATACTTTAGAACCATTGACTCCTGGGCACAGGTGATACAGAGTCAGGACTCAGGACTAAAATCTTGCAGGGTGAAGACAAATAATCCAGCGAATGGCCTCTCAAAACACCTTAGCAATAGAGGGAGCTGGTTAAAACATTATATGGCCACCAGTTGGCGCCAACACACACTCCGTAGCTAAGCACAGGCTGAAAGATACAGGAAGGACTTGACTTTGAGGTCTCTGTCCCCTGGATCATCCTCAGAGCTTATTTGAGGTCCCCCCCGCCCCCGAGCAGATTCTGTTTTGTTTAGACATAATTATCACTGTATACTATTCTGATCTGGTTAGAATGGAGAGGCTTTGAAATAGACTTTAAATAGAATCTTCTTTATTGACACTGGTCCCTGGCAGTGGGAGCAGATTCTTAGGTGGTCAATGGCAGAGGCTTTCAGGAAAAAGGAAATACTTTGCTTTCATGAACTTTTATTTTTATTTTTATTTTTTGAGGTAGGGTCTCACTCTAGCCCAGGCTGACCTGGAATTCACTATGGAGTCTCAGGGTGGCCTCGAACTCACGGCAATCCTCCTACCTCTGCCTCCCGAGTGCTGGGATTAAAGGCGTGCGCCACCACGCCCGGCTATCTTTCATGAACTTTTAAGGGGAGACATCTCTAGTCAGAGATGATACCATGCCACAGGATAGATGTGACTCAGATTGCTAGTGTTAGATGTTAGAAGTCCCTGGATAGGTTGTAAGATCACAAATTAGGACTTTTCCCTGGTCCTGATGCTTAGCTCAGGCTGTCAACTCTTTCTTGCTGTACCTGAGACGAGAAAGGGGCCACAGAGGAGGCATAGCTACATGTCTGTAATATTGACATCTGTCCACTTAAAAAATATTTATTTAAGAGACAGAGGTTGAGAGAGAGAAAGACAGAAAGAGACAGAGAGCGAGGCATGGTGGTTCATGCCTTTAATCCCATCACTCAGAGCACTTCAGGGTATCAGGAAGTGGATTAGTTCTGTCTCAGCAGCTGTGGTGGGGAGTGGGAGGGGGAGTAGGTTATGAGATTTGGGATGCTCCCATTCATATAGCTCCTGAGTGATTAGGACCCTAGATGATCAATAAGGCAATAAGCCGTTTTAATTGCCTCTTGAGTCAGTGTAGTCATAGTTCCATGACTTGGGAGTTGCTAGGAGTCGGTGGTCCACGCCTCTGTCCAGAGAGCAGGTGTGGCTATATGAAAGTTAACCACCAGATGGCAGCAGAGCACCGTCAGACAAACAGATGCCTTGGGTTGGAGTCAGTCACTGAAATCAGGGGTCTGAACAAGCTTAAGGTACAGGGTGTGTGGGCGGAGGTTCACGACCTCCCCAGGAGAAAGGCGGCTTTGTTCTCAGGAGTAGAGAAGCTTCCTAGGTTCATAGCGTAGCTCTGTCCTCAGGGCTGGCTCTTTGGTAATGAGGCCTCTGTGGTCACCAGGCCCTGAGTGTCCCTGATGGTTTTAATGATCTACGGCTGCTGTCTTAAAATTCTTAATAAAACAGAGGGTTCCACGTTTATATTTTACATGACACATCATGTCGCCAGTCCTGTCTGTAACTTGCTGCCTGAGTTCTCCTTTGCTCCAAAGTTGACTTGGAAGGGCGGATATCCAGTGTTCACTTCCTATGGCTACTCTGAAGAGTAACTGAATTAATATGAAAGTTCTTCAAGCCGGGCGTGGTGGCACACATCTTTAATCCCAGCACTCAGGAGGCTGCAATAGGAGAATGGGCAGGGGTTCAAGGCCACACTGAGACTACATAGTGAAGTCCAGGTCAGCTTAGGCTAGAGCAAGACCCCTTGAATAAACAGCAACAAAATAAAAAGAGAGAGAGAGAGAGAGAAAGTTCTTCATAATGAAAGCCCATAAAAAGTAGCATATAGATAATGTTATTATTATTAGGTATAAGGTATAATTAGGTATAAGGTATAATTAAAACATCATCAAAGGATGATGTCAGTCAATCCATCTAGCCCCATTCTCAAGGTTTTGCTAGGAGACTGTGATAGTTTGAATGGATGTCCCCCAGTAGATACAGGGGTTTTATTCAAGCTTGTAACTTGGATCTCCAGCCCTCTGGCTGGAGGAGTCACTGTGGGTGGATCCTGGGGTCCATCCCCAAGGTACACTTGGGGTCAGATCTGTTTCCAGACAAAAGACATGTGGAGTGCTGGAGTTCTCTGACTATGGAGTTCCTGGCGTGTGCTTGCCTATGGTGATGGTGGAGGCATTTCTCTCTGTGTGATATCAGTATGCTTTCTAATTGCCTCGTTGAGTCTCTGGAGAAAGGCAAAGGGCAGCTCCTCTTCCCCCTGTATTATAGTCAATAGTAGGTTATAGTTCAGAGGCTTTAGTTTAGCTCTGTAAATCCCTTCTAATATACAGTATTTAAAAGGCTGACAGTCCCATGTCCCCTGTGTATCACCCTCACTCCAATTGGGATCAATGAGGGGAACTTTGAATATACTTTTTAGGAGACTTGAGGATCTCTGCACAGGGAGCCTGTAGGTCCGCAGCTATTGGAGCAGAGGGCTGGGGACTGCTGGGCCACAAGCAGCAGCTAGGGTGAGCAGGTCCAGCCGTCAGCTAGTGATCCCCTGCCCATTTCTCCTTTCTCCTATAGAGACATTTGAGCTGGAATATTGTATTGTATTTAAAACTGCCCTGTGGTGGCCACTTTTCTCCATTTTCTAGAAGATATTCTGGCCAAACCTTGGACAATAGAAAATGAAAGTTTCCTTTCTAAAACTCAGTGGGTCTAATTGGAACATCATATGATCATTTTAATAAAAGCAAGAACACATTTGAAAAAATTCAAAACACTTTGATGATTAACAAAAAACACTCTCAACAGATTAGCTATAAAAGAAATAAAATTATATATCACAAACCCTGAAATTGTAAACAAGATAGCAATGCTAGCTGTTACCACTTCTTGTTTTCTTGTTATTTTTTTATTATTAGTTATGCACACAGTGTGTATACAGCCATGTCGGTACCACCGTTAGCCTCCTCTCTGTCCTCCCCCCTCCGCAGGGACCCTCCTCTTTGGAGAATGTGGGATGTGCATTGTGGGGTTAGCCATCAGTTATGGGGAGGAGGCAATGTCTCTGTGCACAATGTCTCAACATGTGGCTCTAACAATCTTTCCGCCCCCTCTTCTATGAATTTCCCTCAGCCATGTTGGGTTCATTTTAGGTCTGCTTCAGTGATGAGGTCTTGGGAGCCTCTGTGTCTCTGAATCTCTGGCTTGGTAGGAATTGAGTGTCCTCTGTATCTATCTCCTGCACCCTTGTGCTGGTACCAGGTTAGCCATGAAAGCAGCACTCTTGCTCATTTCCCCAATTACTCTTAGTTTCGGCTGGGGCCCTGGTGAGGTGTGATGGGCTGATTCTCTCCTCAGGACCTGCATCCATCTTTCCTTCCCTGGGAGGTGCGGCGCGGTTAGGTGGACACCATCTTGACCGGAAGTCCTCTGGACCCAGTTTTTATGAAGGCAGGTTAATGGAGACTTTGGGGAAGTGTTAGAAGCGGACTGTCCCATCTGAGATGAAATGGAGGAAAGGGTTAGAAGAAATCTAGTCAGGCTACACTCCATCTTGTCTCGCATCTTCCAGTGTGGAGGTGGCTGTCCCTTTAGAACTGGGTTTGAGGGAGAGGAAACTAGGGTTATCTCCTGCCTTCAGGAGACCTGAACCACATTCTCTGCCTCCCCAACCCCACCAAATCTAGGGGACACATAGTACAGTCTGTGTGTCTCCTGGATCAAGGAGGGTCTGAGCTAGGATATTCATGCTCATTGTAGTCAGCAGGCCCCTGAGCTCAAGCGCCTCCAGACCCCCCCACCCCCAGCCCGGTACATGGCACGTCATGGCATATGAGATGTATCAAAGGCACTGTAGGCCCACATACAGAGGTTTCTGCTCTTCCTCCCATCTTGATAGCCTAAGTGACTTTCTAGGGGGATTATCCTGGGATCTCCTCCCATCTTCCATTGTGGGAGTCTTGGGTGTAGGTCCACCCTGGTTTATGAATGTTTCAGAATGGCTTAGGAACTAGAAAGCCTTTGCCACATTATCTAGAGGTAATCCTGTGTATTACCTCTACTTTAAAAGCACAGGTCAGAGCTGTGAACTACCTCACCCAACCGAATCAAATCCTGTCTTTATTGACAATCCACTAAAAGAGACACCACACCCAGCAGGACTGTTGTCATCGCTCCTAACCCTTGAACAGTTTGGAGGCCTTAACGTCTCAATTAGAAACCTGCAAGTGACGGCTTTGAATTATCTGTTTCCTCTAAAAGGAAATTGAATCCTTCTGTCCTACTTTCTCAACACCATCTTTTATTCTTAATTATCATCTTTCCAGTACCTTCTATAAATCTAACACCTGCCATTATCCTTTATTCCAAGCACCACTGAAAAA
The DNA here is from genome assembly GCA_036346955.1 of Dipus sagitta. NCBI lineage: Eukaryota > Metazoa > Chordata > Mammalia > Rodentia > Dipodidae > Dipus > Dipus sagitta. Next base: position 236,985,905 of record CM070770.1, read on the forward strand.
TTATTCATACCATGACATTCAATATTTATGATTTGCTTTTACCAACATTATGTTTCCTTTTATTAACCTTATATAGAACCCTTATTAAAATTCTCCTTTAGGGCTGGAGAGATTTCTTAGTGGTTAAGGCACTTGCCTGCAAAGCCAAAGGACCCACGTTCAACTCCCCAGGACCCACAAAAGCCAGATGTACAAGGTGACACATGCATATGGAGTTCGTTTGCAGCAGCTGAGGCCCTGATGTGGCCCTCTTTATGTGCCTCTCTCTCCTTCCCTCTCTCTCTCTCTCTCTCTCTCTCTCTCAAACAACAACAACAAAAAACAAATTAAAAATCTTTAAAAAAAAAAAAAGACCTCAGAATTGTTAATAGAGTTTTGGAATTTTACCTTTTTAGATTGGTGGAGCATCTCCACCTGTGACACATAAGCCTCTCTTAAAGAATATTGAATAACATGTAATAATCAAAAATTCCCTCTTCAAACTTCAGTGGGACCTCCGAGACAGGACTTACTTACTCTTGGGGATTCAAAACAAACCCACATCCAAGCTCATGTCTGTTTTATCAAAGAATAATAATAAACATATTATATTTTTATTTAAATAAAGCAAGTCTGAGAAAGATTATTTTAGTAAATGATTACATTTTATTTCATAATATCCAGAAAGCAAAGAGTAAGTAGTGGGTACGTCCATGTGATCTAAGGGCCCATGTAAATGTCCATGGATCTAGAAAAAAAATGTGAAAAAGAATATTAAAGAGAGGGGCTGGAGAGATGGCTTAGCGGTTAAGCTCTTGCCTGTGAAGCCTAAGGACCCCGGTTCGAGGCTCAACTCCCCAGGACCCACGTTAGCCAGATGCACAAGGGGGTGCACGCGTCTGGAGTTCGTTTGCAGTGGCTGGAGGCCCTGGCGCACCCATTCTCTCTTCCTCTCTATCTGCCTCTTTCTCTCTCTGTCTGTCGCTCTCAAATAAATAAATAGAAATAACAAAAAAAAAAAAAAAAAAAGAGAGGGTTAAAAAAATAAATTGACAACACATCATCTTACCCTACCCTGGCAGCTTGGCAGAACCTTACCAGTGGCAAAAACTCTGAGTGCTGAGTAGCCCAGAGGCTGGAAGAGAGAGAGAGACAGAGAGAGAGAGAGAGAGAGAAAGAGAGAGAGAGAGAGAGAGAGAGAGAGAGAGAGAGAGAAAGCTCGCCAAAAGCCTTGTGAGCCACCAGGCTTTTTATCCTGGGCCTGGGCTGAATCCAGGAGAAGTCAGCACTCCTGGCTGCAGTGTCCAGAAGGGGCTGGGCCCCAAAATCTGCGCTCTCCTGAGCAATCCCAGCTCTGGGGCAGCTGCTGCAGACAGCAGGGTCAGGGTGAATGTGAGATGCTCAAGTGGCCACTGTTTGTTCCATGTCTCCTTGGTGCACAGGAGTTAAGATCCCTATTCCTCCTATAGGCCTCCCTGTCTCAATTCACTGAGCAGTGGCACAGCTACTCAACTTCCCTTTGATATGCCCGTGTGGTATGTCTTTCTCCTTCTATGTCTTACATATCTATGTTCCTTCATTTAGTGGGTGGTCTCCTTACATGCAAGGCTGAGATCTGGGGAAGCACAAGAAAGGCCTCTTAAGCAGGTCCAACAAGGCCATGGAAAGTGCACCGATATGGTATAAGAATTGGGATTCCTCTGCCAGTACACCAAAATATGCCAATGCACCATTTATTGTGGGGGGGCCCTAGATTTTTGTCTTGTAGATTCAAAGAATTGAAGTCCACAAACTAGAGGATAAGCTTTAGAAAGATTTTATTAGATTAAGAGAAGGCATGAGCTCATGCTCATGAGAAGACAGAACTGGGATAAAGCACAACTAGAGACCCAAATCCAGGGTGTTTATAGTTTCTGAGCTGAGCTAACCAGCCCTGATACCAACCTTGGGGGGATTAGCTAAACAGCCAACCACAATGACAGGTTTCAGTTGAATCCTTCCAGGAGTCTTAATTCTAGGAAAGGGGAACTCCTACCTCGGGAGGAACTCAGGTTAAGTTTATGGAAAAGCAGTTCTAGGGGAATTCCTTTATGCAGCAAGAATTAAGGAGAAGCTGGATTCTTCTCTGACCTCTAGCAAAGTGAGGACTCCAAAGGCAGGTTCAAGTTCATTCCTTGCTCTTACTTTACGGGGCTAGTCACCCTAAACTGCCTCACAGAGAAAGGAGCCTGGCCTGGGGTTTTATGTAGTTGGGGGTGGACCTTGGTGAGCTTTGTGAGGTGTGTATCTTACACTGACTGGCACCAAGAAGGAAGTGGGCCCAGCTTTATCTGCAGCTCCTCCAGATAAGGCACAGGAGGAGAACGGGAAGGCTTACAAGATATCAGTAGTCTCAGGCCCACAGAGGAGCCAGATTCCACATTATACAGCAGGTAGCTGGGTTTAAATCCAATCTGATAAATCTCTTAATTAATATGTTTAAACAATTTTAATTCCCTGTGATTACTCATATGGTAGATTAAAGCCCCCCAGTTTAGCATCATTTTTCTACTTGTTCATGTGTGGGCTTTTTGTTTGTTTGTTTATTTTGCTTTTGGATTGAGAACTTTAAAAATTTTTATTTGTGTGTGTGTGTGTATGTGCGTGGGGGGGGGGTTAGAAACGGAGAGAGAATATGCATGCATAGGCATGCCAGAGCTTCATGCTCCTGCAAACAAACTCTAGATGCATGTGCCACTTTGTGCATCTGGCTTTCTGTGGATACTGGGGAGTCAAAACCTGGTCAGGCAACCTTTGCAAGCAAGTGTCTTTAACTGTGGACCCATCGCCCCAGCCCTGGTTTGGGGATTTTTTGATTCATTTTATCAGCACGATTGGACTTGTTTGTACCTCTTTTAAAAATATTATTGATTGCTCTCAGCATGTAACATATATCTTTGCTTAAGTACCCTGTATCTTCAAATAATATAATACTGTTAGAGCAAAAAGAGATAGACACCTTTGAAGAAAAGTTCTATATTAAGACACCTCCCAAATATCCTTTCCTTTGTTCCACGTAGAACTCCTTGGAGAAAACCACACATGCCCTGAGGTGCTCCTGTCCACCTGTCTTTATGATGTAAATAGCATCCATTAAAGCAGGGATGTCCAACCCACAGCCCAAGACCTGCCTGTGGTCCAAGATAGCTGTGACCCCATTGCGACACAAAATTATAAACTTACTTAAAACATGATGTGCTGGAGATATGACTCAGCAGTTAAAGGTGCTTGTTTGCAAAGCCTGGTGGCCTCCCTCTGTTTGAGTTCCCAGAACCCGCGTAAGCCAGATGCATGCATCTGGAGTTATTTTGCAGTGGCAAGAGGCCATGGCACATCCATACAGTCTCTCTTTTGTTCTTTCTTTCTCTTCTTGCAAATAAATAAAATAAAATAATTTTAATGAGTATTTTGCAGTTATTTTGTAACTCGATTGTGTGATTTTTTTTTTTTTTGAGCATGAACTTTGTTGTAGGTGACAATGTCATGTCTGATGCCACAGAAAGTAAATATATGTGTGCTCTCACTATTTCGTTTGCATGAATTACTTCAGTTTTATGGTGATGTCTGCCTCCCACTGTGTTATCTTCCAAGTGCACACAGTTGAACTGGCACTGTTAGACATTACATGTGCTCATGGTGGCTTGGTGAGTGAAAACACAGGGCTTATCAATTACCTTTTAACCCTACCCTTGTGAAGGATAGGTGTTTAATGTTTTTAGAATACAGCTAAGTGTTCTTATTTGATTGTTAAGGGTACTTCCACACCTTGAGGGCACCTCACACATCACCCTCAGCACTTTATACATCAACCCTTTGGCTTCACATTGGATCAGCTGAGATGTGGAAGGGCCCAAACCCTGCTTTCTATTTCCCAGTCAATTAATTTCCATCACAAAAGTAAGTATAGCCCCTTATCTATTATTATTTCTTTCTCCTTACATGGCTTCTATCATGTCTGAAAAGAATATAAAACCCCTACAAAGAAAAATTACAGATGAAAGGAGATTGTTCATTGAAAAGTAGACAGATGGCTACATTTTTGTTAATGGAAATATTAAGGGGCTCTGCTTAATTTGTAGGGAATTTGTGCAAGTTTCAAAAGACTACAATTTGAAAAGGCATTACAAAAACATGCTGCCAAATTTGGTGCCTATCAAGGATTGTGTTGTAAGGACAAAATAGTGGAACTGAACAAAAAATAAAAAGCAATTGTCTTCTCAACAAGAAAATTTTCAAAATGTTACAACTCAGACAGACTCTATTGTAGAAGCTGGTTATGTGGTAGCATATTTACTAACAAAACAAAGCCATTAGTTGATGGTGAGTTTATTAAGCAATGTGTGGAGAGTGTAGAAGATACAATGTGCTCTGAAATAAAGGGAGATAATTAAAAGAAATCAATTTGTCTTACTTGACTATCGTCAGGCATATTGAACAAATGGGAAAAAATCCATGAGGAGAAGTTTGGAGGGGCTGAAGAAGTGGCTCAGTGGGCAAAATGCTTGCTGCTCAAGCTTGAGTACCTCAGTTAGATCCCCAAACCCTGTGTAAAAACCCCGAAACCTTGATGTGCTTTTGCAAATCCAGCACACTGGAGGCCTGCAAGATGGGCGACAGAGACAGAAGAAATTCCTGGCAACAAGAAGGAATGAAGAAGGGCTTTGTGGTAGTTTGAACATGTGCTCTCCCATAGACTTAGGTGTTTTATTAAAGTTTGTAACCCTGGCCTCCAGTCATCTGGCTGGAGATGTAACCTGGGGCGGATCCTGGTGTCACTGGGGGCAGATCTGAATTCCAGGCAAAAAGGTATGCAAGGCAGTCTGAGCTCTGGGGGCGGGGGTCCTGCTCCCTGCAAGTTCCCTGCTGCTGTTTGTGTTTTCACAGGCTGTTGGGTTATTTCTCTCTGTACTTGGATGTATGGAAGCAGCTTCTTCTGCTACTGATGGACCTTCCCCTGGGTCTGTAAGCTTGAAATAAACCCTTCCTCCCATAAGCTGTGCCTGGTTTGGATGTTCACCCCACAATGTGAAGCTGACTACAGCAGGCCTCTACCTTCTTCCCTGGCACCACTTGGGACATCTGAATATTGTCATCTTCTGATACAGATGGCATGGTTAGTAACACTGTTTGAGGTGTTTCCTATGTCCCAATAGGGTCCACCATTGTGTGCACAAGGTCTTGAACCTCCTTTGACGTAAAACGCCTCCTGCATTCAAGAGGAATTTTTGTGTTACAATCTAAGTAAGCTAGACTAAGCCCAAAGGTGAAAAGAAATGTGATTCACTTGAGAACAAAATCAGGAACTGGAGTGATAACTGTCTTCTTAACGATGCATGTGCTTATATACCCCTCTACGTGGCACTCATGGGCTTTCCCTGATCCCGCCTGTGCTCTGCTCTCTAACTCAGAAAGCTGAGCTTTCCAGCTTCTCCTCTTGCTGTCTTCCTCCTCCTGGTAGCTACCTAGATCACAAGCCTGCCTCCCCCATCTTTTACCAATAAAGAGAAAGTAGACAAATCCTATTCCACCTATCCTGCAGGGAGCCATGTTCCCTTTAATTTCAGGGTAACCATTGGCCTTGCAACTTCAGCTCTTTGTTTAGGAAGCTATGGTTTTGATGATAAACCTGCATCTCCTTGCTGTTAGAGTGGGGGTAAGACCCCTTGGAGCTGTCTGCATTCCAGCAGAATGTAAATGTCAATCCTCAGATTCTCAAGGAAGTTAGCAATGACACTTTAGGGATCTGCTTCAATGTGGCCCATGCCTGAATGTGAAGTGGCTCAGGGTGCAGAGGAATTCAAAACATAGCCTCATGGGAGGTTACTCTCCATGGGATATTACTGTCCATGGGAAGTGACTGTCCTGAGAGTTACTATATATGAGAGGTTATTTCACTTGCTCAGGAGGGAACTGAAGAACTGCAGAAAGGTCAGTAAGGCAACGCAAGAGTGCCACAGGCTCACTATGGCACCTCTCCATCTCCTTCCAGGAATATTCTCAACCTGTGTCATCCAGTCTCCACATGCAGGTCCGAACTGAGGAGAAAGTGCTGAGCTCTCACTATCCCAAGTCCCATTACCGTAAGATGTTTAGGGCCCAGAGAAGTGACAGGTCCAGAGTCCCTGTTAGCCAACCCCCTCCGCAGCCCACTGGACTCGGCATGTATAGAGGCCAAACCATCATCACAGAGGCAAAGCCTTTCTCCAGAGATCCTTTCTCCTCTTCCTTCACCCTTCTCTCTTCAAGAGGGATGGATTCACTTCCAGTTTAAGACAGACACAGATTTGTTTCTCAAAACAATATATCATTTATTTCACAACTTGAAGTCCTAATGCAAACATCTTCCCTCCATAACCTCTGCCTGTTCTCATCATACCATTCTCTAGCCTCTACTGGCTTATAAGCATCTTCTGTGGAAGAGTCCAATCTTAGCTGCTCTAAGCTTCCAGGGTTGCCCGGGCCTCCCATTCACAGCTCAGTGTCTCCCTGGGATGAATTCTCCTCTGCCTCTTTGGCCCTGAGCTTGGTCCAGAAAGCCACTTCCTTGTCCTTTAGTCTCTGCGATGCCTCTGTGGTGGCCCCAATCTGCAGGTACCCTTCCTTCTGGTCATACTCTGGCCAGTGGGGCAGTCCTTCCCCATTGGGGTTCCTGGGGAGGGGGGAATCAAATAGAATTGCTCAAAGTTCTCTGTGTGGTCCCCACATTCTTCTGAGAATTGTAGAGACCACTGGTCTATTACTGCCAGGTGACTTTACAGCCTCTGGAGATGGGGGCTGGCTATCTCCTGGGGCAGCAGGACTACTTTTAGAGAATTTTTCACTGTCAGAGTACTATGGTCACAGAATCAGAGCTCGGATTACTCACTCTTCAGAAGCCACCTCTGCCCAGTGGGTATCCTCACAGCACCGCGCCTCACCCACCACCCACCACCCCTGCTCCATCATTACCACCAGCCTCACCCGTTTCCAGCAAAGTTGCCCCAGAATTTCATGATCATCTCGCTGAGCTTGGCCTCCTCCTCTGAGGCGCCCTCTGTGGGAAGAAGGGAGAAGCCTTTCACTACTCATGATGCGGTTCACAGGCCCACAGCGGGGCTATCACAGGAGCTTTCAGAGACGCGGTCTTCACCCTTACTCCACACACTCAGTCAGAATCGGCACGGGAGGAAGGTCCTGGCTAAGCGCTGGGCACTTTCAGCTGGACCACCTAGGACTCCACAGTGCACATGCAGTCCATCCATTAGCTGGATGGCTTTGGTTCCAAGACCACCTGCCCATCCCTCCCTACCCAAGGTCACAATGCCACCTGTGAGGGTTGCCTCACAGGTCACAGACCCCTGAAACTTTCATTAATCTCCTAGTAAATCCACATTTGCATAAGCCTAAAAATTAACAGAACTACAATGGTCCTAAGGGGTGATCTAGTTCAGAGATATTGGTATGTTATAAACAGCCATGACGTATGGCAAAGGCCACACACACCTGCTACGAGTTAAGGTACTGAAGATATTTTTGAAGCTTTATTAACTATTGTGCTATGAAACAGATTCAAATTTAAACAATGTAACATGTAGACAAATAGACATAGATAGACAGGCAGATGGACAGAAACATTAGACCCTATTGAAGGCTAACACCAGTCCTCATACCCTCCTCACTCATACTCTTACAGGGGCCTGTGGGAGCAAAAGTCAGGCAGTGGCATCCTTGCCCTCAAGCTTAGTTCTGCAGGCAACACACCACCTGTCTTATTGATGCCACAGGTCAGGAACCTGAGAATGGCGGTTGTGGTTGGGAGCACATACTATACAATCTTCCTTTATTTACAAAGTCTGTTAAGGAGCAGGAACATCGCCAACTACTCAGTGCAAATCTGCCCTGTTGGAAAAGTAATATTTGGAGAAAAGGAGAAACTTGCTTTTAGCCACCAATTCAAGACTAGAACCCAGGCCTCTTACCTCTAAGCTGGAAGCCAGCAACAAGTTGTTACCTTTTAAAAATGGTGTCCCAAAGACAGAGTAAACTTCATCCCCGTGGTCTGCTGCCACCGTCTTGGGTTTCATGTCTGATGAGAAGCTTGGGCGATACTGAAACTCGTACATGTAGGTGGGGGCTCCGGCATCTGAGGAGACATGGATCCAGGCACAGTTCATATAACCAGACAAATACCTGGAAGATATCAAAACCTCTACGTGTGCAGGAAATCTCTGTTTACCTGCACAGTAGGGAAGAAGGTTTAGGAAAGCCCAGTGACTTGCTTAGGGCTGCCCAACTGGTGGAGGTACAACAGAGTTTGAGCCAGATATTTGCTGATTAAAAATTGAAAATCCATGTCTATTGATGCTCTATTTACAATAGCTAAGAAATGGAATTAGCCTAGATATCCATTGACAGATAATCGGATAATGCAAATGCGGTACATATACCCAATGGCATCTTATTCAGCAATACTGAGAAATGAAATTTATGAGATTTGCAGGAAAATGCATAGATCTTGGAGAATTATATCATGTAAAGTAACTCAAATTCAAAAAGACCAAAACTTCATGTTATCTCTAATATATGGATCCTAGTTTGTAATATCTATATGCGTAAAAGAGGAGAAACTGTGAGCAAGACCTATGAAGCTAGAATGGTAGCCAAGAGCAGGCATCAAGAGCTGATAAGGAAAGGAAGGGTGGGAAAGGGTGGAAAGACATATGAGTCATATAAACACACAGAAGAGGGGAGGCTGCAGGGGAGGGAGGAGACTGGGAAGAAGAAGGGAGAAGGACAATCGGCTAAAACAAGCTATTTGAGAATGCCAAAATGAACGGTACCTAAAACTCTGTGTGCTAACTAAATGTAATAAAAAAAATGAATGAATGGGCACAATATGGTAAATGCACTGGGTGTGTTGCTGTGGAAACACACCAGTGCTCATTCATTTCAAGCAAATCAACTCCCCAATAGGTGTCTTCTAGCCAGACTGGCTTTGAACATTCCCAGCGTCTTTCTCACTTGTCCACAACATGAGGATATGCAAATAAAATATTTGCAAAGACACACAAGGACACAAATCTGTCTTTTGGGCTTAAGGAAACCACCAAACTCATACTTCAGCCACCTCACACATTCTGTTTTCTATTTGGCCTGGGGTGACGAGGCCTTAAGGAGATAGGGTGATGGAAAAACAGAGAGGTGTCAAAGGAAAGTGAAGTCTCTCCTGGCTTCTCTCTGATTTCCTCTCTCATCACCAAAGAGATCCAGTTCAAGTTCCAAGAAGATGCCATTTTCTCTGCTGATTAAATCATGGGGGCCACGAATCCTTGCTCCTTTAAGACAAATCTGTGAACCCCCAGCCTGGGGACCTCAGCACTATCTAATGGTAATGGTAGGGCAGAGGGCCTGTTCTGGGTCTTCTGATCCAATTTTTTTGCAAATAACTATCTGTCTATCTATCTATCTATCTATCTATCTATCTATCTATCATCTATCTATCTATCTATCTATCTATCTATCTATCTATCATCTATCCACTCATCCATCCATCATCTATCTAATAAAACCTTCCTAAATAAATTCTTAAATATTTGCATGTTATGTCTGTATACAATCACATAAGGTTTAATCATAAACCTCTGTAGCTGATGCTGCTGGTGCCTCACCCATTCCCTCTGTTGACAGGTCAGCCTGACTTCTGCCTCAAGCATCAGTAGCTTTTTGCCTGAGTGCTTTATTTAGTCACTCTAGACTACCCTGCCCATATGTGCAACCAGTTAGAGGGCCAAGGAATTGGCTACTCCTTGGAACAGCTTTCGACTAATAACAAGTGGGTGCTGGTAAGTAAATACCTTCTAGTTCCCTCGCTACCCAGATGGGATAACCCTGAGATGTGGCTTCTGTGTGTTTCCATGATTGTCCCAACTCCAACTGTCCCCAGAGTGGATCACCAGTTGGTCCTTTCCCAGTGGCACTTCGTGCTCTCCCTACTGGTGTTTTCTGAGATCAACCCCCAAATGAGCTACTGAAATTCTCTTCCTTTCCTCAGAGGTGTCTACTGGCAGAAACAAAATAGAACAGTATCCTTTCTCAGGCCATATGGATCCAGACTTCCCTTCCATAGTCTACATCAGTCTATGTTGGGAGCTGAGGAGCCAGTGACCCACCCTCTCCTGTCCAGACCCTGAAACTCACCTCTGTGGTGGCGGGCCACAATCACAGATGGAACAGCAAATAACACATCTCCCATCAAGTCCAGAAACAGGTCTTTCTTTTCAACAGGGCTGTCTGTCCCTCCTAAATACTCCTCAGTGGCCAGTGGGGTCAGTTCCTTAGAGATGTTCTGAAATGAATCAAGAAAGTGACCAGCCCCACCAAATGGGCAACATGGCTCCTCCACAGTTGGAGAGGCTTCATTGCTGGTGGACATCTTCAGGCCTATCCGGTTGTTTCTGGCTGGGAACACCAGATCCCAGCTGTCTTTCCCCACCATTAAATTAATCTGTGACTTGGAGCAAGCCCCCACCCTTCCCTGAATCTTAACCATTTCCCACAGTTCCATAGATACGTACAGCAAGGGGGTAGGACTTCCACAGGAGGGATGCAGCCATCTTCTGGTCTAGTTTACCTTCAGAGAGTGGATAGCCCATCATCTTAAAGGAATAGTTAATTATGAATCATTGAGAACTAAAGGGAAAAGCCAAACAGGTTAATCAACCAAACCAATGCAGAATAATGGATTTTTTTTTGGGGGGGGGGGGTGCAGGGACCTTGATGGACATGGGTCTTGATGAATTGAACAATAGTAGTGAATCAAACGGACTTATTCAGAAATGGAAAAAATACAAAAACATATAAAAATATGGTTAGCAAGACTAGGTGTGTGTGTGTGTGTGTGTGTGTGTGTCCATCTGGAATCTGCACAGTGATCCTCAAGATAATGAGGGAGTTTTCAGGCTCAGGCAATGTAGATGCCACGAGCCCAAGGACAGGTGGGTGGTAAACCTGTCCACTGCCACAGATTCACATGACTGAGGAAATACAAATGAACCATGATAGCCTCCACAGTCCTCCTGCAGTGTGCTCTGTAGAACTCTCAGCTATACTGACTCGGTCCATACCTTTGTGCTCAAGAGAGGAGCCAACAACCATGTCCTAGCACGACCCCAATCCTACAGTGCCTGCTTGGAAGCTCAATGCTGACAAGAGAAAACTTGGGGTTGAGCTGTCTGACCCTTACCTCTTTCTTAAAGCAACTACTGTAGAAAGCTTACAGTTATCAATCCTTTCTCTGTTCTTTGAAATGTGAACGTCTCGACCAGAACTGTTTCCCCAAGGACCTGAAAACAATGATTTCTGTAATTTTTTTTTAAACTTCTTTGAAATAAAAGCTCTTGTTATCTCCCTGCCAGTCCTCCTGGAAGGACAAAGTCCTAACTTTGGTAAAGGTCTTACTTCAACTTACGACTAACTCTGCATCCTATTGTGAAGAGAAGTGTGTGTTTCCTTCAGGTAAGCATGTACTGATGGTCCAATGTCTGGCCACACGGACTTGTCTCTCACGTCAGAGTGCTTTCTGAGCACGTCTTAGCATCGAAACTGCTTCACCTACTGCTCTCAGCTGCCAGAGTTCAGTTCATGCGTGATCTTTTCTGAAACCCAGATTACTGCTTTCATGCATAGCTTACTCTATTTCTGACACAGGGAAAGCCTGTTATTTTCCTTTTAGAAACCAATTTTCACTCAAACTTAGATAATTTTCTCTAAATCTTTACAACGAAGCAACTAAGAGCCTTTGAGACCCTATTGGACCTGAGCTCAAATCCAAGGTGGAAGCTGTTGTGTCCCAGACTGAATCTCCTGACCTCCCAGCTCCTTACCCTGTCTGGATGTTCTCAGTTGTACAATCTGGACGTTGTCTCTATGAGCCATCTATGAGTGGGCAATTTTAAAATTTTTTTCATTTATTTTTATTTATTTATTTGAGAGCGACAGAGAGGGGGAGAGAGAGAAAGAGAGAGAGAGAGAGAGAGAGGCAGATATAGAAAGAGAGAGAGAGAGAGAGCGACAGAGAGAGAGAGAATGGGCATGCATGCCAGGGCCTCCAGCCAATACAAATGAACTCCAGACAAGTACGCTGTTTTGTACATCTGGCTAACGTGGGTCCTGGGGAATCGAGCCTTGAATCAGGGTTGTTAGGCTTCACAGTCAAGCACTTAACCACCAAGCCATCTCTTCAGCCCTATGAGTGGGCATTTTAAGGGTATGTAGGAAAGACAAAAAATGTATGCGGACAGGGGTTCCTATGGTTGTGCTTTTCAAGGGACAGTTAGGCCATCTTGGAAAATGTTTCCATGGAAAAGTCTACTTTTGACAGTAGAGGCAAAGTCCCTGGACTCAAAGGGGACTCAGAAAGAAGAACTCATGAGAATAAGTGATCATGGGTTCTGGGGTAAGTGGTGATGGGCTCTAGGGTTTTTATGAAATTTCTATATTCTTACCGTTGGAATATACCAACCAAATTCCTGCTTGTTGATTCCCACGATGTAGGGGACAGTGTTGTAATTCTTTTCTGCCAGGATCTCTTCTGGGTCCTTTGGCAGCAGCACTCCATCAACTACAGTGGTCAGAAAGGGATAGCTCTAGAGAGCAAAGCAAAGTAATATTTGTGATGACCTGTTCCATATAACACCTGTGGCCCCTCTCTGTCCATCTGATGGTGAGGGCCACAATACAGGACCCCATGGACACAGGTGATGGCTACAGAAGTTCCAACCATTCAAAAGGGAACTAAATCTATGTGATCCAAGAGGGTAGATGTATGACTCCCAGGTATCATTAATTAGTAAGGTGATGGGAAGGTGGTAAATTTTGGAATATTTTCATACACATAATGAGATACCTTGAAGATGAGACCTATATCTAAAGAGAAAATTCACTGATAATTCATAACACCTACATAATGTGCACAGAGGCTGAGGAAGATTTAATGTACCTGCATTTTGTCTGCAACTTGCCACAGGAGGCCATGTGTGAAATTTTCTACCTGTGGCCCCATGTCAGCAATCAAAATATTTTGGATTTTATATTTTCAGATTAGAGATTCTCAACCTGTTACATAGAATATATAGATATGTAGATATATCGGTATAGGCACTTATATATGTTTCCTTCTGAAGTGTGCATCTGTCTGTATCTTCCTATTTATCTGCTTATCTATAGCTTATTTTTGGGGGGGAGGGGTGGTTTGAGGTAGGGTCTCACTCTAGCTCAGGTTGTCCTGGAATTCACTATGTAGTCTCAGAGTGGTCTTGAACTCTAGGGAATCCTGCCTACCGAGTACTGGGATTAAAGGCGTGCACCACCATGCCCAGCTCTATCCATAGCTTATTTATGTTATTCACAGAAGTTATATTATATGAAGTTGCCCTAATTACTAATTACTTTTATACCAATATGGCCTGACAGAAAGAACTAATGACAGGGAAGACTTATTTTGGTTCATGGTTTCAGAGGGATTTGTTCTGTCATGGAAGAGAAGTTTCACATCACTGCAGACCAAAAAGCAGAGAGCAAAGCAGAACCATGAGCCAGGTTCTAACCTTAAAAGGCCCTAGTGGCCAACTTCCACATCCTACAGGTTTCACAACCTGCCCATCACGTGGGAAACAAGTTTTCAAAATATGAGCCCATGAGAGTCATTTCTGACTCAAGCTACAACATTCTGTCCTTGGACCCAAAAGGCTCATGGCTGTCTCTCAATGAAAATGTACTTAGTTTCAACTTCAAGGAACCCTACTTTTTTTTTTTTTTAACCAGTTGTAACATTGTTCAAAAGTCTAAAATTCATGATGCTGTGAAATTCAAGGCATCATCTAACTGTGAGATCCCGTAAAGTCAAAAAGAGGATGGTATAGTTTCAGTACACAGTAACACAAAGTAAACTTTCCCATCCCCACTTCAGAGGGAGAAATGGAGAATACGAAAGGGGGATGGAATCAAAGTAAGACCAAGACCCATCAGAGAAAACATCAAATCTTGTAGCTGTATTGCCTGGCATCCAGGTCAAATGGTGGCAGCATCTGATCCCCAACAGTCTTGGGCAGCACCAGGCCTAAGGCCTTTCCATTTGCAGCCCACTTTGCCTTTCTCTTGGACTGGGCTCACTTTGTGTCTGCATATTCCTGGAAACACCAGCATCTTCATTATAAATCTGACTAAAAGAAGTTGAATGCTACACTATCTTGAATTTTTATTTATTTTATTTTTACACTTATTTTTATTTTTAAAAATATTTTTAGGGCTGGAGAGATGGCTTAGCAGTTAAGAGCATGCCTGTGAAGCCTAAGGACCCCGGCTCAAGGCTCAATTCCCCAGGACCCACGTTAGCCAGATGCACAAGGGGGAGCACGTGTCTGGAGTTCATTTGCAGGGGCTGGAGACCCTGACGCACCCATTCTCTCCCTCTCTGTCTCTCCCTCTTTCTCTCTCTGTCTGTTGCTCTCAAATAAATAAAAATAAACAACAACAACAAAATTAAAAAAAATATTTTTATTTATTAATTTGCATGCATGAGTGCAAGCAAGTATCCACAGTCCTTGAGATTTTTTTTCTGTTAAATCAATTAATCCATTACTTTTGAATTGAGTATCACTCATATTTTTAGGACACAAACACAGAATGTGGACATTTTTTTTTTTCATAATGTAACCTGAATGGCCTCTAGTCCAATTCTCAATGGGGTCTTTACTCCCATCTGAAACCTCATAAGCCTAGTGTTTACCACCCTCATTTCTGTCAACCTTCTTGACTTCTATGTTCCCACCAGAATCACTGATTAATCTCTCTGTACAGCACTTAGTGGCTTCTCCAGTCACCAAACTCTTCCATATCTGATACAAAGACCAAAGATCCACACAGTCAAGTACCAATGACTCGGATGCCAATTTTCTGTTAGTTGTTTATCACTGTGACCAAAATGCATGCCCAAAATAATTTAGTAGATTTATTTGGGTTCATGGTTTCAGAGGGCTTTGGCCCATCATGGCAGGGAGGGCAAAGCAGAGTAGCTCAGTTCACATCACAATGGACCAGGAGGCAGAGTGACGAAGGAACCAGGGAACAAAACCATAACTAATAAGCAACTTCTAATGACTATTCCTCTACTTCCTAAG
Source organism: Dipus sagitta (assembly GCA_036346955.1). Taxonomy (NCBI): domain Eukaryota; kingdom Metazoa; phylum Chordata; class Mammalia; order Rodentia; family Dipodidae; genus Dipus; species Dipus sagitta. The sequence goes on from CM070770.1 coordinate 237,001,078, forward strand.
GTTCCACAGTAGCTGTCAACTGGCGAAAAGCATTCAAAACACTAGCCTGTGGGGGAACATTTTGGATTCAATCCATGTCAATGCTCTATCAGTGCACACTAAGTCAACATCTAAGGAGAAATCCAGAGTTAAGTTCCTATAAGCCTCTGGTCATATTTTTGTTGTTTTTCCTTGATGGGCAAGTTTCTGTTTTCTAACACTACACAATTTCTTAAAAATGAGTTAAATGTAGTTTTTGTTCATAAAACATCAACCTGGTAGGGCTTAACATTTTCCTAATGTAAGTCTCTCAATCTTCAGTTTCACAACCCTTTTACCCAGTACATGTTTTTGACATTCTTTCTCATGTTACAAATCCACAAATAGAGTTTCCTTTTCATCTTTACGAAGCTTCATCACACACTACAGATGCCATAACACCTCACCCACAGAGAAGCAAATCCTCTTTTGGATGTGTTGTATTGTTGACATTAACATGAAACTCAAAGCCAATAGTTCCAATAGCCTGAAGGAAGCTCGTATGTCACATATATTTTCTTTGTAAGGCTCATCACAGCGCCCTTGCACTTAAGAGCACTTCTGCTGCTTACCTATGCTCAGGAGCCATGTTCCACACAGAAATCACTAACACACAGCACCAAAGTGCAGCTAATACTGGAGTAAACAGACTACAAAAGAACACTTCATGCTGGGGAAAATAGAGCATGCAGCCAGAGCAGTGCTGTGCTTGATTTAAGATGGAATATGTACATCATATGACTCGAGCTTCACGGCTTTACCAGTGTGTGTGAGCACAAATCACTGAGTTCTTTCAGAAAGGTTCACTCACAAGCACAGAATGCATGGTGGATGCAGGGGAATTGCATTCGCCAGTCTGTCTTTCTATATTTATTTATTTATGTACATCTCAGGAAACCTGGATATGGATAAGTGCCCTGGCACAGGGTCAGAGAGACTGTCACGGAGTGCAGCATACTATCTGACCCATTTCAGGCTTTGAGGGGTAACTCCATGGAGGCAAGGGGATTCATATCATAACTGAGGTCTAATTTTAAGACAGGAGATGACATACTTTGACTTGTGTTGAGAGGGACCAGTATGGTAGCATACCATGGGGCATGGAAGTAAGAAAAAGAATAAGGATAGTAAAGAGAGAAAATAGAAAAAGTCCAGAAGACAATACAGTGAAAGCCTTCCTAGGTCTTCATTTTCAAAGGTAACAATGATATCAGCAACTGTAGGAACCACAGTGATTACCATGGGACTCAGGGACACTGGTGGCTGCAATAATGGCCAGGTGCATTGCCTGCCTGGGTCATAGAAGTCAGGGGCATTCTTACCTTCTCTCTGTATCTCACATTCCACAACTTTCTACCAACTAATCCTATCAGATAGTCCTACCAACATATCAGCATTCCAATCATTTCTCATCGCCTTATTGCTCAAGCCCTGGTATAATCTTCCAGGATCCCTTGATCCGGTATAAAGCTCTCCTAGTACATCTGTCTTGTCCCTTGGCTACGGTCTGTTTTCCCTTTGCAGGGAAAGACTCTGGTAAACCTTGAGCCATGCCATTTCCCTGTTCAGAGTTCTGTGAAGACATCCCATCTCAAGCGGAATCCCAAATCCACGACCTTTCAGTGGCCACTGCACAACTCCCAGTTCCACAGCCACCTGAGCCCCAGACTTGCTCTCCCCTCACTGCTTACACTGCAAGCACGTGGGCATCCTGCAGCAGAGCCTTTGCCCTGCTCCTCCTCTACCCAAGCTCTCTCCCTCTAGGTTTCCAGATGGCTGCATTCCTTCTGCTGACCCTACAGGTTACATCCAAACTGCTAGCCAATTCTGTCCTCGTTTTCTACTTCTTTTGTTCACCTTCCATCTCGCCATCATCAGACATACCACATATTTTATTTGTTCTCCTATCACACCCCCTGCACTGGAATGGGAGGCTTGAGGAAGGGAGAGAATTGTCTATTTCCCTGCTGTAGCCCAGCTGCAAAGTCATCTCTTTCCACATGGTAAAGTGATTGAAAGAATTTAATTTCTTCCTAACTTGACTTTTAGGGAACTATTAAAGTCTCCATGAAGGGAGCACAGGAGCTATCAGCAGACTCAGGCTGGTAGTGGGAGATGGGAGGGTGGGAGGAGGAGATGTGGGCACTGTTAGTTTCTGGGTATGGGAAGTAGGCTGGTGTCTACACAGCTCATCAGTCCTGTATCCTCCCTGATCTGTACTCGTCAGTGAAATTTCCTACAACCATCACCAGGCATCTTGAGTTCCTGACAATGGACGACATTTTGGAACAGGGGACATATAGAAAAATGCATCGCTGAGCCCAGGAGACAAGGAGTTGCTGACTGGAAGCACTGGACTGGGATTCAGGTCTACCCTGTCTTTGGTCCTCCTGCCTATGTTACTCTGGAAAGTGACTTTCCTTCTCTGGGTTACCATTAGCAAAATGCATACCGAATGACTATTATTATAATTTTTTTTTTACAAAGGTAACTGGCTAATTATGAACAAAAGCTCCTGTCAGGATGGGAAGCATCCCAGAGCTGGGAATTCCCAGAATGATTATTATTGCACAAAGGAGAATTCTTTGCTTCATAATCAACTGGAGCATAAAAGTATTAAGATTCAAAACCAGTAACAGCAAGCAGAAATCCTTACCTCTCTGGGGTCTCCATGTAAATCAAGAGCAAAAAATTTCTGAGAAGACAAAGGCAGAAGACCTGGTGAGATATGTACCTATGTATAAAAGCCTTTTTGCTCTCTGTGCCCCGAATCTGTTTGGGGCTGGGCCCAGGGTAAAACGTATCTGCATGCGCTCCAGTGGCCATGACCACCTGATGGAAGAGCAAGAAAGAGAGGGGTAGGTACCAGCAAGGGGATGTGTCCTGAGACCCAGGGTCAAGGTCTCGAGCTCTGAACAAGATTATGCTGTTGTGCCTACTTTCCTTACAAGTTTTGTCTTCTTGTGTGGAGAAGGGCTTGAATATTTATTTTTGCAGTCATTAGAAAGCAACCTGTTTTAATTGTTTGAGTAACTTGATTGGCTTATGTGAGCCTGATGAGCTGGAACCCAAGCCCCAAGGTCACATTGGACTTAACCCATGGGCATACAGGAAGTGGCCAGTACTAATTAATGGTCTGTCATGGGGTCCAAGAGCATCTTCCAGTGCCAAGGGGAGAGAGAGAGAGCAGCGGCTCAACCTCCTGCTGAGATCATACATCTTCCACACTGTGGGAATCAGCCCCACTCCCCTGAATGCTATGTTTGTACTACTGAACTTCCCTGTGACGACAGCCTGTCGTGACCACCCATCAGTCCTTCAGTGCCACCTTCCCCCAGCTGGTTATAACACACGTGTCCTCTCTCTGTCACTCCACCTCATTTAACCTATTAAGTGTCTGAATGTGTTTCTCCTTGGTTAGCCCTTGAAAGAGGCAGTCTCAGTTTATATCTGTATCACTCCCCTTGGCCCACACTGGACATCTGGATGGATGGAGTTGCCGGTGCATGGAGTCATGGTGAATCAGATACATTCATGGCTAGAGGAGAACAACAAGCATTGCTTTTGTTGTATGGCTGAGTGATACATGGATGGCAACATGACCAAGAATGGATGAAGGAAATATAGATAAATTGCTATTCATTTAGTGGAAGTATCCTAAATTAGATGGGTTAGTAGCTAGATAAATGGATGATTTGATAATGGATGGATGATGGATGGATGGATGGATGGATGGATGCATGGATGGATGTATAAATATATGGTTATCCAAGAATCTGGCCTCCCCATGTTCTTATGAGTTCATTTTTAAAATATAATTTTATTTACTTATTTATTTGCATGCAGAGAAAGAGAGAGAGAGAGAGAGAGAGAGAGAGGAGTCTAAGGTTAGTGAATGCCAGATACATGCGACTCCTTGTGCATCTGGCTTTACCTGGGTGCTAGGGAATGAATCCTGGGTTAGTAGGCTTTGTAGGCAAGTGCCTTAACCACTGAGCTATCTCTCCAGCCCTACATAATTTCTTAACCACTAGACAAATTGTAGTAGTGATCCTTTCTGGAAACCTTTGTACTCAATATCTCCAACCTTAACATTTAGGATGATTGTAACTTCCGTGAATAGAAAATGCTACTTAACTTATTAAAATTCATCTGAATATAATAATAGTAAAATTATTGTTTTGATGAAGATGGAGGATTATTATGCATTTTTTCATATTATTTTGGGGTGTTTTGGCATCTGAGGTATTTCATAATTTACAAAGAAGGAAATCTAATTCTCAATTTGCATCAGGAGGCTGACACTGCTCCTGAAAGGTGAGAAATTATCGCAGGTGCTTTGTTCAAGACACAAGATCAACAGCCCAGATGAAGACTATAACCAGTACACAGGGAGGGGACCATTATAATGGACATACCTACCATTTTCACTGTGGTCTCCAAGAGCTCGTCCTCTGTCTTCTCACGCAGGCACTGAACCATGTCAGCTGATGTAGTGGCCTTACACCCAGAAGTGACAGCAACTTGCTGCAGAGATCACAGGGCAACATAGAGTTCAAGAGCAATGTCTGCTCCCCCCATGAATATAGATAGACAGGCTCTATTTCAAGCCCAGCACTGGGAACCAGTGGGAAAAATTATGCTAGACCTACAGGTGAAGGATCTGGGTTCCACTATGTTGCCCCTGTTACTAAGTTTAATTGTGGCATGAGCAAATTACACAACATTTGAGTCCCTGTTACTATGTCTCTGTTAAAATGCGTCTGATGATCTGAAAGCTGACTGTCTTAAGAAAAGCAGTGGGCCACAGTGGCTAAAAGCATGGAATTCTAAGTTCTGCTGTCTGGTTTCAGACTTCATTGTTACAGAGAACTGTTTGAACAACATCTTTGTTGTTTATCATTTTTCATGTTCATTTTTCTAGGTCATGGAAGATAGCTACTATTCTCTGGAGCCAAGGGGGATTTTCTTTTTATGAATAAATATATCTTTATTTGCAGGAAGAAAGAGAGGAAAAAGACAGGGGGCAGGGAGAGAGAGAAAGAGAGACAGAGAGAGAGAGAGAATGGGGATGTGGGCATGCCAAGGCTTCTGGCTGTTGTAAACAAACTCTAGGTGCATGTGCCACTTTGTGCATCTGGCTTTACATGGGTACTGGAAAATCAAACCTGGGTCATTAGGCTCTGCAGGCATGTGTCTTAACCACTTAGTAATCTCTCCAACCCTCAAGGGGTATTTTTTTTTATTTTTATTTTTTATTTTTTTTATTTTTATTTTTTATTTTTTTATTTTTTTTACTTTTATTTTTATTTATTTTTGTAAACCAGTGAGTTTACTGGAGTTACTTTACAGAGCAAGGGAGGGGTTGCTTATAAGAGCAACAGACAACTCAGCAGCAGCTGTACCACCTAAAAGCCCATAAATAAAAAGCCCACCACAGTATATGCGATGATTCATGGGAGCTGCATTCCTGGAGCACAGTGCATGACCTACAGGCAGCTTGTTTGGTCAGAGTCTCTACCTAAGTGGTTGTTTTCTCAAGGGGGATTTTCTAATCTTAGAGGCAGCTATTGTTCTCATGTGTACTGGAAGCAAACTGGCTGAACAGAGTGAATAGAGACAGGCTCTGCATTTTGTTTTGGTGGTGGGGGGGGGTGAGCCTTTCTTAACAACCTCTTCCCCCATCTGGAATAAATGTTCCTTTTGGATTCTTGTTATTACATCAGAGTTGCTTATTACCTCCTCTTTATTCATCATGTCATAGTTGAAAATTTATCATTTGTATGATCATATAACCAAGAATTGATTTTCTCCAACAGAATGGATGCTTTGAGTGGTTGCAAGGTACACAGATATATTTAAACTGTTGAGTGACTCAGTAAATCAATGAGTGACTGACTTCTCATCCCAAGGCTCTCAGCGAGGAGTTATTCAAGGCCCACATCCTGCAGTGGAGACTACTAGAACTCAGACCCTGACAGACATATGCCATCATAACAGGTCACTTCGGACTGCACGGCCTAACACATTGGCCAGTGTGGTCAATGGATGGGGCACTGTTCTGGCAGGGCAGAGCTGTGAGCATTGAGTCCCAGCTTGACCCTGATATCTTGCTGACCTTGATAAATTACTTCCACACTATAACCCAGTTTCCTGGCTATAAAGTGGGAGGATGGGTGAGCTGTCTCCTTGCTCCTCTCATCCAGCCATCCTCACTTCAGCAATACTTGAGGATGTCAGTTGGACCCCATGATAGGACTGTCACTTGATGGTTCCCAGAGAGCTTAGTCAGAATGGGCCAGGTGACCTACCTCAGCTCCACGCCTGGTGTTCTTCCTGAACAGACATGGAGTGAGGGCCACACCACTTTCAGAAATGGCCCTGTGAAAGAGGTTCTGGGCCAGGGGAGATAAAACCTAGGAAGGAAATGGAGTGGAGAGTTAATGCTAACAGGGAGATGGTCGCTGACTAATTGATCCCATAAGAATTCCTCCACATGCATCCTGTGCCTCACCATTTCCCTTAGGGACCCTGGTGCTCAGTGGGTATGGTGGCATCTCACCTGTCTTGGCCTGATTTCCAGGCTCTCTCTGAATGAGAGATAGTACAGAAAGTGTGTGACATTCAAACCAATTAGAAAGGCAGCTTTGTAATTCCTAGTTACAAACTCTGTTTTAGCATATTTAATTTTAATCTTTTAAATTTTAATTTAATTGAATTTATTTAGAGAAGGTAGAGGCAGGGAGAGAGAGAGTGAATGGGTATGCCAGGGCCTTCAGCCACTCTAAGTGAACTCCAGATGCATGTGCCACCTTATGCATCTGGCGTACATGGGTCATATTCATGCTGGGGAAACAAACCTGGGTCCTTTGGCTTCACAGGCAAACACTTTAACCACTAAGCCATCTCTCTAGCACTGTTTCAGCATATTTGGTATGAAGAATGTACCCAGAAAAAATCATCGTGAAGGCCCATAAGAAAGTTCATGGTATTTATTTATCTTATTTTATTTTTCGTTTTTTCGAGGTAGGGTCTCACTCTGGTCCAGGCTGACCTGGAATTAACTATGTAGTCTCAGGGTGGCCTCGAACACTAGGCGATCCTCCTTCCTCTGCCTCCCAAGTGCTGGGATTAAAGGCGTGCACCGACATGCCCAGTGTCATGGTATTTATAGTAATAAAAATAAATAACTCAAGGTTTTATTATGATTATATTGGTTAATAAACAATGGTTCATGATTACCATGGAATATTATGCAATTATAAAAGAAAATATCAAGGAAATACCCTTAGTATTGGGGGGATATTTATGATATAGTGTAATGTTGAGAAATATTTTTTCTCAAAAAGAAAAATGATACATAGAGAGAGTCAGGAAGACAGAGATGATAGGTAAATGATAAATAGAGGTATTGGGGGTGGGCAAAGTTGTACAAAAATACTAGAAGAATACATGCCAAAATACCCACAGTAATAATTCTTAGGTAGTGAGAATATAAGTGACTTTTTTGTCCTTTGGCCTTATATCTGCTTTAAAAGCACAAAATAGGGGCTGGAGAGATTGCTTAGTGGTTAAAACACCTGCCTGTGAAACCTAAGGACCCAGGTTCAATTCTCCAGTACCCACTTAAGCCAGATGCACATGGCGGCACATGTGTCTGGATTTGTTTGCAGTCGCTAGAGGCCCAGGCATGTCCATTCTCTCTCTCTCTCTCTCTGCCTCTTTCTCTCTCTCAAATAAATAAAAATAAAATATTTAAAAACATGAGATAGAAAGTATTATTCTGTGAATATTAAACTATGAAGCCAATATGTATTTGAAAAGTACAGTAATGTAACTGATCCTCTACCCAAATCTATGGTAGCTGGAGGGTTTCTTAAGGATCCCAGCACTTTTTATTTTCTTCTTCTTTTTTTAAGTTTTATTTTTAATTTTATTTATTTATTTATTTATTTTTTGAGGTAGAGTTTCACTCTAGTCTAGGCTGACCTGGACTATGTAATCTCAGGGTGGCCTCGAACTCACAGGGATCCTCCTACCTATGCCTTCCGACTGCTGATCCCGGCACTTTTTTATAGCTTCTCTCAGTGCTCCTTTGTCTCCAAAACCAGCAAGATCTCTCCTGCCTGCAGTTTGTGTCAGTGACCCACCTTTTTTTTCCATCCTTTTCTTTGTTCCTTTTGCTGTGTCCATCTCTTCTCTGTCCCTCTCAGAGCACAGTGCTCCTTTGCGCTAGAGACTTCTGCCTCCCCTCTTGGGCATGGACAAGCCATAGAGCCACCTCAGAGGACGGTAGACACTGACAATGCTGACAAGCTCCCCATGTGCAAATCTGGCTTCTCTCCAAACCATGGCCTCCTATCCAACCCTCATCCTAGCCTCTGTTAATTCCTAATTTATATCTACCATCAAGCTAAGTGAGTCCTGATGTAAAACAATAGAAAGAAAGAGAGAGAGAACTCAATCAAGCAGGAAGACTGAGAAGGCAATTCACAGGCTGAGCTGGAGATTTTTACAACACCAAAACAAAGAGCTAAGCGCTGAGCTTCTTACGGGAGTTTGCGTGTTGGCTTGCTACCTATTTAATGTTGCTCAGTGAATGTCAATTTAGATCTTGGCAGTAGAGGTGCTTGTAATCGTACTGGCTGGTCATCAAGAGTTCCCATCAAAAGCTACGTCAAGTCTGGGCATGTGGCCTGGTGCCCAAACACTTACAAGAACAGAGACACTTTCACTTCCTGCTGATTCTCCAAAGATAGTCACAGACCCTGGGTCCCCTCCAAAGTTGGCAATGTTGTTTTTGACCCATTGTAGGGCAGCCACTTGGTCGAAGTGACCCCAGTTTCCACGGCTGTGTTCATCTCCTGTGCTGTAAGAGAACAAATGGAGGTTGGGATAAAAGACACCATAGCATGGCTCTCAGGAGCTCAGAATGGCCAAGGGCTGGCTATGGCTTGGTTGTGGTTTGTCTCTTTAGGGTTCTTGTGCCAAAGGGTTGGTCTCCAGTGTGGCAATGTTGGAGTGAGGTGGTATAATCTGTAAGAGGTGGAATGTACTGTTAGAGGATTAGGCCATCAAGAGTGCAGCCCTCAGAAAGAATTAATGTGTTCCTCATGGGATTCTGTTTAGTTCTTAAAAGAAAGTTATAGAAGAGTAAGTCTGTCCATCCCTGCTCTCTAGCTTCCTGAGCCATCATGTGATCTCTTCCTCATATGTGTTCCTGCCATGATTCAACACTGCCCAGAGTCACAGACTTTTGGCTTTTAAAGCTGTGTGTTAAACTAGCCTTATTTTTATAGAGTACCCAGCCTCCTCAGATCTTTTGTTATAGCAATGGAAAGTGGCCTAATAGAAGCAAATTGGTACCAAGGAGCAGGGCTATTGACAAAGTGAGACTTAAAAAAATGTGGAACTGACTTTGGAATGAGGTTGGGAGAGTTTGGAGGAACAGGCTAGAAAAAGCCTAAAGCGGAATGTCAGAGGCCTTTTTGCTGTGGCCTCAGGTGACAAGGAGATCCTCAGGTTGAAGTGAGATCTCACTGGAGTGAAGATCACCCTGCGCAGCACTGCAGAGATCTTGGATGAACTAACTCTGTGCTCTGAGGCACAATGGAAGCCTGAAGGTAAGGATGTTGGAGTAGGTTATATGGTGGAATCAGTTTCTAAACAGCAAAGCATTCGCGTTATGATCTGGGCACTACCGGCTGCTTTTAGTGAGATTTTCCTTGAGACTGAAGGGCAAAAAGAAGTGTAGTAGTAATATGTGGGAGACTAGCACCTTAGGTAGGGAAGGAACAGAGAAAAAGCACCTAGGGGTGGAGCCAAGATAACATGTGATAAAGCCATCAGCAGGATGCTGATCATCAGGGTAACTGGGAAAGGCTTGGGGTCATCCATAACAGGGCCAGAGGCCTTGATGGCTTCAAGGACAGAGCCCCAGGATGGTCCTTGGACTTCTTGCCCAAAGCTACCACAAAGTTCTGCTTCCTAGTCAGCAGTAACTCCAGCCACGAGAGCTACAGACACCCTTGTGAAGAAGCCTGAAACCTCTAAAAGTGGCATCTGGGGGTGTGCTGGGACCACACAGGGAATGAGTGGGCAGGGAGGAGACACGTAGAAAGATAAGGACAGGAAGGGGGAGGGCTGAAGACAAGCAGACAGGGAGGTCGAGGGTGGCCAAGGCCACAGAAAAAACCATTTCAAAGAGGTGTGAGTGATCATTCGTGGCTGCTACTGAGAGGTTACCAGGCTGTACTAGGGGTGGAGTTAGAGGTCATTGGTGACCTCAGAAAGCTCAGAGTGTAGGGATGAATGATAGAAAACCTGCCTGTATGGATGAAGGAGAGATGGGGAGAGAGGAAGTGGACAGAAAACTTGTGGCAGGGGTACTTAAGCAGGATGCAGAAAAACAAGTTGATCAATGAGACAAGGCACCCTGTGAGGCGTGAGGCTGGGACATTCCTGGGATATATCTGGCCCAGAACAAACTAGTGACAGGCAGGTCTGGGTGCTTCTGCAGCTCTATGACTTCACAGTGGTGGTCCAAGCTAGCCATCAATCAGATCAGGGTTGGATGTTCTGGGTCAAGGGTACTTAGTGGGCTAGAGAGATGGTTTAGCAGTTAAGGCATTTGCCTGCAAAGCCAAAGGATCCTGGTTTGATTCTCCAGGATCTGCATAAGCCAGATTCACATGGTAGCACATGCATCTGGAGTTCGTTTGCAGTGGCTGGATGTCCTGGCGTGGCCATTCTCTCTCTCTCTCTCAAATAAATAATAAATAAAATATATTTTTAAAACTTCATTATTTAAAAAAAAAAGAATACCCAGAAAAGTCTCATGTTCCTGCACACCACAGGAAACCTGTCCTGCTTCCAAGGAGTCTTGGTGGAGAAGACTCTAGACTTGACTCCTGCATGCTGAGAGGGAGATGAGCTGAGCGGACTGTACCCCTCTCCAGGGAGCATTGTTCACAGGGGTCAGATGCTCTGAGCATCTTCATCCCCAGCCACTCATTCCTTCTCATACAAGCTGAACTTTCTGCATTCCCTCCTTCCCCATGAGAAGACACGCAGCACTTGACTGCTGTGGTGCGTGGTGACGGCCATTGTGCAGGAATGCAGTGTGCTGAATAGCTCAGGAGGAAAGGATATCAGTGTTGCCAGACGTGACAACACGAGGACCTGGGTCGAAGGATGAAGAGGAGTTGCACAGGTAACATACCCCTTTCAGGTAGAGAGAACAGCACACACAGAGGCTCAGAAGCAAGTGGACAAATGTAGTTGAGAAATGAGAACACTGGTGGAGCCCAAGGTGAAGAAACGTGTGTGTTTTATTATTAAGGCACTCAGCAAAGTTCTCTTTGAAGAATGTCGTGATCAGGCCTGGGTCCTAACACCCCCTCACATGGGGGGGAGGTGCTGATGGAAAGTGAAAGGGTTTAATACCTTACCTGAGGAATCCCCAGATGCCCAGGCGGTACTGAATGGCCACCACCACCACGTTTGCATGAACAGAGAGGGCTAGACCATCAAAAGTGGATGCCCCACCAGCCAGCAAACCACCTCCATGAATCCACACCATCACCTGGACAGGGAAGAAACCACCATGCAGGTTGTAGGCAGTAGAGAAAGAATGACATAGGTCATTTGGCTTGTTCACCTATTTTTTTGTTTGTTTGTTTGTTTCTTCATGGTAAGGTCTCACTCTAGCCCAGGCTGACCCGGAATTCACTATGTAGTCTCAGGGTGGCTTCAAACACATGGCAATCCTCCTACCTCTGATTCCCAAGTGCTGGGATTAAAGGGGAGCATCACCACACCTGGCTTCTGTTCACCTAGTTCTAGTTTTCTTTTTTTTAAAATTTTTTTGTGCATTTTAAAAATTTATTTGAGGGCTGGAGAGATGGCTTAGCAGTTAAGCGCTTGCCTGTGAAGCCTAAGGACCCCGGTTCAAGGTCAATTCCCCAGGACCCATGTTAGCCAGATGCACAAGGGGATGCAGGAGTCTGGAGTTCTTGGCAATGGTTGGAGGCCCTGGTGCCCCCATTCTCTCTCTCCCTCTTTCTCTCTCTGTCTGCTGTCGCTCTCAAATAAATAAATAAAAATAAACAAACAAAAAAATTATTTGAAAGCGACAGACAGACAGAGAGAGAAAGAGGCAGATAGATAGAGAATGGTTGTGCCAGGGCCTCCAGCTATTGCAAACGAACTCCAGATGCATGTGCCACCCTGTGCATCTGGCTAGCGTGAGTCCTGGGAAATCAAGCCTTGAACCAAGGTCCTTAGGCTTCATAGGCAAGTGCTTAACCACTAAGCCATCTCTCTAGCCCTCCCCTAGTTTTCTTGGCTGTGATTAAGGCGGTCATTATGCAAAGCCCATGAGTGCCCAGCAGGGTTGCAAAAGGCCATCTCTCTCCTTCTCAACTCTCCCAGCTGGGGCCCTGGCCACCACCCCACTCAATGCAGCCTGCTTACTTTTACCCTTGGCCCCAGTCTCAAGGATATGTTTTTTCCAGGGCTCTTCAAACCTGGAATATCACCAGGGGAACAGCAAAGGCCAAGGACGTCACGTCCTTCTCAACACGCCACCCTCCTCATGCCCGGACCATCCCAGGAGCTGAGTATGAGCAAGCACAGGACTTCTATTTCAGTTTCACCTCAGTTAACACTTCCATGATGAGTTGAACTTCCCTGTGAGTGGAAGTTCATCTCAGGTGGCACCCACATTCTCAGTGGTGCCCCTTCATAAGGTGTCTCTCTTTTTGCCCCCTCAAATCCTCCACCTCTTCATAATTAGTCCAGCTCACATCCACCACCTCCGGGAAGTCTTCAGTCATTTGGCTTTCTTTATCTAAGAGTCTGATATACCGCAAGGACTGTGATAAGATTGTAGGATAGTAGAAGATACAATAATTCCTAGTTTATGGCTATTGGATTAAAGGAGTTCACATTTCAAGGAGAAACTGAGAGGCTACAATTATACTATAATAAAATTTCTAATAAAGTACAGTGACTGGTGTCACTGGGGAAAACTGAACTGCCCCAAACTCTTTTTCCTGTTGTCAAGGGAAGCCAGAGTCTGGCTCACCGTGTGTCCACCCCAAGGTTCCTCCATCTCCTCCTGTCTTCACTGGAACCCTCAGGTATTTACTTGCCTGTCTTATTGCTTACCGGCAGCCCACTTTTGCTCATCGGGGTACTGGGAGAATAGATATTTAGGTAAAGACAGTCTTCAGAATATTCAAGGGAAGTGTTTTCCAGTCGGTTCGTAAAGACCTCAGAGAGAACTGGCCCATCTCCTGTAATTTGAGAACACCTGCAGAGGAGAGGCAGAAGCCCTGGGATTCAAACATACAAACTAGGCTTTCCTAAGCCCAGACAGGACCTCTTATGGGTGACTTAAGCTTGTAAGTGAGTTGTTGTTGTAGACTTGAGGCAGTGGAATCGATGAGAAGTCACCTGAGAGTTCCAGTAAGAACCTGGGGGCTCCTTAGGGTCTCTGAAGACCATGAGGAGTGAGAGGGCATTGGCACTCCCTCCCTCCAAACAGCAGATGCCAAGGCCTAGTCTCAGCTTCAGCTCCTCCTGCTGTAGTCACACGACCTGTCATGTCTGTGCAGGGCACACGTGGAGTGGACATCCATAGAGCCTATGACATGGGCTTCCTGGTGTCTACCTCACCCAGGCCTGAGGTGGCTCAGACTCAGCTCCAGTTTCTCTAAGTGACACCCTTGACTGGCCACTGGGACATGCTTCCAGGCTTTCATGCCTGGGAAGCTTTGTCATGTGGTCTGAGGGCCATCTTTGGGTTTCCCCAGAGCCTTCTGGACTGGAGAGCCACAGCAACCTTGGGGTCCTCAGTAGATTCATGGCTCAGAGGATTCTCTATTGCTGAGATGGTCACAGTTGTTGCAGGCTCTAGGACACAGATTCAGTTGACTTATATTCTCTGGAAGCCCCACTGAAGAAGTTCAGGCACAAAGCCAGACTATAAAGGCTATAGTCCACACCTACTCCCTCCAGGTGCAGACATTGTGCATGCATGCAATGACCACCGGCACCAAGAGCCTTCAGAGAGGCCTGGAGAGGTGGATTAGCAGTTAATACACTTGCTGCAAAGCCAAAGGACCATGGTTCAATTCCCCAGGACCCATGTAAGCCAGATACACAATGTGGCACATGCATGTGGAGTTGGTTTGCAGCAGCTGTAGGCCCTGGCATGCCCATTCTCTCTCTCTCTCTCTCTCTCTCTCTCTCTCTCTCTATATATATATATATATATATATATATATATATATATATATATATCTGCCTCTCTCTCTCAAATAAATAAATAAAATATTTTTAAAAAGAACCTTTGAGAATTGGCCTCAATCAATGCAAAGTAAAGCACAGAGGCTGGTCCTAAAATGTCACTGAGGTCCTACAATGTCCACAAGGTTACCTGTACAAAGCCCAGCCAATCAGAGGATTGCCTTGGCTCCTTCCTGCCTCACTCTGAGACAGACATCCCCACTGAAAGAGGTCCAAGCCCACCTGCCGGCTTACATAGGAGGGTAGGAGGTGGCGTTCTTCACGAAGTTCCATGGCTCTGGAGGCTGCGGTGGAGTAAACCTCAGGGATCCAAGAGGAGGCTTGGCAAAGGGGACACCCAGGAAAACAGCCACAGGCTGTGTGAATCCTTCTAAGCTGACGTAATCCCCAAGGACACGGCCATGCACAGTGTCCACCACGGGTGGTGAGGATGGGTCCTCTGCTGGAAAAATGGAAATGAAGATATATCACACCAGATCTGGATTCCAGGTGGGTTTTGCTACTTTTAAGTATGCGGCCTTGTACAAGTCAACTTGACCTTCTAGGTCTCATTTGTTTCTGCCTTAAACTTAGGATGAGGAAACTTCTCTTAACTAAATCAGAAGGCTGATAGAAGGAGTGAACTGGAATTGGAGGTAGGAAAACATCCAGCCAACAAAACGCTTCTAGACAAGGTCCCTATAAAAAGGAGAGCACCTGTGAAAAAGAACCAAGCCTTCGTTTCCCTTTTAGAAGCTTCTGAAAACACTTATCCATTAGGTTCCTGGTGCATGCTGGATGTGAAGATGAGCATGGTGTGAGCCCTGGCCTCACAAGGGCTACCTTGTAGGGATGAAAAACACAGACATCAAAGACGTTGTGTCCTGGGAGAGGGACTAGGAATCAGTTACATGGTGACTAGTGTCACCATAGCAGAGCTGAGGCCTGTATGTGGCGTTGGGTAAATAAGGGAAGATGCAAGGGAGCTGCGTAGAGTAGAGGCAGGTTCACAGGTTCAGAGACACCAGAATACAGGTCCTGTCTGGGAAGGATGAGGGGTCTATAGTTACTACTGGGCAGGGTCTGTGGGGAGTGGGAGAAACTCCTGGAATGAGCAGGAGCGGTGATAACGACAACTGATGGATTTGGTTTTTCCTCAGTGGACAGACAAATGAGCAACAGCTGTTCTGGAATCAAGGACACAATAAGCTTCAGAATATCCTTCCTTTAGCCCTGCGCAGAGCCAGCAGGAGGGAAAGACTAGACATCAGGCTCCTTGATGCCGCACTGGCACCACTCTTGTGGGTCAGTCCTTTCTTTTTTTATTTAATTTTTATCCATTTATTTTTTATTAACAACTTCCATGATTACAAACAATATCCCATGGTAATGCCCTCCCACCCCCACTTTCCCCTTTGAAACTCCATTCTCCATCATATCCCCTCCTCCTCTCAATAAGTCTCTCTTATTTTGATTTTATCTTCTTGCAGCTTCTCCCTTGTCATGGTTCCTCCTCTAGTGGGACCAGAGAGATCCAACCCCATCCTTCTTCCTGAGACTGGAGGACTTCCACTCGATCATGCTCATTTATCCAGTGTTTTTTTAAAAAATATATTTTATTTATTTATTTGAGAGTAAGTGGGAGAGAGAGAGAGAGAGAGAGAATGGGCATGCCAGGGCCACCAGCCTCTGCAAACAAAGTCCAGATGCATGCGCCCCTTTGTACATATGGCTTAGGTGGGTCCTGGAGAGTCGAACCGCGATCCTTTGGATTTGCAGGCAAACGCCTTAACTGCTAAGCCATCTCTCCAGCCCCCTATCCCATGTTTTCTTGCCTGGCTTCAGTGGCCCCATTTTCTCAAAGCACTCCTCATACAACACAGTTCTATTCTCCTGTCCTGTTGAGACCACATGTGAACAGCTCCCTCAAAGTCTGTGGTCAGTACAGAAAATAATAATCCAAAACTGGTCCTATGAAAGCAGAGCCACTGGCCACGGAAACTCTTTATAGGAAACCAGGTTGTATCATTACTGCATCAAGGAATTAATAACCAGTCCTATACTGTGAGCATCCAGGTGGTCATTGCTGCTATTTATTATTTTCAAAATTTTATTGATTATTTATTTGCAAGCAGAGAGAGAAAGGAAGAAAAAGAGAGAGAGAGAGAGAATGGGCATGTGAGGACCTCTTGCTACTGCACCCAAACTCCTGATGCATGTGGCTTTATGTGGGTACTGGGGATTTGAACCTGGGCTATCAGGCTTTGCAAGCAAGCTCCTTTAACTGAACAGCCATTTCTCCAGCCCCATTGTTACCAGTTATTATTAATAACAATGACATGAACTTCCTACAGATGGCTCCCACCTCCTATTGCTTTGACTTCTTTGTTGGTATGTGTGTGTGTGTGTGTAGTAATGTGTGGGGTATATGTGTGTACATACAGTATATACACATGAGTGTGCAGATGTGTTCACCCCATGTGCTGATGTGTGGAGACCAGATGTTCTCCCCATTGCTCTTCCACTTATTTCCTTCAGACAGAGTCTCTCCCTGTACCTGGAGCTCCTGCCAGTTCTTGGTTAGTCAGGCTGACCAACAAGCTTCAACAGTCCTCCTACCTCTGTTCCCCATGGCTCTGAAGTTACAGGCATGCATGGCCACACTCAGTTTCCAAGTGAGTTCTGAGGATCAAACTCAGAGCCTCATGCTTACACAGTAAATGCTCGTCCCCACGGATCTACCTTCCATCCCTCTTACATGGTGAAATTATCACTCCAGCATGAGTCAAGGAACATGCATGTATCAAGACATCCTTTGGTGGTGGCAATGTTGGTCAACTTATTCTTTGTTCTTTCCAAAGGCTGACCTGGATTTCAGACCTGCATGCCAACTCCTGATTTGATGCTTTTAGTATTCTGCTAAACCTCTCTCCATGATCAGTAAGAGATGGAGTAGGAACTGGGGGGCAGTGGGCTCTTTTAATCCCTCATGTTGTGATATGCAGTTCCCTCTTTGGCCTCCTGTCTCTGGCACCTGAAGTTAGGATTTCAGAGAATCTTTCCTTCTTTGCATCTCTGTGATAGCTAGAGCTAATTGGGCCCTGATACTCCAAGTCCACGCTGAAGTGTAGACAGCGAAGGTCATTGCATGAGGCACCTGTCATGCCTTCTCTTATGTGCACCCAAGGTCAAAGTCTAAGAGCTTCAAACGTGCCCCTAGTTGTTTGCATTACAGAAGGACTCACCACAAGCCACACATGTGGCAAGAGAAGCCAGGGCCAGAACAAAGAGCCACATGGTGGAAGGACAGCAGCTCCAGGGTCCTGTGAGGTGTCCAGGCTCCTGTGTAGGATTTTTTGTGTCCCGCCTCAGATCTTGGGGCTCCATGCTCACACCTTTGCACCTGTAATCCAATTGCCTAATCATGAGATGACAGAAAGCTCTCCCCCATTCCACACAGCTCCTAGGGGTCTGATGGAAACAGAAGCCAGAGCCAACCTGAGTTCAAGCTCTTATACCTAGAGTCCAGATTTAATTCTCGGATTACAGATGGTCACTCACTAACAGGTCCAACAACTTCTTACATAAGGGTTTCTCCTCACAGAACTCTTACTTCAATGCACTTCGAACCTCTCCAAGTTAGGCACAGCAAACAGACACCTTTGAGGAGGGAGACACTGGCCTGGGGTTCTCAGGAAAAGTTGAATACTTTGAGAGCAACTCACAGTCTGAGAGCAGCTCATCTGGAAATTCAGCAAACATTTCTCAATTTCCCTGGGCCGGTAGTTCACAGAGTCCTATGTTGTCAGAGACGGGAGTAATGTTGACTATCACCCAGTTCTCTTTCTGATACTCAAAGGACCTTTGCAGTGTTCCTGCCAAGTGGCCCAACCTTCTGCTATACAAGTTCAGGATCAGAGAAGTCACTACCTTTCAGAGTAGGCATGCTTGGGCCCAGTGTTCCTATAGTAAACCAACTCCATCTTTCCACAGTCTATTTTACCTTCCATCCACCAGTTCATTCATTCATTCTTGAAACATTTACCAGGAAGCTTGGCATTTTCCCTCCACAGGAAAATACAAAAATGGAATAAAGTCTGTGTATCCCCAGCTCCTGATGTGTCTCTGAGGCATCTTCTCGGGTCAAAGGCCACACCTTTCCCCATGTCCACATGCTTCTGAGAAAACCAGCAACATATGTGGTATTGGTTTCTAAGTTTTTGTTTGTTTTGGAGTGAGAGTCTTACTCTAGTCCATACTGATCTGGAACTGATATGTACCTCAGGCTGACCTTGAACTCAGGGACTCCTACTGCACCCTCTGAGAGTGCTGAGGATATAGGCATGAGCCACTGCTTTGGACTCTAATTTATCTTTTTGTTATGGTTTCTACTATGTCCAAGTTCTACAACATCTCCCTAGCAGCTCAGGAGCCTTGGGGAAAACATGCTTTTCCTTGTTACAGTGCTGCCCTCTGCTGGACACTGGGAAATTGCCAGGTGAAGATCCAAGGTTCCTGAAGTTTTGGTTTGGGTTAATGTAATGGAAGATCAAAATGGGTTGGAGGGAAGGAGAGAGGAAGGGAGGAAGAGAGAAGAGAGGTAGGGAGGGAGAGAGGGAGAGAGAGAGAAAGGATGAGATATGTTGAGGGAATGAGGAAAGGAGGCAGAGAGGAAAGGAGGGAAGGGGAGGAGGGAAGGAGTGGGTGTGCCAGGGCCTCCTGCTGCTGCATATGAAATCCAGACACATGTGCACTTTGTGCCTCTGGTTTATGTGGATACTGGGGAATCGAACCTGGGCCAATAGGCTTTGCAAGCAAGTGTCTTTAACCACTGAGCAATCTCCTCAACCCCTTACCTTTGTTTTATATCACCTCCTGCTGGTCCCTGTGGACCTGACGCCATTCTTCCACTAGAGCCTTGCTGCAGTACCCCTGCATTAGCCCATGCCCTGCCTGTTCTCCTCTAGATCTTCCCAGTGCTTCCTGAAATCGCCTCCTCTGAAGAACACGTGCTCTCCATTCAGTCTGTCTCAAGCCTGCTTTGGTGGGGCGTGGAGTAGGAGGGACACACCAAGACATCACGCGGGGCCTCTCATCCTGCGGTCCTGTGCATCCACACTGAGGACCACCATGCCTTCTTGGTGACCTGACTCCATCTTCACTTTACACTGTCCCTCTCTGTTCCTTGCAGTGTTTGTTAATCTAACATGCACGCAGCCACCTAACTTGCCTTTGAGTGTTTCTGTGAAGTACTTTTCTCCTATGTTTGACCCATCTGTCCTTCATTTACAAAGTTTCCAGAGCTTGTTTTGGAACTGGGTAGCAGTGATGTCAAGCTTCCTGGGGCATTGTACTGTTTTCTTTTTCTTACCTGCATTGCTGAGGTCTTCTAGTGCCGTGTAGGGCGGGCGGGGTTTTCAAGCAGGAAGGAAAGCACAGGGGCTTAAGTTTTATGTGGTTGGGACTGAATGGACACTATGAGCTTCAGAAAGTTTGGATTTTATACGGGTGCCAAAGAAGGAGGTACAACAGCTTCCTTATCAGCTCCTTCCAGATAAGGGGAGTGAGGGAAAGGGGAGGGTCAAAGCTTGAAAGCTATCGGTAGTTACAGGTCACACAGTGGAGACAGACCCAGCATTACACAACACAGCCTGTAGCTGGGTTTTGCTTTTGAGATCCAATCTAACAATATCTTTTAATTAATGTGTTTGAAGGATTTTTTGATGGGTTTATTTGTGTAGTTGGATTAAACTCACAACTTGTCTACTCATTCATGGGTTCCTTGTTCCATTTTTTTTCTTGACAGCTTGCTTTAAATTGAGGTCATATTTTAAAATTATTTATTTATTTATTTATTTATTTTGGTTTTTCAAGATAGGGTCTCACTATAGCTCAGGCTGACCTGGAATTCTATGTAGTCTCAGGGTGACCTCGAACTCATGGTGATTCTCCTACCTCTGCCTCCTAAGTACTGGGATTAAAGGCCTGCACCACCACCATGAAGTCATTTATTTTATGATTTCATTTCATCTCCACTATTCAGTTACTAAGTAGAACTTAAAAAAAACTCATTCTTGGGCTGGAGAGATGGCTTAACAGCTAAGGCACTTGCCTACAAAGCCAAAGGACCCAGGTTCGATTCTCCAAGACCCACATAAACAGATGCACATGGTGGCACATGCGTCTGGAGTTTGTTTGCAGTTGGCTGGAGGCCCTGGTGCACCCATTCTCTCTCTCTCTCTTTCAAATAAACAAATAAAGATAAAATGTTTTAAAACTCATTCTCAGTATTGCAAAGTAAAATAAAACAAACAAATGAATAAATATTTAGTGGTTGCCCTGGGAACAGAATATCTACTTTTTGGATATTGTATATTATACCTCTAAGTAATATAGTATCAATTACATGAACTTAAAAAAAAAAACCTACATGTTACTATGAATTATTCTTTCCCATTTTTGCACTATTTTTTCATATATTTCACCAGTGTGTTTAACTGCCCTTCAGTGAATCTCCACACACTCTCCACCAGAAGTAGACTTCTATTACTTGATACCTGGTAGTTACTGAGTCAGCAGTAGTACCCAGGGGTAGTTTCTCTAGTCCTGGTCTAGTCTCAACTTTGGGGAGATGTTGTGTTTTGAGACAGGGCCTTCTCAGTGATCTTGCCTGTGCCCAACAGTAAAAGAGTTTCATAACCAAGATAATCTTCATTATCTTTAAAAAAATTTAAATATTTTAAAAAAATATTTATTTATTTGACAGAGAAAGAGGGAGAGAGAGAGAGAAAAAAAAAATGAATGGGTGTGCCAGGGCCTCCAGCCTCTGCAAACAAACTCCAGATGCTTGTGCCCCCTTGTGCATCTGGCTAATGTGGGTCCTGGGGAATGGAACCTGGGTCCTTTGGCTTTGCAGGCAAATGCTTTAACTGCTAAACCATCCTTCCAGCCCTAAATTTTTATTTATTTACTAGAGACATGGGGGGGGGTGCAGAGAATGGGCACGCCAGGGCCTCCAGCCTCTGCAAACAAACTCCAGACGCGTGCACCACCTTATGCATCTGGCTTACGTGGGACCTGGAGAATGGAACCTGGGTCCTTAGGCTTTGCAGGCAAGTGCTTCAACCACTGAGCAATCTCTCCAGCCCTAATCTTCATTATCTTAATTTAAGATAACCCCCCACTCAGGGTGAGTATCACCACCCTCCTTTTCAGCCTCAGTAGGTCATCAGGGTTCCAGGGAGAGAGTCTTTGCTGCCCTTTCTGCAGGGCTCGTAGGATTTTGTTTGTTTCTGAGAAAGGGCAGATGCAGTGTTTTATGCCTGGATGCCTGGGGACAAATTTTGTCCAGTCTTGCTAACTATGCCCAGTCTTGCTCATGGATGCCCGTCAGACCTCCAAGGAAAGAGTCCGTGGTGGATGCAAACTCCCGTGGCTCCAAGGGCTTTTACACTCTAGTGCTTCTCCTCACATGCGTGGTGATACCTTCCAGGGGAGCCAGTGTTCACATCCCACCTCTCCACCAACACATTTGCCTGTCTTTGGATTTAGGGCAACCATTCACCAGCCCACTCCCTGTGAAGACCTCTTCCTACCATGGTCCCTGTCTTCATTCCTCTCCTCTTGAGGAGAATGGATTCTCTCCCAACCCAAGACACAACTCACTCCTGATTTGATTTCCAAAACAACATTTATTCTCTAAATTGAGGTCACAGTACAAATGATTCATCTCCGGCCTCTGTCCGTCCCCACCATCCAATTCTTCAGCCTCCATAATGTTGCCTATTTGGCCTTCAAAGACCTTCTAGACAGAAGGCTATGCCAGCTCCTCCGCTATCCCCAGACTGGCTCATGCTCCCATTCACAGCTCAGTGTGTTCCCTTTGACGTGTCATCTCTTCTGCCTCCTTGGCCTTGAGCTCAGTCCAGAAAGCCACTTCCTTGTCCTTTAGTCTCTGGGATGCCTCCGTGGTGGCCCCAATCTGCAGGTACCCTTCCTTCTGGTCATACTCTGGCCAGTGGGGCAGCCCCTTCCCATTGGGGTTCCTGAGAACAGAATCACATAGATTCCTCAGAGTTGTTGTTTCTGGGGCTTTTTCAGTTTCCCACACATCATCATTATTACAGGACTCCAAAACACCCTCTTCTCTGAGATTTGAAGGTATCCCTGTCTTCTCTCTGTCAAGAGACCACAAGCCTCCAAATATCAGGATCTTTCTATCTCTGGGTAGCCTCCTTTCCATTTCTAGAAATCTCTCACTGTGGGTGCTCTGCAGTCACACAAGCAGTCAGGGGTTTCACTGTTCAGACTTCAAAGCCACCCCTTCCCAACAGGCATGCCCTGCCACACCCCATCCACCATCTCTACTCCATCTTTGCACCAGCCTCACCCATTCCGAGCAAAGTTGGCCCAGAATTTCATCACCATCTTGCTGAGGTTGAGCTCCTCCTCTGAGGCACCTCCTGTGGGGAAGAAGAAGAAAAAGGTTTTGCTACTCAAAGGGCATCCCATTGCTGGCAGCGTGACTTGGGAGCTTGTTAGGAGGCAGCGATTGAGAGCTCAACTCTACATCCCGAGTCAGTCTTTCCCTGTGAGAAGACCCTGGAAGAGTGGCACTTGTAGGAGAGAATGACTCGTATAGGACTCAGCAGGGAGGAGACAGCACGTCCCTGAGCTTGGCTGCCTTCTCTTCCATGCTCACGTGCTTCCCTTTCCTTCTTTAGGGTCAAAATGCCACGATTCCAAAGTCTCCCCTATCGCTGAGTATTGCTCCTAGGTCCTTTCTCCATCTGTACACACATCACCATTATTGTTCGACTCAAAATGCATCAGACTATAAAGAACCTAAGGGGTGGCCCAGCTCAGAGATGCCAGAGGCGCTGAAGTGTCATGAACAGTCAGGAGGTGAGACACGTCCCAGGCAGCTGCTCAGAGTTAAGGTACTAAAGATATTTTTGATTTCCCTTAAATATCTCATTGTTAAATACATTATAAGTGAATATATGGTTTTTAGATGTGAGAATAGAGAGATGGATGGATCATGTAATATTCAATTCATGGTTACCAGCAATTCTAATCTTCCTTTCATTCACATTGTGATATGCCCCTCTGAGTAGAGAAATTGTGACATTCTAGTCATAAAACAGGGCTCTACGGGTGACCTATATCCTTTCTTACTGATGTCACTGATCAGGATTCTGAGAGTGAGTATGGCTAGGGACATATGAACATTCATCTTCATGTGTGTTAGTGCAGGACAGCGACTGGGGACTGCCCAGGGTAGCTCAAGCCTACTATAGAGTATCAGAAATTAACATGAGGAGAGGAGGAGAAATTTGCTCAAGGCCACCAAACCATGACTAGAACATTGTCTTCCTAACTCCCAGCTCCCAGCTGGCGAAGAGCCATTACCTTTTAAAAACGGAGCCCCTAACACTGAGAAGATCTCATCCCCGTGGTCTGCTATCACGGTCTTGGGTTTCATGTCTGATGAGAAGCTTGGGCGATACTGAAACTCGTACATGTAGGTGGGGGCTCCGGCATCTGAGGAGACATGGATCCAGGCAAAATTCACGTTACCAGACACAGCTAGGTGGTATCAAGGTCTCCAGCCCTTAAGGAAACTGCTGGTTACCTACACAGGAGATAAACAGTTTCAGGAAAGCCAGTGACTTGCTCAGGGCTGTGCAGCTGGTTGAGCCACATGTGTGGTGATTAAAGAATGAATGATCACAATGCACAGGCCAAATGCACTGGACGCGTTTCAATGGTGACACACCAGCGCTCATGCAGGTCAGCCAGATCTCCAGCCCAAGAGTCTTCCAGTCAGCCTGAATGAGAGCATTACCAGAGTCTTTCTCACTTGCCCAGAAAAGAATGAAGCAAATCCAAAATGCTTGTGTGAAAACAAGGATATTTAAGTACAAAGATCTTCAAATGCATACAAAGATACAAATCTGTCTATTAGGTTTAAGGAAACCACAAAGCTAAGAGTTCATATTTCAGTTACCCATTTCCTCCTTAGCTTGGGGAATGTCAAGGCCTCAGGGGGATAAGGTGGTGACAAGACAGAGAAATGCCAAGGGAAGTTGACCTTGCCTCTCTCCTGACCTCTTTTCTCATCTCCTCTGCCTTCCTCTCTCATCACCGAAGAAGTACTGTCCAGCTCCTTTTCCTGCTGATGGGATCGTTGGAGCGGCTGCTACAGGATTACCCCACGAGCTCCCAGCCTGAAGATCTTAGCACTACTCAGTGTCTTGATAGGGCATAGACACCCATGAAGGATTGACTCTGAGGGGAGGAGAGTCAGGCTCCAAAACAGCCTGCTGAAGGAATTTTACAATAATCCTACCACTCAGAAAATGCTTCTAATATATATTTTAACATTATGCCATTATACTATATATATATTTGGGATAACATTGTGCATGGTATTTTAAATACACCATTATCACAAGATTTCCATTCACAAACAGTTTTATATTTTATTTTTATTTATTTATTTATTTGGCAGAGAAAGAGGGAGGGAAAGAGAGAGAGAGAGAGAATGGATGCACCAGGGCCTCCAGTGCTGCAAACAAACTCCAGATGCTTATGCCCCGTTGTGCATCTGGCTAAAGTGGGTCCTGGGGAATCGAACTTGGGTCCTTTGGCTTTGCAGGAAAACGCCTTAACTGCTAAGCCATCCCTCCAGTCCCACAAACATTTTCAGCAGCATAGTTTCTCCTTCGTGAAGATGAGGGATACTTAACCACCTCTCCCAGCCCCATCCCTGCGCCCTTGGAAGCATCTTTCTGTGGCTCTGTAATCCACTTGTTCAACAGGTGCCCAAAGTCAAGCAGAATGTACTTGAAAAAAGGTGGTTTTGTTTTGTTTTGTACAGGCCTCTGCCAATCTTTCATTTGAGAATGGAACTCAGACTCCAAAGTAGAACAAAGAACTTTTTTGAGTGAGCAAGCAGACTTTAGGCAGCATGCAGCAGCCTAAGAAATATTTTTTTTCAGCTTTGTGCCTAAAACCACTGAAACTTATATAAGTAAACTTGTAATCACAAGTCTTGTGAACTTGTAATCACAAGTCACAAAAGGAAAGTAGGGCATAGATTTGGGTAATTTTAAGTAGGAACCACAAAAGAAGGAGAGACAATGGGCTGTCATCCACAGACTAAAC